>OX123211.2:11598237-12798237 GCA_944739405.2 Euclidia mi
GCAGAACCACACAAAGAATGGCTTAAGATACTCGACGATGCACAAGCAATAGTTGAAGAAGAGGATGAAATGCAGGCAAGTTATTCATGTCTGCCTAAAGTCGCCCACTATGGGATATAGGCCTGCCGCAAGGCTTTCAAGACAGACCAGACAAGGTAGTAGAGCCTTGCTGATTTCAGCATGAATGGGCCGGCTCGACCGGGGAAGTACTGCCCTCTCACAGAAAATCGACGTAAAGTATCAGTACCTAAACTGTTGCGTTTCGTTCGGTGAGTGAGAGCGCTGGAGGCCCTATCCCCTATTCCTTCTCCCTCATCCCACTCCTCATCCTATCTCTTTTCCCAACCCAAAGGGGCGGCAACGCACTTGTGACTCCTGTGGTGTTGCTATTGTCCATAGGCGGCCGTAATTGCTTACCATCAGGCGATCCGCCTGCTCATTTGCCGCCTATAACCATAAAAAAGACCAATCTTGAGCCACTCGCATCCAACCATTGCGATCCAGTTTCACACCTGGGTTCCGATTAAATCGTCGGCCCACCTCGTGTAGGGCCTACCCCTGCTGCATCATCAGATGCGTGGACATCATTCTAGAACCTTCTTGCATCAATGAATTACTCGAAGCAAAATTAAAAATTATTGACTGGATTCTGTGTGGTCCATCAACCTAATAATTATGTCGTAGGTACCCATTACAATAAATTGTTTATATCTTATGATTCTAACTTTAAAAGAGTGACATGAGTTTCTTCTAGGCTCTTCTTATACCTACACATATCACCTCGAAATTAGTAGAAAAAAAAATTACGTTTATAAGTGTTGCTATGTAACGTACCTATATGAATAAATGAATTTGAATTAAAGAAGGACTTTACTAAATTTTACTACCAAAGGGGTAAAAAAATTTTGAAAGTCTTATGGCAGTTGAAACAAAAACTGATCAAAAATACCTGTCTTCTGTTTTTAAACGGTTTTATTTCATACAGCGTGCTTGTTTAAAAACTTTACGACTGCCAGGCCGGGCCCTCCCTCCCGAAGTGATGGGACGATGGTACGCGGCGTATTGTAACCTCATCAACAGAATGTACGATGCTTATCTGAAGAGCGTACACCTGCAAAGATCACCGTATATTCCTGAGATCATCAAAGTCATTGTTAAGAGGTTGGTTGCTGTTCCAATTGATGATGACATTTTAGGTATTTATTACTTAGGTGGATATGTAGTGTTAGTGAAGCACTCTCGGAAGAAAGAAGAGAGAGAAGGAACCTTCTCTCTCTCTCTTCATATTGCGAACTGGAAGGACCGTGCTCTTAGCCTAACCATTCCCTACCGCATCTCTGTCATTGGCAGACGGCAAGCATAGTAGTGATTGACTTTCTTGGACGCTCTAAAAAGAAGAATCTTCCATTTCCATTTTCTTGAAACTTCTTTACTTCAATTTATTTGGTTCACCTGAATTTTACTACAATTACAAAACGCTAAATTGACATGTAGAGTCAGCTGACAAAGCTGAAGACGGAGGATGGCAGAATCGTATCGTCCAAGCCTGAGCTCTTGGAGGAGATCGAAAGTTCTATGGACAGCTATACACGACAACGCAACAACCCATAAGTACTCCAGCGTCAGACCCTAGAGCTGGATTGACCCGACACTATACCGAAAATATCCCGGACGTCAGCATGCACGAGATTAGTGTGGCTCTCAAACAGCTCAAAAACAACAAGGCGCCGGGTGATGACGGAATTACGAGCGAGCTTCTGAAGGCTGGCGGTGTACTCGCTAGAGAAGCCCTTCGGCAGCTATTTAATTCCGTCATTCTCGAGGGTAAAACGCCACAGGCGTGGCACAGAGTTGTGGTGGTGCTTTTCTTTAAGAAAGGGGATAAGACCCTCTTAAAGAACTACAGACCCATCACACTTCTGAGCCACGTCTACAAGCTGTTTTCGAGGGTCATCACGAATCGTCTCGAAAGCAAGCTAGACGACTTCCAGCCTCCCGAACAAGCCGGTTTCCGTAAAGGCTATAGTACCCTAGACCACATACATACGCTGCGGCAGGTTATACAGAAGTCCGAGGAGTATAACCAGCCCCTATGCTTGGCGTTTATGGACTACGAGAAAGCCTTCAATTCGATCGAAACCTGGGCGGTGCTACAGTCTCTCCAACGGTGCCGGATTGACTACCGATATATCGAAGTGCTGAAGTGTTTGTATGAAAACGCCACGTCTCCCAACAAGTAGGTCTTAAGATGAACATGGACAAGACGAAAATCATGTCGAACGTCCATGTTGTACCTGCTCTTATTCAGGTTGGGAACTCTACGCTCGAAGTTGTCGACAAGTATATCTACCTGGGACAAGTAGTCCAATTAGGTAGGTCCAACTTCGAGAAGGAGGTCAATCGTCGAATCCAACTCGGTTGGGCAGCGTTCGGGAAGCTACGACATATCTTCTCGTCCGATATCCCGCAATGTCTCAAGACGAAAGTCTTTGACCAGTGTGTGTTGCCAGTGATGACTTACGGATCAGAGACGTAGCTCTCCGGATAGCCAAGCTGAAGTGGCAGTGGGCAGGGCACATAGCTCGAAGAACCGATGGCCGTTGGGGCATCAGCGTCTGTGTGCGAAATCTATGAAGCGCCTGTGCAGTGGCGTAGGACGGATGACCTTTTTTTTTTTTTAGTCGTTAAGTACCTAACAATTCCGGCCCTTCCTACGCCACTGCGCCTGTGTGCGAAATCTGTGAAGCGCCTTTTTTAGCATCCTTTTTCGAAAATAAGTGTTATAATTAACGCATATCTCGGCGAGCGGCGCCCCTGTCACCCTGGCGCCTGTGTGCGTCGCACACATTGCACATAGGGAAGGTTCGGCCCTGACCAACGATCTCGTCAAGATCGCGGGAGGCGGTTGGATGCGGGCGGCTCAAGACCGGTATGTGTGGAGAACCTTGGGGGAGGCCTATGTCCAGCAGTGGACGTCGCTTGGCTGATATGATGAAATTGACATGTAAAAACTAAAAATACCGAAGAAGAAAATAATTTTAGGTTTTGCCGAAGGAAAAAAGAAAAGGGGTCTAATAAAGGCATCAAACAGACTTTTGTGATTTCCATTTAAAAAAATAGTTTGTCTTAGATTCTTTTTACATACCCAGACCATCCTCGGACTAAAAGATATTCACTATTTTTACAAAACAAACAAAACAAAAAAATATTATATTTGTTTTGTTTTACCATCATTGCTTTTTTTAGACTCCTTGTGATTAAACAAATTAATGTTTTGTTATCATAAAATCATATCTATTTACTTTCTAGGATGTATGAGCTTCGAAATGAACTGGTTCACTATATAGTTAATGACTACATCTACGTAGACCCAGCATTGGCACAGCTGCGGATGACTCCTTATGATATTGAGGTAAAGTCATTTATTAATTAATCTCATCTAATTCATAGATTTTAAACTTTCGCAATTTGTATACATCATACAAAATAATTTAGCGGGTCTTAATCGCGTTAACTTAACTTATTTAAGGTATAAATACCTATTTGTTTCCGACGTTTCGCTCGTCTTGCACCTCTTGTCTTGTCTTGGAAACAAATAGGTATTTATACCTTAAATAAGTTAAGTTAACGCGATTAAGACCCGCTAAATAATTTTGTATGATGCTCATCTAATCCAGTAAAAGTCCAACCTTGTAATTTCTTTGATATTGTAATTATTAATGCTGGTTATTTAAGAAAATATTGGTTAACTTACATCTGAATGGGTGAACTTACGTCTCTCCGATCCTCAAATTATTGTTTAACATAATGTGTTACAACCAGGCTGTAACCGTGTATTAAGTTCCGCGGCGCTAATACTAAGACAGGATGGGAGATCTTTGTTCTGGTTGGAGATTCACCACATAGTTTATAGCGAGGAAATAGAGGTCACTAGTGCATGACCACCACCTTACGAATAGTGAAGAAAAAGTGACTTTTTAATTCACAGTACAGTCGTGGTTTAGGTATTCAAAGTTTCCAACTTGTGCGATTATTTTTTCCTAGTTAAAAACATCTGTGATGCAATCTATATCCTTATTTTTTTTAAGATTGTTGTACCATATCACTTCGCTATCGAGTCACGATCAGAGGACATACAGGAAGCATTACAGAAGATGTGGGCAGAAGCTATACGAAGAAAGAGACCAAAAAAAGTAAGTAATTGTACCTATGACTAGCTTACTTTCTGTTCTGCAGTTGTTCTAACATTTAAGAATGATAGAGCACACTTTATGTGACAAAGCAGTCAAACTCCAAAGTTCAATCATGTTTTTGAACGTTACATGAACTAGTATTTTCGTGTTTCGAAATGTTTCCACCAAAAATAATTGCCTGGCTCCAAAGCTCCTTGCGAGAAGCAGTTGTTTAAAAACATATAATTTCATATTTCAAAATAATGCCCAAAAAAAAAATTGCTTTATCGATTAATCATCACTACATAGTATATTCCGTTTGGTGACGGATTAAGAATACGGAATGTCACCATCCATATAATCCCATGGGTGTCGTAAGAGCCGACAGAGGGAGCATATTATGCAGAGAACAGCACTGTAAGAGAAGGAAAACTTGATACAAACCCTATACAAACCCGTTTGGCCAGCGTGGTATAGTAGGCCAAAAATTCCTTTTTTCAAAGGAGAGGCCTAGTCCAGTAGTGGACTGTTAAAGGCTGATGATGATTCTTACCATTCCAGCCCAAACCACCGAAACCACCGCCTGTTGTTTCCAGATCATATTTTGCTATGAACTCAGCACGGCAAGTTCAAATTGAAGAGGATGTTGAAGTTGAAGAATTTGAGGAAGAAACACCACGTATGTTAATTACAATCTGCTGAATTTAATATGCGATCTATTGACATGGGCTTCATACAAAACATGTCAAAGATGTATCTTTTTTTATTATATTTTTTTATTATAGACCCACGCCTGTATCCCCGAAGGGGTAGGCAGAGGTGTAATATTACACCCACATTTCGCCATAATTTTTTTTTAGGTCCCACGTAATAGGGGTCGAGTCTATTGCCCTACCAGGCACATTACCAGACTCCGTGCTGCTACTAAGAATGTCCTAACGAAAAAACCCAATAACACTTTTCCCGACCCGGGAATCGAACCCGAGACCTCCCAATCCCACGCGCACATTTTTGCTGCGAGACCAACGAGGCAGGCTAAGATAATAAATAATAATAATTATTATTATTATTTTGCTAAATATGGGTACAAAAAGATGTTACAATAAAGTGTACAGTATCGCCATAATCAGCTGTGTAGCATGCAAAATGAATAGGAAATATAAGAAATTTAATCATGAAATGGAATTTGAATGTCAAACGAACTCAATAACAATAATGATTACAATGTCAATTACAATGTCAAATAATAATTATGATAATTATGTCAAACGAATGTCAAGAATGTTAGTGTAGATTACAACCGACCGATATCAAGACCGTTAGTGTAGATTAAAACGTGGGATCTCCACCTTGTCGTGGTGGGGGGGCTCAGTAACCGCGGCTTTGAACCCCGCGGTGAAGCTAAGAGGAATCCCTGGAGTGGACGCTCCGCGTGGGCTTGGCAGTGGGCCTGCTCAGGATGCGTCCAACGGTGCGGGTGCGGGGGACAGTTCTGTCTGTCCCTCGCAGTCGGGCGCGGTCGCGGGAGGAGAGGCGTGTCGGTGTTGCGTTGCCGCGCGCCCTATCTCCCGCGACCAAATGCGGGCGCACCATTCGATGCGTCGCGGTGGGGCCGCAGAGGAAGAGGAGATGCGGTATTGCGTTGCCGTCCTCCCTATCCTCTGCGGCCGCTAGGTGTTTTGGCGGCGGAGCCCAACACCTTAATCCGCCGCCAAGGGGGTTTTGTTCGGGGCCCGCCTGACCATCTAGGGCGGGCCAATACCCGTCGGTGGGTTGTGACGTAGGCTTGGGCGATACCCGACCCTCTGACACACGGATACATGAGGCACACGGGTTGGTTTTTAGTCAGTAAGAGTCTGACAGTCCCCTTCGCCCATCCCCCAGGGCAGAGGGCCTCCATGAGGATTTTCCAACCCGACACCAAAAACAAAATTAGTAAATTATTATATATCCTTGGCATCATACATAATATGCTGTTGTTAAAAAATGTAGTTTTATTATGCAGAAACCGTATTTTTAAATTGTGTCTGCGGCTATTTATGTTTCAAACATAGTCATATTCCTTTTTACAAATGATACAACTTCAAGGATGTATATACATGGCAGAGTGAGTAGTTTCAATTTTAAGAAGTAGGGTCTACAACTATCAGTCTGTTTTAATTTGCAGAGTGCTCTCACGCATCTTTTTTGTGCTACAAATGCTAATTCTTTATTGGTGGCATTGCCCCAGAATATAATACCATACCTCAATAGGGGTGTAACGTAACCATGATATGCCATTAAAGTCGTCGACATATTTGCCGATTTAGATAAATTAAAAAAGGCATACGAAAACGGATACAGTTTTGAGCAAACCGACTCAATATGTGTCGACCATTGCATGTGAGAATTTAATATATTTATTAATTATAATTTATTTGTTTAATATTAATGTCAGAATATTTAATTTCCATGTCAGTCAATTTGTTTAGCCTATTTCGAAATGTCCTGTAATTAGTTTTATCTAGATTAATTTTCAGATTATTTGATTTTAACCATTCAATCACATTGTGTAGTGTTGTATTTATCTCATGTTGCAGATGAATACTCTCATTGCCGGTGAATATAATAGTACTGTCATCAGCAAATAATATTGATCTGTGACACGTTACTTTAGGGAGATCATTTATGTAAATAATAAAGAGAAGCGGCCCTAATACGCTTCCCTGTGGGACACCAAATGTAACTTTCCTGTATCCTGATGAATATTTAGTGACAGTTTTCGTTGAACGGTATAACCTAGTTATTTCGGTTGATTGCATTCTGCCGCTAAGGTACGAATTTATTAAATTGTGTGCATTGCCTCGAATCCAATATGCATATAATTTATCTAATAAGATCTTATGATCGACATGGTCAAATGCTTTAATTAAGTCCATGAAAAGCGCGCATAATTGACTACCTCTATCTATACTTGTGATTACTGGTTTGAGCAAATTGAAGATTGCAGTATTTATACATTTATTTTTTTTAAACCCACTTGTTCACTACCGAATAGATTATTGCAGTCAAGGAATTTAAAATTGTTTTCATGGATGACCCTCTCGAAAATTTTAGACATAACCGGGAGAACAACTTAAATCAGTCTTATAATGTTTTTTGAAGAGTAGTTTCACTATTGTATATTTCAATTTTTCCGGAAATACTCCATGTAATATACACAAGTTAATTAGATGGCTAAAAATGTGCGAGATTGTAGTTGAAATCGATTTCAGAATTTTGGCTGATATATCATCATAACCAGTGCTGTTAGTGTTTTTTAAATTTAAAATTATCCTATTGATGTCATTGGGTATAGTAGGTGCCATAAAAATAGTTTTTGTATTATTAGGTATCGTTACTCTTTTGTACGCATGCGATGATGTGACTTGGTCAATATAGAAATTGTTAAATGATTCAGCAATTTTGTTCTTTATTATATTCCATGTTGCCTTACATTTATTAGGTGCTGTATTAATGTAATGGGCGTTATATGACTGCTGTGTTAATTTGATGACTTTCTTAAGCCTAGATGATGATGACCTGAATAGGTTTTTATTAGCACTTTTACGATACTTCCATAGAAGTTTTCTTTTGCGTTGATGCATCTCTAATCTCCAAATCCATGAATAGATCACATGTTGGGAACGGCCGTAAGTATATACTGTATGGATGGCGTAAGGGCCTGGTCTCGAGATCGGTCTAAGCGGCGAGCGGCGCGGCAGGGGCGATGTACATGGCGCGTTTACTCTGGGGCTGCCGCGCGCCGCGTCACAGTTAACGCACCATGTACATCGAAAGCGCTCGTCGCTGCCACCCGCCGCTGTAGGCCGTGACCGGGCCGTAATGGTTTAAGTGGTTGCCACGCCGTTTGGCACCGGTGTACCTATCGTAGGTTCGATTACAACGAGATAACACTTTTTGTGATTTACAAATATTAATAATAAGTTACCGGCAGCGATAGCCTAGTGGAGAGACCGACAGATTGCTACGCAGAGGGACCGCATTCGAATCCACGGCGCGCACCAATGACTTTTCGGAGTTATGTGCGTATTGCATTGTTAATTAGCGCTAGCTAAACGGTGAAGGAAAACATCGTGAGCAAAACCTGCATGTCTGTGAGTTCTCCATAATGTTCTCGAAAGACAATTGTGAAGTCTGCCAACCCGCACTAGGCCAGCGTGGTGGACTACGGCCTTACCCTTCTCATAGTGAGAAGCAGTGGGACATTATAAAGGGCTGATGATGATGAATAATAAGTTGCTTAATTTCTGGGTGTTTTCTGAGTCGATTGATGAAATATTTGTAAGTCCACTGCGAAATCCTAGTATGGCAGTTGTTCCATAAAAAAGAAAAGAAATGTAATTAAAATTATAAATGCAATTCTGATAAATGACTAGCCGTTCGTAATAGATCGAAGCAACGTTTGGATTCGCGACCTAGTAGCCCTCAATAATTGTGGCATTCACATTACACCACTGACATGGTTTGGAAGTGATGTAAAGAGTTGTACCTATGTAATAAAGCTTAAAAACTGGTAGACTGATTAGCTTGCTTGTAACAATCATCCACCCGCAGTACTTCAGTACATTAGTCAGTACGTAAGATATACAGCTTTCTTTCAGATTAGGTCGTATGTGTGTAGTTCTCGTGCAATGAAGAAAAGCTTTTACGAGTCACTCATTTAATCTGTAATCTTAATATATAAAATCCTTGCGTTACTGACTGACTGACAGACACGCTACAGCCGAAACTATTGGGCGCAGGAAGCTGAAATTTGGCATGTATGTTCCTTGGGGACCGTAGGGGTGCACTAAGAAGGGATTTCCCGAAATTCCCACGGGATCGGCCAAAACGGGTGAATTTAAAAAAAATGCAGGCGTAGCTGCTGGCGTCCTCTAGTATCAAAATAATTTTCTTAAAATTTTGCTATTTTTCCGTTTTGCTTGATGACTCCGTTTGCTTCTTCTGTGAAGCGCACCAATTTACTGCTGTTATAGACTAAGATCCCACGACAAATTAGTGCACTCATCGAGTTTTTGCTTAAAACCAAATTTTTAAGAATATTTATGATTAGGAGAATACATATCTACTAGGTTGCCTATTAAAATTTGGCCGCAAGTATGTTTAATTAAGTGATTGTTAATTGATTTTTGAAAGATACTTTCGTTCATTCGTTTTATAAGTAAAATATCGTCTACATCAAGGCTATACATATAAAGATTCTGAAAAACCACGGTTGCCATTGTTCTCTTGGCCGCACCTCCTCGCAGCCAGGTGTAACCAGGTATGATTTCGATACATTCTTACGTTCATAACGTTTATTTATGTATTTTTTTTTGTTTTTTTTTTTGAGGAACAGCAAACAGATACATTATAAAGACTTACAACTAGTTTAACAATTGTATGTTGTGGTCATAATGTAACCCACAACGCTGTCCACAGGTAGACATACAAATAAATTTACTCGTCTTTTTTAAAAAAAAGACGAGTTGTAAACGCTAGGAACATTGATAGCAGTACGCGTAACAAATAGTAAGAATGTTATAACATGACTGAACATTATGTGTGTACTTATATATAGGAGTTTAAAGATACTAGACAGATAGTAGAAGAAATTACTGTAATAAAGTAATTTGAGTATTAAATAGGGAACTGAGAAGGAGGCTTTTGAACTTATTTATGCTGCAATTAAATATATCTATGTTAACAAAGGTAACGTTATATGTGTCAACCATACGGCGGATAGGTGAACGCAGGCCTGAATTAGTTCGACAGGTGTTCAGTGCAAAAAGGGTACCTGCGCGTACCTGTCGCCTATGGATGGTTCTAGGTACAGCATAGCAGATCATGTTGTTCAGGTTTGTACAGTTAAATTTGTTTCTGACTATATTGTATAAGACTGTCGCTTCAAGGTACTTCCTTCGAGAGCTAAGGGGAAGGAGCTTATATTTACTGAGTAAAACAGGGTGGCATCTATAATGCATAGCACGCAAAAATTTGTACTGAACATTCTCCACCATTTCAGCATATTTTTTATAGAAAGGATTCCATACCGAAACTGCATACTCCAGTTGTGAACGAACAAGAGCTTTATACAAACATAAATACGATGTGGTTTTTTTAAAGTCAAGGGTGGACCGCATGATAAATCTGAAAAGTTGGAAAGCTTTGCTGACTATTTTGTTAATGTGTGAGTCCAGGCATAGTTTGGTGTCAAGTATAACACCGAGATCGCGAACTGAATTTAGTTGAAATAAAGGCTCATGACAAAGGGTGTAGGTGTACTTAATTATGTGTTTGTTTTTAGTAAATGTGAGGAAGTTGCATTTCGGTAGACTAAGCTTGAGTTTATTTCTATGGCAGTAGTCAGTTAGTCTGTCCAGGTCTTGTTGAAATAAAATAGAGTCGTTAACAGTTTTTTATGGGTTTGTAGATCTTCAGATCGTCGGCGTACATTAAAAACTTTGTGTGACGAAAACAGTCTCCAATATCGTTAACGAATACGTTAAATAATGATGGCCCAAGGATAGAGCCTTGTGGGACGCCCGATGTAACCTCGATGACCCTTGAACTGTATCCATTGATTACTACTCTTTAACCCTTTCAGGACCATAAGGATATGGGACTATATGTTATGATAAAAACTATACGAAACAGTTAATTAGGCATCAAATAAACATAATTTTAACTTAAAATATAATAAAATGTTTAGGATTTTTTGGAATTCTTTGGGACACATATGTCCCTATGGTCGTTAGTGGTACTTTTTGTTCTAGTAAATAAGATTATACAATTTAGAGATTTTATCAGTATTTGAGGTATTGTATTTACAAAACTGCAAATTTATTAGAGAAAAATTATTTGTTTATCGATAGGTATAAAATTTAAAGAAATAAGTTAGTAGTAATTAGGTAGAATCCAGTGAAACATTTACATTCATTAGTCTAAAAAAGGTGTACTTTTCAACACAATGACTATTTTTATTTTTTTATTTTTTCGCATTTCTATTATAAGTACATTGAATAAACTGACACATCTCTTCCAGAAGTTTGGTTATCAATGGAGCCGTTGGAAACTGTCTACATCTGACAGATCTGGGAACTAAACTTGATTTTGAAGTAGGAACGTCATGCTGCCTGACAGAGAAACCGTTTTTCTAACTTGAACTTGTCTGAACTGTAGGCTAGTTTTGATTTCATCGTGAAGCTTTGACTTTACAGTATGCGCATTATTCAGTAAGATAACTGAGAGATCAAAACAATATCGAAGATAGTATTTTATTTTCAATCAGCAATATATTTCATGACACTATGAGATCGACACGTATAATTATGATCTACTCCGCCCATTTTTTTGTTATATGTGATGCAATTTTAGGGCATTTCACTTTTTTTCGCTGATCCAGGTTTGTGTCGTCTTCCAGTGTCTATGTCTAAAGGTTTCAGAAAGTTGATCAATAAGTATATTCCTTTATTTTCCATCAACTTTACGCACGATATGCCCCAAAACTTGTGGTGTACATGTCCCACTTCTTAAGTCAATGCTGTTTTTGGAAGATGTTTTCGATTTGTTCAAACGGTTCCATATGCCAAAGAGAGTCAATTCATCAGCATCAACTATTTGAAAAATCTGTACTTCACAGCCATTATGTTTCACATCACAAAAAGTACGAAAATTATTAGGCGCGTATGTTCCTTAGTTCCACTTGAAAACTAGTTTTTGATTACTTTATGCTCCAGTTATGGGTTAAAGAGTTGTAGACATTGATGGTACAGATGCCAGACTTATTGATTTCTGAAATTGAACAGGCACATCTACAAAATCATCATCAGAAACATCAGAAACCCCTTGATGCTGTATCAAACTCCTTTGACCTTTCTCGTCAAGGTGTAAATCATCTTCTTCATCACTATTACCATCCATCAAAATTTATAGAAGTACCTACATCATCCTTGGATTCAAAAAACTAAGGTAATCTGCCAAAATATTAATAAAAATGAAGATAATTCACAAAATCATCAGTTGAATAAGTTAACAATTTATTACAAAAAGTGTCCCTTCCGGACCACTGGGACACTGGTGTCCCTTTATGTTTATGATGTCTCATAAGTATAAAAACATAAATAATAGTTTTATAAATAATTATAATGTAAATTTACTAACCACGCAATAATTATAGCACAACAAAAAACAATATAGAACATTTTGAAGTTTCTAAAACCTTTTGAGAAATAGGGCAAGTGCGCGCTTAGCGAACAGTCTTATTACAATTTTTATAGAAACTATATCATACTACCTAGGTTGTACCGCCAATGAAAAAAATATTAATAATATGTTTAATAACAAACAAAAAATTCATAATTGGTAATAGGTTTCTTAATTATTAATATATTTTCAAATTATGTGCTGGGGACACATATGTCCCTTGGTCGTCAAAGGGTTAACAACGTTTCAAGATATAAGAGGCAAACCACCGTAACAAATTGCCTCAAATCCCATTGAAAGCTATTTTATTAAGCAGCAGCTCGTGATCCACTTTGTCAAAGGCCTTGCAAAAGTCTGTGTATACAGCGTCTACTTGCAGTCCGGTGTCCAAACTATCAAATAAAAAACTAATGAAAGGCAGGAGGTTCGTAGTGGTAGATCGCTGTTTAACGAAGCCGTGTTGCTGTTGTATAATGACATTGTGTAGAACCGGATACACTTCATTGTGGGCAAGGTTTTCAAAAACCTTTGACAAAGTGGACAGAAGTGAGATTGGGCGGTAATTCTCCACGTTACCCCTCGAGCCACCCTTGTGCACAGGTGTGATGTTTGCACGTTTCCACTCTTTTGGAAATACTCCCTCAGTTATGCACTTATTATAGATTATAGCTAAAGGTTTACAGATGTGATCGGCAGTGGGGCGTAGAAAATATGCAGGTATGCCGTCAGGTCCTGGACCTTTAGCAGGGTCCAGTGATCTTAGCTCTCTTAGGATCTTTTCTTCATTAAAGCATAAGGTAGACATTATATCACAAGCTGAGGAAGTTTCCGTGGGTGGTTGCCATTGCGATAAGAGTGGTGAGGCGGGTTCGTAAGCAGAGTGGAAGAAATTCGAAAAGATATCGCAGATAACTTCAGGTTCAGTGGCTGCGGTGTCTTTGTAATGTACTTTTGCTGGAACGCACGGTTTGTCTTTTCTGTTTGACACATATGTCCAGAAGTGTTTGACATTTGCGTGTAGGCTGTCTTCCACCGAACTTATGTACTTAGAGAAGCATTTACCGCACATTTCTTTGAAGTTGGCTCTATGTGTAGGTAATGTTTCATAATCCGATATGTTTCCATACTTCTTCCATTTGGTCCAGGTTTTTTTTTCTTTTTAAGTGTGTTTATTAAAGGTCGCGAGAACCAGATTGGATAATTGGAGGATTTAGAACATGCTAGGGGAGTATGGGAACTGATGATCTGATCTAGTTTATTATAGAACAAAGTCAACGCTTCTTCAGATTTCTCATGTGTAAGAAGTTCAGGCCAATCAGTTTTCTGTATCAAATCATTTATATTTTCATAGTCTGCTTTATAAAAATTGTATTTTTTTAGCGGTTGCCTATCGAGGGGAGGATCTTTAATTTTAATGTTTATATCGCAAACGAATGGAGGGTGATAAATGTCAACAGCAAGCAAGGGAGGTGATTCTAGTTGCACACTACAAGGAGCATTGGAAATTAATAGGTCTAATATTTTACCTTTAGAGTTAAGTGTATAGTTATACTGAGAGGCACTTAGTAGAGACATAAAGTTATTAAGATGGTCACAGGACGGAGTTGAACTGGAGCATAAACGGTAATTAATGGGAGTATTCGAGGTAGGAGGCATGTGCCATGTTGCTTCTGGAAGATTATAATCTCCGGCTACATAAAACAAATCGACACTAGGATTACATAGGGCTTCATAGAGTGTTTCAAAGTGCTTTTCATACACTTTTCAGACGGGGGAGTTTTAGGGGGTATGTATGCAGCTGCCACGACGTGATACTTGGATTTTTGGCCACTGGGTATTTCCACAGCAACCTGTTCCATGTAGCTATGCAGAGGAATCACATTGGCGAAAGTGTTTAAGTCTATTTCAATGGGTTGGAGATTTTTTAAGATTGCCACTAGAACACCGCCGCCATCCCGTCTATTCGTGCTAGCCCGATCGCGATCACACCTGTACACAACGTAACGTTGGTCATTGAACTCATTGTTACTGATTTCCGGCACTAACCATGTTTCTGTCAGTATGATGATGTCATATGTTCTTGTGAGAATATTCATATACAGAGTCTGCAATTTCGTACGGATGCCCCTACAGTTTTGGTAATAAATAGTTAATTTATTAATCACTGGTAATGGTAGGATATGCATAAGTATAAACATTGCGCGCTAATTCAAATAGGATGCCAAGAGAATAGATGTTAAACAAGATCGGTGAAAAATATAACATTAAAATATTAAAAGAATGTTTTCTCATGAAACAGTAAAGCGAGCTCACATCCGTAACACAAAGTAAGTTAGTTTTATAATTAAAGCACTGTTTTGACAATACTATGGCTACAACTTGAGTATTAGGAAAATATAAATATAATGTGTTAACCTGTGTGAAGAGTAAACACAATCCGTTTACTAAACAGATAAGACATAGAGAGTACAATAAAATTAGAATTGTTTTTTAAAATGATAACCTCCTTGAACGTAGTACATGCAGTAAAACTGAATTAAGAATAAAACAATCAGCGCCAAACAAAAGCAAACGACTAAAATAAATGTTATGCTTATTAATACAGGAAACAATAAAATTGAGATCAAAAGGACTAAGTATAATCACATAATATGACGTATGAAAATGGTTACAGAACAGTATTTTGAGTAGTGACCGGAGGGGTTTTGACTCCGCTTGTAATTTTCCGTATATCATCCAAAGTGCGGACCGCATATAACAAATGAAAGCTAATTTTTTTTTTATTCTGATTATATATGGTTGCCTAATTAAATCCAGCCGCAAATAAGGGTTGCCGGCTGTTGAAGATTGTACATATTTAAAGTAGAGTGAAAGAGAGTTATAGGGGGAAGTCCCGTAACGCCGGATGGCACCTGGCGCCGAACACCTACACTATCTCGACAAGTAATCTTCCACATATTTTTAAATCGTGAGCAACAATTTAAAAATATGTGGAAGAGGTGCGGGATAACATATCAATACAGGATCACACAATGCGGTTTTCCAGTGCTGCGACTGGGCACAGCGGTAGCAGCATTTTGCTGTTTATGGCGGGAAAGCATTGCGTCACGTTACTCTAATAAGTAATTATTTTATATAAGGTTATATATTATGATTTATTTTAATATGTCACTGAATATAGTGTGCCATCGGGATTCGTAAAATATGCTGGTTGGCGTAGCGGGAGTGTGAGCGACTGCTACGTCGAAGGTCGCGGGTTCGACTCCCGCTCAAGTCAAACATTTGTGTGGATGAACATGGATGTTTGTCTTGGTTCTTTATTCTGTGGTCTTGGTCTGGGTGTTTCTATGTATAATATGAATGTATTTGCAAAAAAAGTATATATGTATGTTTATCCATTATCTAGTATCATAGTACAAGCTCTGCTTAGTTTGGGACAAGATAGTGTTGTGTGAATGTGAAAAAAAAAGTAACACACACCCTGCCATGAAAACCTGTCTAGTGATCAAATGTCTTAACAACAAACCTGGAACCAGCAGTATGAAGACGTCGACTAGTTTTTGTTTAGCAGTTGGTCAGAATATTCTTAAATTGTTAAAATTACCTGCTTTCACGATGAAAAGATTAGCAACTTGACAAATAAAATATGTGAGGAAGTGAAATAAGTGAAATTTTAACGTCGTCACCGTCGTGTAGAATTGTAGCTGAAAAGACAAAAATCATGTTGTCTCAGGAAAAGTACAAAAATAACAATTAATTCAATTAATAGATTCACGCCTGTATCCCCGAAGTTTTTTTTTCTAAACGAATTTTACTCCGATGCGAGAAGGTTATTGAGGAGAGGGTAAAAACAGCGTATGTGTGTGTTGTTAATTTCCTTTCTCTCTCAGAGCCAGGGATGTAGGTATCTATTTCAGGTAAGTATATTATATAAAAAATATCATGTGGTGTTGGATTTTTTCATTACCGTGGATTGATTCTATCATTCCCGTGTCACAGTTCTTTCATTGCCGTGGATGCATGTTTCATTGCTGTGCATGCATGTTCCATCGCCGTGGCACAACATTTTTAATTTTGTATACCTCGTTAGTTTTTTAAGCTATCTGCTAGATACTAAGCAAGATTACATAAATTATCAAAAACTTGAGTAAACACAATTTTTTCTTGTTCTAAAGTTGAAGAATAAAAAATCCACGGATATGAAGATTTTATTGGACCTGTTGAAATTCACCCATCGTCGTCTGTGAGAATCGCTCCTGTTTCGTCTTTCATGCACTTAAAATGGGATACATCCGTCGCCTTTCTCTCTCTAGCTTTAATCATGCTGTATAAATATTTATTTATTTAATCATTTATGCACAAACATGGTGTACCTCAGTGGACATAATGCCATGGCATTCTCTACCCGTCAACCTTAAGGAGGTGCAGAGATGAAAGTGGTAGGTGCATTTTACTATTTAGATGTAACTAATGTAAAATAATATACCTACAATACATAATAGGGATATTACCTACGGGTTTTCCCAGTAACCCGTACAAGTGGTCTAGGGCTTTGGATCTAGCTATGGCTACGGCCTATTTGGCTCTCTTTTTACATTCGTCATATTCCTTCTTCTTACTTTCTTCTAAAGATTCATTTCCTCCTTTCATCAGCTGCCATTCTCTAATCCTTGCTTTGCCTTACGTGCATTCTGTACCTCTTTTGTCCACCACCACGTGTCCTTATCTTTCATACGCTTCCCTTTCGATTCTCCTAAAACATCCTTTGCTACACACTTATTACATTTACTTATCTCTTCCCAACACTCATTGACTCTAATAAAATTATTATTATATTATTATCAGTTCAGTACCAGTAGTTCAGTAACGTTACCACACTTAAAAAGTGGGTATTTACTTATAGTTTACAGAATAATTATGGTTTAATACACCTACTCATGAATTTTCCACTAATATTAGTGCATGAGGTGTTTGCTTATAATTGGTCGTACATTTAAGTCTAGTATCTAAGTTAATTTTAAGACAAAACTCTATGAAATGTATGGACTGTTAGCAAACCTAATAAATAAATATGGTTCGGCTTTACACCGAAACCGTAGGGTTCTAGGCGACTTGGAGAAGGAAATGGACTGTATGGAGAGGATAGCGGTTCTTCGCCGCCTAGGAGATGGATACGCTAAGGGGTGATTGAGTGGGTATAGGATATTTCAAGGATGGAGGGCACCTACCTTATACAACCTTCTTCGTTTCCGTAGGGCAGTCTCCTGGTGGTTTCGTGATGCACCTGCTTGTTTTCACTTCAATTCACCATTCGCGAGCGGGTTTTCCTTGGTGGAAGCGGTAATAAATCACATACAACGGTACGGCGCGGTACGGTATCGCGGACACGTTCTCAGCGAGCGGAATGTTCTCGAATGTCGCTCGCGTCCACGATCGCGGCGACGAATCAGGCGTAAGGCAGTGCCTCTTCCAGGGAGTGGGATAGAGCGGGACGGAAATATGGTATCGCTCGCACTAGACGTGGAACGATTGATGTTGATGCGATTAGTTATGGATAGGAAGGTAGATGGCACTACCATATCCGCCCGGCCCTAAAGGGTTGCCTTTAAAAAAAATAGAATTGAACTTAGCTATGTTGGGTGTACTACCGCATAACCCATCAATAGGCTAAGACAGCGATATAACAATAAAATTAATCTAAATTAACTTTAGCGAAAGCTACAAACGCAATAATAGCGAAAACTACTTAACTAAATACTTAAACTAAGAGGTAAGTCCAACTTCAGGCTAGATCTCACTGAGTTGGAAGCGGACGCGAGTTGATCAATGCCTCGACTTGTGCAAGGACAGTTAAAGCTCTTCGTAAGAGAGGATCTGTTGACCTATAACCTTGAAGAGATGCGTTTTAATTACTTTGACCATGCTTTCCCAACATCCACCGAAATGTGGTGATGCTGGTGGAATAAACTTCCAGTCAATATGATCTATGGAACGTTCTTCCTAAAGACGAGTACGATAACCCGCGACGTGATTGAAACAAGTAGCGGGAACAAGTTCAATCAATTTTTTTTTTTATTTAATTTAATTTAAAAAACTTTATATACGCAGCGTATACAGGCGGACTTAATGCCATGGGCATTATCTCCCAGTCTACCTTTGAATGGTGCAGAGAAAAAAGAAGTAGGCGCAATATAAATACCTATAATGAAAAGAACCTTGAGTTTGAAGTTACATAGCTATATAGAGTATATATATATATATATATATATATATATATATATATATGTATACTAGATATGATATATACATATAAGATACAAACATGCGATGAGTAAAAAGATATATAAGCAATATATATAATATATAAAACCATAATTATTACTACATACTAGTACATCTACATATAATATATATATATATATATATATATATATATATATATATATATATATATATATATATATATATATATATGTATATATATATATATTTTTTTAATTATTCTTAATTTTTCAAAAACAGCTCAGCTGATTTTGATAACATTTTAAAGTATAACATTGAAGTATGACCTATGAAAAAAAGAACCATTGAAAACGATTCCTTATTGGCGGAGTAATCCGCGAAATAAATATACAAAAAAACATACAGTCGAATTGATAACCTCCTTCTTCAAGTGGATTACAAATCAAATAACTTTGACTTGCAATATAATTCTTAAACTACTAGTACGATTTAAATGAAATTTGGAAATGTACCTCGTCAAACGATAATCTCTTAGTTAGGTATTAAACATTCAGACGTCTAGGTTATCCATATGGGCTAAATTGCACCTGGAACCCGACATCTTAAGATCGGAGATAGTAACGGCCATTGGATCGTTAAAAACTAACAAAGCGCCAGGTCTGCATCAAATTACAGCTAAAGTGTTGAAGGCTCTGGGTGAAAAAGATGTTGACACACTGTACAACATCTGCAACCACGTATAGTGGCACGGCAAGTGGCCCAAGGCCCATAAAAAAGGTTCGACAAAAAATGTTATAATTATCGCATACTCGCTTTAATTTGTCACGCAAGCAAAGTCCTGTTAGACATCATAAACAACCGGGTCCGGTATTATCTTGACTGGCAGATCCCGCAAGAACAGGCCGGTTTTGTCAAGGGAAAAGGCACGCGTGTACAAATATTAAACGTCAGGCAAATTGTGGAAAAATGCTACGAGTTCGATTAACCTGTCATAATGTGCTTCGTCGACTATAGTAAGGCATTTGACTGTGTCAACTGGGACTGTCTATTTTTATTTATTTAGGTTTGCTAACAATTGTTACAGTAATACAAGCAAATATTATAAACATCTTACGATCTAGAGTAACAGTTACATCCAATTATAAGCAAACACCACTTACTCTTACAATAACAAACATAAGTAAGTATTACTAATAACAAGTTAAAAAAAGTACGGATTACAGTTCAGTTTTTTTTACATAGCATACCTTTTCCTGATACAAAAATTCGCCAAGCATACAAATTCGCCAAATACATTTATAAGAAAGTATTACATTTTATAGTTTTGCGATATTTAGTAAGAGAATCAGCAAATATATCAACATCGTGATTGCAGAGGCTAAGTAGATTGCACATGCGAGGGACAGGAGAGGTAGAGCCTGAAACAGTTTTTCTGGGTGGTGAATAAAGGAGACTGATGTATACTCTAGGATATTTGTATGGCACTCTAAAATTTATTCTATGAAGGAGTAGTGTACAGTCAATTTTGTTGCGGACAAGTTTAAATAAGAAAACCAGGTCTAAATATTTTCTGCTCTTTTCAAGTGCTTCCATTCTGTATTTTTTAAGTTTATCCTGATAAGAAACCATTCTTGGGAAACGCGGGGGCGACAAGTGCCACAGAAATCTTTTTTGAATTCTTTCTAGCCTTAAAATATGAACGGCATGATGCGGTCGCCAAACTACACTACAGTATTCTAAATGACTTCTCACAAAACTATTGTATAACAAAAATGTTGTATGAGGCTTGCGAAAATCCTTTCCATTTCTTACAATAAAGCCCAGAGATCTAGATGCTTTCCTAATGATCATTTCCAAATGAGGTTCAAAGGTTAACTTTTTGTCTAACAAAACGCCTAAGTCTCTAACACAATCACATTCATTTAATTCTACGCCGTTGATCGAGTATTTTGATGTTATTTGGTCAATCTCACGAGTAAACTTCATAAACTGACATTTATTTGGATTCAATTGCATACCATTATTATGACACCATATAGACAACGAATCCAGTTCTTTCTGAAGAAGTAGGGCCTCATTAAGTGACTCTACAGGCTTAAAGATTTTAAGGTCATATGCGAATAGCAGGGCAGGGGTGAAAGCAGTCCGGCAGGTCATTGATAAACATATTAAATAATAATGGCCCTAAGTGTGATCCTTGAGGCACTCCTGAAGTTATGGAGCGTGTGGATGATTTGAAGCCATTCAATACAACCTTGGAGTTACGATAGCTTTAGTATGATTTTATCCACTTGTAGATTTGTCCACCAAATCCGTACATACATAATTTTTCTATGGAGGGTCTTATCAGAACTGGGTGTACCTCATCACTTGATTGCACTTCTGCAATCTTAATATCACAAGAACCAAAGTGTGGTGAGGATTGACGGTACAAAATCTAAACCATTCAGTTTTGAAAAAGGAGTTTGACATGGCTGCGTCCTTTCACCCATCCTATTCAATATAAACGGTGAATATATAGTGAGGCGTACTTGCGATAGCTGGGAGGGAGGCATCACCGTTGGTGGACGCAAAATCTGTAATTTGCGTTATGCAGACGACACCGCCTTGCTAGCGTCAGATGACGCCGAGATGATCACCTTACTGGATAGGATGGAGCGCATCAGCAGTGAACTAAGTCTATCTATAAACAGGTCCAAAATGAAGATCATGGTCATAGATCGCACAGGCAAGCTTGAGTCCACTGGGTCACTCAATTTAGAGACGGTTAACAGCTTTATATACCTGGGTTCAAGCATTAGTAATAATGGTTCTTGTGAATCTGAGGTGCGAAGAAGGATCGGTATGGCAAAAGGAGCCATGGCACTGCTGTCAAAGATATGTCAAGAATATCTCTCTGAAAACCAAGATCAATCTTGTATGCACTCTGGTGTTCTACATATTCTTGAATGGCGCAGAGACATGGACCTTGAAGAAAGATAACCGTGATCGCACTGATGCTTTCAAGATGTGGTGCTGGAGGAAGATGCTGGACATACCCTGGACAGCACACCGCACCAACGTATCGTTCATACAGGAGGTCAAGATCCAGACGAGGCTTTCCACTATCTGCCTGCGCAGAGTTCTAAAGTACTTCAGGCACATTGCGAGGAAAGACAGTGATAACTTGGAAAAGTTAATAATCACTGGCAAAGTGGAAGTAAAAAGACCGAGAGGCAGAAGCCCCATACGTTGGGTCGACCAGATCCGCACGACATTAACACCACGGTATCGTGTACCGTGGTGTTAAGAGTTGTGCGGATCGCTCTCCACTCAGCAGCAGATAGGAATAGATGGCAGGAAGTGGTCCGCAATAGACTGTTTCCACGAGGTGGTCACGACCCTCAGCATTGAGGAAACCGACGCTAGAAGAAGGTTATCCAATCTCGAGTAAATAGGTAGGCAGGTATCTTCTGCGTTAGTGTGCTACAACCTCGACAACATATTTGCTTAACATCAGGCAGTACGTAGTACATCGATATGGTTAGAACAAAAATGCCATCTCAATTATGACTGTAATAAGCTTTTTTTATCCTGGATAACGCTCGTATTTAATCAGGGTGCACGGCATTGAACCCAAAAACGTCGAGCAAAAAAGCTCAGTCGTTAGTTTTACCGAAGCCATTCAGGCCATTTTCAAGTCTCTGTAACTTCGTTCTGGATAAAGCTAGACATCTGAACATGTCATTATCAAGAGAAAATCTTTATAAAAATAGTAGATTGTATGACAAGGGAGCAAAATGGTATTTTTACGGCGAGGGCGCTACTTTGAACCACGAGCGCAGCGAGGGGTTCAAAATACATTGTCCGAGGGAAAAATAATTTGCTCTCGAGTCATATACTCTACTTTCCATCCCCTTTCTATGAGAAAATAAATAAGAGACGGTGTTATGTAATTAATGAATATATTTAATAAAATTCGACGTGTGAATATAAGTTAAAACAATAACAAATTTATATTTTCGTCTTTCACAACTCGACGTAGAACTCATTATTTTTGCAAAATTCAATAAAGTATGTACCTACTGATTACGAGAACAGAGTCGTAATTCGCGCGCTGTTTTTTGGTTAGCGCGGGTCACGCCCGTGCAGCCAACACGTACCAGCCAGTTATTTATACAATTTACGTTCGATTTCTATGAATGATATACGTTCCAAATTCAAATCACTTTTCTACCCACTAAAAAGTGCTTAACAGAAAAGAGCTATTTTGCTCCAACTAAAAGCGGAACAAAGCGACACTTTTCGAATAGAAGGGATGAAAAATATATTACAGAGTTTCATCAAAATCGAACTAGTACTTTAAAATTATTGATTGTCACACTCACTCAACAGTCTTCATAAAATTCTAAGGTACTTCTAGCAGACATAAGTACAAGCTTGTAATTTTGATGATCATTATCATTTAGCCTAAAAAAAATATAAAAATCCTTAAACCTTTAGGAAAAATTCAAACAAATGTACCTTTTTAATTTTGGTCTAGTTTTCATATTTTAGAATCTACACAAATAAGTTTGTGAACCTTTGTAGTACGTGGATTAGGTATTAATTACTCCACCAAGATAACTTGCGGTTTAGAATTCGGGATTCAGTTTATGTCCCTACTAGATTCAAATATTTTTGGCTATCTAGAAGTACTCGTAGGGTAGGATCAGGGTAGGGATCGGGCAGGCACCGGGAAGGGACCGGCGAGGAGCATGGGTGGAGGTGCATAAGTCGGGGCCCGGGGGATGGGGTTTCACGGGTGGAGGGCATAGGTTGGGGTTCACAGGTGAGGACACGGGTGGGGGTTCACGGGTGAGGAAAAGGGTGGGGATTCACTGGTGAGGGCACGGGGGGGTTCACGGTTGGAGTATATAAGAGGGGATGCAGGTGCAAACTCATGGGTGGGAGTACGGGTGGGGGTTCACGGCTGTAGGCACGGGTAGGGGTTCACGAATGAGGGCTAGGGTAGGGGTTCACAGATGAGGCCAAGGGGGGGGTACACGGGTGAAGCCATGGGTGGTGGTTCACTGGTGAGGGCACGCGTGAGGGTTTACGGGTGAGGGCACGGGTGGGGGTTCACGGGTGTGGGCACTGTTGGGGGCACGGATGGGGTGCGGATGGAGGTTTACGGATGAGGGTCACGGTGGGGTGCAGGGTAGAATAACACCCCATGAGGAGAGATGTTTGATAAAGACCATCACTAGCAAAAAGAAGTGAGATTTCAACAAAAACATTACATGTAAAAAGAACAACAACTTGAGCAACAGTTCTTCAGTATATAGTTGTGAGATCAAATATGGCAACTAATGTTAGGTACCATTCGAAACGGTCATGACGGCTGGAAGACGAGAGTGTACGGCATCAACAAATATATCAGTTTAAGAGGAAGCAGCATTCTCAACACAATATATGGACTATATACAGAAAAAATATTCGGTATCAATATAACCTCTAATGTAGTAGGAAGTCATTTAATTAATGGAATGCTTATATTCAATACAGGAAAATATACGGATCCGATATAAACTTAAATTTAGATGGATGTAGGATAATCTGTAATACACATAGAACATATTCAGAAATATACAGTGCGTCACATTATTTCCATCATGAACGGACGCCAGAAACCAGCGAGAATTATTTGAAATTGAATATCTTCATTTCGTGTTTAATCAAACTTTCGTGTTGATAATTGAATTCACATGACTAAAGTGTACCTATATTCGCACAAATAACAATTGAAATCTCATTGACAGTGGTGGATGCCACAAGGTTTGACTTTGAAATGACGCAAGAAGTCTTCCGCGATTTAAATATATATATATATATATATATATATATATATATATATATATATATATATATATATATATATATATATATATATATATATATACATATATATACATATTAAAAGACAAAATGAAATATAAATGAATTATGATACACCGGCTGTCTCGGCCAACAAGAGTTCCTTAACTTTGAACTTAAATGTGCACTTGGTCCTGGCCATCCTGATCTCAAGAGGAAGGGCATTCCAGAGAAGGATTGATTGTACAGTAAAAGAAGAGTGAAGAAAATTAGAGCTGTGAGTGGGAACCATGAGAAGCAGGTTATTAGAAGAGCGAAGGTTACGAGCATGGTTAGACCCTAGGCACTGGAAGAGGGGTGTTAAATACTCAGGGGGAGTAGGAGACGTAAGAATACTATAGAGAGTTGTGAGAGCACGCAAGCTACGGCGTTGACGAATGGGAAGCCAATTCAATTGAGAACGATAAGTGGACACATGGTCAAACTTACGAAGATTGAAAATGAATCGAATGCAGTTATTTAGAAGACGGTCAAGTTTGTTTAGGAGATCTGCATTCAGGTCAAAGTAACATACATCACCATAGTCGATTAGAGGGAAAATTAAAGTTTGCACAAGCATTGTTTTAGTCTCGGGCGGGAGAAAGTTTTTTAGGCGGTAGAGAGCGCGTAGAGTACCAGTGACTTTCTGACTCACATGGTTTACTTGCGTTTGCCAATTTAGCGTGCTATCCATATGCAAGCCAAGATTTTTTACTGTTGTATGCAGATTAACAGTAGTGCCGCTAAATGTAATGACTGGAAAAGATGTGTAGTCCAGTCTCTTTAAAATCCTTTGACTACCTAAGATAATAGCTTGCGTCTTACTAGGATTGACAGCTAATCCAAACTTGTCCGACCAGGTGAGTATAGCTGCTAAATCGCTATTTATCTTGTCTATGGCTTCAGCTACGCATTCCACATTAACATGTGTATAGATCTGCAAGTCGTCGGCATACAAATGGTAAGCACACTGAAGATTTTGAGTCAAGAGGTTTATAAAAATAGAAAACAACAAGGGAGAAATGATACCGCCTTGAGGAACACCAGAAGGAGTGTCAGACCACCCCGATGATGAATCATTGAGGCGGACAGACTGCTGACGCCCTCGAAGATAAGAAGAGAACCAATCCAGAGCTCCAGCCGAGACCCTGAGATGAGATAGGATAGATAAAAGGATATCGTGACTGACGGTATTGAAGGCGTTTGAAAAATCAATCAACACTAGTACGGTGATTTTGGTGTTTTCCATGGCCTCTCGAATATCGCCAGTCACTTTAAGGAGGGTGGTGGTAGTGCTATGCCCAGGCCTGAATCCAGATTGTAAAGGACTCAACAATCTGTTATTGTGAACAAACCGAGCCAATTGTTTGTGGACACAGGCCTCTAGCACTTTGGACAGAAAAGGTAGGATAGAAATCGGACGGAAGTGGTTAGGAGTAGAAGGGTTTTGAGTTTTGGGCAGGGGAATTATGTAGGCTTTACGCCATAGGGATTTACTAACGCGGTTGGCGACAAAAGTCTGCCAGCGGTGAGGAGAAGGATAAATCCAAGCGAGCACTACTTTGGAGTCGGAAAATGCGTATATTTATTAATAGAGTTGTGGGGCAAAACTGTGTCTTGAACCTTGCGGAGCAAATGAGACAGCAGAAGGGCCGCGCACAACTCCAGTCTCGCAACCGAAATGGTTTAACAGGCGAGACCTTAGACTTGGCACAAACTAACTGCACCGAGTAGTTAGAACCAATGCGGACTTGCAGATATACGACTCCGCCGTAAGCACGCTCGCTGGCGTCAGCGAAACCTGTTAAGTTGATGGTACATCCATCTACCATCAGTGGGCCGAGTCAGTCAAAAGCGTCAGATAATTTCCTGCATTGTACTTGCATACTAAACCCTTTTTTGTCTGGACTTTAAAAGATGAAGAAAAGACTAAAGAAATTGAAGTGACAAAAAAAACAATGACTCTGAGTTTGTTTCGGCCTTTCTTCTCAAGCAGTCATTTAGCTAGGAAAAGCCGGCTTCATCTAGAATAGGGTATTGACATGTATAAGTGTTGTAAACAACCAAAATGCAGAAATAAATATGTCTTTATGTCTTTACCAACCCAAGATGACGTGGAATAGTAATTTGATTGAGCGCGGTAAGCTCAATACAAAACTGGCCCCAAGCGGCGACAATATGGTCAGGGGGTGTTTCATCCCACTCACACTTTGATAGCCAAAGCTCCTTGATCAAGAGCTTGGCGTAAAAAATTGTGGGAGCCACAAACCCATTATGTCCCATAGTCGAGCCACTGTGGACAGCATAGTGCGCTTGGCGCACTTATCATCTGGCGGTGAGACGTCAAACCGAAAACTATCACAGGATTTGTCCCAGCGTAAACCGAGAACCTTATGCGGTACAGACTTCTCAAACTCAATGTCTGGAGAAGCCTTATGAGAATCTGGTATGCGTGCGAGAACCTCCTTAGAGTTGCTTGTCCATTTGACAAGATCAAACTGGCCTCGCTTGAAAAGCTGAATAAGCTCTTCACAAAGCGAAATTGCTAGCGGAGCGGGTATGACATTACAGGCAATGTCATCTATATACAAAGCGGATGTGTAGTATAGTATAGTGTAGCGTAGCGTAGCTTAGCATAGCATAGCGTAGCATAGCGTAGCATAGCATAGCATAGCGTAGCATAGCGTAGCATAGCATAGCATAGCATAGCATAGCGTAGCATAGCATGGCGTAGCATAGCATAGCATAGCATAGCATAGCTAATTAGTGCTTTATCTTACACACAGTTTTAGCACCCACCTTGATCTCTTGAAGAGCAGAACAACAACAAGACGTAATACAATGAGAAGTATGTAACGTAGGTACGGTACCCATAATCACATACCCAAGTACCGTCTCAATAGCGGGCGGTAAATCATATCGCTCACTACGTACTATTTTAGTTAGTAGCAAGTGCGGAAATATTGAAGCTCCGATCAAAAGATCAATGCCTGCCGGATTCGCAAACTCCGCGTCGGCTAGCGGCAATGACTCGAGATGAGTGAGTGATGCTACGTCTACATTAGCGTTCGGCAATGCATCCGTGATACGCTCCACGATAAGCGAAGAAATGTTAAAATTAATATTCCTATCAAAACGCGAATGTATTTTAATATCTACGGAACCCCTGCAATGCCTTTCTGATCCACCTATCCCTTTGACGGTTGAGTTAGTATTTTTAAAGTTATTCCATAATCCGAGGCGTTTGAAGCATTCCGATGTTATTAGATTGGTCTGAGATGCGCTATCTAGCAGACAACGTACCATGTGCGGCGACCCATTAACATCATATATGATAACTTGCGCTGTCGCTAACAGAACAGTCTTAGACGCCGTACACTGCGTTTTGGCCCTGCGCGGATCATTATAGATGCGCGAGTGCCATCCTCGCGTGCGCGTCGCCCGCGCAATGGATGTCATACACAACGATACTTCGCCCTCAGACGCGGATGGCGCAGCTACCGTGTTCTGCACTTGCGACGTACTCGTAAGTGTGTCAAGGTTAGCGGCTTGACTTGACAACCGGTTATTTTTATCATAATGTAACAGTGTATGATGTTTTTGTTTACACGAGCGACATCTCGTTCTACTGGAAGAATTACTCGTTTTATGTTTTATGCTTAAACAATTAATGCAAGCTTTGTTATCTTTTACGCTTTTAAAACGAGCAATTGGATTTAAATCATTAAAGGTGGGACACTTATAGTAATGGTCGTGCACTATATTACTGCACAGACACTTCTGTGAATTATTACTATTAGATTCCCAACATGTTACGTAAGATTGTGGATTAGGGACCGAGTTATTATTACTATTTCGCGATTTATTCAACCTTTGTTTGTTGTTGTTAGTGTTAGACGGGCCAGGTGAACCAGACTGCGTATTATGAAATATTCGACACTGATCTTTGATGAACGAAATAAAACTATCTAGTGTAGGTATTTTATTATTGCGTTCCGTCATCTCGAATGCGCGAATTGTATCAGTGTCAAACTTTTTTAAAGCGAGTTGAAGCAACATAAAGTCGGAAAGATCTTCTAATTTTAAATTCCTAAGAGAATTAACCGCGGTTACGAAGTTATCAATAAACAGCTGGAAATTCGAGACAGACGCGTTGCTGGACAGTTTGAGATTTAAAGCTTGGTCAAAGTACGTAGACGCTAGAACGCGCGTGTCTTGATATCTGTCAAGTAGTGACTGAAATATGACCTGATAATTCTCAGCACT
This sequence comes from Euclidia mi, assembly GCA_944739405.2. Classification (NCBI taxonomy): domain Eukaryota; kingdom Metazoa; phylum Arthropoda; class Insecta; order Lepidoptera; family Erebidae; genus Euclidia; species Euclidia mi. The sequence continues at coordinate 11,627,019 of OX123211.2, forward strand.
GGGTGTGACACCTGCAAATACGGACTGGGCCTTCGGTGACAGTTTACCTATTAAATAGTACAACCTGTCAGCATCTGTCAGAGAACCATTATCGTGCACTGTAGACTTAAAACTTGCATAGAATAACGGCCAATTTCGTATATCTCCGTCAAACGACATAATCTCGATTGGCGGTAATCTCGGTTTGCGGGCAACGGGCTCTGCTGAACATTTACCCTCCAATTGCGATTGTATACGCTTAATAATACAATAAAGATCTTTGAATGAGGTATACGCCTGATAGTTCGGTTTTTCATCAGGATTGACAGAAAGTAATCTTGCGTTATAATCGTCTAACAACTTATGAAAATCTGTTCGAATACTATCTACTGTTATACAATAACTGAGAAATCCTTCGCTATTACTGTCAGACATAGATGCGGTTTTTGATCGTTCATAGATATTTTGAATGCGCTCAAATAAAATATTGCGTTTTGCTTCTAAGATTGTCATCTCTTTGTCTTCCGACACGCGTGACTTCTTTTGTTGTGACATGCTTACGTAAGTATAAGCTAATGAGAACGAAACAAAATAAGAATATCTAATGTATCTATTATTTTACCTAAGTAGGCTAAGTAGGCAACACCTTAGAGCCGAGGAATTAAAGTTGATTGAAATATGAGATTTATAAGACAACTATGATAGTTGCAGAAATAATAATTTAATAAGTAGGTAGCTACATAAAAGTTTACCTACTAATGCGGGCGGAAATAACCATGTGACGGTTATGTGAATATATTAGGAGTATAGCTAGGTGCTATAACTGCCTAGGTATAGCGGTATAACGTAGAAAACGTAAATGAATCCGGCTCGAAGGACCAAAAAAAAATGGTTCGGCTTTACACCGAAACCGTAGGGTTCTAGGCGACTTGGAGAAGGAAATGGACTGTATGGAGAGGATAGCGGTTCTTCGCCGCCTAGGAGATGGATACGCTAAGGGGTGATTGAGTGGGTATAGGATATTTCAAGGATGGAGGGCACCTACCTTATACAACCTTCTTCGTTTCCGTAGGGCAGTCTCCTGGTGGTTTCGTGATGCACCTGCTTGTTTTCACTTCAATTCACCATTCGCGAGCGGGTTTTCCTTGGTGGAAGCGGTAATAAATCACATACAACGGTACGGCGCGGTACGGTATCGCGGACACGTTCTCAGCGAGCGGAATGTTCTCGACTGTCGCTCGCGTCCACGATCGCGGCGACGAATCAGGCGTAAGGCAGTGCCTCTTCCAGGGAGTGGGATAGAGCGGGACGGAAATATGGTATCGCTCGCACGAGACGTGGAACGATTGATGTTGATGCGATTAGTTATGGATAGGAAGGTAGATGGCGCTACCAAAATAAATAAATAAATTATTATTATTTATTTATTTAACACTTTATTGTACACTAAGTTGGACATTAAAAATGGATCATTTTACAAACATAGTACAATGGGCGGCCTTATCGCTAACAGCGATTTCTACCAGGCAACCTCTGGATAGATATTATTGGTAGGAAAGAAATGGTAGTTGTCAGTGTACCAGTAAAATATGATTTTACTTTAAATATATACATATGCTAGCTATTGCCCGCGGCTTCGCTCGTGTAAATTCGGGGTTCTCTAGTTATAGTATCTTCATCATCTATGTTAGGGGTAACACAAAGCTCCTTTATTGGGCGGATACTTCTATAATTGTCGTTTTAACTGTTTAAGAAATATAACTGCAAAAAGTATTTACACATACAAACTACTACTACTACTAAGACTTAGTAGTATGTACTCAAAATGTTATCCGGTATCTGTGACGTTTCGCTATAGAGCCAATATGGCGATTGTGATTTGTCTGTCAGAACCATTAGAATTTAACAAAATACTCGACAATCCGAATTTTGCGGGTATATGTTGTCGACTCGAAATCTTTATTTTTTAATGTTTTATTATTCAGGTAAGGTTTCGATGTACTCCTTGACGAAATTATTAATATATTAAGATTTGACACTGCGATAGCAGCGCAGTCCATCGGTTCCAATGTGAATCATTCCAAAATCCTCAACTACTTACAAATTAAAAATTAACTAAAAAAACATTTTCCAGTGGACTAAGTAGTGAATCTAAACCATTCTCAAGTCCCCTTGAACACACACAAAAAATTTCATCAAGATCGGTCCAGTCGTTTAGGAGGAGTTCAGTGACATACACACGCACACCAGAAATATATATATATACATATATAAAATAAATAGTACAATAATATACCTACTCATACATAAATAAATATACATATAATTATATACATATACATACATAATATTTAATACATACTTATAATTTTATGTAAGGAATGTTATAATGATAGATAGTGATCCTTGACTAGAGATTTGAACCTTGTTTCCGTCTGAGCTTGCCTTATGTGAAACGGTAATGCATTCCATAGCCGAACAGCGGTGATAGAAATAGATATATCATAAAAAGCTGTTGAATGTACTGGCATCTTCAGTTCTAAATTCTCTGATGACCTTAAATAACGGTTATGCGTATCATGAAGGAGTTAGAATCGTCCTTTAAGATACGAGGGAGTTTTTGCGTTTTGCGTTTTTCCAAATATGAATCGTATACAGAGATTTTGAAGGCGCTCAAGTTTTTCAAGCTGGTTTTCGGCAAGCTCTGGATAGCTGACATCTGCGTAATCAATAATGGGTAATAGAAGAGAGTTTGCAAGTGCAATTTTGGTGGCAGTAGGAAGAAAATTCCTAAGTATAGGTCCTAAGTATTATAATATCATTCTGCTGAAGAGCGATAACGGTATGAAAAAGACGCCAACGAGTGAACGCTGTTGGCGGAGCGCGCCAAGATCCTTTGATGTGAAAAAACCGACACTATTCGGTTGGCCGGCCAATGTTGCCGCCAACTACTGTTGTCGCACTCATTTGACTCCGCAAAATAAAATATTAAAATCAGGACGGACGTGACGTCACATCGAACGACAGTAGTTTATTTGAACAAAAACGAAAACGGCCGCCTTCACTTTTGCATAGACTAATATATTATACCTGCACTTTTGCTCCTGACTTCGTCGAGACAACACGGTTATTAGTGCTGTAGTGTCGTTTCAATTTGAACTTGCAGTGTAATTTATTATTAAATAATAAAGGTTACTACCTACTTAATATTCATTTAAAATAATATTCTCATGTTGTAAAAGTGGAACATTTATTATGTAAAACAGTTCTAGTAATATTGATTTGAGTAATATACGTTGATTATAATATTCACAGCTGATTTATACAAATATAAGGCGTGTATCTAACAGTTTGTTTCTTTTATCAGAAGTGCGATTGTACTCACGCTAAGGACGATGCCACGTAGTCAAAGGCGAAGAAGTAGATGGGAACTTTCAACCAGTTCGAGCTCTTCTACGACAAGTAGCAGTTCCAGTGACAGTAGTGAACGCAACCGACGGCAAAAGAAAAGCAAACGACGTCGTAAAGGATCCTCATCCGTGAGTCAAAATGTGATATTATCATCAGTGATTCCTGAATTCGACCCGCTTCTCGATAATATAAATATGTGGCTTAATGTAATAGAAGCTAACGCTCGTGCGTTCGGTTGGTCTGTTAATATGATTAAATATAAGGCACTTCAAAAATTGCGTAATACGGCCAAAACATGGTTAGACTCGTTCCAAAAAAATGAGACTAGGTGGACTGCATGGAAGCGGAAACAATGGCGTGATATGTTATCAGATACCTTTCAAGTGAAACGTAATATGTTTGGCTGTCTTAAAGAGTTAATTATTAATGCCAGACCGACGGTTAATCAATCGTTGTACGAATTCTATTGCCAACAAAAAGCAAAAATAGACCGTTTGCAGTGAAGTTTTCATAATTCAATCACTTATATACAGCTTTATTTGTACCTAAACGTACGCTTTGCCTCATTGGATTGGCCAGGAATTCTAAAAATCAAAATGCTCATGTTATTTCGAATCCACATTAAAATGTATCTGTAACACAAGTGCTGTTACATTCTTTTTGCATAGAAATAAAACCTGAGATTTGGACAATGGACACAGAATATTAAAACTGAAAGCAAAATCTTGGAGCACATTAAAGTGTATTACCAAGTGGAAATGAAAACTATACGTTATACTAAACGTTGAAGCAGCCACTCAAACTACTCCACAAATACCAAACTTAAAAGCTTTGTAAAGAAGATACACTTCCTCCATTCCAAAAAATGATCACTATTAGAAACCGTATAAATAGGAACATCTTGGTCAGCAGTATTCCTCCTATGTTCTGCATCCCATGCGGCTCCTATAATTGCATTGTTTACATAGTCCAGAGGTATCACACCCAACTTTATATTGCTATCTACACTAAATATATGCAGGACTCCTAATTAGACTGCAAGTACTACGTGGAAAAATATCGTAAATATATTAGACAAAGTCCTAAAAGAGTAGGACTTCGTAAAATGGACGTGAGAGTGATCTTGTGTCGGAGGTAAAGACTCAATTTGGGTCGCTGCACCACCACGGATGAAAGAATGAATGAATGTTTTTTATTTATTTTTTGTTTGAGTGTGTGTCCAGCTCTGTTATCGGAATCTTCAGATCACCCAAAGACTGACTTCACCCGACCGACGTTGTATTTTAGAAGTATTAGAGTCTGGGTTTTGCATGAATGGACCGACGCCGACGAGGACAGTACGTTCAGCTCATACATATTATGAATAAGAAATTTTTAAAATTTCATGAAAAATAAATGGACACATATCGCCACGTATAGATACCGAAGGTACGTCGAGATCGTGATAGATCCAAGAAGCGTTGGCTAGATGAGCTGGATGCTTTCTCAAAAACTTGGACAGTTATAGCTGGAGGCAGGGACCTTTGGAGAAGTGTAGGGGAACCTTTGGCCAACAATGGGAGAGGATAGGTTAAAAAAAAACCTTAATGTTGTTAAGTAAGTAAGGCAGCGATGGCCTAGTGAAGGGACCTACGGCGCGCATCACTGACTTTAAGTTATGTTTGTTTTAAAATATTAAGTATTACTTGCTGAATGAATGGTGAAGGATTGTTGAAGGAAGACAACGTGAGGAAACTTGAATGTCTAAGAGTTATCCAAATTTTCTCGAAAACTTGTGAAGTCGACCACCAGCCCTTTGTCGGCGTAGTGGACTATGGCCTAGCCATATTGAGATACATTTATTAGGAAATAAGAACGCAACAAGGAGCAATTATGGAGAGAGCATTTCAAAAAGAGTAGAAATCGTATATGCATCTCTATTCTCTCTAATAACAGAACTGCATATGTTCGAGTGAGATAGCCATAGAGCTTTTATACATGTTTTATACAGCCTTGAATGACATAGGCCTAAAAAAATGTTATGTCATGTCGATGTTCATCCAGCTGGAGTGAAAGCCGTGTCGAAGATAAACTGCAATTTTAATTGCTACAAAATATTATTTTTGTGAATATTATTACTTCAGACATCAAAAAATTAGTATAGTTTGTAGTGCCATCGGATGTAAAAGCCGAAATAAACTATTGACCGAAAATGGACAAAAATATCTTTCCACCGGTAAGTCATAATAAGTAAAATTTTTGATATCTCTCGTAATAATTCTACAATGATATTTGTAAATGTTATACTTAAAGAAAAAGATAACGACCACCGTTGACACATATTTTTATTCCATTAGTCACAATGAAATAAATATAATACGAATATTTCGATAAAAAATATGAGGATAGTGTTGTACTATAACTGTCAATTAGAAAACCAGTTTCTGAAAGATTATAATTTGAATAATTGGTTATTCACTGTGATTTTTTGTAGATTTCCAAAGAATGAAGATTTGAAATGAAATTGGGTCCGAAATATGAGAAAGGGAGAATGGCAACCGTCCAATTCTTTTAAACTTACTTATAAAGAAGGATTTCAAAGAAAAGTTTTGCATTCTTTCCTAATTATGCTGTGCCTATTATTTTTACTAACCAGATATCTAATACTGAGGTTTATACTTCTCTTTTATTATCATTAACTTATATTTTTGTCAATCAATATATACCGAAATTGCAACTCTAAAAATATGCTTAGTTATCATATATAGGTACATATATGTATATCATAAACAGATTTGTGTTGTAATTTTTAGAAATGTCCGAAATAACGAAAACTTATTTTTAGAAGTGATAGTAAAGCTTCAAGAGAGAACATGGCTTGCACTTCTGGAACTCAGCATGAAAATATTGTTCGTAAATGTTAACTGTTTCCGCCCGTGTACATCCCATTTTGGTAATACATATAGTATCACACCTGCCGGGCAGTTATCGTGTGCATTACTTTGTGGTATAAATAAATGATTTTGACTTTTTTTTTTTTTAAATTATTTTCCAATAACAATGTCACAAAGAATGAGAACATAAAATAACTCGCTGATTGCCAATGTACTGATCAGTGCGAGACATAATAGATTTTTAATTGTCTAGTCGGTATTGCAACATTCAACTGGTTAAATATACCTAATAGCGCAGTCTTTCACTCCTTCCAAAATTGTATTTAAGTTACAGTATTGTCAATTTAAGAGGAATTAAAGGTAATTATTATCTGTCGGATTATAAGAATAATTATTGTCAAATTGTGATACTGACCAATGTTCAACTGCGCTGTATACTGTTCCTATTTAGGTACAGTCGAACAACTTCCTGCTAGACCACAATAAGGGTGAGAATCGCTCAGCAAGACATCGTCGCTTTCAGTGCTACTTTACACAAACATTGACATTCGTATACAAAACCAGTTTCTAGTGTGCCTCAACTCTATGACCGAGCCAAGGGATTTTTTTTCGAACTGGTCCACCGCTGACTTGTTTGATTGTACATACCTAGAGGATTCGTTTGCAAATAACAAGTAACCTACTTATTGTACCAAATGTACGGTTAGGACATAACTTCATTTTATTCTAATGCAAGTACTTTATATTATTTGGAAATATTTGAAATGCGAATCATCATAGAGGTGGATAAAGTATACTCTGACCACCAGTTCGAAGTGGATACTTGAATCCCTCTTGTGAATAAGCGGTAGGAGAGGAGCACCCCGAAGGACATTATCAATTCGATTACCGAGTTCGTAATTTTATGAGAAAAATTGAATTTACCATTAATATCGCATTATTATTTCAGCCAAAATACATCCTTTGCTGGACATAAGTCAAGTCCCCTCAAGATAGTAATCATATCTTACTATTACCTCTCTTTTTACAGTATTTGTTTCTTCAAAATACATCCTTTGCTGGACATAAGTCAAGTCCCCTCAAGATAGTAATCATATCTTACTATTTCCTCTCTTTTTACAGTATTTGTTTCTTTGTAGGCACCTAAGTACTATACTCTAAATAAAAGCTCGTAAAATAGTATACTACTGGTATATTATTTAATCAAATGCTTATCTTGTCCATTAATACCGAATTATATTCCAATACCAATCAAAGATTAATACATGAGTACATCTCTATTGACAGTCTTTTTTCTTTAAAAAATATTGCGACATGAGTATTTCAAGAGGTAATAAATACAATTATATATCTGTCTCGGTTACACATATGACATTTTATACAAGTAAAAATAAATAACGATAGGTTTCTTGTTTATGCTTAAAGCTATCTCTCTATACTTATAATAATTGCTCCTTTGAACGCAACGTAAGAATTGTGGGATTGTCTAAAAGCAAAGAGTTCTATAAGAAAAGATTTTATATCTTCATATCGCAAAAGCAACAAAATATCCTTTCTCGTTATCCTTACTGAATAAAAAGAGATAATATATAACTTTTGCTGCCTAGCAACACGGAGTCTGGCAATGTGCCCGGTAATGGCAATAGGCGTGCCCCCTATTATATGGGACCTAAAATTCATAACATGGTGAAATGTGGGTGTATACACCTCTGCCTACCCTTTCGAGACACAGGCGTGAGTCTATAAAAATATATATATACAACTTTTGCTTACTCCACTTGGTCCTGTAGCAGCGTTCATATACATCCAGCCTGGTGATGGCTCGTAGAACGCAGGTAGCACTATAAATAATTTGTGTTTGTAAGTTTTCCTTCAAAATATGAGATGTTTTACGAAAGCATGGCTTAATAATATTAAGCCATGCTTTCGTAAAATAATTCTTGAATCATATTATCGTTCAAGAATTATTTTTAGTCTATTATGTTGAATTATATTCTATGCCGTGCGATTGACGGCATAGAATACAAGTGTCACCACCCCCTATCTTCCCGTGGGTGTCGTAACAGGCGACTAAGGGATAACACGATGCAAATACCATCTTTGCTTAGAGACGGAAAACTCGACATCAAACCCTATACGACTGCCTCGTTGGTCTCGCGGCATAAATGTGCGCGTGGGATCGGGAGGCCCCGGGTTCGATTCCTGGGTCGGGCAGTGTTATTGGGTTTTTCTGTCACGAAATTCTCAGTAGCAGCACGGAGTCTGGAAATGTGCCCGGTACGGCAATAGGCACGCCCCTTATTACGTGGGACTAAAGTATATCTGGCGAAAAGTGGGTGTAGAAATACACCTCTGCCTACCCCTTCGGGGATAAAAGGCGTAACGATATGTATGTATGTATGAATGTTGAATTATGATTAATTTTGGTGAAATTCTGTCTTTAAGGTTTTAAGAATTTTCGATTCTTAAAATGCAAAAAACCTTAATCATTCTATCTGTACGCCTGTGACCAGTATTGTATTTAGTCCTTGCTTTTAGTAGGACCTTCTGATTTTTATAGTAAGCCAAAAGTTATTACCAACTGGTGGTCTGACGACGCAAATCGGAAGGTCCTTGGAATTTGCCCTCACATATTCTTCAGCGATCGCCTTAGTAAACGTATATGTGTTAGGCCAGCCTTCGATAAACCTGCAAAAGATTGGATACATTTACTCATATTGTATACTCTCATCTCATACTGGCTACGAAGCTAGCAGAACAGACCATGAGTCACCTGCTGGAGTGTCCCAAATGTCCGCACAGATGCTCGGAGGCCGATCTACATCAAGCCACCGACAGTGCAGTTGCTGAGGCCACACACAGAGCTGGTGCAATTTGATCTCTGTACTATCGACTCGTAAACAAGAAGAAGATCTCAAGCCAACCAGATTAAGCCACAGCCGTTACCATTTACCAGTAACAGACAACTGTCAATTTTAATATAATACGTTCGACTGCACGGTTGGCGTAGCGGTTTAACGGCCGACTTGCCGCTTGAGTCGGTGCCCAGTGTTGTGGGCTCGAACACCATACGAGACAAAACAGAGCAGAGCAGTAACCTTAAATAACGCGGGTTTAACCGCGGGCATTCTCTCGTCCATCATAAAGGAATTTAAACTTTCGTAGTAATTTATCATTATAATCCATTAAAATACGGAAGGGTGTTAAACAGGGTGATCCGCTTTCCCCTAAGTTATTCACCAGCACACTCGAGGACATGTTCAAGACTCTGGCAACATCTTGGAATGCAAAGGGAATTTCTTTCGGCGATATAAGACTTACAAATCTCCGATTCGCAGATGATATAGTTGTTTTTGCTTCCACAGCTCTGGAACTTCAGACCATGCTCCAAGATCTGAGCACAGCAGGCCTCAGGGTGGGACTAGCGATGAACCGGTCGAAAACCAAAATATTGACGAACAGCACCAAATATAGAGTCAAGGGGGATGGGCAGGAGTTACACTACGTCGATGAGTACATCTATTTGGGCCAGATAGTTTCTTTCGAAAACAGGCTAGACAGGGAAATTTATCGTCGTATCGAAAATGCCTGGAAAAGCTTCTGGTCCATGAAGACGCTAATGAAGGGTGATTTGCCGATTTCCCTGAAGCGAAAACTAATGGATATGTGTATTCTGCCCATTCTAACGTACGGTTCTCAAACCTGGTCACCTACGCAGTTTCAAAAGTCACGCCTTGGGGTCTGCCAAAGGGCCATGGAGCGCAGCATCCTGGGTGTTAAACCTAAAGACAGGATACGGAACACCGAGCTGCGTTCTAGAACTGGCATCAAAGATGTGGGAAGAAAGGTTGCCAGTTTGAAATGGAACTGGGCGGGTCACGACAGCCGCATGCACGAGGGTCGTTGGGCAAGAATATCAACTCTGTGGGTGCCAGAAGATACAAGACGTCGCCGAGGCCGGCCCCGAAAGAGGTGGCGGGATGACTTAGACGCCTACCACAAGAACTGGACTCAGATTGCGTGCGACAAGCAAGCCTGGAAAGATTTGGGGGAGGCCTTTGCCCAGCAGTGGGACAGAGTAGGCTGCTAAAAAAAAAACATTAATTGTTGTCCCGAGTCTGTGTGTACTTTGAGTCCGTAAGTTGTATGTTTTTAAAGTCTCCCCGATTTGTTGAGTACAGGTGTAGACATTAGAAAATAAAAAGATATTCCTGGACGCAAAAACCATGCTGTGCTCATCACTGAAGTACTTTGGTACTTGTAATATTTAATATAATAGTGGTAAGTAATCAAAAACGTCCGTGTGGTGACGGATGTCCGTGTGGTGACGCAGCAGCAGTGGTTAAAGCGGTCATTCGTACGGATGCGAAGGTCAGATCTCATGATTATGACTGTTTATGGCTTCTACATGATGCAAAAAACCTGCCAAGTGCGAATCGGACTCGGGCGCGGAGGGTTCCGTACTATACAACCGGCAAAACCTTTGTGTTTGTTGAATGGCAGCCCGCGCAAATATTTTATTTTATTATGTTTTTTGTCCGTGTGGTAACGGATTAGGAATACGGAGTGTCACCACCCCATATCATCCCATGGGTGTCGTAAGAGCCGACAGGGGAGCATATTATGCAGAAAACAGCACTGTAAGAGAAGGAAAACTTGATACAAACCCTATACCAACCCGTTTGGCCAGCGTGGTATAGTAGGCCAATTCCTCCTTTCAAAGGAGAGGCCTAGTCCAGCAGTTGACTGTTAAAGGCTGATGATGATGATGATGAATCCAAAACACAAACTTCGGCATAGCAGTTAGAAAAACTGCCACGCTAAGTCAGCATAGTGGACACTACTTACTTATCAGTCATGCCATTCAGCCTCTTGTCATCTACCTCTTCAACAATAGATATTAATAGCTCAGGAGAAATAGGAGATGGATAGAACTGTTCACTAACGTCGGTATTAACACGATCTCTGGTAGCAAAACTAAAAGCCGTCGACACGTACACAAAACTCCTGAAATTAAATTATGAAGAAGACCACAGGACATCATATAAATTAAAAACAGTAGCACAAATATCAAAATGATTTAAATTATTTGTGTGCAAGTAGAAAATACTATTAAAATGTAATTATTCTACTATTATTACAAACGCTAACGTTTATGAAGATGGGATCGGTTTATCTGGTTTTCATGGGTAATCCTTGGAACGGCTTAACCATTTCAAATTAACATTTCATTGGAAGATACGGCTATATAAGCGTTAAATAGTATGTCAGAAACATTTAGGGTTTATGGGTGAAAGCAGAAGATCCCTTAAAACTACAAATACTTTAAATTTTCTTATTTGAACCGAGAAGTAACACTGAGATACAGAAAGTAACGGTGATAATGTGTAAGTAATAAAATCAGGCGTACTTCAGATTGTTACATTCCCGAGCAAGTCCGAGAATATCTCTGGTCCCTCGCACATTGATCAAAGTGGCCACCCGGAGTGGCTCGTCAAACCTCACCGTGGCTGCTGCATGAAATATTACATTAACCTGCAATTAAAAATAATTATCTTATACTAATATATAAAGCTGAGGAGTTTCTTTGTTAGGTTGAACACGCTAATTTCAGGAACTACTGGCCCATTTGAAAAATTATTTCAGTGTTAGATAGCTCATTTATCGAGGAAGGATATATATATATATATAACATCACGCTATGAGCGACAGGAGCAGAGCAGTAGCCTTAAATAACGCGGGTGTAACCGCGGGCATCCTCTAGTTTTCTTATAAACTAAATAAATAAATTCATTAATGAAATAATAAAATTATGAAGCAACATACAAGACCACAAAAAATTGCTCTTCAACTGAACATTAATGTATATGCATTACACACAAGATGCATGATATTTGACGATGCTTCGACCGAGGTATTTGTGCCTTAAAACTTAACTACCGCGAGTAAGACCCGCTAAATAAAACTGTACATTATTTTAGACCAACTCTACGTTCCAACCATGCTTGGTGGCAAAATTTATGGTCAGTAGAGAGACTTAAGCAATTCTTTTGCTACCGCTACGTGGGTTAAAAATTCTGCCTATCTAAATTACAAACCCAGAAATAACACAAGAAATCTTGTGAGAGTACATTATGAGGATCAGATAATATCAATTATAGTGAATACAAAAAAGAAGTCAACGTAACTTAGTACCTGATATGCTAAATTCACCTTAAGGTACCCCAGCCTCAAGGTGCTCAGGATGTACCCATTAAAATAACATTGGATTGATTATATTTTAACATACTTCTGTAATTGAGTACCTCTTTTGCGATATCAATCCACATTTTTTTGTCGACACCAACATCACCTTCTACAGGCACTATTTTGTCTGCAAACTGAGGTTGTTTGGCACGCAGCACATCGTAAACCTGAGCAAATGAAATTGAATTATAATGAACATCTGTTGCAAGGATAACTAAACCACTTAATATGAAATTTATGACACTATTGTCAGGCATATGAAAGAAACCATAAGAAACAACAGGTCAGTAAAAAACATTACGAATAAAAAATAATGTAGGGAAAAGAGGGGTGGTGAACTAGGAGACGTAAGTAGGTCTCCTGACCAGGCTATAATCCGTAATTATTCCTGGTGGATAGATGTTGCATTTATATAGCAGTCGCGGGCGAAACTTTTATAGCGCGATTTAGGGTAGTGTCGTCGTAGTTCCGTCGGTAACCGTTAGATGTCGCCAGTTTGATACATACGATTGTACGATAGATGATACTAGTAATATATAGCCACAGCTATAAAGGTAACCAAGTTTATAAATATCAAAACTGTATTTCACTCACCGGATCACTAAGAACGAACTGCAATCTCTCTTGCATTGTTTTTCCTTCCTTCGATCTCAGCAGAATATATATTTTCTTTACATCACACGATCTGTAAATATAATGCTGGTAAATTGTATAGTACTGTTTACGAGAAATGTATCACAGTTTAAGGTTTTTGATTAAGTCTTTATGTGTGATCCACAAATTGTTGTTTCGAACCTGGGTGTTATTTTGCCCGTTATTTGAATGTTAGTAAAGGGGCCCACACAGGTTTATTCCTAGTATGCGAATTGTCTTGTCTTAAAAATGAAAAATAACAATTGAAAATTACAGAACAATAGTTACGTTACGTAACTAATATATATTACGCAAAGCTAGTAGCAGATGGCGCCACGTAAACACAACGTAAATAAAACTGTCAAAGTCAAAACTGTCAAATTTTGTGTGCGGTTTTTTTTCATTTTCGCCTTGCCCAATCTGGCCTTCTGAATAAATAATGGTTAAAAATTACGGATATTTAACTAACCTCGAGTTAAAAAATATACTTAGAGGACGGGACGCATCGCTGAAAGGAAAAATGCCTACTATACCTAACCTTATTGAAAGGCATGACAGGCAACCCCAAATAGAAACGTCAACAGTCGTCCAACGGGTTTTTTTGTTTACGTTATAATACATAAAGTAAGGAATATATATATATATTCCTTAATTTATGTATCGTCTAAGTTATAATACAATGTGCCCTCTAGCGGGATAATTTGGCAGTAAGATTCCCTATTAAGTCACAACGTTTTAAAATTAATTTAGTAACTGATTATTAATTTAGTGACTGCATCCGTGGTCCAGTGGAAAGCGTATGCGACTGCCGATCGGAGGTATCGGGCTATAGATTATATATTCTCGGGTCGGGCAAAAGTCTTACTGGGTTTTTCCGAATTCTCAGTAGCAACACAGAGTCTGGTGATGTGCCCGGTAACGGCAATAGGCTCGCCCCATATTACGTGGGACCTAAAAATTCATGGCGAAATGTGGGTGTAATGTTACACCTCTGCCTATCCCTTCGGGGATACAGGCGTGAGCCTATAAAAAAATGCAAACCACTGTTAAAAAAGAAAACTACCGAAACCAAAGACATAAATACACAAAGCACACGTGATTTTACTGGGATGATTAAATTTAAAGACAAAAAGGTATGTTTACCTCAACAGTTTCTCAACAAGATGTTTGCCCATGAAGCCAGAGCCGCCTGTAACGAACACAGTGGCTCCATTGTAAAACTGCTGGATGGGCGAGTCCCCTCGGTCTATCACGTCGTTCATCGGCTTCTGCAGGCGTTCAGCATGGTGTAATATCTCCTGGCCGGCGTCCATCTTGATAATACCAACTAGTAACCTTAAGTCGTCTTCAGAACCAGCTGGTCAACAAACAAAGATGAATTCAGTTAGAGTATGAGTAGATGGAATAGAAATTTCAGCACGTATGGGCCGCCTCAACCGGGGAAGTATTCGCCTTAAAAAAATCAATATAAAGTTGCGTTTCTTTCGATGAGTGAGATTACCGGATGGTCCTCCCTTTAGTTGATGGAACGACCACACCTAATTTCGCCACGTGTAAAAAATGATCATAGCATATATAGAGGTTACACTATACAGATTGTATCCAAAACTTTCGCCCTTGAATCCGCAGATCACTTTCTAGACTAAGATGATTTGACTGAATATTAGCTTTTCAGAGGGACTACCGTCTGACCTTCGCAATCCATATGTATACTGATAATCCATGATTTGTAAGGTCAGGGCACACTTAGTGGATATTCAATTCAGGGGATTCCCTAACAACTTTAAAAGATCCTTGACAGCCGGGACCGACAGCTTACCGCTTAGCGGTTTCTCTCAATATTACCTATTCCTATCTTTATAAGTATATTCTAAATTTGATAATGTTACATTCCTTAAACTCTTCCCATTCTCCAGATGTGCACAGTTTACAGGCTCACAGCACTAGTAACTCTCTCTTAGTGGTTCCAGGTATCACTACCAAGCTTATAACTGGTTACACGGAGTGCGTTTGGGTTTGTAGTATACCTGTTCTTATAAGTTGACTTATAGTCGTGTATAGAACGAAATTATAGGCGCAGTAAAGCCTAAGATGGCCTATAAAAGTGTTGCATAGGTGTAAATACACTTGAGAAAACTTGTTCCAGTAAGTTACACTTACAATCGCCTACAAAAAGTAATTATAAATCCGCTATGAGTGTCATACGCCAGTAATAGTAATTTGTAAAACTAAATGCACTTAGAACCATTTGCATTTGTAACTTGACCTTATAGGGGTGTTTAAGTCAACTTTATGTGCCAATTATGAGTGAATTAGTTCTACAGTGGTTTCTTCTAAGAGTAAGTG
Source organism: Euclidia mi (assembly GCA_944739405.2). Taxonomy (NCBI): domain Eukaryota; kingdom Metazoa; phylum Arthropoda; class Insecta; order Lepidoptera; family Erebidae; genus Euclidia; species Euclidia mi. The sequence goes on from OX123211.2 coordinate 11,642,507, forward strand.
TACTTGGTAATATTGTGGACTCTCGAATGCTGTTATAGTCTTTATTTCTGTATAAAGGTTTCTTGTAAAACCCTCAGGAAGACAATTGCTTATAATATTTATCGCATCTTCACGGCCATTTTGATTTCTATTGAGTCATTGGGTGTTTATTGAATTACTACATAAATGGATATAAACAAATGGAAGCGGTTAAAAAAAGCGGTTCATATAAGAGGAAAGTGCAGAAAATCTACCAACTCTCAGTTATTAAAATTAAGGATAAGACATTTGTATGCGAAACCCTAATTTGTCACAATATGGCGTGACAATTCTGTTAGGACTAATATTATTTTTAAACACAACTTAGTAAATACGCCGTATTCAAAAGGCGAACAAAAATTGAGATGAATACTACAATATATTTCACCGAAAATACTTACGCGTTTGCCGTGCAAACATTAATACACGTATAGTATTACGTGCGAAATACTTGTTAATACATTTTATATAAAATAGATGAACTTAAGTATTTTCACTTTTCTTATTTTTTTCCCCAACCATAGAACACAACACAACAGAAATTCACAAAATATGTTTGAAGTAGCTAGTTATAGAAGCGCGGAGTACGTTACACGCCTGCCTGGTTCTATTAAATGCTCATAGTGAGCTTCGCAGGAGTAAACGGTTCTCCGGAGTCTAACTATATGTGTATTATAAGGGTGTCTGGTTCTATGAGATGCTCATAGCTGGCTTCGCGGGAGCAGATAGTTCTGCGTAGTCCAACCATAAGTGTATTATTGGTCTAAGTGGTGCTCGTCAAGTCTAGTATGAGTGTTTTATTAGCAAAAGTACGCGTATAAAATGGGCCCTTTTCCGTGGTTGTAAACTTCTACTAGCCTGTTATAGTCCTGGCCCCGGAACCACTACAAGACTACATTTTGTTACTTGGGTTGCCTCTATCTCAGACCTTAAAAATATTTCTGCATAGCTTAAGAATCCAAAACCGCGCGGTTGTCGTAAATGGCAACTAAGGAAAATACCCGAAGCAAAATTAAATAGTATCTTTGGAAAGTCTCAGAAAACTTGACATCAAATACTTTACCAACCTGTCCAGCCAGCGTGGTATAGTAAGCCAAATCCTCGTATTGTACAGTACTATGGTCACGTAAATTATTAGAAGTCAATGCAACAAATGTCTAGCAGTGAACTGTATGATGTGATCAACCAATTGACCGTCTTCTGACCACTAGAGACGGATGACAATTAATACTAAGAAGTCTGTTTGTAAAAGTTAATATTGCATTATTGTAATTGATGTTGATTTGAATATACACATAATGATTCAAACTAAACAAAATAAGTCAAACATTGCGAAACAATGACATTGATTCGATTTACTTTCTTTTCATGCAAGTGAAGATTTAACTGTCTTGTAATAAATAAATTTATATAAACCGAAACTGATTTAAACAATACTTCTTAAGCCAACCCCCATGATGCATAATTTATTTAACAGATGCGCACAGCCCTTCTAAAAATACTTTATTATAATTTTTTTAAATTATGATGCGACTTACGGTGATAAAACACATTTCTTGCAAAAATCTTAATACATAAAATCCTTGCGTTACTTACTGACTGACAGACACGCTACAGCCGAAACTATTGGGCGCAGGAAGCTGAAATTTGGCATGTATGTTTCTTGGAGACCTTAGGGGTGCACTAACAAGGGAGTAGCTGCTGGCGTCCTCTAGTAATTTGATTACACCGTGGATCACATTGGGTTTACTGAGGTGCATTAGAAATAGGAATGCAATGAATCGTAAATGCAACAGTGCGCCCGAAAATTACACGCTAAAAGTTACTTATTTGCGATAGGTACCGAAATGTTTGTAACAAATTATTAAAAAAAATAAAATTAGCTTATGAGCTTCAGCTATTTAAAGCGTAGCAGCCCCTACATTAGAACTCCTGAAAATTGAGTTCATTTGTATTACATTATCCATCGACCTTGCAAACACTTTCTTTTCTGCCATAGGCAGAGACTTAGCCTCATCACATAAGAATAATTGTATGACCACCCCCCCACACATTTTTAAGGACTATACCCCTCTTAACTTAATTTCACCCCAACCCACGAAAGAACTTGAAGTCACTAAAGTAATTTTCAGCCTACGCTAAGATGCTGCCGTAGGATAGTATAACATACCGACTAGTTTATTGCCATATTGTAACACCACACCAGTTCCTATAATCACATATTACATTTTGATGATATTTCCTAAAATTTTCAAGAAAACTATTGGCCAGCCTGTCCACCAGGGTAGGGATAGGGACAACGTGAATAATTACAGACCAATTTCAGTGCTACCAGCTTTGTCTAAGGTTCTTGAAAAATTATTAAATGCTCGCTTGATTAACTTTTTAGATCGACACAATATATTACCTCCAAATTAATTTGGCTTCAGATACAAAGTATCTACAGAAAATGCAGTTTCATCCCTTGTCGACCACGTTGTCAGTAAATTAGATAATCAAAGCAAATGTATTGAAATTTTCGTGGATCTTACTAAGCCTTTCGACACCGTCTCAATCTCCCATCTTTTAGGTAAGCTTCATCGTATGAGTATACGCAGCCATAGTCATTAGATTTTCAAGAACTATCTTACTGATAGAACACAATTTGTAAAAATTGACACTTATACAACTGCTATCAGTTCTCTTTCTTGAGGAGTACCTCAAGGATCTATTCTTGGACCTACTCTCTTTTTTACGTACATAAATTCTCTTTGTATCTAATATTCTCCTTACGTTATTAAACTGTTGCATCTTTACATATGCAGATGATACAGCCTTAGTCGTTCATGACTCCTCATTGACTACATGGCACGACATGCACTGGTACTTTTTCATGTGCCGTAAGAGCTCTTCGGAATGTATCACAATAGTTGGCTGATAGTCTTTTGACTCTAAACATCAAAAATACTACTTTTCTTTACTAGGTTTTGACAGCTCATAAAAACCGAGAAAATAAAATAATTAATATAAATAATAGTTTAAACCCTATATTATTACAATAGCACTGGAAAATATACAATAGTAAATATTTTAAAATAATGTTACCCAGTTTACAACAAATTCCTATGTTAGCATAATATTAACAATCCAGAAGCTAACTGTCACGTGAAATAAAAAACGCCACATTCCGAGTCAAATTATTATAAAGCCGTTCGCAAGTCATAAGTCCCAGAATAGCACGAGTAAATTAACTCTTACTCTTCACGGCCGTATAAGAGAAGCACAAGGGCTCGATACAAGGAAACTGCAAACAGGACGGTGCCACTGCACCAAAAAAGTCTGGATGCCAGCATACAACTTCTGATACAATCTGTGGATCTAATATATAAACAACAATTAATTGTCTACATATAAAATGTTTATAACTATTACCAAGCATGCGCAAGTGGAATGACGTTGACAGTTTATTAGTATCAGTCTGTATTGTAAATATGTTTTATTATGTATTTGTTTTGTAATTATTTTTTGCAATAAATTGCATGCAAGACCGATATGGCGATACGGATGTGAGTGCCAGTCAACCTGCCACATCATTGACTGGTCTGGTGCGTTGTCCGGATTGTTCCCAGGACTGATTTTTCAAAGGTAAGCGGGGCTTGAAAGTGCATTTTGGTAAAGTACACAAATCCCAAAATGTACTTCCAGGCCCATCAATATCTTCACAATCTGGATCAGGAGACACACACCAAATTCCTTTTTGGCATACTTTATCTAAATTAAAACATTCGGTTCCGATTATTAAAAGAGTTCCCCGTGGGGCAAGACCATCAGTGTCCAAAAAATTGGCTGAATGTATAGGTCTTGTCGTAAGGGAGAACTCAACAACGGCCTGGGAGCTATTATTAACATTCCCTTATAGGATTTTACATGTTGATAAAAATCAGGCAGCTCAAAATTCATTAACATCCCAAATTAAGCATAATTGTCAAATTTCGGCCAACACTTTAGACCCTAAATTCACGTCATACAAGCATAAATCGCTCTATCAATATGTAGAATCCAAATTAAGGGATGGTGACATACGGGGCGCATCTAGACTATTATTCAGTAGTGATGTGGTGGCGCCTTGCTCTCCAGAGACGCTTGCGGGTCTGAAGAGCAAGCATCCAGCGCCCATTAATGATCTCTGCTTTCCTGAAGCTCCCGACAGTGAATCAGAACATCTGATCACCACGGCCAAGGACGTGTTAGCAGCAGTTTGCTCCTTCCGGAGTGGCTCGGCAGGCGGCCTCGATGCCTTGACACCACAGCATCTAAAAGATCTTGTGTGTGCAAGTGCTGGGGTGGCTGGCGATACACTTCTGAAGGAGTTGACTGCCCTAGTAAATATGATGCTCTCCGGTAATGTGGACGATGCCATCATTGACATCTTGTATGGGGCGAATCTATGTGCCCTTAACAAGAGGGATGGTGGCATTCGTCCCATTGCCGTGGGTTGCACATATCGGCGTATAGCAGCCAAGATATGCTGTAAATTTTACAGCAGGGAGCTATCAGAAAAATTCCAACCCCTACAACTAGGTTTTGGTTCCAAAGGGGGTTGTGAGGCTGCTATACATGCCCTTTCCACGTACCTTGGAAGTGGTGATGGAGAGGTCATTTTGAAGGTTGACTTGAAAAACGCCTTCAATTTAGTGAATAGGGACACTTTGTTGACACAAGCAAAATTAGAAACCCCCAAAATTTTTAAATTTCTTTGGCAATGTTACAGGTATCCCACAAAATTACTATATCAGGACAATCTTTTGGAATCTGCAGTTGGATGCCAACAAGGTGACACTCTTGGACCAGTCATTTTTAGTTTAGCTATACAACCCATTATTCGGCAAATAAATTCTAAATTTAATGCATGGTTTTTAGATGACGGGACCCTAGGGGGCGCTGCAGACATTGTATTACAAGATTTCGCTTTTATTAAAAATAAATTCGCATCTATTGGCTTGGAACTAAATTCTAGTAAGTGTGAATTGTTTATAAATACAACAGACTCCACAAAAAAACATTCGATAATATCAAAATTTAATAATTTGGCATCAAACATCAAAATTATTGATAAGACTTCTCTTCGCCTCCTAGGTTCACCAGTATTTGAAGAATCTTTCGGTTCTTTCTTAGACGAAAAGATACAAATTTTTTGTGAAAGAAGAATGGCAATATCAGTGTCACTTGTTTGTGAAAGCGAGCATAAACGAATTTATATACATTTTATAGACTGATAGCTGTAGTTTATTTTATTAGTTATTGTTTTTTTTTATACAATGGGGTAAAGCAAATATCTTATAAAGAAATATTTTGTTACATCTGAAATGCACATAGCAATAACTAAACGTCAAAAACGAGATTTTATAAGAATCATTAAATCCTCTTTTATGAATACGTTAGAAACCTTACAAAAAAACGACGAAACGCGTGAATTTCTTGTTATCTGTCATTGATACAGTTGTCACCGATCTTAAAATGAATATGCGTCTGTATCGTAGTCTGTACCTATTATATTAATTATTTTACCTCTTACTTTGAGTATTTTACGCATTTTCGCATTGTTTTGTTAACTTTTCTTAGCTTAGCTTTCGCTTCTGCTTTCAGTGAAGCTTTTGCATCCTGAGTGTTGAATACCTACTTATGGTGTTACACAATTACGTTGTTGTGATAGTGGAAATACGTTTGAAACAAATATCTAATACGGATTGTTATTTTGAACAGAGTTTTTATTTGTGTGGGATTTGATGATTATACATTATGTGCATTGTATGATATCTGGGATATATTCGTCGTCAAACTATTATTCCGTCACCAGTTCAGTTTTTCGAAGAAGTCGGAGAAGAGGCATGATATAATGGTTAAAATGTAAATAAATGCTTTTTACCAAACATATTTTATTTTCACTTAATTACTATTTTATGATACATACATAGGGCTGATGAAACGCCAAATCAGTTAAGTACCCCTAAATGCTCAATAGTGCGAGAGTTTGCAAAGTATAATAATTAGTGTAAGTTTGCTGGATAGAGTATAGAGAAACATAATTACAGAAAAGTGTGATATACCTAGATAATTATAAATACAATCTAGAAGTGTTGGAATAGGTACTCTCAGATAATATAACATTCCAATCACAGTTCTGTGCTCATGATACCTACGTACCTATTAGCAAAGAGCTCAGATATTTACTTGATACCTATTTACATAGGTAGCTCCGTTAGCTCCTTGAAACGTCATCTGACGTTAGTCATTAACGTTCTGCGCAATGTACGTTTATTCATTGTACTGCACATACGTGAACTTATCACTGTGACAGCTGTGACATTAGTGACCACAGATGATATACTATAAGCATATTAGTGACGAACTTCAGACCTGCCCACATTAAATGCGCGAGGTGTAACTTACAACTCTTTAACTTCGTTTTTCATTAAAATCCCATAACATAAAAATATTCTGTAATTACATTTTACTTACTAGGCATTAGATCTATCTTTTTAAAGTATTCGAACCAATGCTCGCAAAGTCTTAATGTGACACTGATAATGTACGGTGGTTTGCCATTGTTCTTTCAGATCGCCTATTCAAAATTAATATTCATTCGGCCTATACTATTATTCGTTATTGTCTTTTCGTCCCAAAATTCACACATGCCTTAAGATCTTCCCAACTTTGGAAAAAAATCACTTTTAGAACAAATCGACCAAATTATCCTAATTACTTTAAAGAGAATTTTAAATGTGGACTTGGACGACCGAGCCTGGCTACAAGCGTCTTTGCCCATACGTTTGGGTGGGCTCGGCGTTCGCAAAATTTCCAGTGTTAGTTTACCGGCGTTTCTGTCTTCGGTTCACAGCACGGAAGAGTTAACTAGGAAAATTTTATCACCTACACTAGTTAACTCAGAAGTGTTGTGCAAAACCGAAGCTATAAACGCCTGGAAAATGGCTTGTCCAAGCACTGATTTGCCTACCAACCTATTCTCCCAAAGACTGTGGGACGCGCCGCTTTGTAACATAGTAAGAAAAAATCTTTTGGATACTTCTTTAAATGTTGCAGAGCGTGCTCGCTTACTGGCTGTGGGAGAATGGGAATCCGGTCTATGGCTTCAGGCACTACCATCGTCCAACACTGGAACCATGTTGGACAATGAGACATTCCGTATTGCCATTTGTCTTCGTTTAGGTGCTCCGTGTGTTTCTCCGCATCGATGTCATTGTGGAGAAGACGTCGATAGCCTCGGCCACCATGGGCTATCTTGCAGCAGAAGCGCTGGTAGAATTCCTCGTCATGCCCATCTGAATGATATAATCCGTCGTGCTCTTGTCGCGTCTGGCGTACCAGCTGTACTTGAACCAAATGGTTTGGTACGTGACGACGGTAAGAGACCTGATGGTATGTCATTGTTGCCTTGGAACATGGGTAGGCCTTTGGTGTGGGACGCAACCTGCGTAGACACCCTCGCGCCATCACACGTTCCAAGCACGGGAGGCCATGCTGGCGCTGCTGCTGCAACTGCGGAAACCCTCAAACGGCGCAAATACAGTAATTTAGTAAGTAATTACGTGTTTGAGCCGTTTGGGGTGGAAACGCTAGGCTCATGGGGTCCGAGCGCTCGTTCTCTATTCCGGGAAATTTCGAAACGGTTAATCGACGTCTCACGTGACCAGAAGGCTGGTTTATTCTTTGCTCAGAGAATCAGCATTGCCATCCAGCGTGGCAATGCTGCCAGCCTTCTGGGCACGTTACCCGATGACATTGATGCGGAGGCATTTTACGACGCCTAAACCATGTAAATATTTTCAGTTTCTAAATTTGTTTTTAAGGTTTTTGTATTAGATTAGATTACATTAAGCTTCTTATAAATTATGTTACTTAATACAAAATGAAATAAACAAAATTAAATAAACTTTTTCCTTAACATGAACAAATCAGCCACCTTCAAACAATCAACTACTTAAGGTTCACTTATGTCTTAATTATCCTTCCCTACTATGTAACTGTCTCACATTATCTAGGTCAAATGTTATGAAATATCTCGGCTGTAAACCGCATATTTGTAAACTTATACCGCGCATTCCTAAGCTTATAACTTATACTATCTTTAAAAAGTTAAGACAAGCTGCTGTGTGCTAAGTGTATTTAAAACAGTGTATTTTGCGCTATGTCAGTCTATTTTAGGATACTGCATTTCAGCATGAGGTGGCGCGACAAAAACCTCTTTTCTGGATCTTGAACACCACTATGCTTTATAATGATTGTCAAATCCTTACCGTTAGACAGCTTTTTGTGCACAGTCAGCAACACCACCAACACCAGTCAGCTTGCGACCACGGGACGTGCAACCGTCTTGAAACGTCAAGCAAAATAAGGTATGTAAATACCTAATGTTGCATATATATATACAGGCTGTCACAAGACCCATCACCAAGCCGAAGTCTACTCGTTTTGCACATCATGCCAAGTCATACTACGCGAAAATAATACCTGGGAAACAAAAAAAAAAAATTACAACTTTTATTACCAGCAATGTATAGCGTGCACTTGCAGACATCGTACCTACGCCGGCCGTATCTACCTACACCGTGCGCCGCGGTGGCGGCAGTTTATGATCACGTGGTCGCGCGGCCGAGGCGAATGACCTCGCAGCTGATTGCTGGTACGCATACACTACGCGTCGGGAACTTTAAAGCCGTTTATTTTAGGGAAACATTGAAAATTTTGTTTATGTTTATTTGGCAGAAAGTGTACATTTATCATTCTAAACACGATTTTGGTGCCGAAGTAAAAAATGATACTATATGGGGTTTCAGTTTTCGTTAAGGGTCTTTTTACACCCTGTATATATATAAATATATATATATATATATATATATATATATATATATACCGCTATTTTTTAATTAGTACAAAAAATTTAATGGGGCTCTAGGCATCTTTAACTAATCATATATATGTATGTAAAAAATAAAAATACTAAGTTCCAAAACTGTCCACAAAAATACGTAATATTTGGTAAATGCATAACTAAATACTATGTTGTCGTAGTAATTTTACGCGCCACTACACCATTGATAAATTTGTGCAAACTCGAAGCTCGTCAACCCCTGTCCCTCTGCGCGCGCGCCGCAGTACTAAATTACAGGCGATAGCGAGCGGATGTTTTTTCGTGGAAACAATTATTGTTTGTTTACGTTTGCCCAACGGGATGGCTTATTAGTTCACATCACGCGAGTGCAGTTATGCGTTTGTACAGGGAAGTGTTTGGAAGCCAGTGGATCGGTCGGGTCGTAGCTTGGCCTCCATGATCACGACTGTGTACAAAAGTGAGCCGTTGTGAGTGTGAGTGTCGAAAAATTTAAACAGCGCATATTGGACGCTTTTGACGCAGTGAAAAGTCAGAGAAGCTTACTTATCTCGTTAAAAAACAATTAAATAAAACGTGCTGTGTATTGACAATAGTGATGGATATTTCGAAGAACAATTGAAATACTTGTAAGTAAAGTAAATATTACCTACTTAACTAAATAATAATTTGATGCGGGCGGCTCAAAATCGGTCTGTGTGGAGAACCTTGAGGCAGGCCTATGTCCAGCAGTGGACGTCTCTAGGCTGACATGATGATGATGAAATAGTAATTGTAAATAGCAGCCGATTCTAACTTCATAAATACGCCAAAATTACTCTTTTCTTTTATTACAGACTACCTTCTTTTATTTTGATATGTGTTTGCTTTCTAATTACATACCTATCTCCGTATTTAATTACTTATAAAACGGTAAATTTTGCCGGTCCTAAGAAAGGATGAAGTATGAAGGAGTGGGTAGAATTTAAAAAAATAAAAAATGTCTACCTACACTTATTATTTTTTTACCAACCTACACGCATTATAAGTGACTCTATTTGCTGACGACAGTACATTGACAATATCCTGCAAAAATCCATACTCACATGAAAAAGACATTAATAATAGCGTGACATCAATTATTTTATGGTTAAATAATAATAATTTAAAAATTAATTTATTGAAAACTAACATAATGCATTTTAGCCAGCGAATAGAAGCTCCATTACCAATGAAGATATGCTATGATAATACATTAATAAACCAAGTAGACAGTACAAAATTTCTAGGGCATCAGCCCTAGAATTTTTTTGTCTATAATCATATAGACAAAAAATTGAACTGGAAAGCTCACATTGAAAATCTCAGTAATAGATTGAGTAGAACCTCCTACGCCCTATATAAACTAGCTCCGACGGTTAATATAGATACACTTCTTACGGCATATCATGGCCTAGTAGGTTCCATTTTAAGATATGGAGTAATTTTCTGGGGCAACTCTAATGACAAAAATATAATATTTAAACTCCAAAAGCGATGTATCCGCGCTATGTTTGGCTTGCAATTCACTGACAGTTGTCAACCATACTTCAAAAATTATAACATCATAACACTGCCATCGTTATACATCCTAGAAACATGTATTTTTGTAAAAACTAATCCGTCGCTATTCCCAAAACTATCAGACTCTGTCCAACGCAACAGACGAGACAATGATCGGTTGCGAATACATTGCGCCAAAACTACTCATTTGCGTAACAGTATATTTTGTATGGCACCGAAAATTTTTAATAAGCTCCCAAATGAATACAAATCTTTAAATTTAAAAATATTTAGGAAAAAGTCAAGGAAATGTTGGCAAAAAAGTGTTACTATAGTATTAATGACTTTTTAGATGACACTTTTTAATTAAATTTTTATTACACTGGTGACTTTTGATTGTATTATTATTATTTTAATTATTATTGACATTTTATATATCCGGACATTATATTTTTTGACATTTCATTAACTGACATAATTTAGCATTTAATTTAGTAAGAATTTTAATTGTTGACTTTTAATGTAATGAATTTATGACTGTTAACTATTTCTTTTTTTATTAATATTTGAATGAATCCTTACAATTGCTTGCATTATAGTTCTTATATTTAACATAATAACTTCATTAAATATATTTGTACGCCGTCCTGGCAAAACATGTTGATACATGCGCTAATAATAAAACAACTTATGTAAAGGATATATCCTGTATATACAACACATGTTTAAAGCAAATAAATTTATCTTTATCTTTAAGTGCGACGGAAAGAGTGCGTAAGAGTAGGACGGAAAGTAAGTACTATCAATGAAGTAGTGAATGGATTGTAAAATATGTCTATGATTTGGGTGAGATTTTCTACAAAAAACAAATGATTATAACTTTGCTATTTATAGATATTATGAAATTCTTACGTCACTTATATGATAATAATGTCTTCGCTAATATGTCCTTAAAGTTTTTGTACTAATTAAAAAATAATGGTGTATATATTATAAGCTTCTAATAAGCTTTTTGTGCTCCAAACTATTTTGAGAAAACATAAATATTGATTGATTGATAAGTCTTTATTGTGCACAACACTGTTGGTACAAATCTGGTATAAATAAATTAAAAGTAAATACATAGCAAATGCACAAGGGCGGCCTTATCGAAAAATATTTGCCTATTATAAAACTAAAGTGCTTAAACGTCTTTACACAAGGTGTGTTCCGTGCCGACCTATAAGACAGCCCTAGCTAGTAAACATTTTAATATAATAAGCGGTCATTTATACAATACCCTAAACAAATCTTGTAATATCTACCCCAATGTAAATTCTCTGTAAAAAAAGTAAATGGCACCTATCTAAGACATAATTAAACGGAGTCTGAAGATCTTTTAAAAATATCAATATTGTAGGCAACTACCTAGTAGGTATATGTATACAGAAACCATATATATGTATATATATAATAATATTGTACGAACCTTCTACTTTCTTATATTCTAACAGGCTCATTATTATTATTGTTATTTATATTATTTTATTTTTTTATAATTGCGTAAGGCAGTAACTATTTATTTAATCTCATCATAATTCTGAAAATATCTAATATATAAAATTCTCGTGTCACAGTTTTCGTTCCCATACTCCTCCGAAACGGCTTGACCGATTTTGATGAAATTTTTTGTGCTTATTCGGTATCTATGAGAATCGGCCAACATCTATTTTTCAAAAAAAAAAAAAATTTTGCAAAACAACGTTTGCCGGGTCAGCTAGTTAATCTATAGAAATGTGTACCTTTAATTTACGAAATCAATGTACTATTTATTTGTATTATTTTAAATAGAGCACTTGCAATGTATAATCAGCGGACACAAAGTACAACCAGACTGGAAATAACAATTCATACATAGACTACTGGCGCCGCGACTAACTCAGATAGTGGGAACACAGATTTCATATTATGGAGACCATCGCCTGCCTTAAGCTGCATTCTATTCTGAATTGGCTTACGCAAGCGTGGCGGTCAATATCTACGTTATAAAGCTAAAATTCTTCGTGACACAAGATTTATTACTAGTGTCATTAAAAGGAAAACGAAAATGGCAATATGTACAAAAATACTGGTATCTTTGAATCTTCAATGCAAATTACCTACCTATGTAAAAGGAGAGAATTTTGTAATCTAAATCGATTTCGGTTTTAAATAACTACATTTCCCATTAAGATAATGAAATCGTCACTTACACGAGAACAAAATAAATCTAATGAATAATACAATAGTGTGCGGGGCAGGTAAAGTTAAATTAAAATGTGTCTTTGCAGACAACAACAAAATAATGTCCGTAAAATTTGTATGTAAAAGCATAATATTTGACGTGTGTTTATTATTATGCGTACATTTAAATCCACGTCAATTACTATTCTGCAATTGTAATTGACGTTGCTACTCGCGAGGATAGACGCGGCTACGCCCATAAATATTATACACTTTTCCTTTTTGCCGATCCCGTGGGAGTTTCGAGAATTCCCTTCTTAGTGCACCCCAAAAATCCCCAAGGAACATACATGCCAAATTTCAGTTTCATGCGCCTTATAGTTTTGGCTGCAGGTTTATCTGTTAGTCAGTCAGTAATACAACGATTGTAATATAATATGTATATATTATACAGGGTGGCGCAAAAGTAATGAACCTATTTGATTTTTAAAACTAGAATTCGTTTTTTATATATATATATATATATTTGTGCCATGAAATTTAGTTGCATTATGATTTAAATATGCATAATACATAGGTACATACATAAAATACTCACGCCTTTTTCCCGTCGGGATGTGCTCGCTCGCTATGCTTGCTCCTATCCTTACAAACCTCAGGCGCTTCCTCTACACTCATTGCTCTCTTCAATACATGCTAGCCGGTTTCGGGTACTTCGGAGCTTGCCGATTTTTAGAACGTCCCCAATTTGGTCGAGGAATGTCGGACGATATCTGCCGCGACCGACTTGCCCACACACATTTGTCTTATAGATCTGATTCGTCATTCTTTCTTCACTCATTCGCTCCACGTGTCCAAACCACTTCAGCATTCCTTTCTCAATCCTAGTCACGACATCTTCTTTCAGACCACTGTTCTCTCGTATAGTTTTTTAGTTCACATTCGTAATTCTATCAACTAGTCTCACCCCACACATATGTACTACGCAGTGATCGCATCTCAACTGCATTAATTCTACTTTTATGCTTTTTCTGCCATACCCAACTCTCACTTCCATACATCAACGTGGGGACAAACACTCCATTATGAACCACCGATCGCGCCTTTTTTGGCACAGTCTGGCCGTTCATAAAGGGATACAGTGCTCCATTTACACGATTGCCTGCATTCACTCTCCTTTCAATATCTTCTTCACATCTTCCGTCTCTTGTAAACACGCTACCCAAATATACAAATTATTTCACTAGCTCTACTGTTTTTTTCGGTTTCTGTTTCGGTTGATCATCGGAAATAAAAGAATTAAGGAAAGAATGTATCTCCCTGACAAACAAGTATCTTTTTAATTAAATCTAAAGTTATAGACTTTTTTTTCATGTAGATAAAATGTTTTAACTGATTATGTTATACTATTGGTCGGCAAGGCTTAGAATAACAGCACCATATTCCCTTCCGTTGGTGAATGTATGAGGCGACTAACGAATTGTCAGCGGAAAAGGTGCAGCAGCGTTCCTTTGTGCAGGTAACGATCTTATCGTCGTTGCCAACCTGCATAATATCCAACGTGGCGATTATAAGCAAAGTCTACCATAAAAAGTGGCCAAAAAATATTGTGCCTAGTCCATAGCCACATTATGCCTGCGTGAGCACTTGGTCATGGTAGTGTAAGGGATGCTAAGAATCCCCAGGCTATAGATAGCTCGCTGGGGCTGCTCCCTGTCCGCCAAAAGGTGGGAGGCGGCGAGGACACGCGCCGCCTGCCAAGTAGCTTTGTGAGGTGATGGATGCAAGAAATTTGATGGATGCAAGAAGTTTGACGGATGATTGCGAGATCATGACAAGACGGGGCCCTCCAACACCAAAGGCGGGCCAATCCCGGGCGGGGTCGCGAGAAAGTATGCTATTCGCGAATCGCGTGACTCCGCCAACATACGGGACCCATAGGGACACCGCGGTGGGTTTTAGTGGGTATGCCCCGAACGCCTTTAGGGGAGAGCCTCCACATACCTCCTCCGCCAGTTCCAAGCCCAGCCGTTTTAATGGCTGGGTTGGCGGAGTTGAGATTACTCATAAAGAGAGTTTCCCACCGTAGTGAACAAAAAAAAAGGCTATAGATAGCTGCCAACATCGATTGAACCTAGCTACAGGCAAGGAACCCAGTTGATGGCTAGAAAAGAGCGGAAAGTCACGTTAACCCTTGTATCGGGCGGGCTGCCTATTTTACTTCAGGCATGTAAGCTAACGACTCTATGGTGACGTGGTTATCTCGACAAAAAACAACTGTCTGTGACAACGGGACTGAGTCTATCTGCAACGTCCAGACGTTCACCTGGGTCCGGACCCAGGTAGAGTACCTTGCACTGAATTAGGGTGCGTGAAGAATCACGTTTGGGACCGCATAAAGCGCATAATTATGCGATCATAAGAAACCATAGGAGGCAAATGATTTCAAGCAGGAGACGATCTGCATAAAGATGAACTTGGACGATGGATGTAGATCTGAAAGCGCCCCGACAGTGACACAAATAAGGAGATTTATGTACGAACGTAACACCCTTGAGTAACACTAGACGAGCCCGCGGTTACACCCGCGTTATTTAAGGCTATGAGTAGCATCACGCTGATGCCGATTATATAGCCGTATAAAATGAGGATATACAATATACACAAAAGTAATTATTCCAATCAAACCATTGCAGTTACTCCCGAAATTAGCGCCAATGATCAAACCATGTGACGGATAGATACTTAGATGAAGACTTAAGCGCATAGTCGGTACTGTACATCAACTAGGAATAAGGCACATTAGGAAAATATGATTTGTTGGGCAATCTAAACTTTCAAATGATCTTCTGGAACTGATGCGACAGGAAACACCAGAGGCAGCCTTGTTAAACCCTTGTTCACCGTGTAGAGATCTGAAGATCGCAAAACTGAGAGAGAAAACTCATAGGAGGCGATTGTGCAAAATCCGTGGTCAAAAGTCTTCGCGAAAGTACTTGGAAAGACTCCTCTGACAAAGATGACTACCTCGAGTAGTGATACCATAGAATAGATGCTTGCTGTTTAATACTTCTGCGAATATCTGTATGCTGCGCATGCACCGATGCCTCCACCACTAGCCAACCGCAGCCCTACTTACTAGCTATTTAATAGTTGAAGATTTCCCAGACGTAGATGTCGAGTAAATCAGTGCGCCTCTCAGGCAGCTTAGTAAAAGCTCCCGGAGAAGACGGTGTAGCCGCTTGGCTCTTGTGGATTACGAGAAGCCTTTGATTCCATAGAAGCTTTATTGTTATAGTGCCTCACGCCTGTATACCGGGGTTAGGCAGAGGTGTAGTATTGAACTCCCATTTCGCCAGGTTATGTATTTTAGGTCCCACGTAAGAAGGGGCGAGCCTATTGCCGTTACGCTGGATCATGAAGCGTTTCACAGAATACATCAACTTACTAATTTTATTATCTTTTTTATAATAAGGGTTCCGTTTTTTGCCGTTTTGGCCACAGAACCCTAAATAGGGGGGCGCCAAATGAATGGCCCGCTCGGGGCGCCTGGATGGCTAAGGCCGGCCCTGGCTATCGCTCCCCTACTCGCCCCCTATTGCGTAGGATCTAAAATACATAACATGGCGCAATGTGGGTGAAATATTATACTTCTGATCGGGGACAGAGTCATGAGTCTATTAGTCAATTTGATACGCACTTAAACTCAAAAAGTAATTGGAGCGCAACGTGACCTTGAAACTTTGAACCGAATGTCCTCTGTACGGAAGTCTATCGGTGACACCAGAGTATTGGTCCTATTTAATATTCATAGGTTACCTAGGTATATAACCTTCGTATATAAATTCAATTGTGCTTGTAACTTAATTTGAAATCCAAAAATACAAGTTTATTTACATAATGATGAATTGCATATATTGTTAAATATAGATAGGTACCTATGATAATACAATGCAATATAGCTACGTAGTATTATAATTGGTATAAAAATTTACCTAACTTAACTTTTATTTATAAATAGCTGTTACCGTCTACACATACTTATTTATTGAATATTTGAAAATTTCCAAATGTTTAATAGATTTTCGATTTTCGCATAGGGTTCCAAATGTTTTTAGAATGAAATGTTGTCTTAATTTAGCCCTACAATCTGCACTATCACCCAGTAACACAGAATTGTAAACAACACCAGAAGGAGCTATCTTCTCAAAGTGAAGCCGGGTCATGGGTACGCTGGTTCTAAGAGGAGTCGTTTGACTACCTACTCTTAAAATCGGCGTACCCATAACATTTCGAATTACAGAAACCCGTTGAGTTTTTGTCATTTGAAACGTCAGATTACTACTTATTTCTTTCAATCATGGCATTTGTCCAGACGCATTCCACGTCGAATAAATATGATAGTGGACTCCATCTGTATATTTCTTGTGATCTGTGTTCAGAAAAAGTCCCATAAAAATGGTTACCCTGTTTTGTAGATCTTTCGTCACACTGGACAAATGGAACGAGGTGTGAATTTTCGTTAGGGTTCCAGCCGAGTCCCAAGGTTTTTGTCGATTCATCAGGCTTGAACTCAAATTGACTGTTGTTTGAGATTTAATCGTCAGTGAGATGCTCGAGGAGGGCAGGATGGTTGGCTGACCATTTTCTCAAGTTTATGCCGCCTCCTGAGTTCAAATTGAGAAGCGCAGTTTGCAATTCTCGAGTTTTGCTGACCGTGTGGTTCCCACTGATGACGTCATCGACATAACAGTCGTTCATTAGCACATCAGCGGCCGCAGGATACTTGTAACCGTCATCGAGCGCTAACTGCTTCAAAGTTCTTTTCGCAAGCCACGGGGAGCTTTTTAGAGCGAAAGTGACGGTACAAAGCTCGAATTCTTGCAAATCTTTAGTCAGCGAATCGCGCCATATTATTTTCGGAAGTGGTCGTTTGTTTTCTGCTATTCCAATGCACCGGTACATTTTTTCGATGTCAGCAGTGAAGGCGTATCTGTACGACCTCCATTCAGTATGAGCGCTTGAATAACTTGTTGCAAGTTGGGGCCTTTTTCTAGTAAGCTATTCAAGCTGTATCCAGAGGTGGTTTTCTGCGAGGCGTTAAATACCACCCTTAGCTTCGTCGTGGTTGAGAGCTCTCGTAACACGCCGTGATGTGGCAGATAACATTCTACACCGGAAGTTGACATCGGAGAAGATGGTTTCATGTGTTCTAGTTCTCTGTATTCCTTGATGAATTCTCGATATATGAGTGCGAGCTTCTTGCCGTTTTTCCAACTGAAGAAATTGAGAGATGGCTATTGATCTTGATTTACCGAGCTTGTTTGGAAAATCTGCAGTGAAAAGCATGCTGACGATATATTTGTTGTTCGCGTCTCTTTGCACGGTTTTCTGGTAATACTCTTCACATTCATCATTACGGCTGATATCCTGGCTTGTCAAAGAAATGTCTTCAATCTCCCAAAACTTAGTTAGTTGAGCTAGGTCGACAAACTTTTTTGACACGTTACATGACAATTGAAAGTTTTCAATTAGCCACATAATATCCAGCCCAAACGTGTCTGTTGTGCGATTGGGCAGTTCGGCTGACCTCTCAATACTCCATCTTGTAATATTTCCGAGTATATATCCGCACCGAGCAACATGTCAACAGGGCGAGAGATGTTGTAATCAGGATCTGTGAGTTTGACGTTGTCCTAGTGAGACCAAGATATTTTTTCCAAAGTATGGTTAGGCAGCTGGCTTGTTAGCTTTCGCATTATCAAGGCTTGCGTTTTGAAGGTGTAGTCTGATTTGATTGAGATTAAAATACTATATTACTGAAATTAAAGGGCCGTATGTATAAATCGGTTATAAGGCCTGTCGTACTGTATGGAGCTGAGTGTTGGGCTACAAAGAAGATGGATGAGAAACGATTGCATGTGGCAGAGATGAGAATGTTACGATGGATGTGTGGAGTGACAAGAATGGACAGAATTAGGAATGATTACGTTAGAGGTAGTATGAAAGTGGCGCCCATAGCTGAAAAGGTGAAAGGGAGTCGATTGGCCTGGTATGGACATGTTATGCGGAGAGATGAGATGTATGTAGGTAAAAAAGTGATGGATATGCATGTAGAAGGACGAAAAGGGAGAGGACGGCCAAGGAAGAGATGGATGGACTGTGTGAGGATGGATATGAGAGCGAAAGGGGTAAACGATCGGATGACTGGTGACAGAGAAGTATGGAAGCGAAGGACATACTGCGCCGACCCCAAATAAATTGGGACCAGGGCAAGACAATGATGAGTCTGATTTGATTGAGCTTCATGTAAGTTGCAAGCTTTCTTTGCAGTCGCCAGATACCGCGCCGATACCCGAGACAGCGGCGTGCAGTTTTTTTCTAGGCAGTCGTAACAGTTGTGCAGCATTCTTTGTAATCAAATTAACTTGCGAGCATTGATCTAAAAGCGCTCGCAAAGCTACAAAAGTTCCATTATTCGACTTCACTTTCAGTAGGGCTGTAGTCAGCAGGACCTCGGTCTCATTGGTATACAGATGGTTGGTACTGGGCTGCTGCGTTGATGTGGAGCTATTTGATTCGATGTATTTACGTTTGTTTTCTTAGAATCATGTAATAATGTATGGTGTTTCAAACTGCATTCTTTGCACACCTTTGTAGAAGTACAATCTTTGTTGCCATGGCTAAATAAGCAGTTTTTACAAAAACGTAACTTGGCGACTGACGCGTTTCGCTGCGTTGCGTTCATGTCCACGAACTTTGCACATTGCATCAACACGTGACGTCCGTTGCAATGAGGGCATTGTCCGTATCCAGTGTGATATGTTTTCGAATAGTTTTTCTTGTAATCGTTGTTATATTTATTCATTGAAAAATTGTTTTTGTTGACTGATTTTGAAGCTGTTTGTTTCTGGGAGCTGAAGCTACACGTATTTAAATTGCGCATGCGGAAAATTTAAATAAAATCGTTAATTTTAATTCAAATTTAACTTTAATATTCAAAAGTTAAAGCTTATTCTACATACCTGCTGGTTGAGCGTTATCTCTTAAAACTAACAAACTGAGACAAGAAAAACAGAATGGACACTTTTAACGTATCAAAAATAATAAAATAATAATAAAATTAAAATATTTATTGACTCAATTTAAATACATTCACAAGTTACACATTGTATTTAGTTACAGCAATTTGATGTAATGCATTACACTATACGTGCTGGCACTGTTTTCCAAACTAGGCTAAAGCCTGTATTTTGGAAGTCAGTGTTCAGGCGTGGAGTTGTGACACAGTAACAGTAGATAAAGTGAATGTCGCTGTGCACTTAATCAGTTACATTTTATTACTTATCTAGAAATTATAACACTAAATTAAAAAGTTTTGTATTATTAACTATATAATATGGTAGTGTGTGCGAGTGTTTATGTGTGTGTGTGTGTGTGAGTGTGCGTGTGTGTGGAGGGGGAGTGTGTATGTGTGTGTGTGTATGCGCACGCGTGCGTGTGAGTATGTTATGTGCGTGAGTTAGTACGTGTGTGAGTGAGTGAAGCGTTATCTCTCTATGTAGCGTCCTTACGAAATATAGGTAAGTAGGTCTTCCGTCAGCCGATAGTCAAGCTGGAGTAACCAGGCGGTAACTTTCCTTTTTAAAACAAACTTGTTTAAACCAGCAATATCGATTTTTTTGTTTATGCTGTTGTAAATTTTGCTACTTATACTATGAAATTGCCTTCTTCCAAACGAAGTTTTACATCGGGTTCTAGGGCAGATGGATTTCTTGCTGCGTCTATTTGGATCTGGAGCAGGGATGGTCAAATGCTTTATGAGGGTTGTACGGAGCACAAAGAGTTGACGCACTGTTAATACCTTCATATCTGCATAAAGTTGCACGGTAGAATATCTGTATGGCTTTTTGGACAGAACTTTAAGTACGGCACGCTGTGCTCTTTCTAAGCCAATGAGATGGGTTTTGGCTGCTCCACCCCACGTTGCGATACAGTATTGGATGATAGATTGACCTAGCGCCAGATATACCATCCTAAGCTTGTCAAGAGGTGCAGCGCCTCTTAGAGTTTTAAAAAGATGTATTAATCTTCTTACGCGTGTGGTCATCAGGCTTATGTGCTTGTCCCAATTCAAACCACTGTCCATTTCCACACCTAGATATTTAGCGCATTCGAGCCTTGTGAGTTTATGGCAGTTACAATTGGTTTGGGATAAGCAAGTATGGGCTTTAATTGTGTAATCTTCAGGGGGACTGTTAACTCAAGTAATAGAAAAAGGGATGTAATGGGTTTTTGTGAGATTTAAAGTTAATAAGTTGTTATTCAACCAGCGCATTACTATCCTAAGGGAGTACTCCGCTTTATCCTTGACTGCTTGCCAGTTTGGTCCAGTAGCAAGAATTGCTGTATCATCTGCGTAAGTAAATATATTAGTATTTGGTAAAGAAAGGGCACAGAGATCATTGATATATATTTGGAATAGAGTGGGACCTAAAATACTCCCCTGGGGGACGCCGTACGTAGCCGTAACCTCCTCACTTATATAGTTGTCAATCTTTACAGACTGCTTTCTGTTGGTCAGATAGTCCCGAAAAATATCGTGTGGTGTACCCCATACTCCAATCTTTTCTAGCTTATCTAGAAGGATAGGGACAGAGACTGTGTCAAAGGCTTTGGACAGATCCAAGAATATGAAAAACTGTATTTCTCCCAATAATTTATTAGTTTTAAATCTATATAATTAATAATAATGTGCCTAATTTGCTAATTCTTTACGTAATAAGCTGTGATAATTATAATTGTCGTATAATAACAGTGATAAGTGTTGTTTTAACAAGTTGTAAAAGTTTTGCAAAGTCAAGTAAGTGAACTGTCAAACTAACGTACAATTTTATTTGAAAGAATTTGCATAATTTTTACAATAATAGCTAAATTTGAGCCATTTTGAGGTGAGTTTACTTCTTATTTGACTTTCGTACACCTTACACAAGCAGCATACCAAGTTAGCATATCACAATTTACTCAAACAACTTTGTAGGTGTCTTACACAAACCTCAGTGACCTTTCTTGCTTTGTTTATTTACTTTTTAACAAGATGATGACCAGAAGGGCACGCCAAGACGATGAGAAATTACAGGTGACCCTTACTGAACTAAAGAAATATAAGGATTTGTGTCAGTCACTACAAAGTGAACATGAGGATAATGAGAGGGAAATGCTACAGATTTTAGGGAAAAACTCTCAGCTTAGGAGTGAGATGGCAGAAATGCACTCTAATTTAGTCACTTCTTTAGACGAAAGGGATAGATTACAAAATATTGTAATGCAATTTGACAGGTGCAGTGATGAATTTGAGAAAGCTCTCAAACGCATCACTGAATTGGAGGGTCTCCTAAGTGAGGCCAATAATCATATTAACTTATTACAAAGTGCAAACCAGTCTATGAAATCAGTTACAACACAATCGCTATTTGATGAGCTGGTTGGTAGCGCTCCATGCATGGTTTCTGCCATCTCCGATGATAGCAGTAGAAACATAGTGACTATTGATTTAACAGAGTCTAATTCATCTATTCAGTCATTTAGAAACATGAAAGCCAGTAATAAATTGAAGAAGTATGTTAAAATTAATAAATTTATCAGGAAAAAGGAAAAATTGTTGAGAATGTACAAGAAATCAAGTATTAATATAGATTATTGCAAAAAATATGTTAATGTAAAGGAACAGATGTCAGTATGTCTAGCTAAATTAGATTCTAACCTATTAAAGTATGATGCTGATATTCATTGTTTGCAAACGGAGATTGACAGTTTACAAGAATCTTTGTTGAACATGACAAAAAAATATAATTTATCACAAAAACAAATAAATGAGCATATCTTGGCAATGGATGACTTAGTGGACTTGTGTAAGTATAATGAGCAGAGGCTCCAATCCCTTACCAATAATAATCATGGCAATGAACATAACCAGATGCCACGGAGTCATTCACAGCCAACTACATTAAATTATTGCTCTGATTTGTTATCACCGTCTGATGCAGCGGGTAACAGCACCATTGATTCTAATCTTGGTATTTCCTTCTCACCCCACATTACAAACACCAACAAACTATTAATGTTTAGTGATGAGATAGGGAAAAACATGAGCCAGTTGTTGCGGCAAAGGACAGGTTTAGCTATTACTAACATATGTATGCCTGGAGCAACTTATTCTCAAATAATGCAATCTATTTTATCTAAAACATACTGTCCTGAAACAACAATTATTATATTTATTGGGAGAAGAGGAAATGCAAATATAAATGTAATACAGAGATATTTTGACCAATTACTCAATTTAAAAGTTAGAAAAATTCTGTTACTTGCTTTTCCTTACAGTAACCTGTTGCCACAAGCTGAAAATGATTATAGATTTAAGATTAATTCAAAATTGCATACTATGACATTTTATAATAATTTGATTGACATTATTGACTCTAATGCTTTAATTAGAAATTTTTATTTGACATATGATAATTATTATATATCACAATTTTATAAAAGACAAATAGCATCATCGCTAGCTTATTATTTTAATAACTCAGCCAAGGTTTTGGCTAACCACACTGCTTTTATTGAGCAGTCAAATTTGACATGCAATATAAGCTTGGAATCCGTTCCAAATTCTTTAAATTGACTTCTGAGACAATAGAGTCAATCTCTGGCAATATATTTAATAAGACACCAAATTTTGTACCTAGTTTAAGTGACAAAAACATAGTTCCATCAACCACACATACAAACAATAATTTTAAAAATTGTATCAACCTGGTGCATCAAAATATACAAGGGTTGATGGGTAAGGAGTTAGAATTGGAATTGTTTATGAACTGTAACAATATTGATATTTTATGCATTACAGAACATTGGCTAAGAAGCCACCAGTTCATATTCAATTTTAATAACCACCAGGTTGTAAGCTCGTTCAGTAGAGAAAATTTTATCCATGGTGGCTCGTTAATCATAGCAAGTAAATTTCTAAAATTTAAAGAAAGGACTGACATTGTGAGCCTCTCTGTTGAGCGAGTAGTAGAGATTACATGTGTTGAGTTTGAGCAGTTCATTGTTATGAGTGTATACAAACCTCCATGTGCACCATTTGAAAGTTTTTTAGTTATTATGGAGGATGCTCTAAGCAAAGTTTGTGATTGCCATAAAACGGTTGCTATTTGTGGAGACTTTAACATTAACATATTAGAAAAATGCTCTTCAACTATAAATTTTTTAAATTTACTTAAGTCATACAATTTATGTCATAATTTCTATGAACCAACTAGAGTGACTGCCACAAGTGGTACTTGTATTGATAATATATTTACTAGTATAAAACCAATACACAAATCTTTGATTAATATGCTTCAGTCAGATCACAGTGGGCAGTTAATCTGTTGTCCAAGAGAATGCCCGAGTGAACAGAGAAAAATTGTTAAATATATACCAATAAATGAGAAACGACTTAAAACTTTTAAAAACAATTTATCTCGAAAAATGCGTTGGTTGCCACATCATGACCATCCGGATCAGTTATATAACTCCTTATTTAAATTAATTAATGACGAATTTCAGACTGTATTTACATCCAAAAAATTAAATGTAACTGACCGTCTGATGTTTAGTGATTGGGCAACTGAAGGTATTCATAAAAGCCGAATTAGGTTATATGAACTGTATAATGAAAAGTCTTATAATAATAGTCAGACCTTTATTAATTACGTAAGAAAATATTCCAAAATATTTAGACAAGCTTGTAACACGGCAAAATCTATTTATTTGAGAAATAAAATAAAACTATCAGAAAACACTATAAAGGCTACCTGGAATGTGATCAACAATGAAACTGGCAGAGCTAAAGCACGCAGCCGCGACTACCTGTTAAAAATCAATAATGTGAGTATTTCAGAGGACCTGGAAGTTGCGACAGAATTTGAAAATTTCTTTGCTAATATACCTATAGTGACAACAGAGTCGCTCAACTCATCTTCTATGTCTGCTGAAATGCTTCTTAGGGACTGCGTGCCAGAATGTGATGCAGCCTTTGAATTCACTGTTGTTACTACTGACGATATTATTAAACAATTTAAAACTTTAAATATGAAAAAGACAATGGATTTGTGGGGACTGTCAGTGAAGACTACTTCATCTATTATTAGCATAATTGCTCCACATCTTGCAGCGGTATTCAACGGTTGCGTCGCTTCTGGAATATTTCCTGACTTAATGAAATATAGTAAAGTTATACCTTTATTTAAATCTGGTGACACAACCGACCCTTCTAATTTTCGACCTATTTCTGTATTGCCGACACTTAGTAAAATTTTTGAAAAATTAATTCTTAGTCAGTTGCTTAGTTATTTCAATAGACATAATCTACTCCACGAGAAACAGTTCGGATTTACGAGGGGTCGTTCGACTACTGACGCAGGAGTTGAACTACTCAAAAGTATATTTGCAGCTTGGGAGAAGTCGCAAGATGCATTAGGTATTTTTTGCGACTTGTCAAAAGCGTTTGATTGTGTACATCATGACACTCTGGTCAGGAAATTGTATCATTACGGCATTAGGAACAAAGCTCTCGATCTCCTGGTTTCTTACTTGGGCAAAAGAATCCAGAAGGTCCAGATCAATGACAAGACATCTCCAGGTTCTGCCTTAAAAATGGGAGTCCCGCAGGGGTCAATTCTCGGACCATTTCTTTTTTTGATTTATATTAACGATCTACCTTATTATGTAAAAAAGAATCATGAGATTGTGTTGTTCGCGGATGACACCTCCTTAATTTTTAATATTAGACGACAACAGATAAATTTTGACGAAGTAAACAATGCACTCTCTAAAGTTGTTAGTTGGTTTAATGTAAATAATTTATTACTTAATGATAAGAAAACCAAACTATTAAAATTCTCAATGCCCAATGTTAAACAGATGGAAACCAATGTACAACTTAAGGAATCCAGAATTGAGCCCGTCGGGACGACTATGTTTCTAGGTATTATGCTTGATACCAAACTCCAATGGGGTCCGCATATAGAAAGACTTTCGGGCAAATTTAGTTCTGCAGCTTATGCAGTTAGGACAATTAGACGCCTTACAGATATAGATACAGCTAGAATGGTTTATTTCAGTTACTTTCATAGTATTATGTCTTATGGGATTCTTCTCTGGGGGAATGCTGCAGACCTTAACACAATATTCGTTCTGCAGAAAAGAGCAATAAGGGGAATTTACAACCTTGGTCCTCGTGTTTCTCTAAGAGGAAAGTTCAGTGAGATAGGCATTCTAACTGTTGTATCGCAATATATATACGATAATCTCTTATATGTCCACAAGAATATTGACAAATTTAGTAAAAAAAGTGATCTTCACACTGTAAATACTAGACATAAGTATAATCTTGTAGTTCATAGTACCCGCCTCCACAAAATAAGTAACTGTTTTATGGGGCAGTGTATACGCTTTTATAACAAGCTCCCTCTTAATATAAGAAATTTAACAATAAATAAATTTAAGATAATTGTTAAAACTAAGTTGTGTTTAAAAGCATATTATAAAATTTCCGATTATATAGACGACAAAAATGCTTGGGATTGAGCTGCTCTAATTCAACATAAAAATATAAACTTGTACAACTGATAAATTTAAAATTGACGTTTCGTAAGCACTTTATACAAAGTTTACACGAAATAAAGAATAATTTCATTTCATTTCATTTCATTTCATGCACAAGCACTTGTTTCCAGCGTCGAGACTCCTGCTTATTGAGGTTGTAAGATCGAGCACGGCATCTTCGGTTGAGATACCCGACCGAAACCCGTATTGGTTCTTTGCTAGGATTTGATATTTGTCGAGAAAGTTTTAGAGTGCGTTGTTCAGTATCCTTTCTAAGATTTTTGATAGTGCAGTTAGAATTGCAATAGGTCTGTAATTGCTTACACAGTCTCTGTCCCCACTCTTGTAGATTGGGTGGATGATCGCATTCTTAAAGACTGAAGGGAAAACACCAGTAGTTATAGCTAGATTGCAGATATGGGTTATAATGGGAACCAGTACCAGCCGAGATTCCTGCAGAACCCGAGAAGAGATACCGTCCCATCCCACTGCACAATCCGCACGGAGTTGCAAGATGATGGTCTCTATTTCAGATTCAGATATTTCAGTGATCGCTATCGAGTTCGAGGGACTATGTAATGAGGAGGCCCGGGCAGCCGGCGTTGTAGAATGCTGAAGATTTGAGGAGATGATATTATTTGCTAAGTTTTTTCCAATTTCGTTAAAATATTTGCCTATAAGATTAATTGACGATTGCGGGTTTGTGTGTGTTTGTAGAAGTTCTAAAGGGCTAGTGTTCTGTTTTTTAATATTAGTTATGAGCTTGATGGCTTTCCATAACGCCTTTGGGTCGTTGCCGGCCTTGTCAATTAGGGATTTTTCATACTCCGTTTTCAGCTTGCGGAGTAGACCGTTACAAAAATTCCTATATCGAGTGTAGGTAATCTTAATTGTGATATTGTCAGGTGACTTTTTGGACTTCTTATGTAGTCTTTCACGATTTCTGATGCAGCGTAGTAATCCAACCGACATCCGTGGCTTAAGAATTTTATTTTTCTTTGCTAATGTTGAAGTGGTGTTGTGTCTAAATATAATCGACGATAGCGTTGATAAGAGGGTATTTGCTGCTAAGTTTGCGTCATTTATTTTTGTAATATCGGTGAGGTCTGTGTTCTCTAGCTCTGTTTTTACTTTGGAATGGTCCAGTGTAGTCTTAATGTAACTGTGTTGTCGAACTGAAACAGATTTATTTATTGCTAGTATCAATGGCATGTGATCTGTAATATATGATTCTATTATACTATTCTACAAGAGTTGTACTAGGGAGAGCCGAATTTGTCAAAATATGATCTAGACATGTTTGATCCTCGTGGGGTGATTGTGGGTTGAAAAGAGACCATGAGACGCGTTAAAGGTAAGGTACTCTTCAGCGTAGGGGTCTTTATTATTTGGGGAAATATCAATATTCGTGGCACCCACGAGATACAGTTCTTTAGTATAAAAGTTGGTAAAAACATTGTTTAGGCTGTCAATAAAGTTATTAAAATTATTCCGAGTCTTTAGTGATGGCGATCGGTAAATCGTCACTATATTAATGTCATCTATTTTGCAGACTAGACAATTCGCATCTTTAAACTCTGGTTCAGAAATTGTACATATTATATTAATTTTAGTGTAGATAATTATACCATCGTTTTGATTTGACGTCACCTTGGAACAGTGAGCTGTGTAGCCGTCTAAGGTAGGTAAGTCATTAACTTTACTGAGCCAACATTCTGTTAGGACTATGACATCGTACAAAATGGCTGTTTGGTCTATTAATATGCGAAGTTGGTCAAAGTTTTTATTTACACTACGGATGTTAATGTGAAGTAATCTCATCGATGAATTACTGTTACTGAGGTAGTTATTACAGTCTTTAGGGTTGCAAATGTAAGAGTCTGCAGTTTTATATGAGTCTAATTCGGAATTAATATTGATTAAATTAGTCATTTTTATATGGAAACGTGAAACGGACTGCTGAAGAAGTTGTTGGGTAGGTAATAATTGTAAATATACCTA
Source organism: Euclidia mi (assembly GCA_944739405.2). NCBI lineage: Eukaryota > Metazoa > Arthropoda > Insecta > Lepidoptera > Erebidae > Euclidia > Euclidia mi. The sequence goes on from OX123211.2 coordinate 11,670,786, forward strand.
ACATAATACACCTGTTTATGAATAAAGGAGAGATAATGCGCTGTAGGAGATGATTTGTGTAATGAGTAAGGATTGAGTGTGTTTGTGTATGAGTGTAAATGAGTGGTGGTATTATTATAGTTATCTGGTGAGAATAACAATAAAATAGTATTTTAGATGTGACGAAAACTAAAAGAGCAAGTACAATATTTAGAACGACGCAAAGTAAAAAAGAGTTAACATAACATATAATAACATATTCTAATAAAAAGCAACGCATATCTTATGGCTAGTCACGTACTCTTCCGTAGGTCTTCCAACGACTGATCAGAAGATATCAGAATTTGCTTTTCCCCTTCTGCCTTGCGAAGGAATATGTTGCCATTAGACGCCCAGCAGAAGCGGTATGAGTTTTGTTTGGCAAACTCCCGCGATAGGTGAAATAGCCTCTTCGAGCTAGCGGGCAGATGGTCTGCGACATAAATAGGTTGCCTCTTACCGGGGATGGATATCTGTTGAGTGTTGAGTTTTTCCTCGACAGACTTCTTTTTATTATTGAATTCCCGTACGGCGGATAAAGTTTTGATCTTCATTTGAAACGTTTGAAATTCTGCGATGACGGGCCGGTTTGTACCAGATTTACCAGGAATACGGTATACATCACGAAGGTCCGACTTAGAGATATCTAATCCAGTGATGTTTCCGATTTTACAAACAGTATCCGCAAGGTATTCACTGGTTTCGTTGTCGGCTTGGGGAATGTTTCTTACTTCGATATTGGATGATCTTGACTTTAGCTGGAGGTCATGTAACTTTCTTTCCAGTAACTCAAGAGATTTGCGTTGTACCAATCGCTCCTTTTGTAAGTTATCCAAGCTTGATTTGATTTCTTCATATTGTTTATTTATTGTTAGTGCATAGGGTTCCCACCAAGAACTTAGGGTCCCAAGCCAACCTCACCTGCAAGTGGTGCACCTGCCGATCAACGGACGAGGCTCTGGCAAACAAAATATCCTGATAAGCGGCAATAGGCTCGCCACCTATTACGTGGGATCAAAACACTGGCAAAAAGTGGGCGTTTAATATGCTTCTGCCTACCCCTTCGGGGAAACAGGCGTGAGTCTATGTATGTATGTATGTATGTATGTTTATTTATAAATGTCATGGAGTGTACAACTTCATCATTAGACTTTTGAATTTTCGAGGTCTGCTTCTTCAAATCTGAGATATCAGCGGATAATTTTGTAATAAGGGTGTTCTGGTTATGGCATAATTCATCTATTTTTGTATCGAAATCGGTTTTCCATTTGTTTAGTAACTCCATTATTTCCTCTTTTATCCGCTGGTCCCAAAGGTGTGCATAAATCAGTGCGTTGATGCTTTTTTCTATTCATATTCACAAAGGACATATCAGACAACTGTAGGTTATTTGAGTCAGTTTCAGATTGCGTATATATTGTGGTCGTTGTAGGCGTAGTAGGGGTGACCTGCGGTGACCGTTGAAGCGACATAGTGTATCAGTCTTGAGCAGTATAATTACTTTATTATACTAAAATAATATACGTCGGCTACGACAGGCGATAACACTCGTCGTAGCGCGTGCCGCTTGTAGCGACACTTAGACTCGTAGCCGGAGACTGGCGCTGTAGCACGTTTCTGCGTAGCGGCGGGTTCGGTGACGTCAGAGTGGCGCATAGCAGATGTTTATTTTGCGGCGCTCGCTACTCGTTTCCGCAGCACAGTGGTCAAAGGCCCCGCCTGTTCACAATGGGTGGTCGGGGTTTCAAAACTCGACGAATCCTGTCTCGGTATGTGTGGTAATTTCGAGACGAAAGTCCGAATATATTGTGATCCTTATCTAGGACGTCCCAATGGGCGGTGTTGTCAGGTAAGAGCCCCTGATGAGAGACAAGGAATCACTCGACGGTAGCTCTAGCCAATAGCAAAAAGTATATTTAAATTACAATAACAAGGCGCTGTTGACAGCGACACGCGTCCGACCGATACCGGGCCCACGGCTGAACTGAGGCTGAATCCTTGATATGCAGTCATACTTTGAGGAGCGCATGGCAAGTTTTGAGGCAGAGCTACAAAAGAAATCACCACAAAGTACACAGAGTCTAGCAGATGAGTTTGCTTCCTTCAAGACTTTCGTGCTGCAGACCTTGAAGTCTTTCTCGCAGCAACTTGATGTCGTCGGCCGCGAAGTAGAGAAGATAGAAATGCGTAGCCGTCGCAAGATGTTACTGCTTCACGGTGTGGAGGAGCGTAAGGTTGAGGAGACATCTCGGTCGGTGACGGATATTGTTAAGCAGCGTCTCAAAATTGACACCTTCGTAGCTGATGACATCCGTCGTTGTCACAGGATGGGACGCCCAACTTCCAAGGACAAGGCAAGGCTCATACTGGTCAAGTACGAGACTGCAGCAGTGCGGGATGGTGTCTGGTTTGCAAAGGCGAAACTGAAGGGATCGGGCGTCACTTTGTCCGAGTTCCTGACGCGATCGCGACATGACGCTTTCATGGCTGCACGAGCGAGGTTTGGCGTTGCGCAGTGCTGGACGAGAGAGGGCTTCATTCACATCCTGGGCCCCGATGGTAAGCGCTATCGTATTACCTCAGTCGCTGACTTAAACAAGATAAAGCCGATGGAAGTGGAGAAGCTCGTTATTAAACCAACTGCAACGAAAGCCAAGCGTGCTGCAGCTTCCAGGAAATAGGCTTTTCCTTCTACGGGGTGTATTTGCATGTCATCTATTTACTTGTGTTACCTTAAATTTCTAATTCTGTTTATATTAATTGTATTCTTTAATATGTAGGTAACGTTTACTAGCAATAGTATTGCTGTCACTCAAATGAGTTATGAGTGTCATATGTCACAGCTGTCAAAAACGTTTCGTTTCACACTTGATGTATTTGGACCCTCGTCTTTTGAGACTCTCTTTATTTAATGTGTTCGTTTACTTATTTGTCTTTCACTTATGTTTGTCTTCCTCTTATGTTTTTATTTATTTGTTACTATCATATCTTCTGTCGTTTTATTTGTTATCTTTGCTACAGTGCAACTGGCGGGTGGATAGAATGTGAAGATTTACCGCGCGTTATCTAATAGAGTAGTAATTAATATATATTTTTTTATATTATACATTTAGTTAGTTATATATTATTATATTTATAATTTATATTTTAATGTTAGATACAGACTTAAGTCACAGTGATGATTCCTTTGTTTCTGCAACAAGTTTCAATGAAAGTTTCGAAAGTATTCCTTCACTAGGCGACATTCTCCAGTCATAATTCTCAGACCTACCCAAGAACTTTAATGTAGTCCATAGTAATGCACAGAGTATTCCAGCCCATTTCCCTGATATGCTGGCTAACTTACACTGCCAAAACATACACGCTGTCCTTGTCTCCGAGTCTTGGCTAAAACCATGCCTCCCTTCAAAATTGTATACTCTTCCTGGATTCAATTTAATAAGGAATGATCGCTCGTTGGGCAGTGGTGGCGGTGTTGCCATATACTTACGTCACCAATTTCCTTACAACATAGTCAATATGTCTCCACAGCCACCACTGGCTAATGCCGGCGAGCACCTCTTTTTAGAAATATAACTTCACCACATTAAGCTGCTATTAGGTGTATACTATTCGCCTTCTATTCGGGTAAATTATTTTTCATCCTTTGAGAAGATCCTGTAAGATCTAACTCCTTTGTATAGCCATACTATTGTTATGGGTGACTTTAACACCTGCCTTCTCAAACAAGATTCACGTGCCACCCATTTTCGTCGAGCTACAGAATCTTGTAACTTGTCTATCTTAGAATTAAACGGAACTCATCACTTTTCGAACTGTACTCCTTCTCTTCTTGACCTTATTTTGGTGTCTTCTCCTAGTTTTGTCTATAAGCATGGTCAATATACGGCAGATGCGTTTTCCTACCGCGATCTTATCTTTCTACCGTACAAAATACGCCCACCGAAAATGAAGCCGAAGGTGGTCTTGCAATGCAATTTTGGTGGTATGGATCACGACAGATTGCGCGAGGATGCCAGCAATATTGACTGGGAGCCCTTGTTCACTTCAGAGTGTGTTAATACTAAAGTTCGTATCTTAACTAACAATCTCACTCAGTTATACGACGTGCATTCTCTAATTCGCCCTATTAAGGACGCGTTTACAAAATTAATGGGTACAAAATCGCGTCACTACAGCGACACGGCGGCAACGGTACGTACTACGTACGGTAACTTGCGGAAATGTAGTTCAACTAAATAACTTTGAGACTTTAGATTTTTTTGTGATATGTATCTATGTTATAGGCCTGGAATATTATTATTATATTGTAGGTGTAGTATGAATATAATGATGGTAAGACGCGATAGACTTCGAAAAAAGCAATATACATACGCATACAAAATATTCGCTAAAATCTATTTGATACTTCTCGTATTCTGTGCGAATTACGTACAAATAAGTTTCTTATCGTAATATATATAAAATCCTTGCGTTACTGACTGACTGACAGACACGCTACAGCCGAAACTATTGGGCGCAGGAAGCTGAAATTTGGCATGTATGTTCATTGGGGACCGTAGGGGTGCACTAAGGGATTTCTCGAAATTCCCACGGGATCGGCCAAAACGGGTAAATAAAAGAAAAATGCAGGCGTAGCTGCTGGCGTCCTCTAATTTTTTTATTTTTTCCATTATGTTGATTCAGGATATATTTCGGTATTTAGATATTATTTTGTTTCTTGCGTTGAAATCTGGTAAGATTATGTGGACTGATGGTATACCATCCCATTCAAGTGTTGCGACTGGAAGTCATAAAAGAGTTGACCTAGTTATGCCAGGTTGGGGCTCATTTTATTTGTTTTGGTGAGACCCTCCGACTGGTACTAGTGAAGTAACCTTCCAAGGTTATTCGATGAGTCTTACTGGTAGGTACTCTTATGTGAGTAGAGCTAGCCATGCCGAGTTTGGGCTCATTTTGTTTGTACATAAGAGACCCTACCACTGGAACTTATGAAGTAACCTTCCAGGGTTATTCAATGACTCTTGCTGGTACTCATGTGTGAGCAGAGCTAGGCATGCCGAGTTTGGGCTCATTTTGTGTGTACATAAGAGACCCTACCACTGCAACTTATGAAGTAACCTTCCAAGGTTATTCGATGACTCTTACTGGTACTCATATGTAAGTAGAGCTAGGCATGCTGAGTTTGGGCTCATTTTGTTTGTGCATAAGAGACCCTACCACTGGAACTTATGAAGTAACCTTCCAGGGTTATTCGATGACTCTTGCTGGTACTCATATTTCAGTAGAGCTAGGCATGCCGAGTTTGGGCTCATTTTGTTTGTACATAAGAGACCCTACCACTGGAACTTATGAAGTAACCTTCCAGGGTTATTCAATGACTCTTGCTGGTACTCATGTGTGAGTAGAGCTAGGCATGCCGAGTTTGGGCTCATTTTGTTTGAACATAAGAGATCCTACCACTGCAACTTATGCAGTAATCTTCCAGGGTTATTCAATGACTCTTACTGGTACTCATATCCGAGTAGAGCTAGGCATGCCGAGTTTGGGTTCATTTTGTTCGTACATAAGTGACCCTACCACTGGAACTTATGAAGTAACCTTCCAGGTTTATTCGATGGCTCTTGCTGGTACTCATATGTGAGTAGAGCTAGGCATACCGAGTTTGGGCTCATTTTGTATGTACATCAGAGACCCTACCCTAAGAAACTTACTTGTACGTAATTCGCACAGAATACGAGAAGTATCAAATTGATTTTAGCGAATATTTTGTATGCATATATTGCTTTTTTCGACTTCGGGCTGCAGCGACAAGCGACATAGAGTTCACTCCCGACGGCGCTCAAGCGCAGACTGAGAACTCATTGCAGAATTTGGATATATAAATCAAGAATCTGGATATGAATCAAATAAAAAGGAGTGTTCTTGGTGGCTTCACCGCGCCGCCAGGGTCTTGAAGTTCGTAAAGCGTCGTTGCCAGGTGCCAACTTGGACAAAAATGCATTCGAGATGGTCTGTGCTACAGTGCATTTTAATAATAAATTCATGTTTTTGTTTTGTGTCGCGTATATACCACCGAAAACTATTGAACAGGAGTATTTGACTATGTTTCACCTATTAGAACAATTATGTACACAATATAACAATGTTGTACTTACTGCAGATTTTAACTTGTATTCAGCCAATGAAAGCATACAATGCTATTACGAGTTTTTTGTTACCTATTGCGGATTTCGCCAATGTAATCAGGTCACTAACTGTAATAGTCGAACACTAGATGTCATTTTAACAACATTTACGGATGACGAGATCTCTGTTTGCGAGGAACTACAACATTTATCTTGTATTGACGCGCAGCACCCGCCGCTGTGCGTGCGCATCTGCCACGCGCGCGACCGCGAAACTGAGACCGGTTGTACAAACTCGAGCCTGCGACAGCCTCCACCCACTCCATCGCTTGCTACTTCCCACCCGAGATGGAACTTTGTCAAAGCAAATTATCATTTACTTTATTCAATGTTGGAGGCGGAGGATTGGAGTGAACTTTATGCAGCACGCAGCGCTAATGAAGCGTATAATGTTTTTTATAACTTATTTTATCAAAAACTGGATGCAAGCGTCCCAAGAAAACAACAATATAGCAATCACTCACGGTATCGTTACGCGGAATGGTACACGGCAGATCTGATAGCTGATATAAAACAGAAAGCATTCTGGCACAAGATATTTAAGTCTAATCGTTCTATCCAAGCTTACGAAAAGTTTAGTCATTATCGGGCGCTGGTAAAAAATAAGATAGGTATCGCTTATGCTGAGTATAGAAAACGAATTGAGTCACAATTAATAAAAGAACCATACTCATTCTGGGGCCATATTAATCATACGCGTTCGAAACGTAGTAAAATTCAGATTATGAAAGACACCATACCGTTACGGGACAGTGAATGTGCCCAGGCGTTTGCGGATTATTTTTTGTCGGTGTATGCAACAAATACTCCAAAACTGAGCACGCAGGTGGCGGCTCGAGAAGCGCCTGACCGAGGTACACGCGTTCACATAGGGCAGTTAACGGCCGCGGAAGTAGGCACAGCCCTTAGGCGTCTTAAACCTAAGAGATCAGTGGGTCTTGACGGGATTCCTCCGTTCCTAGTGAAAGACTGTGGAAGGTTGCTCACCCGCCCGCTACAGTATTTGTTCAACCTTTGTTTAAAGGAAAACCTCTACCCCGATGGTTGGAAACTTACAAGGGTAACGCCAGTCCCAAAAGGTGCCCCTAGTTCGAAAGTCAGTGACTATAGACCAGTGGCGGTTTTGTCGACTTTCGCGAAAATCTTTGAGTCAGCACTAGGTTCTTGCATTTCGGGCCAGGTTAGTGCACACCTTAACAATGCGCAACACGGATTCCGTGTAGGATGTAGTACTAACTCAAACCTCATGTGCTTCATGAAGTACGCGACACCGGTGCTCGACTCAGCAGCGGGAACTCAACTTGACGTAGCCTATTTAGATTACCAAAGAGCTTTTGATAGCGTGGATAACGATGTCCTCCTGACAAAGTTTGCGTTGGCAGGTTTTACCCCGGACTTACTAGATTTTTTTGCGAGCTATCTAGGCAATCGGAAGCAATACGTAAAGTATGGGGGATACGTGTCTAATCCATATCTCACCCTTTCAGGAGTCGGACAAGGCAATAATTTGGGTCCACTTGCATTTATTCTTATGATAAATGACTTGCCCGAGGTGATAAAACATGCAGGTTGTCTACTTTTCGCGGATGACCTAAAATTGTTCTTAAGTGTGAAGGACCAAGGAGACTGTGAGAGGCTCCAGAGAGATATTGACCTAGTAGTCGACCGGAGTAATAAAAATTGTTTATATTTTAATATAAAAAAATGTACCATAATGACGTATACACGCGCAATTTCACCTCTGCATTACACGTACCAAATGAACGGAGAAACAGTTCCTCGCGTTACATCCATGCGGGACTTAGGCGTCATGTTTACTCCCGATTTGAGGTTTCGCGATCACATTGTGCAAGCTTGTACTAAAGCTTTTAGATGCTTGGGTTTTATTATGCGAGAGACAAGGGACTTCAATAACGTAGCAGCAGTAAGGGTTTTATATAATGCGCTAGTAAGAAGCAGACTGGAGAGCAGTGCTATTATTTGGAACCCCCATGAAGCTAAATATAAACTAATGGTGGTCTTTGAGATCATGATGATCAATCTCAAACAACATCAACCTTGATTCTCTTAATACACATTTGTCTTCTTCGTCAAAATTTGATGACAATACAAAAAGAACCACCTTAGCTTATCTTTCTTCCTTGCCAACACCAGATTATTCTCCCTTTTTTTTACACAATTTACCGCTTGTGACGTTAAGAAGAGTATACTAACAGTTACGTCCAATGCAGTCGGCAGCGATTGTATCAGTCAGAAAATGATCCTTCCCATCCTGGAGAAAATTCTTCCAATCCTATGTCACATCCTTAATCATTCCATTGCCAGTGGTAGCTTTCCATCCAATTGGAATGATGCACTAAATAATACTCCCCTTACCCAAGAAACCTAAACCCAGTTCCTTCTCAGATTATCGACCCATATCCATTCTACCCTTCCTATCTAAAGTCCTTGAACGTCTAGTTCACTCACAACTCAGTTCCTTCCTACATAGAAATGCACTCCTAAATCCCTTCCAATCCGGTTTCCGCCCCGGCCACAGTACTGTCACTGCCTTGGTTCGCGTAACTGATGATATTAGGCTAGGCATGGATAATGGAAATCTTACGGTCTTGTCCTTACTTGATTTTAGCAATGCTTTTAACACCGTATATTTTCACATCATACTTAGCATTCTACGCTCTCTTAACGTTTCTCCATCGGCAATTGATTGGTTTCATAGTTACCTGTTTGGTCGCCGGCAACGTATACGCATCGAAGACAAACATTCCACTTGGTCAAATACAAATGCCGGTGTGCCACAGGGTGGCGTGCTATCTCCTTTACTCTTCGCGATATTTATTAACTCCATTTCAAACCACTTAATTTCTTCCTACCACCTTTATGCAGACGATTTGCAGATTTATACGCAAGCTCCCTTATTTTAAATAAGTTAGCAGAAGCCTGCACTACCATAAATACGGACTTAGCGCGGATTTGTGAGTGGACTAAGAATTATGGACTGATAGTGAATGCCAAAAAACCCAACTAATCATTATCGGCAGCCCTAAACTAGTTTCGAAAATCAGTTGGCCCCATCTACCAAAAATCTGTTTTGATGGAAAGGAACTAACTTTCGCCAAAACCGTTAAAAACCTGGGTATATACTTCGACTAAACTTTGTCATGGAGAGCGCAAATAAAAGAAACCAGTCGCAAACTATTTGCATCAGCAGGTTTGTTGCGGAGATTACGCAACTTTCTTCTGATCACCACTAAGATTGCGCTTGCTCAAACTCTGCTAATGCCTGTTATTGACTATGCCAACGTCACCTATCTCGATCCCACTGAAGAGCAGCTAGATAAACTTGAGCGTCTCCAAAACTTTTGCATTCGATTTATATTTAGATTGCGCAAATATGATCACGTCTCTGATTTTCGCAATAAAATCAAGTGGCTGCCAATTCGTCTTCGCAGGAATACTCACACTCTTACATTGTTATATAATGTTCTATTTAATTCTAGTTCTCCCTCTTATCTCAAAGAACGATTTAAGTTCCTTCATGACGCACATCTAAAGTCCTTGAGGTCGTCTGAAGATCTTACGCTGGAGATGCCGAAGCATTCTACTAACTATTTCGACAAATCTTTCACTACTCAGGCTGTGCGCTTGTGGAATGCTTTACCATTAGAAACTCGTAGAGCAGATTCCTTAAATATATTCAAAGGAATGATAAAAATCAGTATTTAAATCAGTAGGTAACTTAATATGAAGGTAGGTACATTAATGTAGTGATCGTCTATCTTTGACACTTAAATTCGCTGTATCTGTATTATTTAGTATATTCATATTCATTGTATATGTGCATATAGTATGTTTTTATCTGTAATGTCTTAGGTAGGTATAACCATTATGGATACTGGTATATATTTATGTGTATATATATATATATATATATATATATATATATGTGTGTGTGTGTGTGTGTGTGTATATGTATATGTATAATTAATGATTGTATATGTGTATTTTAGTATGTTATTGTAATCGTTGGTTGTAGATTTAGTTACATAGCTACACCATCGTCACAAAACATCTAACATCATTTTTGTTCATCCTAAAGTTGCCTGGAAGAAATCGCCTTTGGCGATAAGGCCGCCGATTGTACATACATTTTAGATTTAAGATTTAGAAATGTACTTTAATTTGGTGTACAATAAAAATATTATCCATCTATCTTTCTCGGGGTTCTTCATGGATTCATATGCTATAAACTTAGTTTCAAGGAAGTAGATAAACTCTTGCAAGTTCGGTAATTCCCTGTGGTCTTGAAGCTCTTTGATGTACTTAGCAAAGGTAGTGATACCCAACTTGTGACAGTGACATAACATGCACAATCATTGGACCCCAGGTTGATGTATCTAGTCCAATGTTCGACAACCCGTTCAAGCACTCAGTAATCACGTCATGCATTCTTTTTAGGTTGAATGCATCCGGTTGTTGGATGACGGGTACGTTGAGCATAGTATTCATGTAAGACGTGAATTGCAGACGGCGATTTTCGTAACGTTGAATAAGGATTTCCCAACATGCGTTACAGTTTTCAGCGCAAATGGTTAAGTGCTGCACCAGCCGCTCAGCTTCACCTCTCAACTTCGTCTTAAGATGCTGCATCTTTTGCGCCTTATCTATGGTAGGGTTGTTGTGGATAGTTTCTTGGAAAAGATCCTTAAAGGATATCCACTGATCGTAACTGCCCGAGAATTCGGGTATTTCAATTCTCGGGGCAGATTTTTGATAGTGCGTCGTAGACCAAATCTTGCTATTAAGTTGTCTTCTCACTTCGTCATATTTATGTTCAATGTCAAGGAACATAGCGTAGTAGCTTTCGTTGTTACCCTTCAGGGAAGCCTCTAATTCCCAATGCAGTCTGTCGATAGTGTCCCATTTCGATTTCAGCGCCGAAAGATGGTCTTCAAGTTCCCATTTCTCGTTCATATGCGCAACATCTATCTTCGACATAGCGCGATCGATAGCCTTAAAATTACATTCCGCACTATCATACGCTTGATGTAGTCGTCAGAATTTTCGCTCAAATCAGATAAATCAAATTTTATTTCACAATTGTTTTTGTTGAAAGTGCAGTTGCAAGGATAAGATATCCTTTTTCGTGGACTCGTAAATCGTTTTTGTAACGCCGAAAATGTCTTCGCTAAAGTACTTGATGTTTTTGTCTTCGAATTCTTGCACAAGATTCTCATGTCTTACTGCAAAGTCACTCCACTGGTTCTCCAAAGACTCCAGACGTTTCTTCAAGTACTCAAGGTTCTTGCGGGACATGCTATCCTTTTCATAGCTTGTACACAGGCTTTTGATGCTTTCAAAGCAAGTTGATTGCAGTTGAAGTTTCCCCATATCTACCTAGTTGAAAACTCTTCTAGTAGTTGAGGAATCTTCTGGTAGTTATGCTATTTGAGTGGTTGGTGTTGTTACGGTCGCTGGTAAACTTAGTGCACCTGTAATCTCGTGTGGTATGCGCGCCTTCTCAATTCAACTGGGGCGACCCTCTTCTGGGAGACCAGCTGAACCGATTCGCTGACACAACGAAAAAACCAAACACACAAACCCTTGAACTGCCCATGTCGACCACTGGTCGACATGCGTTTGGTTCCGTTGATTGCCCGTGTCGACTACTGGTCGACATGGCATTGGGCGCTGTTTTGCCCGTGTCAACCACTAGTCGACTTGCGTTTTGTTCCGTTGATTGCCCGTGTCGACTACTGGTCGACATGGCACCCGCGTTCCAATTCGTGTAATATAGTCGTCTCTGTCGTTCTAAGGTCAATGTGTATTATTTATCTCGCTTCTCCGTTTTTTTATTTGAAATTTTCTACCAAAATATACAAAGCCAAGTATCCAAACCAAAGAAAAAAATTTAAAAAAAGCGTTTGACAGTTGACTGCTTGAGTATTGTGTCTGTGGCGTTGCAGTTGTTTTTTGTTTACCTTTGAACATATTTTGTACAATGTGTGTGTTACAATATACAAGTGTGATACTTTTTTGGAAAGAACATTACAAGCACTTTGTGCCATGCTAATTGCTATTTTTGTGTTATATAATATGTAGAACAAAAAATCAGAACGGCTACAGTGTGCCACGACCACTGATATCACTGTGGAAATGAGAATTTTTGTACTAATTTTCATATTTCTCAGTCGTGGTGAATGATATCGCGTTGTTTTATTTTATTTTAAGAGTATATTAGACTACTTATGTTGTAATACTTTTATTTCAAGCCTAAAAGTGGTATTTGTGCATCTTAGCCTTGTGCAATTTAACAGAAATTACGCCGCGTGGCGCCAGATTATTGTTCATAATCAAGGGTTCTGAAATAAATATTTTTGTTTGGACAAGTACTAAGACTATTTTTCATCTTATTATGTATTATAAACGTAACGAAATTTTAAATTAAAAACCCTATGTCATCGATTTCATTTTTGAGTTATGATCCTTTAACTACATCACAAAGTTCAAATCACGCTATCACAAAGTTTAGCGCAACATAACTCAACACAAAAGTCATTATCTGACAAACAAAATATAACATCATATAGCTTAACTCGTAGTTAAGATAAAAAACACAACACTTGGTAGTGTTACAAAAGCTATGTAGATCTATGAAACGATTTACGACTCTGCGCCGGGCGGTCGCAGGAACGAAAATCGGCGGGGCAAGCGAGGTATATTGTACGTTCTCTTTAGCGGGAAATCGAGTTAAAAAGCGCGTGGGGCCGCGAGCAGGTGGCGACTGATTTACGACATCGCGCGGGCAGTTAAACGGTTAAGTCACACAAAATGTCGAAGGACCATGAATGTAGGAGCCAGTTAGCACACCTACACTTGTAGTAAGGGTTAAGTTGAGTTATAGTTGTTGGAGCACACAGAAAGAAGCACAAGTTGACTTAAAGTTAAATATATTAGAGTTCAATATTTACAGTTAAAAATAGATAATGTTTCTTTCTCTTGGTACGTACAGTCGCACAGTTAAAGGTGTACTCGAAGTAAAATGCTAATTACGGTTTTTTATATAAAGCATAAAAATAGGTATGCGGCGCACGCACCGTTCGAAGATTGCCCCGTCAACAAATACATATGTACGGTAATGAAACCGTACAGTGGTCATTTAAACTTATTTTAAATTGTCTTTCGAGATAATATACCACGTACCTTTGTTTGGAGTAACCGATATTTCGGCACTGTTGCAAGCGCCATGTTCACGGACTGCGATTGCGGGTGGATGAATGTTACGAGCAAGTATAACGGTCTACCCGCTTTCTTACTCGTTTTTTGCGTTCAACACTGATCACGACATACTACACTCACTACGTCAGCTCACTATTTGACATTGTTCTTTTCACGGGTGTTTGAAATAGAAATATTGTTTATGATAAGTTAAATCGATTATATCAGTTTAGTAGCGTGTTACTTTGTCTATTGAAAATTTCTGACAATGGTCACACCATGAACTGTCAAATCATTCACACTTTCATTCATTGTCGGTTTCCGCAAAAAAACTCTCTCTCTCTCGTCGTTCTGGAAAATTCCCGTTTGTGAACGCGTTTTGACCTTGTATTTTTGTAAAACTACCAAATAACCTTGCAACTGTCGCTATTGAAGTTTGCCCGACAAAGTTTGTGAGCGATTGATAAAAATAAAAATTAACACGGTTTTGTCCTCTCGTGAAATATCGCCTTTTTGGAAAGCACATGGTTGCTCAGCGAATCGTATTGGAATTGAAGTGAACTTGTGTCGTAAATTCTGGTATTTGCCGCCCCTTGAACATTACCGGCAAGAATTGTAATAAACTTGTAACATATTGAACATTTGTAAAGTTGTGCAAATCCATCCACGTGTATGGCGTCCGAGAACTTCGTTGGAAGAAAACTCTGGTAGCTAACTATAACGCCCCTTGACTCGCGAGTTGAATTTGTGTGATTTCGTCTCGTAAAATATCGCCTTTTAAAAGCACATCCTGGTAGCTTCGTGAATTGTATTGTGATGTATCGACCTACCACGAGCATCGTGATCTGAAGACGCTGACCCTTGGACTCTGGTAGCTAACTATAACGATTTCCTTATTATTTTGGCCAAAATTATGAGTGTAATCTTATAGGTCTACTCCGGAACATCACAAGAAGATCTCAGGTAAATTTGCACATGTATCAGTTTAATTTCATCGCTGTGAAAACAAAGTATATATGTTAGACTGTTGCCTTGGCTAGACCAGACTGGATGAATTAATCGCTTCCACTGCCTTCTGCAAACAACCATTCCCGGCTTTCTAGCCAGACTCTAAACAAAACTTTGTGGTAAGCAGAGCGCTGTTGTATCTAGCCGCTGTTGCATTGTTGAGTACTAACCGCAGATTAATATTGTAATCTTGTATCTTATCACATTATAGACAGTGTTGTAGTGTTTGTCAGGTCAGTTTTGCCTTTAATACATAATATTTATTTGTATATTAGTTGACCTACTTAATTTGAAACACAGTCATTTAAATAACCACAAATCAGTAATTGTTTGACTTGTATTGTTGAAATCTAGCTTAAATTTGTTGTTGTTAGCATTAATAAGTCAGTTTGATTGGATACATAACAGTTATATGTATCTAATCTAATCTTAATTGATTTAGTTAAATGCATATTTCGAGTTTGAAACATTATAACAACCAAACTTGACTTTGCATAGATTGTCGGGTCACGTTGATAAACCTTTGGTTGTTATAATACATACATACATACATACATACATACATAGACTCACGCCTATTTCCCGGAGGGGTAGGCAGAGACTACAGAACGCCATTTGCAACGATCCTGACATATCTCTCTTGCTTCATTCACTCCCATCAGATTCCTCATGCATGCTCTTCTGTTCAGGGTATTTCTCACCTGTCCTGTTTTTAGGATGTCTCCAATCTGGTCAGAGAACGTCCGCCTAGGTCTTCCCTTTCATCCTATCCCTTCCACACTTGCCTTAGGTTTATATCTGCTTGGTCAGTCTTTCGTCATCCATCGTCTCCACGTGCCCAAACCACCATGTTATAATATATTGATAATATTGTTAGGCAACACATATCTGTGTTACTTAGGGTTGTATAATATCTCAAATAACACACTTAGCCTGTCTGTTGCAAATAATAATTAATTAATTTGAAGTTTCAACTTATTAATTTGTTGTGAGTTATAAGTGTTATAACTTTGTTTTTTGTCAATATAATTGAAACTATTAATTTTGTTGGGCAGTAAATACCTGTCACTTGCTGGCACCAGCAGTAAACAAGCTAATACTTTGTTGGTTTCAAAGAATTAACAAATATTAGGTTTTAATTGATAGTATTGTTTAACGCTTGTCCGAGTTCTTTTGAGAATTAATTATGTCAGCTATCAAGGACTTGCGTGCGGCTGCGGGTGCCATTGCATCAGATTTGCGCTGTTTTTCCTCAGCCAGTGCTTTGGTGAACCGGCCTGATCGCCAGCAGGCCTTATTACAAAGATTTGAGCGGATCGATGATCGCCTGGCAAGTTTGGAACAGCAATTTCGTACTTTCAGCGCTTGCTGTCTCGAAGTGTCAGTTAATGACTTCACCGCTGACTAGCGAAATAGAGTCACTGAGGATTATGCCCAGATTTTGGATCTCTATGATGCTATCTCCAACTGTGCAAGACAGTTAATTGCCGAGAAGGACGGGCAACCCGCCTTGAAGCAGGAGCTTACTAAGCCAGCACCGGGACTGGTGAGTAAGCTGCCCACCTTGGACCTCACACACTTTGATGGCTGCCTAGGAAGCTACCTGGGCTTCGTTAACTTATTTGACAGCCTGGTCGATGACAGGGCTGACCTTCGGCCGGCACAAAAATTGGCCTACTTGATGTCGGTTCTAGATGGGGAGGCCAAAGACCTCATCCAGCATCTGCCCGTGTCTGACGAGGCCTACCAGACGGCTCGGAACTTAATTACCCGTAGGTACCACAACAAGCAAGGCCTCGCAGACACCCACATCGAGCAGATTTTGAGTTTGCCCACGCACACCCGGGCCTTTGGGTTGCGCACCCAACTTTTGAACCCTCTGTTGGTGGCTATCAACGCCCTTAAGTGCCTGGATCGGCCCGTGGACCAACGGTCCTACCTATTGGTGCACATTGTGCTGAAAAAGCTGCCTGCCGACCTGAGGTCGCGATTTGAACAGCACTATGGTGGGGATAGTGCAACGCATCTGCCCCCTTTTGCAGACTTGGAGAAGTCCCTGGAGGATGAGTGCCGGGTCTTGGACAACTCCGGTGGTGACACGCCTGCTAAGTCGCAACCGCCCAAGGTTAAGAAGCAGGCTCGCGTTCACACCCGAGCCAATGTTGATCGGCGCCCTCCTCGCTTTGCAGTCACGCAGAGCCCAGCGAAGTGCTCTTACTGCAAGGTCACGGGGCACAGAACGGCCAGTTGTAGAGCATTCTTGGACCTTCATGTCGCCTCTCGTAGGCGCATCGCGAATGCCCGCCGCCTTTGCTTCTCTTGTTTGGGGTCCCACTACCAGCGAGACTGCCCAACCTCTCGCCCCTGTCCTCACTGTGGAGGACAGCATTGTCCAAATAGAATGTCCAATTCTCTGCATGAATGCCAGAGAGGTAGGCCGCTTGTCCAATCAGCCGATGCCGCGCACGGGCGGGTGTTTTGAAGGTGGCAGCCAAGGCTCACCGGCGCGCAGCCGAGAATCGCCTCGCTCAATTGATCGCCACTCACCCCGTTTGGAGAATTGTAGCGTGCGTACGCACCTGCGCGCACCTGAATGTGCGACTGTTCAGCGTCACAAGCACCAGGACTGCTGCCCCAGGTATTCCCCTCCTTTGGCGGAGCGTCCCCGCCTTGACTCGCGCCCACCTCGTTATGGGCAAGTGTGTCATTATGACCCCCCACAGATGGCGCGCGGATCGAGTCACCGCGCCGGAGGACTTGAGGACTTCAAGCCGCACCCTCGTTTTGATTTGCCTGGTCCTGGCTAACGGTCGCCGCCCAGGCAACAATAGGTCATTGACTCCTGCCCTATACCGCCAACCACCTCCATTGAGACCGTTATCCTACCAACGGTTGCTGTTAGGGTCTGGGGACCCACAGGGACCTCTGGTGTTGTTCGTGCTATATTGGACACAGGTTCACAAGGTTGCATTGTTTCCACTTATTTGGTAGGGCAGGTAAAATTAAATATGGGTTCTTTTCCAAATTGTATTCGGGGAATAGGTGACTCTAATGTTGAAGGCCAAGTTAAGGTTTTGTTTGCCCCTGTTGAAACTTCACACCCGAGGATTAAAACCTCGGCTATTGTGCTGAAGAATATTGTGGGTATGCATCCACAGAAACAGCTACCCGCTGCTGTGGTGAATTTGACATCGGGTTTGGATCTGGCAGACCCCAAATTTGACACACCAGGACAAATCGATTTGTTGTTCGGCTCTGATGTCCTCGGTGGAATTTTGATTGGTGGGAAACGGGTCTTGGTGCCAAATGGTTTGACTGCCAACCCGACCATATTTGGACTTGCTTTGATGGGACCTGTACCTAAGGAACCCCCTCCACCTGAACTTGATAATTTGTTGGCGGTAGGCTCCGCTCTCTCTGATGCTCAAGCTGCCCGTTTGAATGCAGAACATGAGGAGTGCGAGCTGTTCTTCTAGAATAACACTGGTCGATTCCGTTCTGGTCGGATCATTACGAAGCTACCTTTTCTGTCTGTTCGGCCTCCGCTTGGTTAGCCATGACCTTTAGCCGAAAAGAGATTGTTGGCAATGGAGCGTCGCATGGGTCGTGATCTTGAACTCAGACAGAAGTATATTGAGTTCATGAGAGAATATGAACAATTGCGACACATGTCGGTGTTAAATTTGGATTGGCGTTCGGTGGAGCATTACTTTCGCCCGCATCATGCAGTATTGAAGCCATCAACTGGCAAGCTGCGCACGGTGTTCGATGGCTCTGCGCAGACTTCTACGGGCGTATCCTTAAACCAGTGCTTTCATTCTGGTCCCAAGTTGGTCAAGTACCTATGTGACGTCATTACCAGCTTCCGACGACATCAGGTTGTCTTTGTGGCCGATATAAAAATGATGTTCAGGCAGACGATTATACACCCTGATGACCGTCGTTTCCAGCTCATCCTTTGGAGAGAGAATCCTCGCAATCCTATGGTCGTCTACGAGCTCAATACCAATACGTACGGGTTAAGGTCGAGCCTCTACTTGGCAATACGTTCTCTTTGGGAGCTCGCAGACCGCGAAAGCTTACGTTTCCCACGAGCCTTCGCCATCTTGAAGGACGATATTTACGTCGATGACATTTGCTCGGGCGCCTCCACAGCGGACGAGGCGATCCTCCTGCAGGACGAATTGATAGGTATTTTGGCCTCCGCTGGTTATGAGTTGCACAAATGGATTTCCAACTCACCAACGCTTTTGGAAGGCTTGCCAGAGGATCATCAGCAGGATCTACATTTGTTTGAGATTGTTGACAACCCCGCCATGATGGCTGTTCTCGGCGTTCAGTACAGACCAGTCCAAGACATATTTACGTATAACGTAGACTTGAAATTGCCTTGTTCTTGGACTAAACGTCTCGTATTGTCTACTGTCGCCAGAACCTTTGATCCGAATGGTTGGATCTGTCCAGTTATATTTTGGACAAAATGCTTCTTGCAGAAGCTTTGGACAGCAGGATTGACCTGGGACGAACCTCTACACGATAATCTTGTTGAGGAATGGAACTCTTTTGTATCCTCACTTCCTGCATTCAACGAGATCTCCTTGCCTCGTCCCATCTTTCGTCCCGGGAAATAATAATAATAATGTCCTCCTGACCGATTTCGGCCACGGCGGCTTGTCTATATATGAGACTTGCCATCTGCGCGGGACATATTATAGTGCACAAGTGTGTGCGCATGCACAAGTGCACTCTCTATTCCCTCACTCTCGTAGTCCGATGGGACGCCACATACGACACGACCGGAGAGAGATTGGGCGCAGGACCAATGGCTTAACGTGCTTGCCGAGGCACGGGGGTGTCACACCGCCAACTCCCTGACTCCGAACTTTTTATTGGATAATTCCTAACAGAAAAACCCAATATCACTTTTTATTCGACCCGGGAATCGAACCCGAGACCTCATGATCCGCAGTCGTTTACACTACCGCAGGACCACAGAGGCAGTCTCGGGAAGTACAAAGCAACCCTTCACGGGTTTTGTGATGCTTCTGAACGTGGTCACGCGGCCGTGGTGTACTTGCGCAAAGTCAGTGCATCAGGTCAGGTGAGGGTTTCCCTGATAATGGCAAAGAGAAAGGTCGAACCCCTTCGTACATCTTTGACCATCGTGAAATTGGAGCTCTCGGGAGTAGCACTACTTGTGCGATTGTTGAATCACGTGTCTAGTACTTTGGGTAAAAGCATTTGTATTAATGGGACCTACGCCTGGACAGACAGCCAAATTGTTCTTTGTTGGTTGAAGGCGTCTGTCCACACTTTTGAAGTGTTTGTCGCTAATCGCGTTTCCCAAATTCAAAAATTTGAAGTCAAGCTTGTTTGAAGACACCTGCCAGGTGAGCTCAACCCTGCTGATTGTGCCTCGCGCGGATGCTTGACGCCTAGTTTGATAGGTCATTCGCTGTGGTGGGGTCCGTAATGGTTGAGTCGACCAGAAATTGATTGGCCTCGAACGCCAGTTTTGAATACTTCCAATTTGCCGGGTCTGCGAACAGTCGCTCTTGAGAAAGTGGAATGCGCCTTCGATCCAGATTTCTTGCTGAATCGCTATAGCTCCCTCGACAAGTTGTTAGGTGTTACTGCTTGGATAAAGCGTTTTGTTTTTAATTTTAGGCACCCACAACAGAAACGATTGAAACCGTTTCTCTCACTACAGGAACGACAGGAGCCCCTCACCTTTTGGGTTCGTTCTGTGCAATTGGCGAATTTTGAGAAAGAGATTGCTATCCTTAAGTCAGGGAAATCGGAATTGTCGGGAGAAGTATCTAAATTGAACCCCTTTTTGGATGATATGGGTATCTTGCGCGTTGGAGGGCGTCTCAAGAACGCCAACCTCCCTTACGGGGCACGTCGCCCCCTTTTGTTACCCAAGGACGCTCATTTGGTACGCTTGTTGGAAACTGACCGTCATCTTAAAAATTCGCATGCTGGTTGTAATGCGCTGTTGGCCATTTTGCAACGCAAGTTTTGGATTTTGTCTGCCCGAAGAATTATTCGGAGGGTAGTCTTTCGCTGCATGCCTTGCTATAAGCTCAAGGCTTCTACCATGTAGCCCTTGATGGGAGACTTACCAGCAGATCGCGTAACAGAGAACAGGACGTTTGACGGTGTTGGCACGGACTTCGCTGGTCCCTTTTTGGTGAAAACATCGACACTTCGAAACAGCACGACTGTTAAGGCCTACTTGTGCGTCCTCGTTTGTCTCTCCACAAAGGCCGTACACATAGAACTGGTCTCCTCGCTTACGACCGAAGCGTTTGTAGCCACATTTGACAGATTTGTATCCCGCAGAGGGCTGCCTTCCTTGATCCGTTCCGATTGCGGCACTAACTTCAAGAGCACCTACAATTATTTGAATGACGTAATTAATTTCCTTGAAACCAACAAGGCTGATATAGGCAATAGGCTTGCCCGACGTGGGATAAATTGGTTGTTTTCCCCACCAAATTGTCCACACCGGGGTGGTATTTTTGAGGCCGCTGTAAAATCAGGCAAAACACACTTGCGCAGGACAATCGGTGAATCTGTCCTTACATTTGAGGAACTCGCAACTGTGTTTTGTAGGATTGAGGCTGTTTTGAATTCTAGGCCATTGTGCCCGATCTCGTCAGATCCGAATGATTTGGAGGCCCTTACGCCGGGCCATTTTTTTATTGGTCGCCCACTTGTCGCCTTGCCTGAGTACCCCTATATTGATACGAGACTTAATTGTTTCTCGCGTTTTGAAATGTTACGCCAGATTACTCAGAGCTTTTGAAAACGCTGGAATATTTGCACATACTCCAGCAACGCGTTAAGTGGACCTACAAGACTAATCCACCCAAAATTGGAGACCTCGTTTTGATCAAGGAGGCTAACCTTCCGCCACTCAGATAGCGCAGGGGGCGCATTCTTCATTTGGTAACCGGGGCTGATGGAGTTCCCCGATTTGCTGAGGTCTTGGTGGACGGTTTGATTCTGAGGAGAGCGGTTGCAACATTGTCACGTCTACCAACTGATTAGCGGACCGGTAGGCCGGTCCGGGGCGGGTGGATGTTTGAAATAGAAATATTGTTTACTAGAAGACGCCAGCAGCTACGCCTGCATTTTTTTTTTATTTACCCGTGTTGGCCGATCCCGTGGGAATTTCGAGAAATCCCTTCTTAGTGCACCCCTACGGTCCCCAAGGGACATACATGCCAAATTTCAGCTTCCTGCGCCCAATAGTTTCGGCTGTAGCGTGTCTGTCAGTCAGTCAGTAACGTAAGGATTTTATATATTAAGATGATAAGTTAAATCGATTATATCAGTTTAGTAGCGTGTTACTTTGTCTATTGAAAATTTCTGACACCATGAACTGTCAAATCATTTACACTTTCATTCATTGTCGGTTTCCGCAAAAAAATTCTCTCTCTCGTCGTTCTGGAAAATTCCCGTTTGTGAACGTACCTTGTATTTTTGTAAAACTACCAAATAACCTTGCAACTGTCGCTATTGAACTTTGCCCGACAAAGTTTGTGAGCGACTGATAAAAAGTAAAATTAACACGGTTTTGTCCTCTCGTGAAATATCACCCTTTGGAAAGCACATGGTTGCTTCGCGAATCGTATTGGAATTGAAGTGAACTTGTGTCGTAAATTCTGGTATTTGCCGCCACTTGAACATTACCGGCAAGAATTGTAATAAACTTGTAACATATTGAACATTTGTAAAGTTGTGCAAATCCATCCACGTGTATGGTGCCCGAGGACTTCGTTGGAAGAAAACTCTGGTAGCTAACTATAACAAATTCCTTATTATTTTGGCCAAAATTATGAGTGTAATCTTATAGGTCTACTCCGGAACATCACAAGAAGATCTCAGGTAAATTTGCACATGTATCAGTTTAATTTCATCGCTGTGAAAACAAAGTATATATGTTAGACTGTTGCCTTGGCTAGACCAGACTGGATGAATTAATCGCTTCCACTGCCTTCTGCAAACAACCATTCCCAGCTTTCTAGCCAGACTCGAAACAACGGGTGTTACATAGACGTGGTATATACCTACCCCGATAGACAATTTAAAATGAGTTATCTGACAAACCATTTATCGTAAAGAAAAAGATCTAAATAAGTTTTGCAAATAAAATTCTCTACAACTTGGTCCCCTAGCATTTACTTGTAAAACTAAAAATAACGAAAGTTAGAAACGAAAATCGAATGTAGTTGCAATAAGTTAATTTTCAACGTATAAAAATTTTCAGTAATAAAAAATACATTTATTATGTCTTTACTTCTTCCATAACAAGACCCAGTCGGCCTACTCTGCAGTGCCAAATGACCCTAAAAACAGGAGTTTTAAGAAAAGGGTCGTAACAGTCGGACGGACAACAAAGTCATCCTATAAGTTTTCCGTTTTTGCCTTTTGAGTTACGGAACCCTAAAAATACAAACTCTTTTCTCTAGGCATCAATTTGTTTTGCAGTGCCTAAATTTTTGAGAGACACCTGCAGAAAAATCAGTGGGGATATCAAAATTCATTGAGGAAAATGAAGAATTATCGCCAAAAATGCGACCTTCATCCAAAGTTCTTCATCAACAATCAAGGCGATCAGACCCTGTGCCAAATCCTGGTTAATCTCAAAAACTGGGGACACACAAAAGAAAAAACGTTAAAATTTCCAAAATACAAAAGTGATAAAGATATAACTTTTTATTTTTGGCTTTACGACAATAGTTTAAGGATCAAAGCGGTAGAGAATTTAAATTGCAACAAAAAGCTCTTTTACATATTCTTTGTGCGGCCAATAGTTTACTAGATAATCAAGAAAAACTATCTGCACCTAAACTCTTTCTAAGATGGCGGCCAAGGGACAAGAGGTACGATCCCACAAATTTGTATTCAGCTTTACAATAGCCCTCCCTACACATCCGTAAAATAAAATTGCGTTCTCTGATAATTGCAACCCAAATGTAACTTTTCAATGGACTAACAATGCAATCGTTCAAATGCGACATCTTTCGACCAGCCGAACGACGCTTTAGCTTTCGTCAATTGTGTTTGTCAATGTTATTTAGTCGTAAGTTCGCTAGAGAAACATATTGAGCCTTTAAATTTTTTTCAGACTTCGTCGCCAATTCAATGCGGTGTCACTTATCTACAGATAAGGTTATATATATGTGCGGCGTACTAGAGATTAAAAATGAATACATCTTCAGGCTTTTAACGTGGCTGTTTCACTACATACCTGCATATGTGCTGGATGGGTGCTGCGCTTTGATAGGAAAAAGACCAGCCGGTATCATATCGTGAGTACATCCAGTATTTAGCCAAATGTCAATGCACATATTAGTCTTATTTAAATTGGTGTAAGACCCTTACTTGTAATTAAGCAATAAACAGTAAGAATTAAATAAAAATTAACACTACTCCATTTCATTCTGTGAGTGTCGTATCTTGCGAAAAAAGCGGGTAGCTCGACATAAAACCCTTGTCCAGAGATCCTCTTATTATCCGAGAATGCTGTTGTAAAGGCTACTACATACAGTGCCAATGCCAGTACGGCCCGTGCCACCGGCGGCACCGACGCCCGACAAAAGCCGGCGGCACGGACCGCGCCACAGAAGCCGGTGACCCGTGCCGTCAGCTTTTGTCGGACGTCGGTGCCGCCGGCATCTGCCGCAGAAAGCCACCGGGCATCATTCCAGTTGTATAGAACGACCACATACAAGTAGCAAGTTGCAACCCGCACGGCCCGCCGGCATACCCGGGCGGTCATGCCGGCGGCTCCTTCGTGCGCCAAAGCCGGCGGCTTTGTATGCCGCCGGATGCACGCGGACGTGCCACCGGAACTGTGTGTAGGAGCCTTAACGCAAATTATGAGAGGCATGAACTATATATGATTAATCAATAGCAAGAGATAAATCGACATGGCGCGTCCAAAATTGAATTTGTTCCCTTGTTGATTTACTTTGAGACAAATAGGTTCCACTCACACTCCTTCAGTCTTGAGCCTGTTAGTGAAGAACTAGTTCATTTGTACTTTAAAAGTCTTAAATCCAATGCCCTTGGTATTGATAACATCTCACTGGACATGCTGATGATGACTCTTCCACATAGTCTACCATACATCACAGAAATCATTAACAAATCAATCACTTCTTCTACCTTTCCTGAAGTATGGAAAACGGCTATTGTTAAACCTATACCCAAAAATTCGAATCCAATCACTGCCAAGGACCTAAGACCCATCAGTTTGCTTCCTTGTTTGTCAAAGGCACTGGAAAAGGTGGTAAGCAATCAGTTGAGGAAGTATCTTGAGAAGTATCATATAATACCTAAGAAGCAGTCTGGATTTCGCCCGGGACACAGCACAACCACCACTCTCCTTGCTGTGGTTGATGATATACTGGAGGCTAGGGACCAGGGCATAGGTACTTTGCTCACACTGCTAGATTTTTCGCACGCCTTCGAAACAATTAATTTTTCTCTTCTTCTGGCAAAACTTTCATATTATGGGTGTGACTCAGCAACAGTGAAATGGTTCCACAGTTATCTGACTGAAAGATCTCAATTTGTCCAACTAGATAACAACAGGGATGGTACTACGGCTTACTCCTCTTGTTGTCAGGTGACTCGGGGTGTTCCTCAGGGATCAGTATTCGGCCCTCTCCTCTTCATTGTATACTGCGCCGATGTTACCAATCATATACACAACACCAAATTCCACATGTATGCTGATGATCTCCAAATATACACCTCCTTTCGTCCAGATGATTGCAATGAGGCTGTAATTAAAATAAATACTGATTTAGGGAGGATAGCTGACTGGGCAAAAAACAATTCACTAGTGTTTAATCGTAACAAATCCAAGTACATTATATTCGGCTCTAAAAAATTCATTAATAAAATACAGGCCCACAATCCAGTAGTAATAGTGGATGGTAGTTCCATACAGCAAGTTAGCGAAGCGCGTAATTTGGGTTTAATCATGGATGGACAATTGCATTTAGAGACGCATGTTCTTGAATCTGTAAAAAACTGATTTTAAACTTTCGCGATTTGTACATGTCGGCGATACGCCAGGGTTATCGTGTCCAGATTCCATTATAATAAAAACACTCACGTAATATTACTTAGTCTATTTTCAGACGATTTCTAGCACAGAATTGAATTAAAATGCGAACTACGGTCCTTTTTATAAACTAACCGTCATTACACTTAATGTAACGTTTAACAACTCCTTTTCAACATAATTATAATTGAAATTACTGTACGATTAATTATAAACTAATCAAAAATCAACATTAATATTGTAATGAATTTTGCACAACACCAAATTATTTATTTTACACGAATAACAAATTTGTTTTATTAACCAAACGCTGCTTTAGAACATTGTCAACAGATGGCGCTATCAACAGGATGCAAATATAAACGCATGTTATTTATTACCGTAAAAATAAGTGTCAGAATAATGTTATTTAATACTAATTGATTTTACTTTGAAAGTTTCTTAATAACTAAGCGATAAATTAAATACCCAATCTTTATACAACAGTTAAGCAGCCAAAACAGTGTCTAATATTGTAAAGTAGTGAAGTTCTCAGTTCTGTGTTCACAAATAGTTATTTAAATATCAATCTTAAATATTATTAGTATTTTCGTAACAATATAATCATTATATAATATTAATTTGCGCCCATATATACATCATACAAAATAATTTAGCGGGTCTTAATCGCGTTAACTTAACTTATTTAAGGTATAAATACCTATTGTAGAGCGGGATAGCGCGCCAACGGCAATATAAAAGCTGGACTCTTGTTGTAAATTTATTAACGATGCCAAACATACATTTAAAGCAATTTACAGGCTACCTTCTTCGCAGAACCTATGAGACCAAACTAGGTAGATGCACATAAGTCGTAGAAGTAAGAGGTCGAGGAAGACACTTAAATGCTCAAGCAAGTGGATGAGGCATAAAGCGTGCGATACTCGATTCCCTATCCGAAGACACCTTGATCTTTAAATCAGTCGGGGTTTTGTTATCCGCCGGAGAATCTTAACACCGACTTCTAATTTTTCCTGTGGCGCCATCTGTGAGTTGTAGGTGGTACTACTGTTACAAATCTCCCCCTATGTCCATGCAGTCGACTCGGCAAATAGGACATACATCATCAATGTCGTTTATTTGAGCGAGCAATACCGCGGAGTTTAGTTACCCTTGTAGCCATGCCTCTCTCTACAGAGTCTTGTTTCTTAGGCCTTCCTCTCTTTCTGATTGGCAGGGTTGGTTCGGGAACAGTTCCGTCTTCCGTACGATATCGGGTCAGGGCTGACGCGTGATATATACCCACAGGGGTATTTGAGTCAGTGCTGGCAATTTCGAATGAACTAGCACCATGTCTTCGTTTTATGACATATGGTCCGTCACGCCTGGGAGCGAGTTTAGAGCTAAAACCTTGACTGGATTTACTCAATACATGAGTATCAACCAAAACTAAGTCTCCGAGTTTATAATCCGGGCTTGGCTGGCGTCATTGGTCTACATACTCCTTTCTCTTTTCCTCTTTCATTTCCTGCACTTCTCGTGCCCTGGCTAACGTGTCAGCCATCATGAGTAAGCGGGGCGTTAGTTCTTTGACGAAATTATCGTTAAATACTATTTCTCTGAGATCATGCTGCACATCGTCTGGTGTCCTTAGTTCACGTCCGAATGTTAAGTATGCTGGAGTCTGTCCAGTTGAGCATGACGTTGCCGTATTCATGGCGAAGCGAATAGAAGGTAATTTCTCCTTCCATGTGACATGATTTTCGCCTACCAGGATTGCCAATTGAGTTTTCAGGTCCCGATTTCTTCGTTCCACCGGATTGGTTTCAGGGTGGTATACCGGGGTGAAGCCATGTTGAATACCCAGATAATAGGTCAGTTGTTGCATAACATTGCTTACAAACTGGGTGCCGTTATCACTTATAAAACGTCGAGGTGTACCGTATCTCAGTATGATCTCGTCTAGCAGAATTTTGGCACATTCCTCCGCTGTGGCACGCTCTAGAGGGAATATCTCAACCCAACGTGTAGCCACATCCTCAATTATGAATATCCAGTTGTGGTTGTCAGCTGTGCGGGGTAAAGGGCCAAACAGGTCAAAGGCGACCACCTCAAAACGCTGATTCTGGGCAGTGGTTTGGAGTAAGCCGGCAGGCTTTTGATTTGAGCATTTGTAACGTTGACATTGTAAGCACTGGCGAACATAGGTTTCAATATGTTTCCTCATTCCTTTCCAGAAGTATCGTCTTGCTACGCGTTCAGTGGTCTTATCTATACCATAGTGTCCAGCAGTCGCTGCATCATGATGGGCAGCAATAAAATTATCTTGTTCCTGTTTGGGGATTACTAACTGACTAGTTTCCCGATTTGAATCTGGATCATATCGATACAACAAGCCGTTGTTCATATGATAACCTTTCCCACTCCAGTATCTAGCCTTTTCCTCTTCAGCACTTTCCAAGCATTGCACTATCTTGACTATCTCCTCATCCTTGTGCTGTTCTTCCCTTATTACTTCTTTGCTCTTTACAGGCATATCTACAATCACCGTACAAACCCCACAGTCTTCCTCTGTTGTCGGTTCGCAATTAGGACGGGACAAAGAGTCGGCAACGACATTTGTTTTGCCGGAGATATATTTTATATTGAGATCGTATGGCTTTAGTAGGAGAGCCCATCGAGCTAATCGACCGGTTGGCGACTTTATAGACATGAGCCACCGTAGGGCTTGATGATCGGTTAAAATGGTTATCTTTGCTCCTTCAATGTAGCCTCGGAACTTGGAAACAGCCCATACGACCCCTAGGGCTTCACGCTCAGTCGTGGAATAGTTGCGCTCAGCCTGGGTTAGGGTTAGGAGTCTGCTAGCATACTCAACAGGGTGTTCGGTTTCACCCTCCAACAGAATAGGTAATTCGCTTAAGGCGGTCAAATCGCCTATATCTGCAGACCGCTTGAATATATTTATTGCCGATAAAAATGCTTCTACCACCTCAGGATGGTTCTCGCCACTGTACGTGTATTTGCACGAGATGAATGAACCTTTTTTGGGTTGTGATGCGGCCGGCATCCTCTCCATAAGCTGTGTGAACTGCTCAGGTGACAGCATACAGGCACGTTTGGTTTTTCTTGTTTTAAAGGTGGTAACACGTCCAGTTCGTGTAACAAAAGTAGGGCTATTTATCTTTGAAGGATCGCTTCTTCCACTCATGAATTGAAGAGGTCGCAATTCGTAGCGCCAGTCGTCTTAACCTCGAAGAACTTCGTAGCACGATGTTACGAACTTCGTAGCGCTGGTGACGTTACGCGCACGATGGGCCCCACGTTGGGCGCCACTGTAGAGCGGGATAGCGCGCCAACGGCAATAGAAAAGCTGGACTCTTGTTATAAATTTATTAACGATGCCAAACATACATCTATACAAACTTACAGGCTACCTTCTTCGCAGAACCTATGAGACCTAACTAGGTAGATGCACATAAGTCGCAGAAGTTAGTGCTCGAGGAAGACACTTAAATGCTCAAACAAGTGGTTGAGGCATAAAGCGTGCGATACTCGATTCCCTATCCGATAAATCAGTCGGGGTTTTGTTATCCGCCGGAGAATCTTAACACCGACTTCTAATTTTTCCTGTGGCGCCATCTGTGAGTTGTAGGTGGTACTACTGTTACACTATTTGTTTCCGACGTTTCGCTCGTCTTGCACCGAGCTTGGTCGCGGAGAGACTGATGAGAGCTCAGCACCGTCTTGTGGAAGTGCGGGTTTCGGCACCTACCCTCACTTGGTCTTTATTTAAGTTCGCCATGGCGGTACTCCGACACACTACACTAATGACGTGTACACACTGTTGAGATTTATCACTGCGGTGGTGTTTATATTTGCTGATGACTGGATTCCAAGTAGCCGATAATCTATATCCATCCTCCCGGTTGAAATTGTTATATTTCTTGATTTCTACCGCTTCACTTACTATCCTGGAGTAATAGTGACGATCGGTGGATAAGACTTGTGGTTGATGCAGTTCTATCTAGTGGTTTGGTCCAGACTCCAACAAATGCTCAGCTATCGCCGACTTATTAATATGTCGGTTTTTTACAGCTGCGATATGTTCTTTCACTCTTTCAGCGATTGTACGCTTAGTCTGCCCGATATATGAACTACCATAGCTGCAATCGACTTTGTAGACGCCAGGTGTTTGGAGAGGAATGACATCCTTTGGGGTACGCAGATTGTGTGCTATCTTAGAGAGCGGACGGGTTTAGGGTCACATAGGTCATACGCTCTGTTCACTAACGAGGACACAACGGAATCCAAGTGCCGCGGATGGTGGTGCGAGTTCGCGTTGAGATACCTGTCGGTGTGTGTCGGTTTCCTATACACAGTGTGTCCAAGGGTACGCCACGACAAGGGAAACGCCACTGTGGTAATGAATACTTGTGATTATGACAGTAAGATAAGGAATCTGTTAAGTGACACATTAGTATATAGGGCTGTGTCATATAACCCGACCGCCAGAGTGACAAAACGCATTCGAGCCTTAATTAGGGACCATAAAAGCTTATTTACGGAAGAGGTATTTGAACGGTTACATAAACCTCACATTGTGCAGCTGCCTAAGATGTACGGATTACCTAAAGTACATAAAGATGCGTCCACATCTGGCGAATGTGCCGTGAATGTGCAGCTCGCGAGCCGTTTGCGACCTACCCGCAAGCTGCGCGCGTGCATTTTTGTTCGTGCGCCGCTTCTGCGCCGCCCGCGCGCAGTTCGCGCGCGACCTAAGCGCCGTACGCGATCAGCGCGCCCGCGCGCTGATTGCGTACGGCGCTTAGGTATTAAATAATTCATAACTTACCCGATCAGTTTTGTCGTGAATCCGAAAACCTAATAAAATCGAATCGAATCGGTCCATTTATCTAGTGTCGTCTGACATCTTCGATAGTACTGAGCCAGTAAACGGAACTGTAAGGGCGAGAACTGAGTGCGCGCAGATCGCGCGCCGCTCGCGCGCTCTATACGAGCCTTGCACGAGTTGCGCTAAAGAGGCGCACCAAACCATTGCAGACTGCTAGCGCGCAGCTCGCGGGCAGCTCGCAATCGGCTCGCGTGCTGCACATTCGCCAGATGTGGACGCAACCTAACACTAACGTACCTTTGCGACCAATTGTGAGTCAAATAAATTCACCTACAAATGGTTTGGCGAAACACATAAGCAAGGTACTACAACCGTTAGTAGGCAAGACGCACTCTTTCGTTAAGGACTCTCGCCACTTTATTGAAATCATCAAGAGCATGAAAAGGGAACCGGACGAGGTGATGGTGAGTTTTGATGTCGAGTCACTTTTCAGCAATGTTCCTATTCAAGATTGCCTTGACGTCATAGAGAGAAAATTAAGGGAAAATGGTCTGTCTAACGAATACATCGTTCTACTTAGGAATTGCTTGGATGGAAACTAGTTCCTATATCGTGGACAGCATTACCTCCAGATCGATGGAGTGGCTATGGGTAGGCCTATAGCACCGGTAATGGCCAACATCTGGATGGAGCACTTTGAGGAATCCATAGACATGCAGGCGTCAAATGTGAAACTATGGAAAAGGTATGTCGACGATATCTTCTGCATCATGAAGGGCAACAAGCAGAACGTAGAACAATTCGCAGACAAATTGAACTCCATACATCCGAACATCAGATTCACTTTCGAAATGGAGGTAGACGGATCGTTACCCTTTCTCGACGATAAAGTGACAGTGAGAGATAATGGTACCCTTGGACACACTGTGTATAGGAAACCGATACACACCAACAGGTATCTCAACGCGAACTCGCACCACCATCCGCGGCACTTGGATTCCGTTGTGTCCTCGTTAGTGAACAGAGCGTATGACCTATGTGACCCTGAACCCGTCCGCTCTCTAAGATAGCACACAATCTGCGTACCCCAAAGGATGTCATTCCTCTCCAAACACCTGGCGTCTACAAAGTCGATTGCAGCTGTGGTAGTTCATATATCGGGCAGACTAAGCGTACAATTGCTGAAAGAGTGAAAGAACATATCGCAGCTGTAAAAAAAAGACATATTAATAAGTCGGCGATAGCTGAGCATTTGTTGGAGTCTGGACCAAACCACTGGATAGAACTGCATCAACCACAAGTCTTATCCACCGATCGTCACTATTACTCCAGGATAGTACGTGAAGCGGTAGAAATCAAGAAATATAACAATTTCAACTGGGAGGATGGATATAGATTATCGGCTACTTGGAATCCAGTCATCAGCAAATGTAAACACCGCCGCAGTGATAAATCTCAACAGTGTGTAGACGTCATTAGTGTAGTGTGTCGGAGTACCAACATGGCGAACTTAAATAAAGACCAAGTGAGGGTAGGTGCCGAAACACGCACTTCCACAAGACGGCGCTGAGCTCTCATCAGTCTCTCCGCGACCAAGCTCGGTGCAAGACGAGCGAAACGTCGGAAACAAATAGGTATTTATACCTTAAATAAGTTAAGTTAACGCGATTAACGGCCGGTTTCTGAATTGAGAATTTCAGCTTACATCAGTTGAAAATTTCTGAACTAGTTGAAGTCAACTTGAGTTTTTTCTGTTTCACAGGTCAGAGTGATATTTTTTCAAAGCACTTTCATTTGAGTTTTCTTCAAATCATGAATAAATTAAACCAAACAACACTAGTACGTTCCAATACAAGTAAAAAAAACCGGTACTAACCATAAATTCGTATTAATTAACATTTTACAAAGAAGCACACTTGTCAGTTAATTATTTTTATACGGAAACAAATAAAAAGTCGAAATAAAGTTGTATTTAAAATTATTTCAACGTTTATTTTATTTTAATGAATAGTTTGTTGAATTTGTTCAATTCGGTATCTTAGTGAAAACGGAACGTGTATGTTATGTCAAAGTCAGTTTGTTTTATTTTTAATACAAAATATTTGTGGTCAGGTATATTTGAGGTATAATTCTATATACCTCCATGGTGGCCACCATAGAGGTATATAGAATTATATCTCCTTGGAGGCCACAGCGTAATTATTTGGATTAATTTAACACGGAAATCTTTCATTTATATTTTCTATCCCTTCGATTTGTTCCTAATAATGTTGTAATCTATTTGTTCCAAATATTGAATAGGCTTTGAACCTTTTTTCTATAAATTCTGTTTAACGGCCTTCTTGTTGTGTAGACGTCAGTATGACGTAGCCGCTGCTTGGCAACGGTAGTGTGGACATTTTGACATACTGGCTGTCATATTACTCGTGATCACGGGTTAAATGACCAAAGTAGTGTAATTATTTTTTTCTCAATTTATCAGTGCTAAGTGAGGTTTGACAAATGTCAAATGTTTTCAGAAACGCGAATATAGAGTTGATATGGAGTTGATCATGAATTGATCATATGTTGTGTCAAATTTAAGATTTTACAAGCACAAATACTCAAAAGGTGTCAAAACAATTTTTTGTGAAACAGAAAATTGATTAAGTGGTATATAATTAGTGTTTAAATTGTTCTCAACGCGAAATTCTCAATTCAGAAACCGGCCGTATGACCCGCTAAATTATTTTGTATGCTGTAAAAAACTGTTTTTACCGTCTCAAATTGCTATACCGTATTCGGGATCACCTCAGCACAGATGTGCGCATACAACTCTGTGAGTCACTGGTATTGTCCAAATTAAATTATGCAGACACTGTATTTGGGGCATGCATATTGAAACGAACTAAAAAATTTATACAGCGAGTACAAAATGCATGTGCTAGGTTGTTACAAAATTCCACCTCGCACACATGTCACTCCATTTTTGAACAATGGGTACCTCATGATGATGACTGCACGTAGGCACCTTCATTTGGCAACATTGCTTTTTGGCATAGTTTTGTATAAAAAACCAGCTTACCTCTATGAGAAGTTGACATGGTCGCGAGAGGTTAAAGGGCCTCATCAGATCTCATGGTCACCTCGAAGCACCGTACTTCTTCATTCAGAGGTGGATTCCGTTTTGCTTCAACGAAATGTTGGAACGATCTTCCTGCTCCCCTGCGTAGCCTGAAAACAGTACACACATTCCAAACTAAGTTTAAGCAATTATTACTACAAATACAAAAAATATCATAAGTTTAGTATTGTACAGTGAAGCGGTAACTTACATTCGGTATTTAAACATATTGTGTAGTAAATGACATTATCATCATCTGTAGTAGGTACAATATGTATGCAGAATGTTGGATACATTCTATAGATTAGTTTTTAGTATTGACACATTAACATGCCTACAAGTACATTAGCTGTTGTGTAATATTCGCATAATAACAACAATCACTCTTACGCAGTATTTGTATATTCTTTGACAATCACAATCACAATGGCCGACCGAACATACCATCTGTCAAATACAACAAAACGTGATTGTAAGCGTTCGGAAACGCATAAAAAAGAAACTATTTATTGTTGTAATATCTGAGCATTATTTTTAAGAAATTTGTATTCTGTATATGTTTTTTATTTGGTTTATTTTATAAGTGTACGTATATTTATATATTAATTCATAGTTTAAGTACTATTTATGATTTTTTATGACTAGTTATAAGAGATTGTATGTAAGTATGTAATTAGGTCCTGCGGGAATATCAGTGTTGCAGTCTCACCTGGATTCTGCAACTTATACTGACGCAGGTACCTTACTTGCCATCCAAAAACTGTTTTTCTGTTTACTTATACATTGTTCTGTTGCATTGGATTTGCAAATAAAACTATTTTCATTTCATTTCAATTCATTTTCATTTCATTTCATTTCGAATCTTTAGTTTGTATGGATTGCAGTGTTCAAGCGAGGTCAACCAAGTTATTCATAAAATAAATTATCTAATACTAGCTCTTGTTTAATGTTAGGACTTTAGATCTGAAAGATTTAAGTTTTTAAATACACAGTTCAAGAACTTAAATAAAGGATGCAGGCATTTTTCAGAAAATTAGGCAACATTCTGTGTTACTGCTTTGCTGTTTGCTTTGGCAGATTTGTGTCAATTTATGAGAAACTGGACAAGATGGCTGACATATACGACTACTTCTTTTCGTACCAGTGGCACTTCCGTGATGACAACTGAAGAAGCTTATGCT
The DNA here is from genome assembly GCA_944739405.2 of Euclidia mi. Lineage (NCBI taxonomy): Eukaryota > Metazoa > Arthropoda > Insecta > Lepidoptera > Erebidae > Euclidia > Euclidia mi. The sequence goes on from OX123211.2 coordinate 11,705,425, forward strand.
TGCCAGGATGCCCGACGCTGACCGAGCTATATACAACTGCGATTTATCTACCATCGATTTTGCCGAATACGTGCTTGTATTTTGCATGGGTGTTAGAAAATTCATCATCAAAGATGGTGTTAACAAAAGTGATGTTGGACATAAAAAGCAAAAGATGTTTATAATATTGAATTACATTATCTTGTCTTTTTACGGTTATACAGGCTGTAAAAAGACCCTTAACGAAAACTGAAACCCCATATTGTACCAATCACTACGAACATTTTTTACTTTGGCACCACACCTGGGAAATTACTGGATCAGGAGATATTGAGGCTCAAAGTTAGTATGGCATTTTTCTAATTAGGTACAAAATCGATGCATTTACCCCGCCAATATGTTCTTTAGATGCCCTATGACCCCATGGATAAGTAGGTATTTCGAGCATTGCACGCGCGCGCTTTTAATTGCGATTTCAAAAATGTGAAAACTTTAAAAAGAAGTCGTTTCTCAGGTATTATTTTTGGTTAGTACGACTTGGCATGATGTCCACAACGAGTAGACTTTGGCTTGGTGATGGGTCTTGTAACACCCTGTATATTGTACAGTATTTAACTCTTTAGTTTTATTTTAATCAAATATATGTTTAACTTTGTTTTCTAGTACCGGACCTAGAGTGGTCCCTTGAGTCATATCAAAATAGTTACATATTTTTGTATGTTTTAACTGTAGAATGTTACTTGTAAATTTATTATCTATTTTTAGTTTTAATTTTATTGTTGTAAGATTTTATAGTTAAAATTGTGTTTTAACTATAAAATCTTACAACAATATTTTCAACGACCAACAGAGTGTAGAGAGCATACATTATATTCTGTAGAGATTTATTTATTTATTTATTTATTTTAGACACGCCAACAGTATACATATACAGCATTACACACAACAGAGTACCTTAAAAAACTAGTTCTTATACATACACTAAAATAGGCATGTACATTATGCACCGAGATGTTGACTATACATTTAGGTAAGTATCTGAAGTTGTAGACATCTTATACAATAAACAAAATATATAAAAAAAAACGAAAATAGAACAAACAATTTTAAACAAAACATGAAAAATACAAATTGAAATCAGTTATGCGAAGGATTGCAGTATCTTTTTCTTAAAATTTACAAGGGAATCGTGAAAAATATCCAACTGGTTCACATTATCATTGAACACATTATATTCACTGCAAGCACGGACTATTGGTGAATTAAGGCCGAGATTAGTTCGTATAGACGGTCGGCAGAAGAATCTACTTATGGGATGGCGAGGTGGCCTACTAGGTATTGATAACCGAATACGGTTCATTAAATCACTGCAATTGATGTTGTTGTTGAGTAATTTATGTAAAAAGAGCACATCGTGTAGCTTGCGTCGATTGAATAAGGAGGATATCCCGAAATATGCCAGCCGTTGGGTATAACTACATCTATGTGTGATGCCTTGCGAGATAAAAGCTAGGTGACGTGTGAATGCGCGTTGAACACTTTCCAGTCGCTGGGAATTTACGGCATAAGAGGGGCTCCAGATTATGCATCCGTATTCTAAGTGACTGCGAACTAGTGCATTAAACAACGTAATCCGGGTTTGTGCATGCCTAAAACCCCTTGTGTTGCGCTTCAGAAAACCAAGCATTTGGGCCGCTTTTCCTACTACCGCGTCAATATGATATGTGAAACGAAGCTCCCCGTCCATTATCACCCCAAGATCTTTAATTTTAGAGACAGTTTGCAAATCACTTGTTCCTATTCTGTACTTAGATTCTGTTGGACTTCTCTTTTTGGAAAATCTAAGGTGATAACATTTATCCACATTAAGACGCATGTGGTTAATGTTGCACCATGTCTCTATTCGAGTTAAATCGTCTTGAATAAGAACGTTATCAATTTGTGAGAGAAGAGGTCTATAGAGCTTCAAATCATCTGCGAATAGTAAATATTTGCAGTTCTGTATTACAGACGCTATGTCATTTACGAGTACAGAGAACAAAACAGGCCCCAAATGGGACCCCTGTGGCACTCCAGAAGCCGCATAATATGAATATGAGTTATAGCCGTTGACAGAATTAGAGATTATAAACAATACTTGATTAATAAAAAAGGCATAAAAAAGGACGTCAATACATCTTGATATAGCTAATACAAATGGATTTGTAATCCTTGAATGTGTTTGTTACTTTGATGAAGAAAACGGTTTTGTAGCTTCGTTGGCGTTTGATATTTAACACGTTGAATGCGAGACTTTAAAACTTCAAATTACGTACAGTGCTATACATACCAATTTTGACTTGTACCGTTTTTTATTCTGGTGCGATACATGACGATAGTTTTTCAAGTTCAAGTTTTGGCTAATAAATCTTTGATTTTTATAAAAATATATAATTTTATGCTTGCAATAGCAAGTTTACATCTTCAATTAGATACATTTGTCGTCGCCACAGAATGCAAACTTTAGTTTAGTAATTATATGACATTCAAATTACAATACGGATTCGTCTTGCACCGCATCACGGTGGTAGGGCAAGGTTTGTTGTGTCGACAGTTTTATAAAGAACGGAAATATAGTGAAACAAAATATCGACATCGATGTTTATAATTATTCAAGGAAAAAGTAATTCACAAAACCTAAATATTCGATTTTTGTAGCATTCCAAACATATATTTTTGTTGCATTCTTTGCAGTACGTGTCAACTCTTCTTACTTTCTTGTCGGTATCTCTGCTTTTCATTGTTTTTCTTAATTGTTGACTTTTTAATTTGATCAGTAAGTTTAGTTCTGGTCAGAGCTTCTATTATAGATTCAGTGAAATTCAGCAAGTTAACATTTTTATCGCATCTATGTTATAGACGAAATACGTCAGAATGTACTGACTGCACTAGCCTATACTGACTAGTTCCTGTGGTGCGATACAAGTCGGTAGCGTACAAGACAGTTTTGGCTGGTACCGCACAGATTGTAATTTTTTATCATCTGATCTGTACAAGTCGAATTTGTCTTGTATACTTTAAACCTACCTATTAGATACAATTTAAAGTAACAAACCTAAATGTATACTTGTCATTTTCTGGATTAAAGGATTTCGATGGTAAATCACTCCCGCACCTGACAGAAAACACCTACTTTCAACGCCGCACCAAACGAAAGTCTAATGCCTTCAAGTCAAAATTGGCTTGTACCGCATTCAACGTGTTAATAAGTTTATAGTTTTTTACAGCTATAATTTGGCAATGATGTCTTTCATATTGAATAAAGAAAGTGGTAGGCTGCAGATTTTTATATTGACTGCAAACATTATTTCTGAGCAAATAAAAAAATACAATATTTCTGAGCAAAATCGACAACAAGCCAAATGCATGAATCATTTATGTATAGTCAACTGTATTTTGATTAAAATATGTTTCGTAAGTCAGCTTTGTTGTATTAATTTTTTCACATACCTGTGACTTGACTTGTGACTGACAACTGCCGGACTAGGACTAAATCCTGTGTCGCAGGGGACTTTATAACACACACAACTAACGGACACAATAAAAACCCAGACTCGAAACAACAATTTATGGATTACACAAAGTGTTGTCTCATGTGGAGATCGAACCCACTACACTCGTCGCAGTGTCAAGCGATGAGGCGACCGCTTAAACCACTATGCCAACTGTGCAGTCAAACTGTAAAAAGACTCACGAATTTTCGCCACTGATGACGTCATTTCCGGAGATAAGTAAGGTTACTTAACTCCGGAATCCGTGGAAGGTTATTTTTTTAACAATGTTTTTTTCATGTCCTGTAACCTATCTCCATACTGGAGATAGGTATCTCCAGTATGGAGATAGGTTACAGGACATGAAAAAAACATTGTTAAAAAAATAACCTTCCACGGATTCCTAAGTAAATAAGTACATAAATCGTGGACATCTCACACCAATTATTTAGTCCCTGTAATACGAGCAATGCTCTGATTATAGGGAAAACTGAAATAATTCATAAATAAGAATGTTAACAAGTGGAAACAAGTCTTATTTTATGACTTTAAGGACGCGTTTACAAAATTAGTAGGTACAAAATCGCGTCACTACAGCGACACGGCGGCAACGGTACGTACTACGTACGGTAACTTGCGGAAATGTAGTTCAACTAAATAACTTTGAGACTTAAGAATTTTTTTGTGATATGTATCTATGTTATAGGCCTGGAATATTATTATTATATTGTCGGTGTCGTATGAATGTAATGATGGTAAGACGATGATCATCATCATCCTCTTAGCGTTATCCCAGTTTCAATCTGGGGTCCGCTTACTAGTCTAACCGGATTTTGGCTGAATATTAGCTTTTCCACGGAGCGACTGCCTGTCAGACCTCCGCAATCCGAAGGGATAGCGATATTCCATGGTTTAGACTAGTGTCAGTTTATTAGAAGGTTCTGACGCCCTGTAACGATTGTCAAAGATCTTCATGACAACCGGGACCGACGGCTTAACGTGCTCTCCGAGGCACGGGACAAGCGATAATTACCAAATCAATACGCACATAACTCCGAAAAGTCATTGGTGCGCGCCGTGGATTCGAACCCGATACCCTCTGCATGGCAGTCTGTTGGTATCTCCACTAGGCTATCGCTGCCTTGATGGTAAGACGATGATGATGAGCGAAATACTAACAGTCTAGATTTTTCTGAACCGATTCGTAAGGCACGCAGACCTTTACGAGAAATTGATCCAAAAGTCTTTGGTCTTGTCATCTAAAAGAAAATATGAATAATACATACATAACAATAATTTTTATTACATCGTTTTATTTATAATTATATGCAAAATAATTCTCAGTAGCAGATACTCCGTGCTAGACTTCTTATAATAATTACTTCATTATTACAAATAAAATATGCTCAGACCGATGACCGAATGGTAGCAGTTATAGGATAGCGCTTGAAGGTTACCATGATTAGTAAGATCACAACAAACAAAATGAGCCCAAACTCGGTATACCTATCTCTACTCACATATGAGTACCATTAAGAGTCTTCGAATAACCCTGGAAGGTTACTTTATAATTTCCAGTGGTAGGGTCACTTATGTACTAACAAAATGAGCCCAAACTCGGCATGCCTAGCTCTACTCACATAAGAATACCAGTAAGAGTCATCGAATAACCCTGGAAGGTTACTTCGTAAATTTCAGTGGTAGGGTCTCTTATGTACAAACTAAACGAGCCCAACATCGGCATGCCTAGCTCTACTCACATAAGAGTACCAGTGAGAGTCATCGAATAACCCTGGAAGGTTACTTCATAAGTTCCAGTGGTAGGGTCTCTTATGTACAAACAAAAAAATGAGCCCAATATCGGCATGCCTAGCTCTACTCACATATGAGTACCAGTAAGAGTCATCGAATAACCCTGGAAGGTTACTTCATAAGTTCCAGTGGTAGGGTCTCTTATGCACAAACAAAATGAGCCTAACATCGGCATGCCTAGCTCTACTCACATAAGAGTAACAGTAAGAGTCATGGAATAACCCTGGAAGGTTACTTCATAAGTTCCAGTGGTAGGGTCTCTTATGTACAAACAAAATGAGCCCAACATCGCCATGCCTAGTCTACTCACATATGAGTACCAGCAAGAGTCATCGAATAACCCTGGAAGGTTACTTCATATGTTCAATTGTTACGAGGTGAGTTCAATGTATTCTCGGTATCGAGGTGATATACTAATGATAAGGGTAATTTAATTATCTCATTAGTTAATGACACTCTTTGAAGGTATAAATGCAAAATTTTATTTAATTGCCACCATTAGTATTCAAGATATCATTGCGAAAAGACAACTAAGATGACTGATTCGACAATGATGAAAAAAATCGAGCATCGTGCAGTGATAAAATTCCTCACAAAACAAGGAAAAACTCAAAAAAATTATCCATGGTGGCTGTTTGCCAAGATTCTGCGCCTTCATTATCTACAATTCAGAAGTGGTCAAGTGAATTCAAACGGGGTAGAGAGAGCATTGAAGACGACCCCCGCGCTGGTGGGCCAATTTGTGCCGCTACTGAAGAAAACGTCAAATTAGTCGAAAAACTTGTACTTGAAGATGCCCGTGTAAGCGTGAAAACATTAGCAAAAATGACTAAGCTAACCGTGGGTACCATTCACACAATCATTCATGAGCGCCTGAATTTATCATAGGTCAGTGCAAGATGGGTGCCGCGAATGCTCACCGCGCTACAGAAACAAGTGCGAGTTGACTGTTGTAAGGAGTTTTTGGACCTCTGTGGTGAAAATCCGCAAAGTATTTTCGATCGGATTGTTACTGGTGATGAAACGTGGGTTCATCACTATGACCCTGAGAGCAAGCAAGAGTCTATGCAGTGGCACAAAAAAGAATCAGACCCGCCGAAAAAGTTCAAAGTCACTCCGTCCGCAGGAAAGCTCATGGCCACGGTGTTTTGGAATTCTAAGGGAATCTTGCTAATCGAGTACACAAAAAAAGGTCAAAGTATTACCGCTGCATCATACGCAACCACTCTGCGTAATTTAAAGGAGGCAATTAAAGAAAAAAGACGTGGAATATTAACCGCAGGTGTGTTGCTGCTTCACGACAACGCGCCGGTTCACAAGGCGCGCCTTGCCCAGTCTGCTGTGCGTGAGTACGGATTTGAAGAAATCAATCATCCACCCTACAGACCGGACCTGGCCCCTAGTGATTATTATCTATTCCCTAATATTAAAAAAGACCTTCATGGAAAGCATTTTTCGGACGATGAAGAGTTGAAGGGAGCAATAAACGAACATTTTTCGGGCCATGAAGAAAATATTTTTCAGAGGGAATTGAAAAGTTACTTTCACGAACAAATAAATGAATTGAGATGTTACGGGAGTATATTGAAAAATAAAATTTATTCAGAATTTTCCGCCTTTTCCTTCATACCTATACCGAGAATACATTGAACTCCCCTCGTAGGGTCTCTTATGTACAAACAAAATGAGCCCAAACTCAGCATGCCTAGCTTTACTCACATATGAGTACCAGTAAGACTCATCGAACAACCTTGGAAGGTTACTTCACTAGTACCAGTGGTAGGGTCTCACCAAAACAAATAAAATGAACCCCAACCTGGCATAACTAGGTCTACTCTTTTATGAGTTCCAGTCGCAACACTTGAACGGGATGGTATACCATCAGTCCAGATAATCTTCCCAGATTTCAACGCAAGAAACAAAATAATATCTAAATACCGAAATATATCCTGAATCAACATAATGGAGAAAATAAGGTAATAATGTCCATTTATACATATAAAAAAAAGATACTTTGTACGTAATTCGCACAGAATACGAGAAGTATCAAATTGATTTTAGCGAATATTTTGTATTCGTATATCGCTTTTTTCGACTTCGGGCTGCAGCAACAAGCGACATAGAGTCCACTCCCGACGGCGGGCGCTCAAGCGCAGACTGAGATCTCATTGCAGAATTTGGATATATAAATCAAGAAAGTGACACGAGGTGACATAAAACAAGAGGTGAAATAAAACGACCCTTATTGCCACACATTAAGACACACGTATGCGAGCAAAATAGAAGAAAAATGGAAGATGATTTTTTGCTTCTTTTGAGGCAATTTACAATATTTTGAAAAATATTTTCTGATTGTTTTTGAGTTAACTATATTTACTACCCTATTCCAACTTTGAAAATCTAAATAAATGTCAAAATAGAGAGAAAATTGTACCCCAAAAATAGGAGTATATGCCTATTTTTGGTTTAAGAGGCAGTTTCGAATCGATTTTACATTAATAATAATTGAATATTTTTTATTTATTTTCAGATTGATTTATAGATAAAAAAGTAATCAATTTATCGTAATCATTAGTTTTATTAGTTATTATCTAAAATTATCGTAAAATGTACCGGAAATATGTGGTTTTTTGATACATGTGTAAACGCGTCCTTAAGTGGTTTAAGTTTTGATATTTAGTTATTTTTTTAGGTTAAGGTACGTTAAAAAATATATTATCCTATCTCGCTTGTTGATATTCAAATATGGAAGAATATACAAACAAAAATACAGACATACATCTTCGAAAGTGTACCACTGTTATATTGTAATCAACCATGAACCTTTTTGCATTGGTTCCATTGAACATTATTGCTGGTCATATTTTACTGGACGAAGAATAATCGCTAGTTGTGCCCACGTTATGTGCCTAGTTTGATTTTTGGGTGGGCTAGGCACCAAAACGTTATGATACCCGAGAGCCCTGATTTATTGTTGGATACAATAATCTTAGACGACAATGATGATGACGATTGATTATGTTAGTGCCTACATCATCATCATCAGCCTGCAAGAGTCCACTGCTGGATATAGGCCTCTCCAATGGCACTGGTATATCCATAATTAGTTCCTAATTAAATGCTGATATCTGCACTATTTATATTATATATAGGGCCATAAGCCACGCGGCCAACGAGTCGCAGATAGACCGCGAGCCGCAGAAGTCCCGTCGTAGCCGTTATTAAAACAAGTCAGACAGATTGTCATTTTCTTTAGTAAAGTAAAGTGAGGCATTAGGTGTTTGTGTCTGTGTAAAACTCTATTACAATAAATTGTGGTTCCAGCTGAAATAAAAGTGATTTTTTTAAAAATACAATCCGCGGCTGCCGCCTAACATTGGTGTCAGAAGTGGGATCTCGTAAGTGGTTTCCGTGCAAACCCTGAGATCCGAATCCGAGGTCGCCGCGCTTTCGTCACGTTGATCGACGGTCAGTCTCAGCCCCTGGAAGCGCTGAGCCCGCATCAAGCACTTCAGCATCGTGGTCGACAGTAAGTCTCCTCCTACGTCGAGCCTGCACCACCGCCACACCACGTGGTCGACGATAAGCCTCCGCCAGCGTCGTGAGCCCGCACCACCACCGTCTCCAGACACCGCCCCGTGTCGTCACCGTCTTCTGCACTCGCCATCATCCAAACCATCACGGATCTTCGAAGCCGTCCGCACATCATTGGTCGCGCCCCGTGTCGTTAGCGTCTTCTGCACTCCACATCGTCACGGATCCTTGAAGCCGTCCGCACATCTCAGGTCGCGCCCCGTGTCGTCATTGAAGTCACCACGGATCCTTGAAGCCGTCCGCATACTTTCGGTCGCGCCCCGTGTCGACATCAATCCCGTTCGTGTACGTGTTATAATTCGACTCTGATCGGACCTCGCGTCACGGACTCGTCCGCGTCTCTCAAGTTACTTCTCAAGAATTCGATTTCCGTATAGACTCTAAAACTACATCTTGCATAGGAACAGTGCGTCCAGGCATGTTGCTGATCCTGATACTGTAAGTCTTTTTATTGTTATTCTATTGCATTTTATATTTCTGTGTAATTCTGTGTGTATCCTTCCTAAATCCTAAACCATGTCCGTAAAAACCGAACATGAGAAGGTAACCCTAAACGTACTTACTAAATTCATTAGGCCATATAAGGGAGACCGTGAAACACTTCCGGCTTTCTTAACGAACTGTGACAATGCTATGTCATTAGCAGCACCTGAACAGCACGGCATTTTGTGTAAATATATTATATCACAATTAGAGGGAAAAGCCCAACTAGCGTGCAGTCTAAAAACATTTACACAATGGTCAGACCTAAAATCATTTCTACGGTCCACCCTTGGTGAAAGAAAACACAGTTCCCATTTATTAATAGACCTTCAAAATTGTAAACAGTTAGCTACAGAAACAGTAACGCAATATTCGTTGCGAATTGAAGCCTGCTTGACCAGAATCCAAGCAGACATCCATTATTCGTGTTCAAATGAACAAGAACTCATAGGTAGAATAGCTGCCATGGAGGATCTTGTCCTAAATACTTTTATAATGGGCCTCAATCCCAACATATCGAATATGGTCCGCTGCCGAAATCCTACTTCCCTAAATTATGCGGTAACACAAGCCGTAGAGGAAGAGAAAATTTTCAATTTAAGCCGCTTATCGCAACGCACAGGCAAATCTTGTACGATCTGTAACAAACAAGGGCATACTGCCAATGAATGTTATAAAAAGAAAGCTAGCTCTCCTCCAGTTCAAAAATCCTATCATGTCCCGAATCCTTCATCTCATTTTCAGGCATCTCCAAGCAATCGACAGTATCCTAATTCCAATCATTCTAATTTTAATAACTCTAATTTTAACAATAAGTTTTGCGCATATTGTAAACACAAGGGTCATGTTATAAACGAGTGCCGCAAGCGTCAATATAACAATCAACACCGCTCCCAGAACTACGGCGCGGCATCTACCCGATGCCGCGCCTCGAACTCAAAGTAATACCGCCAGTACACGTGTACCGAATAACGCTGCGCGCGTGCATTGCTGTGAACACGACTCCAGTTATGCACCTGTTGATGATAATAATGAATGCGATTTAAACGAGAATTGATTTCGGATCCGTGCCTGCCGAAATCAATAAATAATAACGGCACTAATTATTTTACTAATTTTAATGCAAACTCTTATCCTAAATCTAATACTAGCTCTTATACTAATTCTTATGCTAATTCTTATACTAGGTCTTTTACCAATGATCAACAGGATCATTCGGGTCGTATTTTAAGTAAACATAACTTACCAAATCTTAATCCTATTCTTATACTAGTTCTTTTACCAATGATCAACACGATCATTCGGGTCGTACTTTAAGCAAAAATAACTTACCTAATCTTAATACTAATTCTTATACTAGTTCTTTTACCAATGATCAACAGAATCATTCGGGTCGTACCTTAAGTAGAAATAACTTACCAAATCTTATTCCTAATTCTTATACCAAATCTTTTACCAATGATCGACAGGATCATTCGGGTCCTACTTTAAATAAACATAAATTACCAAATCTTAGTGCTAAGTCTTATCCTAAATCTATTACTAGTTCGTATACCAATGATCAACTTAATCATTCGGGTCTTACTTCGAGTCAAAGTAACTCACTTAATCTTAAAACTAGATCTTACACTGAATCCTATAAAATACCTCAGAATAATCTGAGTCTTACTTGTACTAATTCTAAGTCTTTATCTCAAAATGATTCAAACGTCACCAAATCTCAATCTTGTGTCCTTGATGAGGTCAATATAGTGCCAGAGAACTCAAAAGTTTCTGTGCCTATTTTTGAAACGAGTATTAATAAATACAGAATCTCTCTACCTTTTACTTATTTCGTTACGAATTGTTCGCAAAAGCCTCTTAGCTTTCTTATCGACACCGGTTCGAGTGTCAGTATCGTAAAAAAATCTAGTTTGTCAACTAAACCTCGATTAACTGAGGAAATAATCCGCCTCAAGGGTATCAATAACTCTGGATCTTATAATGAAACCTTGGGTGCCTTTGACCTAGAGCTTCAGTTGTGTAAAGAAACATTGTTGCACAAGTTTCATGTCATTACAGATGATATAAATCTCAAATATGACGGTATAATTGGTACTGATCTCTTTCGTATTCATAACACCAATATAAATTACGATTCTAAGTACTTAAATTTGCGAGGTCATAATCTACCGATTTACTTCGAGAATACTCGTAAGACTTACATCATACCGGCGCGTTGTGAAACAGTAATCGAATGCATGGCGTCAAATGATATCTTGGAATTGCATAACTTACGCGAAGCGCTTGTTTTAGATCACGTAATTAGTGAAGGCGTTTATTTAGCGAATTGTATAGTTAGTCTAAAACCAAATAATCGAGTTTTAAACACCACTGAATCTGAAATTCGTATTCAAGACTTCAAGGTCACTTTAACTCCTTTAGAATTCCCTGAGTCCCATGAATCTCACGAGATAATTAACACAGTTTCCTCATCTCCATCTGATCGACGAGAACGCATCTTAAATTTAAATTAGACACGATCATCTTAACTCGGAAGAAAGCCAAGCCCTATTAGAATGTTGCGCAGATTTTACCGATATCTTCTATCATGAGGGAGACCCCCTCACTAGTACAAATGCAATTCAGCACTCTATTAATACAGGCAATGCCGCCCCGCCTATCAATGTAAAATCATACCGTTTTCCCGAGTGTCACAAAGACGAAGTTGACAAACAAATTAGAAAGATGCTCGATCAAAACATCATCCGACCCTCAACCTCTCCTTGGAGCGCACCTGTTTGGGTGGTCCCGAAAAAGATGGACGCCTCAGGGCAAAGAAAGTGGCGCATCGTCATAGATTACCGACGTCTTAACGACGTCACCGTAAACGAAGTTTATCCCATCCCTCTTATTTCAGACATTCTAGACCAATTAGGCAATTCTAAATATTTTAGTGTTCTCGATCTAATTTCTGGTTTTCACCAAATAAAAATCAATCCTGCTGACGCTGCAAAAACTGGTTTCACCGTAATCAACACAAACGGTACCTCAGGTCATTATGAGTTTACTAGAATGCCGTTTGGGCTTAAAAATGCCCCTGCAACCTTCCAACGGCTTATGAACACTGTGTTATCGGGTCTTCAAGGTCTGCACTGCTATGTCTACCTCGATGACTATATAATCTATGCAAATTCCTTGCCTTCTATGATGGAAAAGCTCCGCCTAGTTTTCGAAAGACTCCGTCAAATTAATTTAAAACTACAGCCCGATAAATGTGAGTTCTTAAGACGTGAAGTGAACTACTTAGGTCATACTATCACCGATAAAGGTGTCTCTCCAAATCCCGACAAGGTCAAGGCTGTCTCACAATATCCCGTTCCCAAGAATCCTAAAGATGTAAAATCTTTCCTTGGTCTCATCGGTTATTATCGACGATTTATCGAAAATTTCTCGAAAATCACCAAACCTTTAACTTCGCTCTTGAAAAAGGATGCCGCTTTCCATTGGAATGTGGAACAGCAAACAGCCTTCGATATCCTAAAGGAAAAGTTAACCACCGCTCCTCTCCTCCAATACCCTGATTTTTCTCAACCCTTCCTCGTTACTACAGACGCAAGTAATTACGCCATAGGCGCAGTACTATCCCAAGGGCCAGTTGGCAAAGATAAACCTATCGCGTATGCTTCGCGCACCCTTAATAAAGCAGAAGGTAATTACTCCACGACAGAAAAGGAGTTATTAGCCATATTATTTGCCGTCAAAACTTTCCGTCCCTATCTTTATGGCAATAAATTCAAAATCATCACCGACCATAGGCCCCTCGTGTGGCTTTTCAATGTAAAAGACCCAGGAAGTCGTCTTATTCGCTGGCGTTTAAAGCTGGAAGAATATGACTACGAAATAGTGTATAAACAGGGAAAGCTTAATTCGAATGCCGACGCGTTATCACGTCACCCGGTACTAGTTACTACACGCAGCAACAGCCTTAACGATCACTCTTACGAACAATATTTTAAACTACAATTTACCAAATCTATTCCTCCAACAAATACACAAATCGAGGAACATACTCAAGCTTTACACCTTACCAAATGCAAGCTGATAGCCTGCCCTACATCCCTAGATTTTGATAGTTCAATGCCACATTGCGAAAACATTTTATCTCAAATTGAAAATTCAGCCGAGATGATCGCATCCGAACGCGAACCTGAAACAATATTTACTACATTATCTAATAATAAACAATACTATTTCTTATTCACTAAAGTTCATCATTATGACGAAACTAATTATAAAACAATCATCATCCTAGCGCTGTCCCGGTTGCGCTCCAAAACCCACGCCTTGGAGCCCGGGGTCCGCTTTCCGGCTATGTCTCCTCCACTTCGCACGGTCTTCAGCATCCCTGATGGTAAGTTGGTTGGCACGCATATCATCCCTTACGACGTCAAGCCAGCATTTTTTTGGCCTTCCCCGTTTACCGGGGCCCGGTGGAGGTAGCATGGCAAGACATTTGTTACCCACGTAAGATGCCGGTTGACGTAAGACGTGTCCATACCAGCGTAGACGACACTCTTGCAGTTTGTCAGCAATGTCACGGACATGAAGGCTACCCCAGATGCGGGAGTTCCTAATGCGGTCCTTCCGCGTGACGCCACACATCCAGCGCAGCATGTTCATCTCCGTGACACGCAGACTCTGCTTGTGTCGCTCAAGCACAGGCCACGTCTCACTGCCATATAACAGGACATGTCTAATGATGGATTTATAGACCTGTCCTTTGAGCTTAACCGGCATTTTGGGGTCACAAATGACACCGCTCACCTCACGCCATTTGGCCCAGGCTGCCGAAATGCGTGCCTTGACGTCGCAATCGATGTCACCAGACGCGTGCAGTACTGATCCCAGGTACTTGACCAGGTCCTTTCGCTGGGCAATGTCTCCGCCTATACGAATTGACGCGGGATCAGTACTGTTGCAGGCCAAGTACTCGGTCTTCGCCACGTTTATTTTCAGACCGCCGTTCTCAAGCGACTCCTTCCACGCATTCACACGCCGCACCAAGCGTCCCCTGTCCGCATCCGCCAGCGTGATATCATCAGCATACATGAGCAGCCACGGGGGCTGCTCATGTGAGTCTCTGATGCTGTCCGACAGTACGTCTAATATGACACTGAATAGGTACGGACTAAGGACGGAACCCTGGTGGACCCCGACGGTGATGGGAAAGGTTCTTGTGTCGCCAACAGCAGTCCGAACTACGGAATCGGAATTGGAGTAAATGTCTCGGATGATGTCAATATATGCTTCTGGTACACCTTTGGATCTTAGCGCCCACCAGATCATCTGTCTCGGCACACAGTCGAAGGCCATCTGCATGTCTAGAAACAGAAGATGCATGAAACTAATTATAAAACAATAATATTCTCTTCTAATAAAATTACGTAACACTATACTAGATCAAAACATAAACGAACCTGAGCTCGCGATATCAGATTTTAGCGAACCATTTTCTAAGTTAGTCTATACTAAAATATATAACATGTTAAACTTTATCTTCCATAACACTAATATCAAAATACATATTTACAAAAATCAGCTTATTTACCCTACACCCGCTGAAGTACCCAAAATACTTCAGGAAAATCACGACTCACCCATTGCCGGTCACCCAGGTATAAAACGGATGTTAAGTAGAATCAAAGAAGCCTATTACTGGAAGTCCATGCGTCTAGATATAGAAAACTACGTAAAAAATTGCAAACTTTGCCAGATAAATAAACCCTTACGTTGCTCAAATAAAGCACCTATGGAGATTACCTCTACTAGCACTAGACCTCTCGAAAGACTAGCGTTACATATTGTGGGAACTCTACCAGAAGCTGGTTTGCAGAAATTTAGATTCATCTTGACCTTACAAGACGATTTAACTAAGTTTACCTGTGCTTACCCCATGATTACATCTACTAGCGATGAAGTTGCTCGTAACCTCATACATTTCATGTCACTATTCGGCTTCCCTAAAACTATACTTACCGATCTAGGTACATGTTTCACCTCAGAGCTTTTTAAACAAGTTACAGATATATGTAAGATCAAATCTATTTTCACTACTCCCTATCACCCTCAGTCAAACGGCGCTTTATAACGCAGCCATGCTACTTTGAAAGAGTATCTAAAATCATTCGTCAATGAGAACCAAAACGACTGGCATTGCTATTTATCAACAGCGTTGTTATCGTATAATACTACACCTCATACCACTACTGGTTTCAGTCCTTTTGAATTGTTATTCGGTTATAAGCCTGTCATCCTAAATTCACTTTACGAAACAAACGGTAACAACACGTATCACGAGTATGTGCGTGCTTTGCAGTACAGAATGAAGTTTAGCCGCGAAAAGCTTTACAGAACATCGTAAACAGTAAAGAAACATCAAAACGCTACTATGACGAATCAAGCCGTAGTACTTCATATAAGACTGGCGATATGGTATACATAAAACATCACCATAGGCTACGAAAGGCCTTATCCCCTATCTGGAAAGGTCCCTACAAAATTATAAAAACTAATGGTAATCATAACGTCACCGTATGCATTAATCGTAAACATGTAAAATATCATACCAATGCAATGAAATCAAACCCGCTCACACGTAGTGTTGTCTCTTTTCAGAACGCTATGGCGTCACTGCCACGCAGAGCCTACCTTAACGCCGATAGTACACAGGTACCAGGAATTAACAATAGTACCAGGAATTTATTTCGACCCTATTGATACTGTTTATTTTTATAATGATTACTGGAAAATAATAACGCATATAGATATAGTGTCTGTTGAACCGCATCTTAATAATATTGAAAATTTAATTAAATCAACTTTAGACCTATGTATCAGATCGCAATTAACGGAATTTATGCAATGTAAAGACCTCTTCAACCCAGTAGAAATAAATTTGCAAGCTAATTTGATTAAATTAGATTCTTTGTCTCATATCATATCCTCAGATTCACCAAACAGATTCAAAAGATCAATTGAGTTTGGTGGCGAAATACTAAAGTTTTTCTTCGGCACACTAGATGCTGACGATGCACGTAAATACGACGCCGCTATTGACTCATGTCAACAAAGCGAGGATGAGTTGTACAACTTAATGAAAGAGAATATTCATATTGTAAAGTCTAGCATTAACACATTTAATACTACTATTTCAAGGTTAAACAAGAACGAAATTAGATTAACTGCTCAAATTAATAAACTCAATGAGATCTTAACTCAAACCACTAAAAACAATAACGAAGTATTGTATATATCAAAAATAAATAATTTACTTAATATCATCGAAGGTTCCTTATTAACTATTTCTAATTTTCTAGATTCTGTCTTAAACTCTATTTTATTTGCGAAAGCGAATGTTTTACATCCTTCTATAATTACACCTTCTAACTTATTAATAGAACTAACTAAGCAAACTCATGTCATAAATAAACGATTAGATTTTCCAGCTCCACTCAATATAGAGACTATTCATACAGTCATAGATGTGTCAAAACTAACTGCATATTACTATAAGAAAAGAATTGTATTCGTCATCCAAATTCCTCTTATCTCCCCTATAAAATACAATGTATACAAATTAATACCATTACCTACCCCTTCCGATCAAACCAACAACCCTAATACCTTTGCCCTTATTCATCCTACAAACCCTTATCTAGCTATTACAGAAGATAGATTAAATTATGCTATGTTATCAAATTTAAATATAAAGGACTGTTTGAAAATAATTAATGAATATTCTATTTGTCAATTGGTAACTATATACTCTAGTGTCTCTAACCCATCTTGCGAGATGAAATTATTAACAGAAGTAGTGTTGTCATTACCTAAAGAGTGAGATTTCCGATTATTATATGGTCATATAGATGTTTGGCAAAAACTACACAAAAATGAATGGATTTATGTGCAGTCCAACCCAAATAAGTTAACGCCGTGTGTTTGACGGCATAGAATACAAGTGTCACCACCCCCTATCTTCCCGTGGGTGTCGTAAGAGGCGACTAAGGGATAACACGATGCAAATACCATCTTTGCGTAGAGACGGAAAACTCGACATCAAACCCTATACGACTGCCTCGTTGGTCTCGCGGCATAAATGTGCGCGTGGGATTGGGAGGTCCCGGGTTCGATTCCTAGGTCGGCAGTGTTATTGGGTTTTTCTGTCACGAAATTCTCAGTAGCAGCACGGAGTCTGGAAATGTGCCCAGTACGGCAATAGGCTCGCCCCTTATTACGTGGGACTAAAGTATATCTGGCGAAAAGTGGGTGTAGAAATACACCTCTGCCTACCCCTTCGGGGATAAAAGGCGTGACGATATGTATGTATGTAAAATGCAAAAACGGTCTCAAGGATCTTTCTGTACTTGGTACTGGGTTACTTCAGTTAACCCCTGATTGTATCGGTTATTCGAAAACTCTACAATTTATACCATCGACCACTATGACGTCAATGTATAATAATAACCCATTTACCTTAGATTTTGATATTACTCAAGATAATTGCTGTAATAAAGATTTCGTTAACAAAACAATTCCACTGTTATCTCCGTTATCTTTAAGTAACATAGATTTAGATTCTTTAACGCATACTTTTCATAAATTAGATGATTTGGAAATTGAAATTAATAAATACCAAAATCAATCTCATTTTGTTAAATATTCAACATATTATTCAGGCTTCACTTACGCATGTATTGTTACAATAATGTTGTTTATTTTATATAAAGCGTATAATTATTTTAATTACAAAAGTCGCTCATCATGTTGCATTCAAATATTTAATCAATGTAACACTAGGAGAAATATCCAAAATCAAAATAGAATCAGTAATTCTATTGAAATGATTGACCAACATGAACACTCTTTATCTGATAGCGATAACAACTCTCATCATTCATCTAATAGAAACATAAGTAATTTTTGAACCTAGTTCTAAATATATCTCTATCTTATTTAAGCTATGATTCTAAGATGATTATTATATACAATGTCTTATACTAAATCTTACACAATGTCTTATACTAAATCTTACACAATGTCTTATACTAAATCTTAAACAATGTCTTATACTAAATCTTAAACAATGTCTTATACTAAATCTTACACAATGTCTTATACTAAATCTTAAACAATGTCTTATACTAAATCTTAAACAATGTCTTATACTAAATCTTAAACAATGTCTTATACTAAATCTTACACAATGTCTTATACTAAATCTTACACAATGTCTTATACTCAATCTTAAACAATGTCTTATACTAAATCTTACACAATGTCTTATACTAAATCTTACACAATGTCTTATACTAAATCTTACACAATGTCTTATACTAAATCTTAAACAATGTCTTATACTAAATCTTACACAATGTCTTATACTAAATCTTAAACAATGTCTTATACTAAATCTTACACAATGTCTTATACTAAATGTTAAACAATGTCTTATACTAAATCTTACACAATGTCTTATACTAAATCTTAAACAATGTCTTATACTAAATCTTACACAATGTCTTATACTAAATCTTAAACAATGTCTTATACTAAATCTTACACAATGTCTTATACTAAATCTTAAACAATGTCTTATACTAAATCTTACACAATGTCTTATACTAAATCTTATACAATGTCTTATACTAAATCTTATACAATGACTTATACTTAGTCTTAAACAATATCTTAAACTATGTCTTATACTATATCTTTATACTGTGTTGATATAATTTCTTTAATTTTCTTAATGTTTTTGTAAGCCTCATTTTTCTTGAACTCGATTTCGCTCATCTCATCTCTTGAGATAATGCTTCATCTAAAGGGGGGAGATGTTATATCCATAATTAGTTCCTAATTAAATGCTGATATCTGCACTATTTATATTATATATAGGCCCATAAGCCACGCGGCCAACGAGTCGCAGATAGACCGCGAGCCGCAGAAGTCCCGTCGTAGCCGTTATTAAAACAAGTCAGACAGATTGTCATTTTCTTTAGTAAAGTAAAGTGAGGCATTAGGTGTTTGTGTCTGTGTAAAACTCTATTACAATAAATTGTGGTTCCAGCTGAAATAAAAGTGTTTTTTTTAAAAAGACAATCCGCGGCTGCCGCCTAACAGCACGCCGCTGAGCCCGAGTGCCTACATGAGGCCTTAAGTATAACATAGAGTATCATTTTGTTATGTTTATCAAAGCATTTATTCGTTCACAAAATATGGGTGTATACAGATATTAGGGTACAGTCATGTTAAACATTGACGACCGGTTGGCGCAGCGGGAGTGTAAGCGACTGCTACGCCGATGGTCGCGGGTTCGATTCCCGCTCAAGTCAAACATTTGTGTGCATGAACATGGATGTCTGTCTTGGTCTGGGTGTTTCTATGTATAATATGTATGTATTTACAAAAAAAAAGTATATATGTATGTTTATCCATTATCTTGTATATTAGATATACAAGATAATGGATTATTGGTACTATAGCTTGGGACTAGATGGTGATGTGTGTATGTGGTAGAATATTATATTATATTATATTATATTATATTATATTATATTATATTATATTATATTATATTATATTATATTATATTATATTATATTATATTATATTATATTATATTATATACTGGTAGCCACATATTTACCATCCCTGGCATGTGAGACATAATTATATTTATCTATCATCTCTGAAAACTTTTTTTTTTCAAATAAATCCATTGATTGTAATATATTACAAACAATGGATTTATTTGAAAAAAATACTTCGTTCATTTAAAAAATAAGCCATTGTTTATGATTTTTGTTAATGTAAAACCACTACACTCAATTTTGTTTTTCTCGAAACTCCTCGGATAGATTTTGAAGCGCTGTGGGTTACAGACTAGTATTAATCTAAGGAACATTGTGCACTGTATTTCAATGCTGGTCGGCACTTGGTCCAACGTCCATACATAGATGGTCAATGTCCTTTAATGTAAATAAAATAGCAAAATTTTTTTATGACTATGGATAGTATGCCATAAGACGATTTTGACTGCGACATAAACATGAACATTGATTACAATAAAAATAATTGTCTAATAATCTCTCTGTCACTCGCTAATGTACCGCAGTTTTAATTTTCCCTTAGTGGAGGGATTACAAGAATTTCCATATCAGGTACTCGCATATCACGTCTTTACGGAAGTAAAACTGGGTCCCGGTTCTTGTGTCAGGACCAAAATCGTTAGGCTACGTCGGAGGCCTTCATTGTCATGTGCTCCTGATCTCAAGTTCGGTAGCAGGGACTTGTAACTTCATTGAGATGATTGCCTCTAGTTAAATAGAAAATATAGTTCTGAAGCCGGAAGTTTGTTTCGGTATAGGGATACTTGAAAGTTAGTACCTCCATAAATATTTTTGGTCAACGATTTGAAAGGAAATATTTCTGGAAATAACATATTTAAAAGAAATCACTAGTTTCTTATCTCTGATTACAAAGAACATAGTTGTAAGTGCAACTGTTTGTTATGAGTAAAGTTATTCATTCAAATTTTTACCTCGTAATATTGGTTCCGTAAAATACTAGTGGGCACATCTGTGACCATACATTATGTCGTCAGCCCCGACTGTTATTGAAATTATTTTCAAGCTCTATGGGTAGTAAAATCTTTGTTACGAGAAACGTTGTCTGAATTTGAGATATAGACAATGTCTTCGGTTACAGAGGGCTCTAGCTATCCTGCTAGAAAGAGATGCCAGGCGACTGGCTTTGGAATTTGCTGGGATACAATATGCAAAATATACTAGCTTTTTTATGTAAGAAACAGGAGTTAAATGAACAGACGGATCGCCTGATGCTAAGCGATTACCATCGCAACTCTAGAGGAGTCACAAGTGCGTTATCGTATACGGGTTGGCAAAAGCAATAGGAGTAGTGGGATGACGGAAAGGAATAGGAGATCGACCACATTTGCACTCTTTGCTCTCTAGCTGCTCCTTTATTTTTGTCAAAGGGTATTGTAATCGATTTTAAACTTTCGCGATTTGTATACATCATACAATATTATTTAGCGGGTCTTAGTCGCGATAACAAAGGGTGTTGTTATAATGTTAGTAACAAGCAGCGCTTCTGTAAATAGATTTTCAACCCCTATTTTGTGGTGATATCATAACAATCACCAGATAATAGGAAGTAGCATGCGGATGAGATGCTTCTCATTATTCTAAAAATAACTGATTAAGTAAGTAGCACCTTACCATGTGCCTCCTAGGCGAATAAAAAAGGTCCAGTTGAAAGAACTCATTTCAGCAATGCCACAAAACTGCCATATAATAGGAAGGAGTATGAGGATGGCTGGACTCTCATCGTTCTTAGGGAAACGGGCTGAGAAGATTTGAATATGTCGCCTAAAAGGTGTTCCTCCAAGGCGAATGAAAAGGGTCCACTCAAAAGAACAAATCGCAGCAATGCAACACAACTGCTACATAATAGGAAGAAGTATGCGGATGGAGTGACTCTCAAGGAAACAGGCTGAGAAAGTTTGAATAAGGCGCCTTAACCATGCGCCATCTCCAACAGGAATAAAATAAGTCCACTCGAAAGACCTTGATAGACAGAATAATACCTCCGCGGTAGGGGTTGGTGTGGATAACTGAGGTTTTAAGAATTAATTATATTTGTCGGTCTCAGAAAATAAAAAAACAGTGCCTAATTTAATAAAATAATTTATTAAAACAACAGCGTCTAATATATGAATTATTTTTAATCATACAGTATCCGTATCAGATGCGTACGAAAAGAGTAAAAAGCAATGTATTTTTTGATTTGTAGTAACTAACATGGGGTTTTTTATAAAATAATTACGTATTAGCTGATATTTATAAAGCGACATTGATGCCTTTTTAAAATTATCAACGGCATTTTTACAGAATTTAATTTGAAAATACTTATCTTTTAGGCTCCATTCGCAAAAGCGTTAAAATATTAAAATTATTCTACATTAAAATAATATGTACACAGTGAGTCAAATTGACACAATTTTTGACTATAAAATCTTATACAATACAATATACACTAACATTAAGTAATATAAACAATTTACAAATGATATTTGACATGTAAATTATCTAAAAACAATGATGGTGTGCCTCAGGGGATCATTTTAGGTCCGAAACTTAGAAAACTAAGTTAAACATATATTTGATAAATTTAAAACTAAAGAGTAAAAATAATACTGTACAATATATAACCGTGAATAATCATAACTATATAATTCAATATTATAAACATCTTTTGCTTTTTATGTCCTAGATTACTTTTGTTTAAACCATCTTTGATGATGAGCTTTCTAATACCCATATACCATTAATATAAACAATTTACAAATGATATTTGACATGTAAATTATCTAAAAACAATGATGGTGTACCTCAGGGGATCATTTTAGGTCCGAAACATAGAAAACTAAGTTAAACATATATTTGATAAATTTAAAACTAAAGAGTAAAATACTGTACAATATATAACCATGAATAATCATAACTATATAATTCAATATTATAAACATCTTTTGCTTTTTATGTCCTAGATTACTTTTGTTTAAACCATCTTTGATGATGAACTTTCTAATACCCATACACCATTAATATAAACAATTTACAAATGATATTTGACATGTAAATTATCTAAAAACAATGATGGTGTACCTCAGGGGATCATTTTAGGTCCGAAACTTAGAAAACTAAGTTAAACATATATTTGATAAATTTAAAACTAAAGAGTAAAATACTGTACAATATATAACCGTAAAAAATCATAACTATATAATTCAATATTATAAACATCTTTTGCTTTTTATGTCCTAGATTACTTTTGTTTAAACCATCTTTGATGATGAACTTTCTAATACCCAGACCCCATATAAGGACGTATTCGGCAAAGTTGATCTTAGTTAAATCGCAGTTGTATATAGCTCGATCAGCGTCAGACATCCTGGCAAGCATAAGCTTCACGTTGTCATCACGGAAGTTCCACTGGTACGACAAAAAGAAGTCGTATATCACAGCCATCTTGTCCAGTTTCTTGTAAATTGACACAAATCTGGCAAAGGGAAAAAAATTGTATACTGGAAAGTAATTTGCGAGGACTAAACAGAGCTAAATCAAATGATTTGTTAGTTGCATTAAAATTGAGTAATACATTCGTGATAATGAGCAAAAAACATTGTCAAATTCTGGAGTCTTATGCTTGTTGGTATAAGCTTCTGAACTTTGGCATCTTCTCACTTCCATGAAGTACTTCCATCCTAATTGTTAAGGGCATTGACTCTAAAATAACTTATTTTTTACATATAATTTCTTGTTTATGCAAAGATTTTCTTCAAACACTGCAGTCCTCATAAATATTATTTGCAGATTGTGGAGATCTAATCCTCCATATCGATAACGATAACTAGATAACGTCCAAGAATTTGTATTGATATTGCGAAAAATTTATGCATTTACTGTAGACGAGCCACCAGTGGGTCGCAAGCGAAATGATTGGGTCCTGAAATGTATGGAGACACCGAATAACCGAAGTTCCCCTCCTCTTAACGCCTTTATTCTCCCATTTATGCTTCCCTTTTTGTCAAAAAAATAGCTATCAAGTGGGTCTTAAGATTGTATTTTTTTTTTTATTTGGCTTTCCTCATTTATTGTAATTAAGATTGTAGTTTTTGTTTGATGGGTCGTAGCTTAGATCATTGCATGTCATATATGTTAAACATGCATGTCAGCTTTCACAGAGACACTTGAGTAATACTGAATGTACTCACGATTTTATTCCCGCAGGCCTCTTTCCTATCAAAGCGCAGCACCCATCCAGCACATATGCAGGTATATAGTGAAACAACAATGTCAAAAGCTTGTAGGCGTGTTCATTCTTACACTCAAACAGGCTACACTTATATATAGCTTTATCTGAACTTAAACGTACGTTTTGCCTCATTGAATTGGCCAGGAATTCTGAAAATCAAAATGATCATGTTATTTCGAATTCACATTAAAATTTATCAGTAACACCAGTCCCGCTACATACTTTTTGTGCTAGAAATAAATCCTGACATTTGGACAATGGATACAGAATATTAAAATTGAGAGCAAAATCTTGGATCACATTCAAGTGTATTAATTACCAAGTGGAATTGATAAGTGTTATCACTTATCAATTCAATGCGTTATACTAAGGCCGACCTCACATTGGGCGTCAGCGTTCCTCGAGCGTACGCCCAGCGTACGCTCAGCTGTCAATCTGTAGTACAAACTGAACGCTCGAGGAACGCTTATGACCAATGTGAGGGAGGCCTAAACAGTGAAGCAGCCACTCAAACTACAGCACAAACTTAAAAGCTTCGTAAAGAAAATCCACTTACTCCATTCCAAAAAATTATCACTATTCGAAACGGTATAAATAGGAACAACTTGGTCGACAGTATTCCTCCTATGTTTTGCATCCCATGCGGCTCCTATAATGGCATTGTTTACATAGTCCAGAGGTACTGTAGCCAACTTTGTATTGCTGTCTACACGAAATATGTGCAGCACTCCTAATATGCCTGCAAGAATTACCTGGAAATATATCGTAAATATATTATTATTAGATGATGTTCTTTATTTATTTTTTGTGTAAGTGTATGTATAGCTCTGTTAATGAAGTCTTCAGGTCACCCAAAGGCCTCCGACTTCTCCCTACCGACTAGAAGTACTAGAATAAGAAGTAATAGAGTCTGAGTTCTGCATGAATGGACCGACGAGAGCAGTATGTTCAGCACAAAATATTGTGGAGCAATAAGGGGTGGTGTTCCTCTAACTAGAGGGAGGATCTTTAACCACGCTGGGTGATCGTGCCTGGTGGACTGCTGTTCGACGGACGTATTTGAGAAGTTGTATAATAGTCAAATCGTGCACAAACACTGCTTGCGCGAGTCAGGACTTTAATTCCGTCGTGTCGTGTAAGTTATGTTTGTTTTCAAATGTTTATTATTGCTGACTGAAAGAATGGTGAAGGATTGTTGTGAATGTGACAACGTGAGAAAACCTGCATTCTCGAAACACTTATGAAGTCTACCAACCAGCCCTTGGTCAGCGTAGTGGACTATGCCCTAACCTCAGTGGGATAGATTATGAAACAAGAACAAGATATAAGGACTGTCGGATTGTGTATAAACGAAAAGAGTGCTATTAGAAAAGATTATAAAGCACCTTAACGTAAAAAGTATGAACTCGTTAGACTAACTGAATGCAAGGAGATTAAATATTATATAGCTTATACTTACTCCACTAGCTCCTGTAGCCGCGTTCATATCCAACCAGCCTGGTGATGGCTCGTAGAACGCAGGTAGCACTATAAATAATTTGATTTTGTAATTTTTCTTTAAAGTTTAACCTTTTTTTTAAAGAAATGAGATATTGGCTTAGGGTTCACTTTGAAAAATTCTGTCTCTAAAAAACGTTTAAAAATGTTCGATTCAAATAATGCAAAAACATTTTAATCATTCTAACTGGACGCATATATCTAGTACTGTTATTTAGTCCTTGCTTTTTAGAAGGACCTAGTAATTATTATAGTATGCCAAAAATATTACCGATTGGTGGTCTGACGACGCAAATCGGAAGGTCCTTGGAATTTGCCCTCACATATTCTTCAGCGACCGCCTTAGTAAACGTATATGTGTTGGGCCAGCCATCAATAAACCTGTAAAAGATTGGAAACATTTACTCCAATTCTATAATCTCATCTCACACTGGCTTCGAAGCTAGGTTGGCCATTGCAAATATTACCTAGCAAAATGAGTATAATCGATCCGGCCCATACGCAGTGCGTCTGTGGCGCTCCAGAACAGACCATGAGTCACCTGCTGGAGTGTCCCAAATGTCCACACAGATGCTCGGAGGCCGATATACACCAAGCCACCGACAGTGCAGTTGCTGTGGCCACAAACTGGGCTGGTGCAATTTGATCTCTGTACCATCGACTCGTGAACAAGAAGATTTCAAAATAACCAAAACAAGCCACAGCCGTTACCATTTACCATTAACAGACAAATTTTAATATAATACGTTCGACTGCCCGGTTGGCGTAGCGGTTTAAACGGCCCACTTGCTGCTTGAGTCTGCGCCCAGTGTTGTGGGTTCAAACACCATACGAGACAAAACTTTTTGTGATCCATTATATAAGAATTTAAATTTTCGTGGTCATTTATTATTATAATCCATTAATTGTTATTCCGACTCTGGGTGTGCTTTGAGTCCGTTAGTTGTATGTTTTTAATGTCCCCCCGATTTATTCCTAGTGCAGGTGTAGACATTAGAAAAGTAAAAGATATTCCTGGACGCAAAAACCATGCTGTGCTCATTACAGAAATACTTTGGTACTTGTAATATTTATCTAATAGTGGTAAGTAATCAAAAACACAAACTTCGGCATAGCAGTCAGAAAAACTGCCACGCTAAGCCAGCATAGTGGACACTATACCAATGAATACAGATTTATACATAGAACCGCAGTCCTTAAGAAGTATTTCGTGATTGGATTTCGTGTGCCGATTCCAAGTGGGTCTGGCCCCAGTTTAATTCGTAGTTGGCGCTGTTAGTGGCGCAAGCCTCGTTCTCCATCTCCCTTCCTCTCGTAGTTGGGATCCTCTTGCTCTTACCCTGGGGGAACGACTGCCACGCCGCCAAACGGTAGTTTGGGTTGCAGAAAGTTTGTCTTCAGACCGCCCATAGGAAATGCACCTCTATGTAAATATCTGAGCTCTTTGACTTTACTTACTTTTCAGTCATGTCATTCAGCCTCTTGTCATCTACCTCTTCAACAAGAGATATTAGGAGCTCAGGTGAAATAGGAGATGGATAGAACTGTTCATAAACGTCGGTATTAACACGATCTCTGGTAGCAGAACTAAAAGCCGTTGACACGTACACAAAACTCCTGAAATTAAATTATGAGGATGAGCACAACAGTACATCAGATACATTATAAACAGTAGCACAAATATCAAAATTATTTGAATTTTTTGTGCGCATGTGGTAGAAAATACTATTAAAATGTAATTATTCTTCTATTATCACAAACGCCAACGTTTATGAAGATGGGATCGGTTTTTCTGGTTTTCATAGGTAATCTTTCGTTCGGCTTAACCGTTTCAAGTTAACATTTCATTGGAAGATACGGCTATATAAGGGTCAAATTCTATGTCAGAAACATTTAGGGTTTATGCGTGAAAGCAGAAAATCCCTTAAAAATACGATTACTTTATTTGAACTGAGAAGTAACACTGATATTCAGAAAGTAACGGAGGTGTACCCGCAACAGCTAGTAAGTAATAAAATCAGGCGTACTTCAGATTGTGACATTCTCGAGCAAGACAGAGGATATCTCTGGTCCCTCGCACGTTGATCAAAGTGGCTACTCGGAGTGGCTCGTCAAACTTCACCGTGGCTGCTGCATGAAATATTACGTTGACCTGGAATTAAAAATAATAATTTTCTCATAAACTGAACTAATATTAATAAATAAAGGAATAACATCATGAAACAAGATACAAGACCACAAAAAATGTGCTTTATCAACTGAACATTTATGTTCCTACATATTATGTGCGTTATTCACAAGATGCGTGATATTTACCAACGTTTCGCTCGAGGTATTTACGCCTTAAAACTTGGTTACAAAACTGCACATTTTTTAGACCAACTCTACGTTCTAACCATGTTTGGAGGGAAATATATAGTTTGTAGAGAAACTTTTGCAATACTTTTAATACAGTGGTTAAAACATCCTGACTGTCTAAGAGCCGTTACGCACTGTTGACTGGTCGTATTTTTTTGAATTACGCAAGAATCAAATTCAAATCCCGGTTAAAATATTCGTCACTCGATAAATCCCAAATAGCATTTCGGGATGGTATTTCCAAAATAAATTTATCTGTATCGAAAGCCTGAGCCACTTTTGTGAGCGACGTCCGGTCGTTACGACATTTGCTCACAGTGCGAATGCTTCCATTTGAAGCCATGATCCTATTGGTCAACCGGCAGTTGTTTGTGCGTCGCCACTACGTGGCGAGTCATCGATTCTCCCGGGCGACCGTCGACCAAGTGCGTAGACACCTATTTAAACTACAGTAAGTCACAGTCGCTTACGACCGAGTCGCCGGCGACTAGTCGACAGTGCGTAAGGGCTCTTAATAAGAAGCCCAGGAATAACACAAGACATCTTGCGAGAGTTGATCATGTGGATCAGATAATATCAATTCTAGTGAATACAAAAACGAAATCCATGTTTACTGAGTACCTGATATGCTAAATCTGGGGTACCTCAAGGTGCTCTGGATGCACCCATTATAATAACATTTGATTGATTATATTTTAAATATTAGTATTATTAACACGAAAGTGTATCTATTTTATTATTTTTACTTTCAGGAAGCTTAATATATGATTTACGTTTGAGAAGAATAGGACTTAATGGTTCTATTATACATATGTTTTACTTGGAGATATTTGCAGAATGTAAATAATTTTACTTTTAGGAAGCTTAATATATTATTTACGGTTGAGAAAAATAGGACTAAATTATTCTATTATATAATTTATCGCGTTTACCAAAATTTTTTTTAGAGAAGCTATTAATAATTAGGTGACTATAAAAAAGTATCTTAAAATACAAGATAGACATGAGCACTGTGCATTCGGTGAGTTAAACTTTATTATTGATATATGTAAGTTTATTTTTCCTCTCGCAAGTTCTTTCGATGTTTATATTTGTATTAATATCCTTTTATTAAAATTATTTGCCATACTTTGAATTCTAATACTAAACTAACCTAACGACCCATTACATAATTCCATCAGTTAGTAATAGCTCTAGTTTGCAATGCCTAAAATATAAATGAGGACACAGGCCTTGCAGAAGCGTCAAATGATAATCTTGAATAGCAAAGAGATCTTCTCAGAAAAGAGTTCTGACTTGTAATGTATTGTGCCATAATGTAATTTTATTGTAATATACGAAGTTTTATCCAACGTTTGTTTTGTCTTCAGCATACCAGAATAGTATACCTATTTTTTTCTCAAGTTCAAATAGCACTTCTGTAATTACCTCTTTTGCGATATCACTCCATATTGTTTCGTCGACACCAAGTCTCATATCAGCCGCATCACCTTCTACAGGCACTATTTTGTCTGCAAACTGAGGTTGTTTGGCACGCAGCACATCGTAAACCTGCGGAAATGAAATTGAATTTTTTTGAACATCTGTTGTAAGGATAACTAACCCACTTCATATGAAATTTATGACACTTTGTCAGGCATATGAAAGAATAAACCATAGGAAACAACAGGTCAGTAAAAAAAATTACGAGTAAAAAAAATTGTAGGGAAAAGAGGGGTGGTGAACTAGGAGACGAGAGTGACTTGACCAGGCTATAATCCGTAATTATGCCTGGTGGATAGATGTTGCATATTATATATTATATAGCAGTCGCGTGCGAAACTTTTATAGCGCGATTTAGGATAGTGTCGTCGTAGTTCCGTCGGTGACCGTTAGATGTCGCCAGTTTGAATACGATTGTACGATAGATGACACTAGTAATATATTATAGCCACAGCTATAAAGGTAAACAAGGTTATAATTTCAAAACTGTATTTAACTCACCGGATCACTGAGAACGAACTGCAATCTCTCTTGCATTGTTTTTCCTTTCTTCGATCTCAGCAGAATATATATTCTCTTTACATCACACGATCTGAAAATATAATGCTGGTAGATTGTACAGTACTGTTTACGAGAAATGTATCACAGTTTAACGTTTTTGATTAAGTCTTTATGTGTGATCCAGAAATTTTTGTTTCGAACCTGGGTGTTAGTTTGTTTTGCCCGTTATTTAAATGTTAGTAAAGGAGCCCACACAGGTTTATTCCTAGTATCCTAATTCCTTGTGCTGAAAATTACAGAACAATTAAGTCACAACGTTTTAAAATTAATTTATTAATTTAACTGCTATATCAATGTGCTAATAAAATCATAGGTGAGTAGGTGACACAGCATAATAACATCAATAACACTACAATGTAATATGCAAACCAATGTTAAACAAGAAAACTACCGAACCCAAAGACATAAATACACAAAGCCGACGTGATTTTACTGGAATGATTAAATTTAAAGACAAAAAGGTATGTTTACCTTAACAGTTTCTCAACAAGATGTTTGCCCATGAAGCCAGAGCCTCCTGTAACGAACACAGTGGCTCCATTGTAGAACTGCTGGATGGGCGAGTCACCTCGGTCTATCACATCGTTCATAGGCTTCTGCAGGCGTTCAGCATGGTGTAATATCTCATAGCCGGCGTCCATCTTGATAATACCAGCTAGTCACCTTAAGTCGTCTTCAAATCCACCTGGTCAACAATGCAAAGAAGAATTTAGTTAGAGTATGAGTAGCTGGAATTATAGATAATAGAGATTTCAGCACGAATGCGCCGCCTCGACCGCGGCACTTCCGCGATCGAGGCGGCCCATTCGAGCTGAGACTAGCCCTTCAAAGGAAATCGATGTAAAGTAACAATACCCATAATGCGTTGCGGTTCGTTCGGTGAGTGAGAGTGTCAGATGGTCCTCCTTTAGTTGATGGACCAACCATACCTAATTCCGCTACGAGTGAATAATGATCATACAGGTTGTATCCAAAACTTTCGCCTTTGAATCTGCTTTCTAGGCTAAGAAGATTTGACTGAATATTAGCTTTTCAGAAGAACTACCGTCTGACCTCCGTAATCCGTATGTATAGTGATATTCCATGAATTTGAAGTTCAGGGCACTCATAGTGGATATTCTAAGCTTCAGGGGATTCCCTAACAACTTTAAAAGATCTTTATGACAGCCGGAATCGACAGCTTACCGCAAAGCTCCATCGCTTAACGGTTTCTCTCGATGTTACCTATTCCTTTCTTTATAAGTATATTCTACATTTGATAATGTCACATTCCTTAAACTCTTGCCTCTATCCCAGTCCTTAAAAATATTTCTGCATAGTTTAAGAATTCAAAACCACGTGGGTGTCGTAATTGGCAACTAAAGAAAATATACGAACACAAATTAAATTGTATCTTTGGAAACACTCAGAAAACTTGACATCCTTTACCAACCTGTCCAGCCAGCGTAGTATAGTAGGCCAAATCCTCTTATTGTAAATTAATAGAGGTCTATGTTACATCATGTCCAGCAGTCGACTCTATGATGTTATCAACCAATCTACCGTCTTGTGACCACTAGAGACGGATGACAATTAATGCTAAGAAGTCAGTTTGTAACAGTTAATATTGCATAATTGTAATCGAGGTCGATTTAAATATATATATAATGATAAACGCACGTCAAACAATGTGTTTATATTATATTGTTATTTGTGTATCACTGACGAAATGGATTCGATTTACTTTGTATTCATGTAAATGAAGATTTAATTATCTTGAAATAAATAAATTTATATAAACCGAAACCGATTTAAACTATAGTTTTTAAGCCGACTACTCAAGGTACGTGGTTTATAGGACGGACGCGCACAGCACCTTTAAAGTAAGCCCCCCTCCCCCTCCTAGCCCCGTCTACAAAACCACGCACCGTGCCGGCTCTATATCATTTGTTTTGAAGATGCTACGATACCCTTATTTTTTTGGGCACTGCCGAATTTTGCCTCACATCTATTTTATTCTTTTATGAAGCACTAGGCATTAATTTTTTGCGGGAGACTTGACAAACAATCACTCAACTGACACTGTTCGACAGGGCCCGGTCGGTCGGTTGCCAGGTCTCTCCTGTCGCCGCTTCTCTTCCTAGTCGTCTTCTATAGAATCATGCTTCGAATCTCAATAAACGGCGCCGCGGGATAGAGTGGGGATTATACAACGTCTTAGAAGCCTTGGATTGCTGATTAGTACAGAGGCAGTGGAACGCTTCCATAAATTCACTTTCCTCGGAAGCGTCGTGTCTGAGACTGGAGGAAGTTAAGATGATATCTCTTCTCGGATTGCAAAAGCCAGAGCTACCTTCGCACAGCTGAGACCTGTTTGGCGTGCACGAAAGCTGACCCGAAGGATTAAACTAAAAATCTTCGGGTCCAATGTCAAATCCGTACTGCTCTACGGATGCAAAACGTCTAAGATCACCAAGGACATCTCACGCAAAATCCAGGTCTTTGTCAACCGTTGCTTATGTCACATTCTGGGAGTTTACTGGCCCGAGGTCATTTCCATCGTAGACCTGTTGGAGAAGTGCCACGAAAGCCCGATCGACCGCCAGATCAAACGACGCAAGTGGCGATGGATTACCCACACGCTCCGAAGGGGTCCTGACTACATACCCAAGCAAGCTTTGGACTGGAATCCCCAGGGGAAGAGAAAGCATGGCCGTCCGCGTCAAACCTGGCGTGGCACGTGTTGGCAGAAGCGGTAAACATCGGCATAACGTCGAGCGGGGTGAAGCGTGAAGCTCAAGACAAGTCGCAATGGGGGAATTCTATAGATGCCCCTTAGACTATATATATTATGTAAATAGACGGAGGAATCCCATCACTCAAAGGTCTGGGACTGGGCTCCGGTGTGGGCCCCATTACCCGTCAAAATTTAATAGAACTTCATTTGAAACTTTGATACTTCGTTCATAGACATTTTGATTTATTCGTATAAAAATGTGACGCATAAACATAGTGACGTTATAACTTTATCGATACTTTTATTTTACAGACTAGCTTCGGCCCACGTATTCGCCGATGTGTGTGACAGTTATTGCAAAAGTAGGTAGCCTTTGCACTATTGTGATGTAGAAGCTATACTGCAATATTTCTTTGAAAAATAAGTATACTTGAATACAGGGTGTTTCATAACCCCCCGTCCGATCAATGAAGGGGTTGTAGGGTAGAGTAAAATGATGAGGTATTTGTCATTAATTCACGGAAATTCGAGATGAAATTTTCCCTGGTAAATTTAATTAACTTTAAATAATATCATATCAGATTACCCATGGCAACACTGAAGACTCATAAATCGTAATAACTAGGTATCTACCTAAAGTTCATAAAAGGTCGTTGAGTGCATCGGCCACCGCCGGCGGCCGCGTCTAGTTACCTAATCCTTTGACAAAAGCCGAACGTCAACTTTACACGTGCCATCATTTTAGGTAGGTAGGTATACCTACTACCTAATATTTTATTTATGAGTTTGTTGCAAAAGCTGGTTCATTGCATTATTAGGTATAACGGAAGGTATTGTTAACGTTGTTTATTTATTTCGTAAGAGTGCGTAGCCAACTTTGATGTCCGTGTATTCAGACATTTCAGATCACCCGAAGGCCTACGACATGGCCTTACGATTCTTAGATTCAGTTTTACGTGCCTTCTGAGTACGTGGGCTCCCATCCAAGTGATGATCTGTGTAACCGTCGCTTAACTTTGCTAAACTATTACGATCCAAAAGCTTAGTCACGCTATGAGCGCTGCAGTATTTACGGTATTTACCAATTTTTTAAATCTTAGGCAGGTTACCTTTAATTCCGAAAAACATCAACTTACTTGTAAGCTGCGTACGACGATCATGCTCCACATGTCGACCGTAAAGGTTAAGACACTTACGGGACCTTTTCATCAAAGATACCAATTTGAAAGCACACTAACTAGCACACTGTAGTTCACGAGGTGGTGAAGCCGTTGAACGACGCGCTCCAAAGGCACTGGCAGACCTGGTGGTCCAGCGAACTATTCCTCCTTATCACTACGTGCACCTGCATGAATTGCATTCACTCCTACCTAAATACATCGAAATGTTAAAGTATTCAGAGTTTGAATGCGACCGACGACGTAACTATTTCACAACGTAAGTTATTCCGGAAGTCCGAACGAAACTAATCCTAGGGCAAGACTGAGTGATCAGTAGGTAAATTGAAGTCGTAAAAAATAGCCAGCTAGGGATGTAACCAATGATATTTATTGGAGTTCTGTTTTTATCGATATGTTATTATTGTCCCCGTACGAGATGGGCACGTATCCAACGCAAAATTGTTGTTTGTTTTTAAAATGATGTAAATTTTTTATTTGATTTAGGCTACCGAAATTAGTAGATCATAGTCTTTTGTCTATGATCGACTAAGTTCTGTAACACAAAAGTATTATTTAAGTCTTGTTTATGTAACGTGTCGATATCGTAATATCATTAATGTAAAAATTCTTTGAAAAATGAACGTTGTGTCACATTTCATGTTAAAATTTATTAAATCGATATTAGCTGCTATCGAACGTAAACATCTCTACCGCGTTTCGGTATTGTGTCGAGCGGCTCGTTTGGTGGTAAAATTGCACTATTTTAAAGGCGACATGCTCATTGACATGAAAAGCCGACAATATTTTAATAGAATTAATAGAATCATAAAGGATACCGCCGCTGAATGGAGTGTTGCTAGTTTAGGGAATTTTCCCTAATTTCAGGGTAATGTTTCTCGTTAATACTATACTAAGGAAATAAATTGTGACGTTTTATGAAGACCTAGATTTTTTTATTATTTTTCCTAGTATGCCTTACAAGTCAGTAATATGTGGTTTCGGGATCGGACAGGGGGTTATGAAACACACTGTATAATTATATATCTCAAGAAAAGTGTTTTCATCGATCATCACAAACTTTCATGTTTATAAAAGTTCAAATAAAACCAACTGCTGCTAAAAACTAAGTTTAAAGCTTGTGTAATTAAATGCAAGACTTCACATGTAGGACGATACTATTAACTGTACCTACTGAGTAGTCATTGATTACTTTTTTGCAATGGCGACAGATTGCCAAAAAACGATAAACCGACCATGATGCTAATCGTGTGAGTCATTATCATGATTATATAATCGTAGCCATGATAAACCTGTCGTCATGCAAATGACAAGTAGACTGCTGTGAACCCTTAAAATATTTGTTCTCAGTTCTCGAAACAATGGTCGTACGTTGTTGTCCTGGGAAAGGTCTATCATTACAGACAGGTTTATTGTAGCCAATAAGCTTGATATTGTAGTGATCGACCGAGCAGAGCGATTAGCATTTATAGACCAATCTCGTAAAAGCAGAAAAACAGAAGGAGATCAAATATTTGGTCCCAGCTCTTGAGATTGTCGATATGTGGGATGTGAACTCGGCGATCATTGTGCCGATAGTTGTGTCAGTAAATGTACTAATCGCCAAGAGCCTTTACCAACATCTAAAGATGTTCGCACTAGGCAGCAGAAAAACTAATATTTTGAACAACAACACTTTTTGAGTTCGGTGCCAGTTAGAAGTACGCACACAATTTTATTTTCTTTCTTACTCACCATGCGGGCTCCTGGTTTAATTCTTTTAAATTATTTTATTTCTCACTTATTTTAGATCTAGGCGTATCTATAAGGGTGTAATTAATTTGACCTGTATATATAATATGATTTTGTAAAGATTTGAGTTTTTTTCTAACTAAGCCAATGACATTGTCAGAGACTTTTTCTATTTTACATTAAATAAATGTGATTCATTATGTGTGAAATATTTTATTTTAAATTGACCCTGAAGTTAAATTTTATTTCTAATCTACGTATTAGTTAACTCACTTATTACTGCAGCCTGCTCTCGATTGGTGATTTAATATCATTATGTAACCGAGCATACTGGGATCGTGACTCCCTTCAATTTCAGAAGGCCTAATTTAGTTTAGAAGATTTTAGACAAACACTTGACGATCGTGATAATTTGCTAAATAATAAGTATATAACTTCCAAAAGTCAGAAGTGGTTTTGTATCCGAAAACAATTACGTGGTAATGATCTCGTCATTGACCCTATTATTGCATATAGGTAGTGATTATTAGTGATATTATGTAGGTATATCAATTGCTTTATTCACCTTAAAAAGGTAATTTAAAAATATATTTTTTATCGTAACTTATTTACTAGTGTTTAAATATAAGCTGTATTTATTCCCACATTTTACTTTATCTGAGGATTTATCAACATTCAATTGATATTCATTCTGAGTAAACCAAATCTAAGGATTTATTGGAAATGCAAACATTATCGATATTTTATCGAAATTCATTTTGAGTAAGCACATCACTAGTCTAGTTAATATTTACGACAATTTCGAAGAATGTTCGAAGATTCCAAATGACATTTGTGTATTTATCTTTCTCTTACATGAGAAAAAAATCATAAGTCAGAGTGAAGTGGATATATTGGGTAAGGTTGCTATTTTAATGCGGTCTCTATTACTAGTCCAACCTCTCTGAGATGCCCTCTGCTCCAACTTACAACATTAAGTCAAGTCTAAAAAAGTAAAACGGAAATGGCCAGTATGTGATAAATACCAGTTTCATTGAATCTTCAAAATAAATTATGTAAGAGTGCAGTGTACATCTGTCGTGTAGTGCTAAGTGCTAATACTTTAGTGTGTAGATGTTTCGATTTAAAGACCTACATTTCACACTAAGATAATGAAACCGTCACTTAAATAATATACGTGAATAATACATTAGTGCGGGGCAGGTAAAGTTAAATTAAAATGGGTCTTTGCAGACAACAACTAAGTAATGTCCGTAATATTTGTATGTATAAGCATAATGTTTGACGTGTGTTTATCATTATGCATACATTTAAATCCAGGTACGCTGTTTACTAGGAAATTTAAGAATGAAGAAGATATTGAAAGAAGAGTTAATGCAGGTAATAGGGTGAATGAAGCTTTGAAGGCTTTTATGAACAGTCAAAACGTGTCCAAAAAGGCACGTTTGGCTATGCATAGAGGAGTGTTAGTACCTTTGATCAACAATACTACAACCAGATATCGTGTCCGCGCAAAAAACCGTCTCGGCAAATAACAGCTCGCTTGACAGCGCGATCTTATATTGTGTTTAGTTCGTTTGAAACACAGCCAACGTCAACCCGTTTCACAATGCCGCAGTGCCTAATCAAAAGTTGCAAAAAAAATGGCCGAAAATACAATTTAACGGATGGAGTGACTTACTTTTGATAAGTACATAAAAAATAAGTTATATTTAAGCTTAGAATTACCAAATTATACCATGTTTTGAACGAAATTAATGATTTAATCCGCATAAAAAATTTTTGACGCGCGTCAAAAATTTTGACGAGCCACAGATTACAATGATAACACACGCACAAACCAGAACAGTAGATGCATGGAGTCGATTTGTCTTGTAATATTTTTTTAATAATTTGTTTCTAGAACATCGAAATTGGTTGTTTAAAATTTGTTTAAGGCTATTTGAAGCATTTGTTTTTTTTTAAATAATATATTGTGACGGCCGATGTCACGTCAAACCGTCGTCACGAAACACAATAATTAGCAAAGAGGTTTGAAGACTATTTTATTATTTGGAAATGAGTTTTTAATTCGATGACGTATACATTTTGTCAAGTGTTCGCCAAATTCAGTATCCATTGACAACAAGGCAATGGCCGTGCGGATAACACATTCCGTTCACGTTCTGAAGGCGTGGGTTCAAATCCCAGTGATAACTGTTATGTGGATTATGGTTTTTATGAAATTTGGAAAATGTTTATGAATATTTGGCAAATATTTAAAAGATTATTTAAATGTTTCGAGTAAAAATTAGAAAATTCTAGAAACTTCAGGAAGGAATGGAAAGGTTAAAAAGAGACAGGAGATGGAAACACAAATTTAAATATTTCGAATAAAGATTAGAAAATTCTAGAAACTTCAAGAAGGAATGGAAAGGTTAAAAAGAGACATGAGATGGAAAAACAATTGAATAACGAAAAGACAATCGAAATTAGTAGATCTAGTACATTCTTAGGGGTATATAAGGCGGTGTAGACGCGCTATGCGCCAGTTAAAGTTGAAAAGTGGTAAAGTGAAGAAGTAAAAGGAAGAAAGAAGAAGTAAAATAAAGTGAAGTGAAAGTATAGTGCAGTAAAGTGCAGTGAAGTGCAGTGAAAAGTGCAGTGCAAAAGACGCTAGTGTTGGTGCTGTCCGCGTCGAAATTAAACGGCGCGTCGTGTGTGAAGTCGAATAAATTGTCATCAGTGCTACTCGGTGTTTCCTTCTAATCCCGTTACCCCGTCCGTAACAATTGGTGTCAGAAGTGGGATTGGAAGGTTCGAAGGCTTCAGCAATGCCAAGGAAGGGTCAACGTGCGAGAATTGTTCAGGAGCAAGGGTGTTCAAGCCCGGAAATTGAAGTGAGAACGGGAAGCACACTTTTGCAGGAAGGTTGTCACGGAGAAAGAGTGTCTTCAGCTGAAAGCGCGGCTTACACATTATCTCTCGAAGGACTCGCTTCAGATATTCAGCAACTCCAATCGCAAGTTGAGCTGACCTCGCAAGAACTCGAATCTCAACTGCAGCTAACCTTGCAGCATCTCCAAAATCAAATCAAGCAGATGGAAATAGAGCAAGTGCGT
Organism: Euclidia mi; assembly: GCA_944739405.2. NCBI lineage: Eukaryota > Metazoa > Arthropoda > Insecta > Lepidoptera > Erebidae > Euclidia > Euclidia mi. The sequence continues at coordinate 11,744,327 of OX123211.2, forward strand.
AAACACAGCGAATTAATGCAGAGCCAGAATGACATTCACAATAGCATAATAGAAAACGCTCGCAAGATTTCCGAGATAGAGAAGAGGTTTGAAGCTATATCGGCTGTCCAGGAGACAACACAGTTGCGAATAGCAACAGTTGAGTCCCGTTTGGCTACGATGGAGGAGGAGTTAAAGAAGATGAAGTCCAACAGCCCTTCGGTTTCCGTAAACCCATCTAGTTCTGGTGGTTATTTCAAAGTGCCATCATTCGATGGAACCACGTCCTGGGAGGCCAACAGGATGCAGTTTGAGGCCGCCTCTATCAGCAACGGTTGGCATAGTGATCAGGCCAAGTTTGCACTTATCCTCGCGTTGAGCGGCGATGCATTATCAGTGCTTGAGGCCGTGGGAAAGTACGCCACTTACGAAGAAGTTATTGAGGCCCTGGAATCCAGGTTCGGAGATGCGCACTTGCAATATGTGTTCCGAGCCAAATTACGCAACCGCCGTCAGTATTCGAACGAATCCTTGCAGCAGTGGGCGATGGAAGTGACGAAGATGGTGCGAAAAGCTTATCAGTCGACACCCGTGGAACAAGTTCAAAGCATGCGACTCCAGGCGTTCATCGACGGAATTTATGATGATGAAGTTAGAGCTGCCGTGCGCCTGAAACACCACAACAATGTTAAAGACGCATTAACACATGCTCTAGAAGTGGAGGCTTTTCGACAAGAAATTACGAGTGATCAAGACAGGGTTATTGCAGCGGAAGTAGAGAGAACTGGTCGCAGATCTTTTGTCCTAAAGTGTTATAACTGTAGAGAGCCCGGACATTTAAGGCGTAGCTGTCCGAAACATGTAGCAGAAAGACGTAAGATTGACGCTAGTGTTCAAGTGTTGAAAGATGATCAGGAAGCAATTACAGCCAAGACTTCAATGCAAGCGCTGATCAGAAGACGGAAAGCTCCGAAAGTTCGTATTCGACGACGCACGGATGGAAATGGTTTAACTATCGATGGAGCAGTCAATGGCGTTCTATGTTCGCTGACCCTGGACACCGGTGCGACACGAACGGTTATAGGAACTCGTTTGACAAGAAAGACCGGAAAGATTCTAACGCCGTCAATTTCACCTCGACTGACGACGGCTACCGGTCAGTACATCCCAGTTAAAGGCGAACAGATGGTGGCTATAAAAATCGGTGACAACCTTTACTGGCAACGAGCGGTGATTGCAGACATCGTAGACGACTGTATTGTTGGGCTGGATTTCTTTAGAGATCATCAGTGCAGATTAGACATTAAAGGTGGTATACTTAAGTGTGGAGATGTGGAAATTCCAATGAAAGGTGGTAGCATGGGGAAAGTTTTGTGCCTCAAAGAAAGCAAACTTACACATAGATCACAGGCGTTTATAGCTACGAAGTTTAATGATTTGGTCCATGTCGATAGGAGAGCGGTGTATTATGGGTTTAAGGATGCGCGGGACGCGCATGTCTTAGAGGGGGGTAGTGTGACGGCCGATGTCACGTCAAACCGTCGTCACGAACCACAATAATTAGCAAAGAGGTTTGAAGACTATTTTATTATTTGGAAATGAGTTTTTAATTCGATGACGTATACATTTTGTCAAGTGTTCGCCAAATTCAGTATCCATTGACAACAAGGCGATGGCCGTGCGGATAACACATTCCGTTCACGTTCTGAAGGCGTGGGTTCAAATCCCAGTGATAACTGTTATGTGGATTATGGTTTTTATGAAATTTGGAAAATGTTTATGAATATTTGGCAAATATTTAAAAGATTATTTAAATATTTCGAGTAAAAATTAGAAAATTCTAGAAACTTCAGGAAGGAATGGAAAGGTTAAAAAGAGACAGGAGATGGAAACACAAATTTAAATAACGAAAAGACAATCGAAATTAGTAGATCTAGTACATTCTTAGGGGTATATAAGGCGGTGTAGACGCGCTATGCGCCAGTTAAAGTTGAAAAGTGGTAAAGTGAAGAAGTAAAAGGAAGAAAGAAGAAGTAAAATAAAGTGAAGTGAAAGTATAGTGCAGTAAAGTGCAGTGAAGTGCAGTGAAGTGCAGTGAAAAGTGCAGTGCAAAAGACGCTAGTGTTGGTGCTGTCCGCGTCGAAATTAAACGGCGCGTCGTGTGTGAAGTCGAATAAATTGTCATCAGTGCTACTCGGTGTTTCCTTCTAATCCCGTTACCCCGTCCGTAACAATATTTTTTCACATAAAGTAGAAATAATTCTGCAATGTTTTGATATCTGCCTTACGATGAAAAATTAAATACATCATTACGCCAACAGTACCACTTATGATTTCACATTTATCATAAAATTATTTTAGATTAAAATTGATTGTCTACAACTAATAGGTAAATTTAATTTCTATGTTCCATATCGATATCCGCGTCACCCAATCAAACCTTACGTAGCTCCACCGCATAAGTTTGTTTTCAACCGACTTAAAAAAAAAGGAGGCGGTTCTCAATTCGACTGTACTTTTTTTGGGTTTGTAACCGCAGAACTTTCGACTGGTTGAATGGATTTTGATTATTATTTTTTATTTGAAAGCTTAGTGCCTTCCGGTTGGTAATTTTGTCTTGTTTGATTTTTTTGGTTTAGATTTAGATAAAAATATGTTTATGTAATTAAGTTACTATAATGCGTGTTGTGTTTACTTATTAAATGTGTGCATTCAGAACCTACGTAACTGTAATAGGTTTAATGTGCTTATTGAATGTTAAATGCCTGTTGATGAACCTAATTAAATAAATAGAACTATCCTTGTACCACGAAGATTGAAGATGATTATAAAGATATGGAATTAAGGTGTACTTTTATTTGTCACATCCTGCTATATCTAGGTATCCTGCTTGGTGAGCCGTCGACAATTAATACATTTGAAAACAGGCGTACTTACATTTTTGTGTACGGTGCATAAAAAGTAAATAAACATTTTACACAAAAAAGTAAAGCTAATCTATACTGCTATTACCTATATAACGATGAAGCGGGAAACAGATAGATAAATAATAAGTAATGGTTACTAACAAACATAGATGCCCAAAACTTAAAAGTAAAGAACTAGTAAACTTTTACGTTCATTCATATTATAAATTGGCTTTTGCCCGCTGCTTCGCACGCGTAAATTTAGCTTAGATAAAATGTTTTGTACAAACTCCCCTACACTCCATAAGGAACATACATGCCAAAATGCACCTTCTAACGTCCAGTAATTTCGGCTGTAACGTGTCAGTCAGTCAGTAAGGCAAGGATTTATTTAAACAGATTGAAGCGATCCATTGCAAATTAAAAGGTTTTATACAAACTATGAATCCCTTCTCTATACTCTTAGAGGACGAATTTCCAAAATAAATGTCTTTGTGTTCGCTAATGTCATTTGCGGATCCAATGTACTAAGTATGAAGTTAATTCCTTGGAGGCATAAAAAGGTTTCATACAATTCTGACTCCCCTTTTTATCCACTTAGGGTAAGAATTTCCAAAACGATTTTCTTAGTGTTCACTAACTTCACTTGAGGTACCAATATACAAAGTTTAAAGTCAATCCATTGAAGGAATAAAAAGTTTCATACAAATTCTGACAACCAATTAAACCCTCTTAGGGGAGGAATTTCCAAAAATCCTCTCTTACGTTAGCGTCCCTAGTTCCCTACACACCTCAAGGAAAATACATGCCAAATTTTTCTACTTGAAAGAAAGAAAGAAAAAAGCGTTTAGTTTATGACGTTTTTTGTGACGACTGTAACTTTTTTGTGTCGTATTAGATAACATTTTTATGATTTGTGACTTTATTACTCGGTGTCATGGTTGTAATTTGGTTGAACTTAAAACTGTTTTAAAATATTTGTCTCTATTTGGTACAAATCAAATGTCGCGGACAGATTTTAGCTAAGATTTTGTACGTGACCCGTTATCTTGTTGTAGTATTGTTGATCGAAGGTTAGTACTTACACTTATATATAATTATGGTAGTGAAAGTTGGGTATGGCAGAATAGACATGAAAGTAGAATAAATGCCGTAGAAATGAGAGCACTGAGAAGTATGTGTGGAGTGTCATTGAACGACAGAGTAAAAAATTGTGTGATAAGAGAGTGTTGTGGGGTAAAAGAAGATGTAGTGACAACCATTGAGAAAGGTATGCTAAGATGGTTTGGACACATGGAGAGGGTGGATGACGAAAGACTGACCAAGAAGTTTTTTAAGTCAAGTGTGAATAGGACAGGAGGAAGGGGAAGACCTAGACGGACGTTCTCTGACCAGATTGGAGACATCTTAAAAAAAGAACAGGGTTCGAAATAGAAATATTGTTTATGACAAGTTGAATCGATTATATCAGTTTAGTAGCGTGTTACTTTGTCTATTGAAAATTTCAGACTATGGTCACACCATGAACTGTCAAATCATTCACACTTTCATTCATTGTCGGTTTCCGCAAAAAAACTCTCTCTCTCGTCGGTCTGGAAAATTCCCTTTTGTGAACGTGTTTAACTTGGTATTATTGTAGAATAGAATAAAACTGGTTAATAACCTTGCAACTGTCGCTATTGAAGTGTCCGACATAGTTGTGAGCGATTGATAAAGTTAGTGATAAGTATATTGGAAATATCGCCCTTTGGAAGGCACATGGCTGCTTCGCGAATCGTATTGGAATTGAAGTAAATTTGTCTTGTAAATTCTCGTATCTGCCGCCTTTGACTATTGCCGGCAAGACTGGTGATAAAAGAACAATGGTCGGTTCCCATACAAAGGTGGACCTGAATATTTTTTTTTTCATGTCTATTGCTGTGGCGTTATTTATCAATATTTTTATGTTACTTTATGTAACTTTAGTAAAGATATGAATTTTAAAAACCTGGGATTACCTTTTTTATTCTATAAAGAGTATGTTTGAGGTTATGACCTAAATTGTGTTTTTATTAAGTTTATTCGTAAAAATATGTACATTAAACAATTCTGGTACTTAATTTAAGTGTGTAGAAAAACATGTTCTTCTAACAAACAAACTAAAACACTCAATTCACAGCAAGTGAGGAACGAATGATGTTCATGTACCGGGTATAACAGTGACAGGTACAGAAATTGCGTATTCGTTCCATTTCACGTCATTCACGTCAAATCTTAGATTTTTCATTTAAAAAAAAACTATTAATAACTTAAATAATTCTTATTTATCACATCGTATAATGAAACGCATATTTTGACAATAAGGTTATGGCTGCGTTCATAACATTTTATTTTTGTTTAGGGGTACAGTTTAAAAAATAAACTGTAAATACATTATTTCTTTCTCCCAAGTCCTAAAAATATGTATTTGCTTTGATCAAAATAACAAAAAAAATTACTTTTTTTTGGTATAGGACTCATTATCAGACGTGCTAAAGGCCAAAGTGACCATTGTTCTTTGTGAACATTGAACATTTGTAAAACATATGTAAATCCGTCCACGTGTATCGTGCCCGAAAACATCGTTTGGCGGACCGGCTGGGTAACTATAACGATTTGCTTGTCATTTTGGCACAAAATTATGAGTGTAATCTTATAGGACCACTCCAGAACATCAGTGAAGATTCAGGTAAGTAATTGCACATGTAATAGTTTTACCGCTGTGAAAGCAAAGTACATAGTTTAGACCTTTTTCCTCCTTTGAGCAAACAGGTTAGAAGTAGGTACCCTTAACCGAAGAGCATGCATGAGAAATTTGATGGGAGTGAATGAAGCAAGAGAGATATGTCAGGACCGTTGCAAATGGCGTTCCGTTATCTCTGTCTACCCCTCCAGGAATCAGGCGTGAGTCTATGTATGTATATATGTATGTATGTATTAAATTCACGTCAATTACCAATCTGCAATTGAAATTGACGTCGGTACGAGGATGCACGCGGCTACGCCCACATATTTCATAAAGAACAATGCCCATTTCTGGCCCAGTTTGGAACTCATGAACAGCTCAATAAAGTTTCAATTAGTTGTTGAATAATCCTTTTTATTTATAACTTAATTTATAGGCATTACTAAAGTTGTGCCGAGAAACTTATTCAATAAATAGGTTTTAAAAGATGTGTTAACGTCTAAATAGCCAACACGTAATAGATCAGAAGTTGCCAGTAAAGAAATCATAATTTTAAATCGATTATTACTTCTTCTTTATCGATTTTCTCTACTCAAAATGATTTGATTTAATAGCAAATCTCTACTTGGTCCTTAAACATTTAAAATGTGTGTATTTTTAAGGTATATATGCGATTAACTACAAATAAGTTCGATTTTGAACCAAATATATAGATAACCTATGTCCGAAATCCATATCGATTAACCAATATCATTTAAATCTGTAAAATGGCAACACTTTTTTTACTCTTAAGTAAATGTCAATAATGTCATATGCAGTTTATTTTGTTTGTTACCTATTTGCTTTGCTCGTGCATATTGTGAATGCTTTTTATGTTTTTGGATCTTTTACGACTTCTGGCTTTTTCTTTCGGATTTCTACCCTTACCAAATAATTAACTCATTCCTTTCTACTCAAAACTACGAAATACTTTAACTATCCTAATAAAAGTGGGTACACACCTAATGTTTTGTGAGGATATAAAAGTACTTCTTGTAATAAAACTATGAATGTGATGGACCTCTAATCAATCTCAAAATTTTATTTTAACACTCTTTTATCGAATGCAATAACAACTACTATTACGATTTTTTACTGTCCACATCTGGGCCGGCGGCGTCTCTAAGAAAAATGGCATTGTTCTTTATCCATTTTGGCCGATCCCGTGGGAATTCCGGGAAATCCGTTCTTAGTGCACCCCAACAATCTTCAAAGAACATATATACATACCAAATTTCATTTTCTTGCGACTTATAGTTTTGGCTGCAGCTTACCTATCTGTCAGTCTGTCAGTAACGCAAAGATTTTATACATACACATTCCGAACATGGGACTTATTAGCGTTAGTTGCCATTTAGCGACATTTGGTCACGCGACACTAATTTGGTTCAGTTCATAGTTTCATGATCAAATAACCTCACAGCCTTTCGCAGTCCACAGCTGGAGAAACCAGGCCTCTTCTAATTTGCGTCTCAATAGCATTGGAAGTTAATAGGAAGCTTTGGCCTACTATACCACGTTTCTTCTTCTTAGCGTATCGCTGGCAAACACATTTTTGAGCCCCAGAAACTAGCCACGCTGACTGCATGCTAATTGATTGATTGATTGCAAACTAAGAACTAGAGCTGCAAACTAATAGATTGTAAATTGCTGCAGCTTTACAATCTATTTACAATCGATATACCGTTACTTTCCGGGACATGCTGTTCCACCATAGCCCTGAACAGTCATGTTTGCGAGTTGCGTACATTTAAAAGACGTAAGTGGATGCTCCTGTTTCACCATATTTACTTTGGTAGGCTTACCAAATGAACATAATTTATTGCTTGAGTATGATATCAATAACTATTAATTTTTGCATTAGTAGATAACTCACAATATGAAACAGTTGCAGCTCCATACAAAGATAACATGTAAAGCCATTATACTGGCCTGGCAGTTAAAAAGAGTGGCCACGAGTTTTATTGCCCGTTCTTTCTCGTGGTTCTACCTATTGCATTGCGAACATGGCAGTAAATGTAGAATCATCTAGTAATTAACTTTAATTTTTAACCGACTTCAAAAAAAAGGAGGTTCTGTTTGACCCGTATATAAGTTTGCCCGCGATTAACTCGAGTTTGGCTGAACCGATTTTTATGCGGTTTTCAGAATAAAGTATTTGTTACACTAAGAAGAAAGCTTTAGTATTTTAACCGACTTCAAAAAAACAAGGTTCTCAGTTTGACCCGTATATATTGGTTCTTAGTATGTTTGAATGCACACGCGCGCGTGTGTGTGTTTGTATGTGTAAGTGTGTGCGTGCGTGTGTGTGTACGAGTGTGTGTGTGTGTGTGTGTGTATGCGTGTCTATATCTCTGCGATTAACCAAAAACAAAGGAAGTCGGTGAAAGAATCTAATGCGAGGGTATATTTCTCATTCTTGTCATTTAGGATAAGGCTCTGTTGTCGTGGGGATGGTTGAGTAATTTGTTCGAATCACTATCACTTAAAGCCATGCCTTCTAGGGATTTGACCCGACTTATGGCAACATAGCATAAAGATTTTAGGCCCTAGGTCGATTACCACGGAACTAAGTGTACATCTTTGCAACTTGAGTACCGTCACAGCCCAACGCAATATGATTGGCAACATCCACCTCTCGATATCACCGTAACCGCGATTCTCTTGATAGGCCGGTGTCAGTATTGATGGATCATCAAATAATAAATAATATCAAAATGGCAAAAGGCAGTTCACCTGGCTCAAGTTGATCTCTTCTTAGTGCCAGCCATTTAAATCCTTTAAGAACACCCATTGCCCTGTTCGCTAAGCCATCCGTTATTGACATATTTCTTCGGAGCATAATACGAGAGCTCACAGCCAATTCAATAGCCTGTACAAGTCCGCCGCATTTGTTTGGATCAGCCGGTGCCAAACCAACAAAACAAAATAGAATACTAGCAAACAGAGATAAATGATGGAAAGGCGAACAGAAAAAAATAATACGACGAATGCCTAAAAAAAAAATATCTAAATTTATAAAAATAGAATTGACCTATATACTTTAAAAAGCAACAAATATATAAAAACTATGAATAAAATGCTTAATTATGTAATTAATTATTTTATTATATGTAGATTGAATGCGCTGGTTTGAAAACGACGACGCCAGGCTTTTAGTGGGATTTGGTTTGGCACCGACTTCAAAAACTAAGTATTTAGTTTAATTTAGTAATTAGTTTTTGGGAGAAATTCGAAAGGAAATTTGAGAGGATTAGCTAGCATATGTAAAAATTATTTCGTATTTTTCAGTGGGTCGATTTTTTGAAGGCGGTTCTCTTTTTTTTAAAAAGAAACTAAATGCCTAGTTAACATTTTTGTTCCGATTCTTAAGGACGCGTTTACAAAATTAGTAGGTACAAAATCGCGTCACTACAGCGACACGGCGGCAACAGTACGTACTACGTACGGTAACTTGCGGAAATGTAGTTCAACTAAATAACTTTGAGACTTAGAATTTTTTGTGATATGTATCTATGTGTTATATGGCCTGGCTGTGCGAATTACGTACAAATAAGTTTCTTATTTTTATATACCTAAATGGACATTTTTACTTTATTTTTTCCATTATGTTGATTCAGGATATATTTCGGTATTTAGATATTATTTTGTTTCTTGCGTTGAAATCTGGTAAGATTATGAGGACTGATGGTATACCATCCCATTCAAGTGTTGCGACTGGAACTCATAAAAGAGTAGACCTAGTTATGCCAGGTTGGGGCTCATTTTATTTGTTTTAGTGAGACCCTACCACTGGTACTAGTGAAGTAACCTTCCAAGGTAATTCGATGAGTCTTACTGGTACTCTTATGTGAGTAGAGCTAGGCATGCCGAGTTTGGGCTCACTTTGTTTGTACATAAGAGACCCTACCACTGGAACTTATGAAGTAACCTTCCAGGGTTATTAGATGACACTTGCTGGTACTCATATGTGAGTAGAGCTAGGCATGCCGAGTTTGGGCTCATTTTGTTTGTACATAAGATACCCTACCACAGGAACTTATGAAGTAACCTACCAGGGTTATTCAATGACTCTTGCTGGTACTTATGTGTGAGTAGAGCTAGGCATGCCGAGTTTGGGCTCATCTTGTTTGTACATAAGAGACCCTACCACTGGAACTTATGAAGTAACCTTCCAGGGTTATTCGATGACTCTTACTGGTACTCATATATGAGTAGAGCTAGGCATGCCGAGTTTGGGCTCATTTTGTTTGTACATAAGAGACCCTACCACTGGAACTTATGAAGTAACCTTCCAGGGTTATTCAATGACTCTTGCTAGTACTCATGTGTGAGTAGAGCTAGGCATGCCGAGTTTGGGCTCATTTTGTTTGTACATAAGAGAACCTACCACTGGAACTTATGAAGTAACCTTCCAGGGTTATTGAATGACACTTGCTGGTACTCATATGTGAGTAGAGCTAGGCATGCCGAGTTTGGGCTCATTTTGTTTGTACATGAGAGACCCTACCACTGAAACTTATGAAGTAACCATCCAGGGTTATTAGATGACTCTTGCTGGTACTCATATGGGAGTAGAGCTAGGCATGCCGAGTTTGGGCTCATTTTGTTTGTACATACGAGACCCAACCACTGCAACTTATGAAGTAACCTTCCTGGGTTATTCGATGACTCTTACTGGTACTCATATGTCAGTAGAGCTAGGCATGCCGAGTTTGGGTTCATTTTGTTTGTGCATAAGTAACCCTACCACTGGAACTTATGAAGTAACCTTCCAGGGTTATTCGATGACTCTTGCTGGTACTCATATGTGAGTAGAGCTAGGCATGCCGAGTTTGGGCTCATTTTGTTTGTACATGAGAGACCCTACCACTGAAACTGATGAAGTAACCTTCCAGGGTTATTAGATGACTCTTGCTGGTACTCATATGTGAGTAGAGCTAGGCATGCCGAGTTTGGGCTCATTTTGTTTGTACATACGAGATGCAACCACTGCAACTTATGAAGTAACCTTCCAGGGTTATTCGATGACTCTTACTGGTACTCATATGTCAGTAGAGCTAGGCATGCCGAGTTTGGGTTCATTTTGTTTGTACACAAGTAACCCTACCACTGGAACTTATGAAGTAACCTTCCAGGGTTATTCGATGACTCTTGCTGGTACTCATATGTGAGTAGAGCTAGGCATGCCGAGTTTGGGCTCATTTTGTTTGTACGTAAGAGACCCTACCACTGGAACTTATGAAGTAACCTTCCAGGGTTATTCAATGACTCTTACTGGTACTCATATGTCAGTAGAGCTAGGCATGCCGAGTTTGGGTTCATTTTGTTTGTACATAAGTAACCCTACCACTGGAACTTATGAAGTAACCTTCCAGGGTTATTCGATGACTCTTGCTGGTACTCATATGTGAGTAGAGCTAGGCATGCCGAGTTTGGGCTCATTTTGTTTGTACATAAGAGACCCTACCACTGGAACTTATGAAGTAACCTTTCAGGGTTATTCAATGACTCTTGCTGGTTCTCATATGTGAGTAGAGCTAGGCATGCCGAGTTTGGGCTCATTTTGTTTGTACATAAGTGACCCTACCAATGGAACTTATGAAGTAACCTTCCAGGGTTATTCAATGACTCTTGCTGGTACTCATATGGAAGTAAAGCTAGGCATGCCGAGTTTGGGCTCATTTTATTTGTACATAAGAGACCCTACCACTGGAACTTATGAAGTAACCTTCCAGGGTTATTCGATCACTCTTGCTGGTACTCATATGTGAGTAGAGCTAAGTTTGGACTCATTTTGTATGAACATCAGAGACCCTACTACTGGAACATACCTAGCTCTACTCACATATGAGAACCACTAAGAGTCTTCGAATAAACCTGAAAAACCTGAAAGGTTACTTTATAAGTTCCAGTGGTAGGGTCTCTTATGTACAAACAAAATGAGCCCAAACTCGGCATGCCTAGCTCTACTCACATATGAGTACCAGTAAGAGTCATTGAATAACCCTGGAAGGTTACTTCATAAGTTCCAGTGGTAGGGTCTCTTATGTACAAACAAAATGAGCCCAAACTCGGCATGCCTAGCTCTACTCACATATACCAGCAAGAGTCATTGAATAACCCTGGAAGGTTACTTCATAAGTTCCAGTGGTAGGGTTACTTATGTACAAACAAAATGAACCCAAACTCGGCATGCCTAGCTCTACTGACATATGAGTACCAGTAAGAGTCATTGAATAACCCTGGAAGGTTACTTCATAAGTTCCAGTGGTAGGGTCTCTTATGTACAAACAAAATGAGCCCAAACTCGGCATGCCTAGCTCTACTCACATATGAGTACCAGCAAGAGTCATCGAATAACCCTGGAAGGTTACTTTATAAGTTCCAGTGGTAGGGTCACTTATGTACAAACAAAATGAACCCAAACCCGGCATGCCTAGCTGTACTGACATATGAGTACCAGTAAGAGTCATTGAATAACCCTGGAAGATTACTTTATAAAATGCAGTGGTAGGGTCTCTTATGTACAAACAAAATGAGCCCAAACTCAACATGCCTAGCTCTACTCACACATGAGTACCAGCAAGAGTCATTGAATAAACCTGGAAGGTTACTTCATAAGTTCCAGTGGTAAGGTCTCTTATGTACAAACAAAATGAGCCCAAACTCGGCATGCCTAGCTCTACTCACACATGAGTACTAGCAAGAGTCATTGAATAACCCTGGAAGGTTACTTCATAAGTTCCAGTGGTAGGATCTCTTATGTACAAACAAAATGAGCCCAAACTCGGCATGCCTAGCTCTACTCACATATGAGTACCAGCAAGAGTCATCGAATAACCCTGGAAGGTTACTTCATAAGTTCCAGTGGTAGGGTTACTTATGTACAAACAAAATGAACCCAAACTCGGCATGCCTAGCTCTACTGACATATGAGTACCAGTAAGAGTCATTGAATAACCCTGGAAGGTTACTTCATAAGTTCCAGTGGTAGGGTCTCTTACGTACAAACAAAATGAGCCCAAACTCGGCATGCCTAGCTCTACTCACATATGAGTACCAGCACAGTCAAATAAATATGTCTTTTTATACTGTGGTACCAGTAAGAGTCATCGAATAACCCTGGAAGGTTACTTCATAAGTTCCAGTGGTAGGGTCTCTTATGTACAAACAAAATGAGCCCAAACTCGGCATGCCTAGCTCTACTCACACATGAGTACTAGCAAGAGTCATTGAATAACCCTGGAAGGTTACTTCATAAGTTCCAGTGGTAGGGTCTCTTATGTACAAACAAAATGAGCCCAAACTCGGCATGCCTAGCTCTACTCACACATGAGTACTAGCAAGAGTCATTGAATAACCCTGGAAGGTTACTTCATAAGTTCCAGTGGTAGGGTCTCTTATGTACAAACAAAATGAGCCCAAACTCGGCATGCCTAGCTCTACTCACATATGAGTACCAGCACAGTCAAATAATTATGTCTTTTTATACTGTGGTACCAGTAAGAGTCATCGAATAACCCTGGAAGGTTACTTCATAAATTCCAGTGGTAGGGTCTCTTATGTACAAACAAAATGAGCCCAAACTCGGCATGCGTAGCTTTACTCACATATGAGTACTAGCAAGACTCATCGAATAACCTTGGAAGGTTACTTCACTAGTACCAGTGGTAGGGTCTCACCAAAACAAATAAAATGAGCCCCAACCTGGCATAACTAGGTCTACTCTTTTATGAGTTCCAGTCGCAACACTTGAACGGGATGGTATACCATCAGTCCAGATAATCTTACCAGATTTCAACGCAAGAAACAAAATAATATCTAAATACCGAAATATATCCTGACTCAACATAACGGAGAAAATGAAGTAATAATGTCCATTTATACAAAAGAAATTTACTTGTACGTAATTCGCACAGAATACGAGAAGTATCAAATTGATTTTAGCGAATATTTTGTATTCGTATATTGCTTTTTTCGTCTTCGGGCTGCAGCGACAAGCGACATAGAGTCCACTCCCGACGGCGCTCAAGCGCAGACTGAGATCTCATTGCAGAATTTGGATATATAAATCAAGAAAGTGGCTAAATAAAACGAACCTTATTGCCACACATTAAGACACACGTATGCGAGCAAAATAGAAGAAAAATGTAAGATGATGTTTTGCTTTTTTTGAGTCAATTTACAATATTTTGAAAAAAAAAATCAAATTGTTTTTGAGTTGACTATATTTACTACCCTATTCTATCTTTGAAAATCTAAATAAATGTTAAAATAGAGAGAAAATTGTACCAAAAAATAGCAGTATATGCCTATTTTTGATTTAAGAGGCCGTTTCGAATCGATTTTACATTAATATTAATTAAATAATTTTTATTTATTTTCAAATTGATTTATAGATAAAAAAGTAATCAATTTATCGTAATCATTAGTTTTATTAGTTATTATCTAAAATTGTCGTAAAATGTACCGGAAATATGTGGTTTTTTGATACAAGCGTAAACGCGTCCTTAAGTTTTCATTTTCGTTTTGTTTTTTTTATTTTTATTTTTATTGACGATTATAAGCGTCACTTTGTGGCCTAAATGAATAAATGATTTTGACTTTGACATTGTCGGAGGCAGTCATAAGTTCCTCCTGCGTGCAAGTTTTCGGGCACGCAGGGCACGATGTAAGATAGGACATCGTTTGTCTTGCGAACAAGCCAAATCGGTACCGTCCGAGAGTCCCCATCTAAATATGTTTTCTTTGCATCGGCCGACCTGGGTTCGGAATCTATTCCACGACTTCCACACGAAAGGAGATGGTAGGAGGGTCTTTTCGAGCCATAGGTCGCACCTCTCTCTGCCGAGCTTGCCACGGCCCTACAAACATACGGAGGTGCGATGCCAGCAAGCGGATACAGCAGCTTTACCGGGGTTGGTTTTAAGCAACCAGTGATAACTCGGCAAGTTTTGTTAAGTGCTGTACCCACTGACTTTGCATGTGTGGATCGACTCCGCACAGGGCACCCGTATTCGCCTGCAGAAAATGCTAGCGCCAGGGTAGAAATTCGCATTACTTGCGGAGCAAGTCCCTACTTAGCAGTAATGAGGCGTCGGAGCAAGTTATTGCGAGTAAGGACCTTATTTTTTAATAATTCGCAGTTCCTTCTGTAGGTGAGAGTCCTATCAAGAGTAATGCATAGGTATTTGGGATGTGGGTTGCGTTCAATTTAAATAATTTTTATTTTTGTATGAAAATCTGTTTTTTTTTATTGACTCACGCCTGTATCCCCGAAGGGGTAAGCAGAGGTGCAATATTACACCCACATTTCGCCACGAATTTCTAGGAATTCTTGAAAATCTGATGAACTAAAATATGATGATTTTTTTAAATTCATAGAACAAAAGTTGTTGATTATGATGTTAGTAACATAATCCTGAGAGGTTAACGGTGTTTTACAAATAACCCTGTATATACAGAGCCAATGGTGATGATGACCACGCTGGGCCAGACGGGTATGATTTTTCGTCTCTTCCGAACGATACTATTACCCTGACATATTCGCCTCTTACGACATCAGTGAAATAAGATAGTATAGTATCATTTTGTATTCTAAATCCATCACTACATGTGACCACATGCACTGAGTACATTATATAGACTGAGATATAGACGTTACTCAATAACTGGGCAGCTACTGCCATCTGGCAAAAATATTTAATTAGATTGTGATCGTTCTAGCATTATTTCACTGCATCCGGAATTTTCGTATAGGTAGCTGTAACCAAATTTGACAGAACTTTTGCTTTTCCTCATAGCGACTGCCGTCTGAACTCCGAAGTGTCAGTATTTTCAAGAGTACTGACTCCTTATAACGACTGTCAAATATCTTCATGACAGCCGGGACCGACGGCTTAACATGCTCGCCGAGGCGCGGGGTCATCGATAATTAATTAACAATTGGATACGACTATTGGCTGCCTACGTGGTCCAGTGGATAGCCTATTATTCTGTCGATCAGGAGGTCCCTGGTTTGATCTCCGAGTCGGGCAAAAGATTTGCTGAGTTTTGTTCCGAATTCTCAGTAGCAGTATTGAGTTCGCCCCCTATTACGTGGTACCTAAAGCTTATAACATGGGGAACTGTGGGTGCAATAATTATTATACGTCTGCCATTCGGAGATAAAGACGTGAGTATATAAGTCAATTTGATACGCAGTTATACTCGTCCGTATGGTAGCGGATTAAGAATACGGAATGTCACCACCCCATATCAACCCATGGGTGCCGTAAGAGCCGACAGAGGGAGCATATTATGCACAGAACAGCACTGTAAGAGAAGGAAAACTTGATACAATCCCTATACCAACCCGTTTGGCCAGCGTGGTATAGTAGGCCAATTCCTCCTTTAAAAGGAGAGGCCTAGTCCAGCAGTGGACTGTTATAGGCTGATGATGATGATTAACATTAGGCTATCGATCCTATTTAATATACATAGGTTACCGATGTATATAGCCTGCGTATATAAATTAATTTATGCTTGTAACTTAATTGGTATTTACCTAATTTTAAATACAAAAATACTCGCTAATTTACATATTGATGAATTGCGTGTATTGTTAAATATAGATAGGTACTTATGACTATACAATGCAATTTAGATACCTACATAATATTACAATTGGTATAAAAACTGACTTCGCTATTATTTATTAATAGCTGTTACCGTCTACATTACTAAGGGTCGGCGCAAACGGGCCACCGACCACAGCCACTGGTAGTGTTGTAAAAGAACTGAGTCTATTAGTCCTCATTTTGCGGCTATAAGTTTTTTTTGCAGAACTCACGACTAATTAGTCTTCTGAGTCCTGAGCCTTGAGTTCTTTTGAGTCTTTTCAGTTCTTTCAGTCCTAAAATTTCTTGAGTCGTTAGATTTATTTTAAGTCCTTTTTTTACTAGTCCTCTGAGCTCTTTGAGTCCTTTAAGTTCTTTCAAGTCTTAGGAGTCGTGAATTATACAGCAAGGCTATTGAATTAATTATACAGTCCAATCAAAAGACTCGCATATTATGAAGTATTTGAATTTTTTAAGTAGAGGATTACAGTCATATTAATCACTTATTAAGTTCGAATAAACAATAAATATGGCTAAAATAAGACATATAAATCATCGTCACGTTATTAGCCGACTTCGTAAGACTGAGCCCTTTTTTAAAAGGACTCAAGTTGCTAGTTCTTTTTAGGAAAGCTAAGTTTTTATTTAAAGGACTTAGTCTTGAGTTCTTTTTGTAAAGAGTGAGCTGTTTTAAAAGACTCGGTCTCGAGTTCTGTTTGGCAAGACTTTAGTCTATTTTAAGATGACTAAAAAATCAGAGAGGCTTGAGCTTTTACTTATTATTTTTTGTCTTCAGTCTTCAAAAAAAGATTCGAGTTTCAATATTAGGACTATAAAGACTCAGTTCTTTTACAACACTAGCCACTGGTGGCCAGCGACAGCCACTTTTCATAATATTCTACTTCTGTAGCGAGTGGCCGTCACACGTGTGACAAAATATATGAAAAATGTGTGTTAAGTGGCTGTCGCTGGCCACCAGTGGCTGAGGTCGGTGGCCCGTTTGCGCCGACCCTAAAATTTACTTATAGAATAATTTAAAGTTTTCCAAATGTTTAATAGATTTTCGATTTTCGCGTGGGCTTCTAAATGTTTTAGAACAAGATGTTATCTAAATGTGGTCCTTCAAACTACACTATCCGTCAGTAAAATTCTCATTAAAATCGGTCATGCTGTTTTGAAGATCTCTCAACACTCAGGCAAATAGAATGATGTGCGTCAATACCATGCCTTTCATTTAACAGATAATCATTTGAGCCACACCATTAACATACATCATCATTCTCCTAGCGTTATCCTACCTGCAACACGGAGTTCGGTTACTAGTCTATCCGGATCTGACTGAATATCAGCTTTGCTTCAAAGCAACTGCCGTCTGACCACAGATTACTAAATAGTTACTTCGTAACAGATACATCACTCCCATACAAAATCGAGAATACCTACGCTATAATCACCTACAAAATCTTAATAATAATAGCCGTTGTTCGCAGTGAAGAGAAATGTACCCTAAGTACTCAAGCAAAGAGTTGCAGATTGTGTGACTGTACGTACAAGCGCGTCATCGAACGAAGGGGCTAGGGTTGTTCTTATGATGATTTTGGTAATAAAACGAATGTTGCGAAATAACCATATCTTTATGTGCTAAATACTTACCTATATATACACGAGTGTTAGTAAAGGCGGCGATAGCCCAGTGGTGTACGTAACGGACTGCCGAGACGATGGTCTCGGGTTCGATCCCCAGTTACCCCGGGCACACACCTATGACTTTTCGAAGTTATGTGTGTATTAAAATAAAAATATTAATTATCGCTCGCTTAAAAATGTGCCCGGTAGATGGCAATAGGCTCGCCCCCTATTACATTGGGACCGAGACATATCTGGCGAAGTGTGGGTGTGTAATACACCTCTGCCTACCCCTTCGGGGATAAAGGGCGTGAAGATATGTTATGTTATGTTAGTAAATACATATTGTTAACATATTTAATAAAATTAACAATAAGTATGCAATATGTTATTAAAAGAAATAAAATGTTTAATAATCGTACGTAGTAGGGGCCTATTGCCTATTTCCATTTATCGGGCACAATACCAGTTAATACAGTAAGTACCTACGTACAGAAGATTCTGACATTAAGTAGATTTTACTTAATAAAAACAACATTTATATTTATTTCTAGTAATAACCTAAACTAATCAATTTACGAACATTTACATACATATTAGGTATTTCTTTTCTTACCTTTGCTCTAAATAAAATAAACGGTGTCAATTTGTAGACGAAATTTTATATAAGTACCCACTTATATCAAATCTTATACCATAACTTACTACATAAATCATTGTTTGTCCTTCGGCAATGAAAAAACTACAAGTTTTTATTTGTTTTGTGCGTTTAACACCCGTCCACTGCACAATAACTTCGTGGTTTCGGCATTTCTATAAGAAAGCGCGGGAAACGTGCCGTGCGTACACGCTGCCGGGCGTGCGGCGGCCCTCTGTCGTTTGTATCCATATGGATACACGAAATGGTAGGTATTTATCGCGCGAATTTGAGCCAGTGACGGGGGCCTGGTCTGACCTCCGCAACCCAGAGATATATCAATATTCAATGGTTAAGACCAATGATATTACAAGAAAAGGGTAGATACGTTACCTACGTATTAATCAATCCGTAGAAACGGTACACTAACGCACACACCGATAACTCCATATTTTATTTTCGGTTGACAAGATGTGTCAGTTTCACTTTGACACCGGCTCGCGTCACACACACAATATGTCAGACTTGCCAACTGGCTTATGTTTAGCGTCCTGCTTTTGGTACGCCTATAACATATCTACTCCTTTTTACTTTTGTAACATCATTGGTTAAGACCAATATCAGTTCATTAGAGAGTACTGGCTCCCCGTAACGACTGTCCATGATCTTCATGTCAGCGGGGACTGCCTGTTTAAGGTACTCAGCTCACTTAAACGACCCTCCCAACAAAAATAATAACATTCAAAAATGGGCTTTAAACATTGCTCTTTAGGTATTCTTTACATTGGCAACATGTAGCACACATCGAGCTGTCTGCTAATATCAATACGGATATATTTGACGACCGGTTGGCGCCGCGGGAGTGTAAGCGACTGCTACGCCGAAGGTTGCGGGTTCGATTCCCGCTCAAGTCAAGCATTTGTGTGCATGAACATGGATGTTTGTCTTAGTCTGGGTGTTTCTATGTATTGTATAATATGTATGTATTTACAAAAAAAAAAAGGAAATATATATGTTTATCCATTATCTAGTACCCATAGTACAAGATTCTGCTTAGTCTGGGACTAGATGGTGTTGTGTGAATGTGGTAAAATATTATTATAATTATATATGTAACTCCAAAAAGTCAGTGGTGCGCGCCGTGGATTCGAATCCGATATCCTCGGCATGGCAGTCTGTTATTATCTCCACTATGCTATCGCTGCCGCTGCACACCAGTAACATACTCATACTACTTAATAATACAATAGTTACATTCAAATTCAAATTCTTTATTCATTTGGGTCACAATGTGACGCTTATGAACGTCAAAATAATAAATTTATAAAATCATTACTTATAGACTCTACATTTACATTTACTGCCACGTTCGCAAAGCAATAGGTAGAACCATGAGAAAGAACGGGCAATAAAACTCACGGTCACTCTTTGACATAGTTATGCACTCTTACCAGGCCTCCTTCACTCGGCCATACCTACAGCGATAAGTGCCTACACTTTCGCGCGGCTTCCAAGCCGGGCGTCCGACGCACCGCGCAAGGGTTGTTGACTTGAAAATTTGATTTTATTTATTTTACGAGAGCAACTTGAAAATTAGATTTTTTGTTTGTTGAGATATCCCAACGATTATGGTGTCAAATTAAAGATCTAGTTCAAAAACCATTTTATCTGTTTGAATCATGTAAATCGGTCCACGCGTTTAGGAAATAACTAAGAATTAGTATAGTGAAAATGTAAACGACCAGATTTTTTGTGGTTTTTTTTCTACTAGCTCAAATAGTTGGATAGGATACTTATAAGATGATTATTTATTATTAGGTACGTGGTCAAGCAGGTAGATAGACGATGAATAAATATTATAGTAGCAGCGGCAAGTCGACAACCCTAGCGCGCCAGCTAGCGCGTCACTCCGCGCCAGACAGCGACAGCGTTATATGTTAGAAAAGGCGGGAACGGTTAGGTGAATATCGCATTAGGCACTGAGTGCTTATGCGAGCTGAATTGCACTTTGTTGCTTAGTAGCAAGAGTCGCAATTTCAATGAATTGGTTTGAGAAGTGGTGCTTCTGTACGTAAGTACTGTTTATTCTGTGCTCTTACGGGGTACAAGCATATCACCTGGATTACCACACAACTTTTTTTTCTCGTATGTGTAGGAAGTCCTGGTACTGCTATCAGAGTTTTCAGACTGCCTAAAGGCCTCCGATATGGCCTTATGATTCCTTTCTTGAGACAAGAACTGGGACCAACCAAAGCACTGGTGCCATCTTAAGCTCGGTATTGATCTGATGTAAATGCCAAACATGGCCACCCATCTAAGTGGCGACCTTTGCAAGCGTTACCAACTTTCCCCACTTATTACGAACGTCCAGCCAAGGAACGCCATATTCATATATAGCGCTTGATATCGTTCAATATAAGACAGATAGTAGAGCCTTGCTAATTTCAGCATGAATGGGCCGGCTCGACCGGGGAAGTACTACCCTCTCACAGAAAATCAGCGTAAAGTAACAGTACCTAAACTGTTGCGTTTCGTTCGGTGAGTGAGAGTGCCGGAGGTCCTATCCCCTTTTCCTTCTCCCTCATCCCACTCCTCATCCTATCCCTTTTCCCAACCCCAAGGGGCGGCAACGCACTTGTGACTCCTGTGGTGTTGCTTGAGTCCATGGGCGGCGATAATTGCTTACTATCAGGCGATCCGTCTGCTCGTTTGCCGCCTATTATTATAAAAAATATACGTACTTATTACATTTTTGTGAGTGTATTGTGAACTCTAGTAATAGAATTAAAAGTCCACCCGTAGTCCTCCGATATGGACCGACAGCTTTACGTACTCTCACGGTATGACTAACACGGCACGATAGTGCTTTAGAATAGAATAGAATAGAATAGAATAGAATAGAATAGAATAGAATAGAATAGAATAGAATAGAATAGAATAGAATAGAATAGAATAGAATAGAATAGAATAGAATAGAATAGAATAGAATAGAATAGAATAGAATAGAATAGAATAGAATAGAATAGAATAGAATAGAATAGAATAGAATAGAATAGAATAGAATAGAATAGAATAGAATAGAATAGAATAGAATAGAATAGAATAGAATAGAATAGAATAGAATAGAATAGAATAGAATAGAATAGAATAGAATAGAATAGAATAGAATAGAATAGAATAGAATAGAATAGAATAGAATAGAATAGAATAGAATAGAATAGAATAGAATAGAATAGAATAGAATAGAATAGAATAGAATAGAATAGAATAGAATAGAATAGAATAGAATAGAATAGAATAGAATAGAATAGAATAGAATAGAATAGAATAGAATAGAATAGAATAGAATAGAATAGAATAGAATAGAATAGAATAGAATAGAATAGAATAGAATAGAATAGAATAGAATAGAATAGAATATTCTTTATTGTACACCATAAAACATTTTATGACATTGTTATTACAAAATTTACAAATTGTACAAAAGGCGAGGCGGCCTTATCGCTAAGAGCAATCTCTTCCAGGCAACCTATTGTAGACAGGAACGATGTAAGTATTAAAGTTGTGTGTGGTGCAATTAAAAACATCCAGAATAAACAATATAATAAACTTATAAATAAGGGACCTACACATACATATAAATTCATACATACATACTACTATCGTCAATATACCTACATATATACAAAATTCAATATACTTACACATATACTATATATAAAATACATACTAGGTATAACCACACCTTTAATGTAAATTCCAAAACATGCGGTCCAATCCAAATTGTGACCTTGAAATCGTTGCTTAAATTTGCGAATGTATTACAAACGGTAAATCAAATCACGCGATGCAGGGCACAATACAATAGGGATATTTATTTATGCTATGTCATTGGTGTGGTGAGGAATGAAATATGGTCGGTGCTGTCAATGAATGGGGTGGACAGCAGCCTCATTCGAGCTCTGAAATCCCTTTATGAGGATTCTAGAGCTTGTGTGAGGATAATTGGGGCATACACTGACTGGTTTACCATCGAGAAAGGTGTTAGACAGGGATGTGTAGCGTCGCCGTGGCTGTTTAACCTCTTCAATGACAGTTGTTTGCAAGATCTAAAAGATAGTGACTGCGGATTAAGGATGAATGGGTTACTTGTCAAATGCCTCCTTTATTCTGATGATCGGGTAATAAGTACTTGCATCTTCAGCGGAAGAATTGCAGGAGATGTTAACAATCATGCATGGTACGTTAGAGAGGAAAGGAATGAAAGTGAATGTAAGTAAAACGAAAGTTATGGTTTTTGAAAAGGAGGAATGCGAAATGTTTTGATCGATGGACAACGAGTGGAGCAAGTGAATGAGTTTGTATACTTAGGCACGTTGTTTACAAGATATGGTAAGAATGAAGAAGATATTGAAAGAAGAGTTAATGCAGGTAATAGAGTGAATGGAGCTCTGAAGGCGTTTATGAATAGCCAAAACGTGTCCAAAAAGGCACGTTTGGCTGTGCATAGAGGGGTATTAGTGCCTACCCTTATGTACGGTAGTGAAAGTTGGGTATGGCAGAAGAGATTTGAAAGTAGAATAAATGCTGTAGAAATGAGAGCACTGAGATGTATGTGTGGTGTATCTTTGACCGACAGAGTAAAGAATTGTGTGATAAGAGAGTGTTGTGGGGTAGATGGTTTGGGCACATGGAGAGGATGGATGACGATAGACTGACAAAGAAGATATATAAGGCAAGTGTGAATGGGACAGGACAAAGGGGAAGACCTAGGCGGACGTTCTCTGACCAGATTGGAGACATCCTGGAAAAGGACAAGTCAGAAGTACTCTTAACAGAAGAGCATGCATGAGAAACTTGATGGGAGGGAGTGAAGCAAGAGAGGTATGTCAGGATCGTTGCAAATGGCGTTCCGTAGTCTCTGCCTACCCCTCCGGGAAACAGGCGTGAGTCTATGCATGTATGTATGTCATTGGTTTACATATATTTCGTACATCTGACGTCGCGCGTCGGTGCAAACAACGTTCGGCATAAACAGACAAACACTTAGGTAATCTACATAATGGCGCTGATACACCGGAGCATTTACTTGTAACAGATCAGCGAGCATTTGCGGCTTTTTGTTTTGTCGAACCGAACAACGAACAGAGCCGAACATTGCTACGAACATTCTCACGATCTTTCTAGCGAACACTCTAATCAGCAAAAACGTCAAAACAAATGTACTGTGAATTCGCTAGAATGCTCGCCAGAAGGTTCGTAAGAAAGCACGCTCAAACACACTCGTTTGTTTTTAGGGTTCCGAACCTAAAAGGTAAAAAACGGAACCCTATTACTAAGCCTCCGCTGTCTGTCTGTCTGTCTGTCTGTCCGTCTGTCACCAGGCTGTATCTCATAAACCATGATAGCTAGAAAGCTGAAATTTCCACAAATTATGTATTTCGGTTGCCGCTATAACAACAAATACTAATAATAAAAAAAATGAAAATATTAAGGGGGGGTCCCATACAAAAAACGTGTTTTTTTTCGTTTTTTTTGCTCAAAATTACTAACTGTAACAGGTAGACGCTTCAAATTTTCACAGAATATGTAGTTGTATATTACCTTTCAAAATAAATCATTACATTTAAAAAAAGTAAATTATAAAGGGGGGCTCCCATACAACAAACGTAATTTTTAAGCAATTTGGTACTTGATCTTATTAAACGGGTAGAAACTTATAAAGTATTTAAGTAGATAACATACAACGAACGTGATTTTCTTTTATATATGATGGTACGGAACCCATCGTGCGCGAGTCCGACTCGCACTTGCCCAATTTTTCTGTTTTGTAACATTCCCAAGAATGCTCCACAGGCGTGAGTCTATGTATGTAGTATCCTAGAAGCCATGTCACAACACTCTATCTTGAAAATGAAATCGCGCAGAAAGTTACACTTGGCATGCCTACTATTCGGTGTCCTCAAATATAAGGAACCAGCATACCTTCATAGTAAGCTTAATTGGGTCACGAGTCAGAGGGAGTGTTTGAGTAGAACGTGCGCACAACAACTGTCCATACACAATGATAATTCTTCTGCGTTCCGAAGTAGTTTCCGTTACGCAGCTTCAAAAGTATGGAATAATCTACCCCCGCCTCTGAGGCAAATAAACAGTACTGTTACATTCAAAAAGCGTCTCCGGCAGTATCTATTGGTATCTCAGTGTGAACTGCGTAACGCAAATGTCGACATATCTTTTATTTACATATCAATTATTATCATTTATGTGTAATAATAATATGCAGTATAAATAATTAATTTTAATATAATCTTATATAACATGATTTTAATATAATATAACTTAAGAAAATATCATTCTAATGTAATTTAATCTAAGATATTAATATACAAGAGGACGCCAGCAGCTACGCCTGCATTTTTTTTTTATTTATCCGTTTTGGCCGATCCCGTGGGAATTTCGGGCAATTCCTTCTTAGTGCACCCCTATGGTCCCCAAGGAACATACATGCCAGATTTCAGGTTCCTGCGCCCAATAGTTTCGGCTGTAGCGTGTCTGTCAGTCAGTCAGTAACGCAAGGATTTTATATATTAAGATAATCTAAAATATTAATATACTAGAGGACGCCAGCAGCTACGCCTGCATTTTTTTTTTAATTTATCCGTTTTGGCCGATCCCTTGGGAATTTCGGGCAATCCCTTCTTAGTGCACCCCTACGGTCCCCAAGGAACATACATGCCAAATTTCAGCTACCTGCGCCCAATAGTTTCGGCTGTACCGTGTCTGTCAGTCAGTCAGTAACGCAAGGATTTTATATATTAAGATATAATTGTAATAAAATTTGATATTAATATAATTTCATCTAATATAATTTTATTATAAGATAATTTTTAATATAATTTAATTTGTATAAAAAATTTCCTAGAGTGCCGCTCTGCCCGCCCTACCCTTTCTCCGCGGCCTTTTCTTGTTCCTAGGTTTTAACGAAATTGATTGGCGTGTGGTTTTTTTTTCCTTTTATATATCTTTTTTTGTCTGCCTTTTGATTGCATGTGGTAAAAGTGGTTGCATATTGTATTATATGTATATTTTAATATAGCACATAACTATTTGTGTGTTTTGCATTGTGAGTGAGCGCGACACCTGGTTGGGCATCCGTGGTGGGTGAATGGGAGCCAAGAGAATATCAGCGCCCAGTATGCATCAGCTGTACTGGGCATTATGCTGACTTGGCTACCCTTTTGGTCAGCACTGGGACACATGACTCGACATTACTCGATTTTTTTTCTGATCTGCAAATTCTTCACTATTTTTATTGAATGTGAATGTGCCTTTATAATCAGTTTTGTTCTTTTAAAATATTGTATGTTGTTCTATTTGTGCTGTATCCAAATAATTGTTTCTTTCGTTCTTTCTATATTAAAATGCACTTATGGTCATTTACATTTTGTAAGTCGATGAGGCTACCCAAAAGGCAATAGGTCGGTCGTAGGATGTGTTCTTCGTACATCGGTGCTCACGCCATAAAAGAAGCGCTTAGACTCGTTTTGAGGGGTGGAAGGAGAAGGGTTACAGCGGTCTCACCTTCCGATCGACCTATTTGCCTTGACACGGTTGTTTTAACCAAATCTTGCACAGGATTGGCCGGGAGTATACAACCTTTTTTTTCGAGATGGAAAATACTTGGGGAATTGGAGCCGGAGTATGTGGTGTTACCACTAAAAAGTACTCCGACTGCCGACCTAAGACGCCCTGCGGGAAGATAACTGGGTACAGGACCTGTCCTGTCTTCCTCCAGCTATCATGACAGCCGCGAGTTATTTTTTTTAAAACGCTACCCAGCATCTTGATGGATTGCCCTGTCTGGGCACAGTAGTGTCGCGAGCTTGTCGTGGCAGTTGGCGAGACCGACTGCCACGACACAACAGCACAAAGACAACAGTACAGCAGTACAAACAAGCCACTCAGGACGCGGGTGAAACAGCTAGTCTCTTATAATGTGAATATTGTACAACAAATACCTACATCGAAAAAAATTATATAATAAAAAAAACTGCGCCTGCACTGCACATAAAAACAACCACATATTCGAAGTTGACGATATCAAAGAAAATAATTAAAACACAAATTTAATAATAAATACACATTAAGAAAATACAACATTTTGAATAATTGAATCATACAAATAAATAAAAAAATTTAACGTTACGTTGAAAGTTAATAACTGCAATAAAACTAACTAAAATATTTACTTACTAAAAAATATTTTAAGCCAAGAAGTCGACCGCACAGCACAAGCTCAAGAAAACTTCTTGGTTATTTAAAATCAAATTACAAAGTTGTCAAAAATTGCAACTAATTACCTATTTAAATTAATTAGACAAATATACAGAATAACTTACCACACACAAAAGCAAAAATAATTTAAAAGGTCGTAATCAAATATATGTATTCGGTATATATAAATACTAGATGAGCCTGCGATTACACCCACGTTATTTAAAGCTACTGCTTCACTCCCGTAGCTCATAGTTATATAGTCTATAGCCTTCTTCGATAAATGGGCTATCGAACATTGAAAGATTTTTTGAAATCGGTCCAAAAGTACCTGAGATTAGCGCGTTCAAGGAAACGAACAAACTTTTTAGCTTTATAATATTAGCATAGATTAATTCTTAAGTTACTGACGAACTCACTGATAACGCACACAGAGGCGTAGCTAGCTTGGGTGGCACCTGGGGCGGTAACTGGCGGATGACCTTTTTTTTTTTTTTAGTCGACACACCTAAAAATTCCGTGCTAACTCTCGTAGTGCTGAGCTAGTGCCTATGTTTTGGTACATTGTTCTTAGTTGAGTTTTGGGTGTCACCCCTTTTTTTGGATGGGTGGCACCCCAAAAAGGGTGGCACCCGGGGCGGTCCGTATATTTCTTGATTCTTTTTACAAATATACTTATAAAGTAAATAAAATATATTGTTTTCTAATATAATAATAAAAATATTATTTCCTTAAAACAATTTCTGCCTACCATACTTCATTTTATTTTTAATGCTGGCAACATAAGACATTCATCCGCTATTACCATAGCCTATTCAAAATAATTAACCTTTAAAAACTAAATTCTTTCGCCGATACTCTATCAAGAAACGAAAACGATGTAAAAATTTTAAAAATTATATGTTTAATTTCATAGGGTTGCATAGGGGTGCATAGGGTTCCCAACAAGAACTTAGGGTCCCAAGCCAACCTCACCTGCAAGTGGTGCACCTGCCGATCAACGGACGAGGCTCTGGCAAACAAAATATCCCGATAAGCGGCAATAGGCTCGCCACCTATTACGTGGGATCAAAACACTGGCGAAAAGTGGGCGTTTAATGCCTCTGCCTACCCCTTCGGGGAAACAGGCGTGAGTCTATGTATATGTATGTGTATGTGTATGTTTAATTTCAACGATTCACAACTTTCTGGCCGCTACAGGCCGTATTTGGTATTTCTCCTTTGGCATGAATGTTCCTTGGGGATAGTAGGGGTACACAGGATCAAGCAGAAATTTTTAAATTACTATAAAATGTGTGAGCGTAGCTGTGACCATCCTCTAGTTACAATTAAAATCCCTTGTCCCAAACTAATGAAGAAGAAAACAGAAATGACAGAAGG
This sequence comes from Euclidia mi, assembly GCA_944739405.2. Classification (NCBI taxonomy): domain Eukaryota; kingdom Metazoa; phylum Arthropoda; class Insecta; order Lepidoptera; family Erebidae; genus Euclidia; species Euclidia mi. The sequence continues at coordinate 11,772,476 of OX123211.2, forward strand.
TTCCTTTCATGACGTATATTCCCCTAAGGGAATAAAATACAGATTCACTTTGTTAACCGCTCGGTTAATTCAACTGAACTGAACTGTCCGGTCCGCGAAACCGGGCACTTTTTATACTGACCAGATAACATAACTCGTGCATACAACAGATAACATAGGTGCATAGGGTTCCCACCAAGAACTTAGGGTCCCAAGCCAACCTCACCTGCAAGTGGTGCACCTGCCGATCAACGGACGAGGCTCTGGCAAACAAAATATCCCGTTAAGCGGCAATAGGCTCGCCACCTATTACGTGGGATCAAAACACTCTGGCGAAAAGTGGGCGTTTAATATGCATCTGCCTACACCTTCGGGGAAACAGGCGTGAGTCTATGTATGTATGTATGTATGATCCAGAATTGATTGTTCCAGTATTCAACAGCAACGCCATCTAGTAGATAATAGGTGGCACAATTTTAAACTATCGATCTCTTCCTTCTATTCTCATTCTCTCTATTGCCGATAGATAGCGTTATTCTCAAAATATCGCCATTCGTAACAGTATGAATATAAAATGCAGCTAAATGTAAGAACATACTAACTCCTTTTGCGTTTAAACATGCTTAAATACAAATATTCTCTTAACTGTAAATAAGAAAATATTCAAATTTTCTTTAAAAAGAGAATATTATTGTTCTAAGAAAATATTATAATTTTCTATACTAAATCTACTTTCGTTCCGGGGTTCAATAAGATATCCACCCTGTATATATACACACGTGTTGTACGATCAAATTAATGAAACATTGTTGTCCGTTACTGCTTATATTATTTCAGCTTAATGTATGTTAAGATCGAGTATATATTTTTTTCTATCAATAGTAACATGATCCTGTGGCTTACCTGAAAATAAAGAGTACATGCACATGACTGTGTGTGAAAACACAACCAAGGCGCAGCCTATCGCGAGGATGGGAAAAGGAATAGAAGAATAAATGGGCGGAAAAGCAGGGTGACCAAATAGGAAAATGGAATAGAGCCCCCGGCATTCTTAGTCACCGAAACGCTACTGTTTAGATACCGTCATTTTACGTCGATATTCTGTGTGAAGGTAGTACTTCCGAGGACGATGTTGCCGACTATCACAATAATACATGAATTGGAAAGGAATGCTTCGAAATCAAGGCGTATGAGCACGTCTTTCATCCCGCAGAGTCTCGAGACGAAAAAGACTTCCACCAGTGTGTGTAGCCAATGATGTCTTACAGATCGAGACGTGGTTGCTCATTATGGGTCTTTTCAGAAGGCTCAAGATCGCTCAGAAGACGGAGGAAAAATCTCTGTTCTCTTTCTTGCGTGGTCGAATAAAAAATTATAAAATCCCTACAGGATCTATGCGAATAGCTGCTAATAGTCAAGCCATAGATAAATATAATACTTTACAGTACAGATGCCGCAAGTCGTCCATAAAAATTGGCCACGTTAGATCCTTAATATTAGACCTTTATTTTTATAAGTACTTGTTAATACCGTAAATAATACAACAGATGGCGCTAGCGACGAAAAAATGGGAGTCGATGGTAGCGACATCTTACGTCTCATTTTGTAAGCAATGTTATTTTAAATTAAAAAGAAGAGATGGCGCTATAATAAAAAAGCATTCTGTCTAAAATGTAGAAATATTATGATTTTTCACCTTGACACCCAAGTGTGCCTCATTTCAAGGTTATAACACGATCAACCGATCTAGTAGGTACCTATTTTACGTATGTACCGGTGGCGTTAAAACATCTAGCGATATTTTTATGACTTCGTGTCTTTCCGTTCAAAATTTGGAATGCACTTTGTACACTGTTCCATAAAGCTGATATTTGACATACTTACGTAAGTTTGGTGGCTATGTTACGGTAACATTGAAATGGTGCAGTGATGAATGACCTTGTGAATGCACCTTGGTCTGATGATGAAGCCGGGAAGATGGTTACAGGAACTTCTAAACTACATATGCTAAACTACTCGTGTTTGGGCTCGTTTGAATTGACTTGACAAAACCTATGACCTTGTGAGGTTGCCTTGGTCTGATGATGAAGCCGGAAGGTGGTTACAGGAACTCCTAAACTACACATGATAAACTAGTCGTGTTTGGGCTCGTTTGACAAGACTTGACAAAACCTATGACCTTGTGAGGTTGCCTTGGTCTGATGATGAAGCCGGAAGGTGGTCACAGGAACTCCTAAACTACACATGATAAACTAGTCGTGTTTGGGCTCGTTTGACAAGACTTGACAAAACCTATGACCTTGTGAGGTTGCCTTGGTCTGATGATGAAGCCGGAAGGTGGTTACAGGAACTCCTAAACTACACATGATAAACTAGTCGTGTTTGGGCTCGTTTGACAAGACTTGACAAAACCTATGACCTTGTGAGGTTGCCTTGGTCTGATGATGAAGCCGGAAGGTGGTCACAGGAACTCCTAAACTACACATGATAAACTAGTCGTGTTTGGGCTCGTTTGACAAGACTTGACAAAACCTATGACCTTGTGAGGTTGCCTTGGTCTGATGATGAAACCGGAAGGTAGTCACAGGAACTCCTAAACTACACATGATAAACTAGTAGTGTTTGGGCTCGTTTGAATAGACTTGACAAAACCTATGACCTTGTGAGGTTGCCTTGGTCTGATGATGAAGCCGGAAGGTGGTCACAGGAACTCCTAAACTACACATGATAAACTAGTCGTGTTTGGGCTCGTTCGACAAGACTTGACAAAACCTATGACCTTGTGTGGTTGCCTTGGTCTGATGATGAAGCCGGAAGGTGGTCACAGGAACTCCTAAACTACACATGATAAACTAGTAGTGTTTGGGCTCGTTTGACAAGCCTTGACAAAACCTATGACCTTGTGTGGTTGCCTTGGTCTGATGGTCGGTGGTCCCAGGGTCTGTGGTGCATGCTACAGATAATATAATAGCTGTACATTACTATACTAGGTGGAGCTTTCCTTTGAGTTCTGCTTCGTGAAAATTGTTATTTGTATTATTATATTCTTAATTGAATTGGTATTCAGGCGAAATTAATGTAACCTAAATGGCGAACCCCTGGCGAAGCGAACGTCGAGATTGCAAAAGGGGAATAGGTAGGTAACTATTAAAATGTAGAAATGAAACAACAGTTCATTTTATTTTTTTATTTATGAAACCATGATACCTCGTCAACTACCTAACAAAAAATCTTGCAAAAACGTTGGAATTTTTTCTCTTCAACTTTCACGGGAACGAAGTCGCCCGCAAAAGCTAGTCATTACAATTGGTTTATTAATTCGGCCTTACAAGCAAGTTATGCAAACGTGCAAGTTAGTTATTTATATAATTAACTCAAATCCAGATGTTGGCAAATTAATATTTTTAAATTGATAAATTAGGTCGTTTTTTATTCCTCCATTAAAGTGGATAAACAGAATTAGATAAAAAACTAAATTTAACTATTATAAAATCATTTATTTTGTAGGATTCGTAATTTTGAAGCTGATTGTAACGATTTTTTTTTAATACTTGCAACACTTTCAAAGTTTTTCTAATTTGAATAAAACGTACGCGATCGCGTCTCGCGTTTTGCCGATCCACGATCGTAACGGAGTACTTTTACTTTCATGGGATATTATTCCTTACCGCCATACATTTACGGAACTTTGTCGCGCAAAACACTAAAATATTTGCAACACTTTCAAAGTATTTTTTACTTGAACGTACGCGGACACGTTTCGCGTATTACCGACTCCCGACCGTAACGTAGTAGGGTAAATACGCTAAATGTCGGCATCCTTACGGTTTTTCTGTTTTGGAATCGGTCTGGCACCATCAATTTGCAACGAAAGGATAGCTTCCGATGCAGTTTTGGATAGTTTGATAAATCTATTTCATGTTTATGGGCATAAGGTTGACATTTCTACTACAAGGAAAAAGGACTAAGGTTTATATGCGTCGAGAACGAAAAATCCCTAAAGTCGGCCATTCACGGGCCATGGTCGGTCGCGTTTTTCCCAAATATTGGCCAGGAATAGGATGTTTTAAATTAAGACGGATAAATGTTATTAATATGATTTATTTTGGCAGGAGTCTCACTAAGTATACGTTATTAATCGTATTTGTTTAATAGTAGGTAAAGTATTTTTTTATTTGCACTTAAATAACGTTAGGTAAGTATTACAATTTATAACAAAGTAAACATCAAAATATTTATAATTAGTTCTGGATATCTTTTCAAAAATAATTCATACCATTTTTGGCCCAGAGTATCATTATTGAATATACAGGGTGTAAAAAGTAAAAAGACCCTTAACGAAAACTGAAACCCCATATAGTACCAATTATTACGATCATTTTTTACTTCGGCACCATACCTGGGAAATTACTGGTTCAGGAGATATTGAGGCTCAAAGTCACGAATTTTTTTTTCGAATAATTCCAAAATCTTGTTTAGAATGATAAATGTACACTTTCTGCCAAATAAACATAAACAAAATTTTCAATATTTCCCTAAAGTAAACGGCTTTAAAGTTCCCGACGCGTAGTGTATGCGTACCATCAATCAGCTGCGAGGTCATTCCCCTCGGCCGCGCGACCACGTGATCATAAACTGCCGCCACCGCGGCGCACGGTGTAGGTAGATACGGCCGGCGTAGGTACGATGACTGCAAACGCGCGCTATACATTGCCGGTAATAAAAGTTGTAATTTTTTTTAAGCTTAAATTATTATTTTGTTTCCCCGGTTTTGCAAAACGAGTAGACTTCGGCTTGGTGATGGGTCTTGTGACACCCTGTATTTATATTTTTAAGCTACGTAATTAACATGGGTTAAGGTAGCAAGTTCCAAAGAGCAATTTATATCTTATATTTCCATACCATAATAAGCTAATATAAATGTTTTCAATAATATCAACTCCTACATTTAAACTTAACTCTTTATATTATAAATAAATAAACGTATAATAAATATTTAATTTTGAGAAAATAAGAAAAGTAATCAGCCTGTGTAGTTGGGCTCGAATTCGAGGCTGGTCGACATTACGATCTTTAATGTTTCTAAAGCCAGCCTCTATTTTGTGTACATTATTTCTCGAGATTCAACTAATATCACCCCGGCCGGTATTTGGCGATTAAACGTAAAATAGATTTATTTGCCTATATGCGTTGCAAATTCTCTTATTGAGGCAATGGAATTAGTACAATTGGAAATTATAAAACAGACTGCATTTACTTTTAGTCGGCCACGGCCGAGAATCCGGTTTTAATTCATAATTGGTATTCTATTGGCGGCCTCCTATTTTCCCTTAAAACAATACGTTAAACATTGAAAAATCTATCTCAAAATATAGTAAAAATCACTAATTACTAATAATAATGCTTAAAACAATAAAAAAGGAATGTCTGACCGTTCTAATATCAATCCCCGAAGTGTGGGTATTCACAGCAAGTAAGGTACTTTAAATATGAAATTGACGCTTCGACGGCGCAATCGCTACTGACGCTCAGTGTGCGAAGAGTGTGTAACGTAATCGGAAAGTAACGGTTGTACATATAGATTATGAACTAAGATTGTAATTCGAGTGGCAAATTTGTAACTTCAATACGTTTTAAATGAACGCAAGCCGAAAATGTGCAGACGGCCGAAGTTTGGGGAGGGGCCGACGTATGGCGTATTTACCCTACAGATACTTGTATGAAATAATATTCCTTACTGCCATACATTTACGGAACTTTATCGCACAAAACACTAAAATACTTGAAAGTATTTTGAGTACTCAGGAAATAAAAATTGCAAGGTTTTGCGCGACAAAGTTCGTTAAATATATGGTGGTAAGGGATAAATTTCCATGAAAGTATTTAGAAAAGTCCATTACCAAATTTTGCGATAAACATCCTTACTCATATTAAGATAAGGTTTATTTTTCAATACAAACTTGCATTACCAGGGCGTCACACGAAGTTTTCTATACTCGAGTGCCCAAAAACTTGCAAGTATATTGATACCTGGTTTTCGACCCTGATATTTTTATAGAGACGCACTTGGTGTACTTGGTACGCGATTTTGCAATTGTGCGACTCATGAAGTCATGACTATCGGCATAGATAAATTTAATACTATACCTATCGGGAACCAAGCGAATGAGTTCTAGACTTCTAGAGAAGTCGGCTATCAAAGTTTAAAAATGCGTTTTGGTTTTTTTCATTAGCTTGATTTACAACATACTCAACATCAACTGTTTATTAGTTGCTATTGTCTATTCAAGATACCTACGAAAAAAATAAAAGGTAAAAAATATACAGTATCATTTATGAATTGAAGGGACAGGCGTATTTTTGTAAAACTAACTGCATCTTTCACTTGGAGTATTTAACTTAAATCTACTTTTGTTGCGAAGGCGACATTAAAAGAACCATTTTATGATTTGTTTACATTTTATTTTTTCGTATCTTGAACAGACTATAGGTAGGTACCTATAAATGTAAGACGCATATTGATTAACATAATTTATGAAAATTTATTATATAATACTACTACAAACACAGTAAGTTTTTATTATGTATAAAATTTAAATTACACTACTTTTACGTACTTAAATGTAAAAACAAAACGCAATCGCTCGACTAGGTACACAGGTACTTTTTAAAATAAATGCTCATGGCCGTTCATTGGTTAACATAATATCTTACTTTTTCAAATATTTGATGTTTATTTAATAAATATTTATTTATTTTACCATCTTAAGATTAATACCAAATTAAATAAAAATAAATATATACATACGTAAAAGCGCCATCTATAAATGACGAGTGAAAGTTAACTCATTGTAACGTTTTACTACAAGCTAGTACGTATTTTAGCCACCAGAGCAACGAAGTGCACATCATATTTTTAAAAAATATTCATATTAAATTAAATGTTTCATTTTTTTATTTAATCGTAATAAAGGGATTTTTTAATTAATAAATATCATATTTTAGAACTTTGTTTTCTTATTTATCATTTATGCATGAAAGTGATCAATAACAATCGATACTAGTAAAGCCATCTGTTGAGAGAGTTAAGAATGACGGAAAACGTTCTAAGGAATGAGACCCCATGGTCAAGCTGCAATGGCAGAGAGCAAGGCATGGCTGCAGGTTAAGAAGGTTTGGAGTGGTAGCCACGAACCGGCAAGTCGGACGACGCAGCAGGACAAAGCTGTTGTTGTTGTTGTGTGTTGTGGTATCGCAGGAAATTGAATGCAAGTGGAAGATCCTTTTGTATGGAGAGCCCTGAGGGACGCCTTTGTTGGACACAGTGAATGCGTCTTTCGGCTGAGATAATGATGATGAAGGAGGAAAAGAATTGCCCAAATAATCAGATGTATTATTTATAGATTTAGTATTTATTTATAAGGGTTTTGGATTAAACTAAGGAATATTTATCGTCGGTCCTATCAACAACACTTGACTCTTAAAAATAAAGGTAGATACAGCACGCCGTATAGTGCAAGTGTAACCAAAAGTAGGAAAACCTCAAGTAAAAACACACACTCATAGAAAAATATTTTTATTTTCTTGCTTTTTTATCGAAATAACAGAAGCAAGCAGAGGGAGTAAGTTTGATCCTCCTCTACTATCACTTCTCGAAGCAGGCAGAAAGTATATGTGGGTGTCTCTCCCACATATATATTCGGGTCCTAAGCATAAAACTACCGCGGTGTCCGTTGATCTCGACATACATTACATACATTGCTATGCAGATGACAGTACCGTGCATGAGCGGTATCTCGGCCATCCTGCGGCTAAGCAGGCCGATATTGAGGACAATAGGCGAAAACTTGTCGCTGAGCTTGACCAGGTTTTGAACAGCATCTCGAATTGGGGTGCTGAAAACATGGTCAAGTTCAACGCCAAAAAGACCCAGGTGTGCGCATTTTCAGCAAAGTTATCTCCATTCCTTCCCCAACCTTCTCTTCTGGACACTCCGCTACCGATACAGGACAGTGTAAATATACTTGGTATGGACATACGCCGCAATCTCAACCAGAGAAACTACATCGAGGGTGTCATTAAATCGGCATCTCGAAAACTCGGAGTCCTGAACAGAGTGAGGAGGTATTTCACGCCGGGCAGTTGTGTCTAATATACAAGACTCAGGTTCGCACCTGCGTGGAATACTGCTCTCATCTCTGGAACGGCTCCGCTCAGTACCTGCTAGGTGCCCTTGATAGGTTGCAGCGGCGTGCTGTCCGTATCATAGGTGACTTTGAGGCTACTAAGACCCTTGAATCTCTGCAATTACGCAGGGACGTGTCCTCAATGGCTGTCTTTTACCGATTGTATCACGGTGAGTGCTCAGAAGAACTGTTTCAACTCATCCCACGTGCCGGGTTAAGGTGCCAGGCTTACGCGGTAGAACAGATACCGTCACGTACGAAAAGGTTCGGTACATCTTATCTTTGCCGTACCACAAAGATGTGGAACTCACTGCCAGCTCACGTGTTTCCTTCCTCCCTTGATCCTGGGTCCTTTAAGCGGGGCGTGAAAAAGCATCTCTCCTGGCCGTCAAAGTGAGGGCCGCCATGTCACATTGCTTAACCAGCAATTGAGAATGGTGGCCTTCACAATAGGACTTCACTGTCAGCTTACTATCAGGCAGCGTGAAGTCAATTTGATAGGTTTTTTTTAATAAAAAACATCCCGTAGCAAGTGGACCTCGTGAATAGCGGTTAATATATTTTGCCAAGTACCCGCTGGGACGAAATCATGCTTTGGCACAAGTAAAAATTAAATAATGTAGGGGAACTGACTGTGGTTTCCTTTTATGAGCGAGCAAGAGCCACCCAGCAAGGAAAGACTATTTAACATTCCTCATTCCTAACATACCACACTACACCTCAAGGTGATAAAATGGCAGTTGAAATCCCGTTTCATAATTCAATAATTTTGGAAGAGCACTATGGAAATATCAAATGAAGACGCCGATAGCTCTCTATGTATTCATAGAGAGCTATTGGCGTCTTCATCCAAGCTGAAGTAGCAATGAGCAGGGCCCATAGCTTGTAGAACCTTTGGCCGTTGGAGCAGGAGGGTTCTGAAGTGACGACTACCACGGTCAACGCAGTCGGGGCAGGCCTCCCGCAAGGTGGACCGCCACCTAGTTAAGATCGCGGAAAGCGGTTGCATGAGGGCAGCTCAAGATTCATCTGTATCGAGAGCCTTGGGGGAGGCTTTCCTCCAGCAGTGGACGTCTCTAGGCTGAAATTATGATGATGACAATGAAAAAGCAGGTCAATACTTCAAAGCCCGGAGGTCGGCTTTCTACTCCAACCAGATTTGGCAGAATATTAGCTTTTCCACAGAGCAATTACTGCCAATCCAATATCCACAATGAGGGAAAGCCATATTACATAGCTTAGATCAGTGTCAGTAAGTATATGCGGACAACAGCTATTAGTAAACATTATACTTTGCACAAGGTAAATTCGTTATTTATATCAGTTAGGTATATTATTGCAGCGTCTGCGTCAAACTCGGTAAAAACAATATTATCATATTGAATTAATTGGAATACGACATTGACGAAAATAAATACGCGATCTACAAAATTGTAAGTCATTATTTTTGATTTAACCCGTCAATAGAAAGTAGCTCTTATATCTACTAGCAAGAAAAGTGATTTTCCAGTGCAATTGCATACATATGGTGATTTTTGTATTGTTAATTTTTTTGAGTCTGATGTAGAAAATCCAATTATTGGATTGGAAAATTCCTAAACTACATTTACGTTTTATATAAATCAATATCAAAGAATTATAAGTTTTGAAAGGAAAATAATATAATAATGAATATTGTACTGTATTCTGTATTTTGTGAAATACTTAAATTAAAATAATAATTACATAATATAATTAAATGTGGCAGTGCTGCCAGTCAGCTGGACACGCTTCCAATTGACTGCGATGCGGAGGACTTTCATGACGCCTTGAAAAATAAATAAAAAATGTTACTAGGTTTATGTATTTGTGCCGTTTGAGAGACTCCGCTGTAGCAACAGCAGCGCCCGCACAACCTGCTGTGCTAGGAAGAGCTCCTGCACTTTTTACTATGCAGACAAACTAATACGCATACTGATAAAAATAGAAAACCAAGATAGCTGCAAACCACAATTCCAAAAACTACACATTTTAACCCTACCTAGTACATATATTCTGGAAACCTGCAAATTTGTAAGAAAATACAATGAATTTTACACAAAAAGAGGAGACTTAAAGATCAATTATTCATTAAGACACAAAGATAGATTAAATCTGCTGACGTCGAGACTAAAAATCCATTAATCAAGCCCTTACGTAATGTCAATAAAAATGTACAATAAATTACGATTAAAAATAAAACGTGAAGAAAAAGACAACATCTTTGTAAAAAATTAAAACATTTCTTACTGCATTAATGCTATTACCATGTAAACCAATATTTAAATGATAAACTGAATTAGACTAATTATCATATGTATATTAGAAACAAATACCAAGTTTATTAATATTAAAAAATATTCCTCCTCTCTTCTACAATTGCCGTGCCCAACAGGGTCCATAATAATTGTTACTTAATTTATGATTTTATAAGACCTTTATATACATTGTGGAGAGCAATAAAATTGAAATTGAAAATTGAGATGGAGCAAGGGTATCGACACAAGTTGCGTCCTACACCAAAGGCCTGGTCTTTTGCCATCGTCGCGTGCCAAGCCCTGTGGTTCAAGTTGGGCTGGAATGCCAGCGGTGACAAGAGCCCGGCGAAGTATGTCATTGAGGTTGGCGTGTCGTGAAATACGACCTGCGCTCCTGCTGCATGACAGACCATGGTGACCAAGGCTGTTGACAGCCTCTTCACAGTGACAGCGATGTGGAGAAACACATGGCGCACCTAAACGAAGGCAAGAAGCAACGCGGAAATTAGTATCGTCCTACATGGTACCTATGTTGGACGATGGCAGTGCCTGAAGCCAAAACCCCGAATCCCACTCTCCCACAGACAGCAAACCAGCACGCTCTGCAGCATTGGACGACGTACTTAAGAGATTTTCGCGTACCACGCTGCAAAGCGGCCCGTCCCGTCCCACTGCCTCTGAGAAGATGGGTTTCGGGGTAACTCGGTCTTCGGCGTCGGTCTTATACGGCACCTCAGAATCGACCAGTGTGAGTGCTAAAATTTCCTTGTCAATTCTTCAGTGCTGTGGACCGAGGATAGGAATGCTGGAAAGCTTACGTCGGAAATTTTGCGAACGCCAAGGCCGCCCAGGCGTACAGGCAAAGATGCCTGAGGCCACACTCGGTCGCTCAGGGCCAGATTTAGAATTTTGCTTTAATTATATTTTTATAAGTTTGTCAATTTGGGCGAGTGCAGATGGGTTTTTCCAGAAAGGGGAAGATCGAAGAGCGTGTGTAAATTTAGGCACAAAAAGACAATACTTGATAATAGTAAAAGCCGAATGCATATTAATTTTGAGTAACCTGTCCTGATATTTCACAAAAATTTAGATTTTTTTTCCTGTATAAAAGAATCAAAACCTTCGTCTAATATTGGGGACCCAAGGAGGCGAAGAGAACTTTTTTTAATGTGAGTAATATTTGGAGCCAGATATTGAAATTTAGAAAGTATATCGGATTTGTCTATGACTAAGTTATCGTTAATGAAAATTTTGCATTTACTGGGATTAAGTTCTTGGCCAATGGATAAAAATTTCGACTGTATCTACGTCACCTCCAAGGGTTCCATCATCTAGGTACCAGATGTTAAATTTTGATTTCAGCTGGTTGATAATTGGGTGAATGGCCAAGCTAAAAATTAGTGGTCCGAGCAGGTCACCTTGTTGACAGCCAACCGCGGATTAAAACATTTTCCTTATATATCAATTTTGAAGGGTGCCTGTAACACTGCCAAAGAAAACTGAAAATTTGGGGTGTTTCGAATTTAACTCGTTTCAACAAGGTGATCCTATTAACCGAGTTAAAGGCATTCTTTAATTGTACCTTTGGGATAACCTCACCCTTGTTACAGCCAAGGTACGGATGAACGTTGTATCCAAATCCAAAGCTGCAGGGGCTGAAATGTGCTGCCTAGAAATATGTTATAATGGCAGCATCAAATCTTGGCTGCCATACGCCTCAATGTACACCCAACGGCAATGGGATGAATACCACCGTCTCGATTCCGCAAGGCGCACAGATTTGCGCCATACAAAATATCGACGATGGCATCGTTCACACTGCCGGAGAGCATAAGGTTGATCAAAGCCGTAAGCTCCCTCAAAAGCGCGTCGCAGGCCGAACGGCGCTTGCACACATAAGGTCCTTTAAATGCTGTGGTGTTAAGCCATCGAGGCCACCATCAGACCCGCTTTGGAAGGAGCAAACGGCCGCAACCACGTCCGTGGCTGTAATCCTGCGACAATCCGAATCAGAGTCAGGTGGGTCAGGAAAGGAAAGATTATCCCCTGGCCCTGGATGCTCGCGCTGGAGACTCGCGAGTGTGTCTGCAGAGCAAAGCGCCACCACATCGCTACTGAATAAGAGCCTGGACGCTCACCTGATATCACCTTCCCTTAGCTTGGTTTTTACGTGGTGGAGTATGGTATTATTACGGTATGTACTTACCAACTATGTAAACCTGTTTTATGCAAATAAACTAATTTGAATTTGAATTAATGGTTTGGGTGAATAGTGTTGTAATTTTGACGCCGAAACATTGCAGTTGTCCTTTATTTTGGTTGTTAGTGATTTTTTTATAGTCGGTAATCTTGTGCGTGTAAAATTTTGTAAGGGAAGGTGAAGAGCTGCTCCCAAGCCGTCACTGATTTCTCCCGTACCACAAGGCCTAAGTATGCACTGTGCTAGATTTTTAGCCACTGAAGGCCTTGCGCCACGGAATTTGTTTGATAACCGGAAAATTTTTCTTTGCCTTTTTTATGTACTGGTTATTATTTGTTAAGTACTTAAGTATATAAATAACTGTTTTATTTAATGTGTATATAGTCAACTAGTAAGAGTTTAATTTTCTTTGCAAAAAAGATTAAGATGTTAATGATCTAAAATTCATGGGCCCGAGTGCGTGCAGCGAGAATATAAAATTCATAGGTACGCTGTTGTTTAATTTCAACGCCTTCAAAATTAAATTTTAAGTCTTGTATTATTTTATTATAATCATTTTAATTGTAAGACATTTTAATTTCGTTCTAATGATATATCATTGACTATGTTCATTGATCGCTCTGGTTAAGATCGGGGTGCGCGGTTGGATGCAGGCGGCTCAAGGTCGGTCCGTGTGAAGAACCTTGCCTATGTCCAGTGGGTGTCTCTAGGCTGACATGATGATGATGATTAACTGAAAGAAATAAATTAATAAAGTTTCATTATATTTAATTTAACAGAACGGAAAAAAGCTTATAGATTTTGGCGTAAACTGGTTGTGACTGATGACATTGCAACCCTGATGTTCTATTCCACTGTTTCGTCTTCCTAATATAAAAACTTTATTTACATAAACTTTCATTTTGTCATTTACATTACAATTGGTCTGAAATAATTTACAACTACAACTATACGTATAAACCTACAACTAAAATTAAAATATTTTATTTTATATACCTACAAGGCAGGAGGCGTTAAGGCGCCGTAGTATTCCTCCGCATCAATGCCATCGGGTAACGTGCCCAGAAGGCTGGCAGCATTGCCACGCTGAATAGCAGTGGTGATTCTTTGGGCAAAGAATAGACCAGCCCTCTATTATATATACTTGAATCGGCCCCCCGTGGGATCTCCACCTTGCCGTGGTGGGGGGCTTAGTAACCGTGGATTTTATTTTCTCCCACGGTGAAGCTAAGCGGGATCCCGGGAGGGGACGCTCTACGTGGGTTGCGTGAGGCCTGCGTAGGATGTGTCCATAGGTGCGGGTGCGGGGGGGCGCACCATCTTTGCGTCGCAGTGGGGCCGCAGAGGAAGAGGAGATGCGGTGTTGCGTTGCCGTCCTCCCTATCCTCTGCGGCCGCTGGGTGTTTCGGCGGCGGAGCCCAACACCTTCATCCGCCGCCAAGGGGGTTTCGTTCGGGGCCCGCCTGACCATCTGGCGGGCCAATACCCTTCGGGGGGTAGCGAGGAATGCTTAGGTGAAACCCTACCCTCCGACACATGGGTACATGAGGAGCACGGGTTGGTTTTTAGTCAGTAAGAGTCTGACAGTCCCCTTCGTCCTTCCCCCCCAGGGCGAAGGGACTCCATGAGGATTTTCCAACACGACACCAAAAAAAAAAAAAAGGTACTTGAATCGATAGGCTGTTGAACCAAATTATTATTTAACAGTTTTAGGTATTTTACTTTTACATAAAAAACCCTCTTGTCATTCGAAAACACAGGCTTACATTATAATATATAGATTATTAAATGATTTATGTTTATATAGGCAGTGTTAACTGCCCTATTAAGCGCAAAAGCGGTATAAAAAACGAAATATTTTTCTTGCCATCGGATAACTTAAAAATACACTCATGTAATAAACTATGCTATTTCAGTTTTACTATAATTCTCTAAGGGTATTAGCGATATATCAATAATTACGTATGCATCTAGGTGTATTTTTGGATACCGCCAAATCTCTTTTACAGGACGTACAGGCAATAAGCGGCAAGTACGTAAACAATTTTTACTTAACTTCACCTATCTCGAAACTCGCTTTTGTGGAGATACGGCTTTTGTGTTCACTAGGGCGGTAAAGCTGCCATGTTATTTTGTTAATGTAACTCGTATATGATCAAAACTAACCATTATACTAACCTAACTACAAATAATTAAGAACACAAATTGTCAGTACGCTATTTCATTCTATAGAAGCCGTAAGAGGCGACCAAGAATGATACACAAAGCAAATTTTATCTTTGGAAAGAGCAAGAATACCCGGCATCAAACCCAAGACGTGTTAGCATAATCCAGAACCCCTTACTGACTCACAATAATAACAATAATATAATAATATTCTATCACATACACACATCACTATCTAGTCCGAAACTAAGCAGAGCTTGTACTATGGGTACTACATAGTGGAAAACATACATATTATATACTTTTATTTGTAAATACATACATATTATACATAGAAACACCCAGACCAAGACAAACATCCACGTTCATGCACACAAATGTTTGACTTGAGCGGGAATCGAACCCGCGATCTTCGACGTAGCAGTCGCTTACACTCCCGCTGCGCTAACCGGTCGTATGGCATGCGAAGTGGACTCCTAAAGGCTGTAAGATAGAGCCTGAAAACATTTTACATAATTTGCTTTCCCAAGTAGCACAAAACTGCATTATAAGATGTCACAAGAGGTAACATCGGTAACTTTAGCACTTATGAAGAGTTAATACAGTACACTCGACCTGCAATAGGTGAAAAGTGAGCTTTCACCTGAATAAGAACGTTATTATGCGTCACGGAGACCACGCTGTAACGCTTGCCGCGTTAATATAGGTAACAAGTTCATATTATATAGCTTTAAGCAATTTAAAGGATTTTTGTGTACTTTAACTAAGCTATATTCTGAATTGAAGACCACAACTGTACACTTAGACCACTTGCATTTTAAGAAAGATCACGTGAACTACTATAATGTAATCAGTTATTTTGTGGCTTCAAATAACAAAGATATAATGCCTTTTGCTGCACACAGTGGAACTTGTGTAATGTTAATCAGCTTGTTACATGCAATCGCATAATAGCTCTTTAAAAGCCTACATGATCACTCTGAGTGAACATTATATGATGCTAAGTTAAAGCAAACTGCTCCATATTAGCTCATATGTTACCCATAATCTCAGTGAGAGCTGAATACTTGTACTATCATTGACAATTAATCTACTAGTGCCGTTAAATAAAACCTTGAATACTTTTTTATTCAGCTTTTAGTTTAAGATATTGTGATATGTGGAAATATAAAAAAAGGACTGGCGTAATACGCCTAAAAATTAATGCAGAATATTTGAGGATTCTGAACAGAAATACAGATGATACAGTGAACATTCAACAGGTTACACGTTTTGTGAATAATGGTTCAAGTGTGAATGAAATTTTAGAATGGGCGGGTTCCGTATTGGAAAATGTTGGTGTAAAAGCATTTGCAGATTTAGATGGAAACAACTCTTCAAGTATACAGCGAATGTTAAAAGATATGATAAAAATAATGACAATAAATAGATAGATCTAACTATTCTGCAAGTTCAGACAGTGACAGTGTATCTAGTAATGATAAAAAAGAAAAATTCTGGAAAATATAAGAAAATGGGCCATTAAAAATAATATTCCACACACAGCTTTAAGAGATCTGTCAAAAAATATTAATGAATTTATTCCAAATACATTACCTAATGACCTCAGGACTATTTTAGGTACACCCAGACAAATCACCTTTAAAATAATCGATGGAGGTGAATACTGGCACAATGGAATAATAATACCTTTGCAAAAAATATTGCTTTGTTGGGAAGATTCTTCAGAAACAATTTTGTTGAATATAAACATTGATGGTTGACCAATCTTCAAAAGTTCCAAAAAAGAGTTTTGGCCTTTACTTTGCAACGTTTTCGAGAATCCTTGCTTCGGGCCATTTTTTATTAGCATTTATTTTGGAATAGGGAAACCGAAAATTTTTAATACTTATTTAGAAGATTTTATTAATGAAATGGAACTATTGCTTTGGGATGGTATTTACTTTCAGAATATGGAAGAAAGTTCACAATAAAGATACGGTGTTTCATTTGTGATTCACCTGCTAGAGCTTATATAAAAATCATTTTACTTACCTATCTTTATATACCTAAATAAATGTTGGGATAGTGAATGTCACTGAGGTCATTACACACTCATTAAAAAATAAAAAAGTTACATTCTTTTAGTCTTTATACATATTTACAAAATATTCTTTAGAATGAATAAAAATGTTGAATCAATCAATCAATCAGCCTATCACAGTCCTCTGGTGGACAAAGGCCTCTCTCAACACGCGCCACAGCGCTTGGTTCACATTTGGGTTAATACTTTGTTGTCACAATAAACTTAAAGTTAGGTAATTTATTTGTCATGGTACCTAATAATATGTATATTGCTATATATTTTTTTAAAGATTTTCTGTTGTACCTGCGCAAACACCTGCATGGTTCAACTTCAGAGAGCACTAGAAGTTGGGCGAAAACTATACCTAATAACCTTACCTAAGTTTTTCATTTCACAATGACTACACTGTTAAAAGCCTGAGCTTTTAAAAAGTTTTACCGAATTATGTCTACTTTGGTCGAGAAAACTTTAATACTGAGGTACATGATTAACATACGCTAAGCCAAAAAAATATAGGATGATGTGATGATGATGAGGCTTAATCCGCGGATCCCTAAAATTCCTGCAGAGTTTATCGGTTCACTGATGATCACCTACAGTTATTTGCGTACATGTTACCCACTATCAAGCTTTACATGAATCTGTAGCTGACTTGTGTAGCACAAGAACCACTCGTAACAGCTCGTTACTGATTCATGTACCACGAGTGGATACTTAAACAGCTCATGTCGTTTAATTGTGGTTAATAAGGTACACATTGCTTGTCTGCCATTTTTTAGATTCTAACCTATGTTTACATTAATAACAATTTGTTTTTGTTTATTCAACGAAAATAACAACAGAATTTGAATAGAAAATATAATGATTTTATACGTAAATAGCATATTGTCCATTGACAAAGGAAAAATAAAAAGAATTATTTTTTTATAATAATATCATCAACCTATTTTATACTATAATTTTCAAGTAAACAGTGATATTTTGAGAGCGCGTAAAAATATTCGTCTATAATTATATAGTATTTGACAATAAATTCTCTTTCACATTCGAATTTCACGCATATGGAGGAAAAACAAAGTTTTACTTAGCGATAAACATTTGCCTATGTCCCACAAACGCTTTACAAAATGGTTCGCACAAAACATATCAAAATAATAAGTAGTAGGGAGAAAATAATTTTCAATTTTGCCACTTGTGAATTGTCAGCTCCATATAAGAGT
Source organism: Euclidia mi (assembly GCA_944739405.2). Classification (NCBI taxonomy): domain Eukaryota; kingdom Metazoa; phylum Arthropoda; class Insecta; order Lepidoptera; family Erebidae; genus Euclidia; species Euclidia mi. The sequence goes on from OX123211.2 coordinate 11,790,568, forward strand.
AACTAATATCCTGGAGTGTATTTTGTGCAGAAAAATAGGTAATAAGTACTCTATTATTCAGCCCTTGTGGTGTATAAAAGGTAACACATACCCTGATAAACAGTTATTATTCAGCTCTTGGGGCGACTGTTACCTTTAATAATGCTCAAATAACGCTGATATAGTGCAACCAGCTACATTATTCAGCTAACAGCTGATTAATTTGTGCCCAAATCAGAGTTATATCAGCTGAGTAGGCGCCTCTAACGCTCTTATTCAGCAGGTTTATTCAGCTGAAGATTTCATTGTGAACAGTGATTCAGCTACTATTCAGCGCTTCTGTGCTACTTGGGTTGTCAGTCAAAATGTTCTTACGCATCGAAAACGCCTATTTGCTTTTGATAGCAAAACCAAGATCGACGAATAGTAAAATTGGACCAGTTGTAAAAGATTGCACTGATGATGTAGTCGCTTAAGCGACGGCCTCGGCGTATAACACTGCGTCGAATTTTGCGTGTTTGATTCCCACACGGAACAGCACCGTTTGATAAAAAAAAACGTTTTGAGTCTTAATGTTTCTTTTTGTAGTCCCTACTATACCTACCATAGCGGATACAAGATTTATAATTTTTTTGCAATATACCTGCTTACTAAAATAGATATTACTAATACTAATAACTACTAATATTAAGAGAGCGGTGTACGTAACGGACTGCCGAGACGATGGTCCCGGGTTCGATCCCCAGTTGCTGACTTTTCGAAGTTATGTGTGTATTAAAAATGTTAATTATCGCTCGCTTAATATTGTGCCCCGTAGATGGCAATAGGCTCACCCCCTATTACATTGGGACCGAAACATAACTGGCGAAATGCGCTTGTGTAATACACCTCTGCCTACCCCTTTGGGGATAAAAAGCGTGAAGGTATGTTATGTTTTAATGTTACTAATACTTATTAGAGTAAATTAAAAAGTTATTAATTTTTTGGACCCGGAATCTCAACATGGCTAATCCGCAATTAGTGTAGTTGTTCTTGTGCAAAGGGCCAAAATATCTCAAAGTACCAAATAGTATGCCTGATTCATAAAAAGACTAATTCGTGAAAATGTGACATGACTAACTTTTACTAAGCCACGCTGAGTTTTTATGGCCGGTGCCTACCTAATACTTTTGAGCTTTTGCGACTAGAACGTAAAGTTATTCTTTTAATATATTTGCGAGCGTAGCTGCGTGTATCCTTCTAGAAGGTAATTAGTGTATCTATGTAAAATGTCTTGTCCTGACTGACATAGTACCTATATAACCACAGCACATAAACTACTGAGGCAAAAAGCACAGATATTAACAAAGAGGTGCATTTCCTATGGGCACTCTGCAGACCAAGTTCTGTGACCCAAATTGCCGCTTAGCGGCACCGGCGTGGCAGTCGCGCTGTGACAGCTGTCTCTACGAGAGCAAGAGAGACGAACGTTCCTCGAGTGTATCTTAACTGTGAGAGCAAGAGATACGGAGAACGACGCCAGCGCCGCCAACGGCGCCCACTACGAACTAAACTGAAGACAGTCCCTACTTGGAACCGGCACACCCAATCTTTAAGAACTGCGCTTCTATGTAAATCTGTATTCATTGACTGAAGATATAAACATGACTTTTGGACAACGGGTTTATTTTGACGTTATTAAGGATTTTGGAATTTGGCTTGGCAGACTGATGTCTGCCGTGACCATGAATCATGTAAAGAATTCGAAACGTCGGCTAGTAATAAATAAAAACATTTATTTATTTATTACTAGCCGACGTTTCGAATTCTAATAGTTTCTATAATAGTTATTAGAATTCGAAACGTCGGCTTTATAATAATCGCTAAGCTAATTTATAATCGTTTCTAGATCATTCGTTTTAAATATAATTTAACTCAGTGAAACCAATAAAATCCGTAAACTATAGGTAGTTTGATTCTAATGTGTAACATTCGCGTAAACCTAAGAAGGTATTATGTAATTAAGGATTTTTATTATAAACCCCTAAGGGGTTAAATAATGATCGAAAGTTTACAAAGCCAGGCAAAACCGCAGTCAGCGTCTAGTAATAAGTAACTTTCAACAACTATAATAATAAACACTTGTTACTTAAAATTTCTAGTTTTATAAGATATGTAAACTAAGATAAGATGTGATAAGATGAGATAAAATAATAGTTTTTTATATTTTACACGTATCACATGTCATCAGCATCAACCCGGTGTCGCAAGTTATTACAATGATAATTATATTCTGATATGAAAATAATCATAGTTAAGATACGGCGATAGCCTAGTGGAGATTTCAACAGAATGCCATGCAGAGGATATCGAATGCATATCCACGACGCACAACGCTAAAATACCTCCAAATACCAGCTGACCCGGCGAATTTCGTACCGCCATTTGATTGCCTATATACAGGGTGTCACAAGACCCATCACCAAGCCGAAGTCTACTCGTTTTGGACATCATGCCAATTCATACTAAGCGAAAATAAAACCTGGGAAACAATTTTTTTTTTTTGAAACATTTTTTAATTCGCAATTAAGAGTACGCGCCTGCAATTTTCGAAATCCCTACTTATCCATAGGTACATACATAGGACATCTATGTATAGAATAGGTTGGCGGAGTAAATGCATCTATTTTGTACCTAATTACACAAGTTTCATAGTAACTTTGAGCCGCAATATCTAAGTAATTTCCCTGGTATGGTACCGAAGTAAAAAATGTTCGTAATGATTGGTACAATATGGGGTTTCAGTTTTCGTTGAGTTGAGTTTTAAGTATATTTTTCCACACTAACCTGCTCCTGACAATAACGAACACATAATAGAAAGATTTATCCAATTTGATGCAGTCGTTTGGTAGCTGCGCGTACAAACATTTCGGTGATTCATTTTTATTTATATAGATTTAATAAGGTTAGACTAATTATTAGGTACACGTTATCTCTGTACACCAATCATTCTTTATTTTGTCAGTTTAGATCTTATATTTGTTTTTTTTTTGTTGTCTTTATGTCAAATTGGATATTTATAAACCTGATAGGCATATTGGTCTAGTGGTTATAATGACCTGGATAATCTATACATTTTATTATTATATAGCTGAAGAGTTTGTTTGCTTGAACGCGCTAATCTCTGAAACTACTGGTCCGGTCTCAATCATTATTTTTGTGTTGGATAGCCCATTTATCGACGAAGGTTATAAAACATCACGCTATGAGCCACGGGTGCCGAGCAGTAGTCTTAAATAACGTGGGTGTAACCGCGGGCTCATCTAGTCTGTTATAATTATGCTATGTACAATAATACAGAAGTTTGCGTGAGGTTTGGTTGAGGTGCGAGGTTGCTATAGTACGAGTACTGGCTCTACCAAGATTGTTTTTGTTATAATATAACCTTAAATTTACTTTTATTAATATTTTGACGATCAGATTATGAAACGCGTCAATAACCATTTTTTGTGAGTATAAAGTCATAAAATTTGAAGATTCGGATTTATTGCAAAATTAATAAGATTGTGTTTATTACTATCAGTATAAGAACGCGTATAAACTGCCTGCCGTTTATAAGCATGAGATAGTGTAATAATAACATAACATATGATGCGAATGATGTGCTGATTCCCTCAATCTATTAAATAGGAGCCCTCGGACTTTCATTTTGAATGCATAACTGTCGGTGGATATTCTGACTTCAGGAGGGAGCCTATTCCAAAGCAGTACAGCTTGAACTATGAAAGAAGAATTGACAAAACCTGAAGTGTGTGTAGGACAAGCAAGAAGTAAATTATGAGAAGAACGAAGTTCCCTTTCATGAGTTGAAGAGATATATTGAAACTATGTTTTTAGGTGAGGAGGGGCAGTAAGAATAGAAAAGAGAGTAGTAAGAGCACGCAAACTCCGGCGTTGACGTATGGGTAACCAATTGAGTTCGGATCGGAAAGCAGATACGTGATCATACTTACGAAGATTATAAATGAATCGAATGCAGTTATTTAGAAGTCGGTCATATATGTTGAGATGTTTTGCATTCAGGTCATAATAGCACACATCACCATAGTCGATTAAGGGAAAGATTAAGGTCTGTACAAGCATTGTCTTGGTTTTGGGAGGCAGAAAATTCTTGAGGCGACATAAGGCGCAGAGAGTACCGGTGACTCTCTGACTAACACTAGTAACCTAGTAACCTGGGCTTGCCAGTCGAGAGTGAAATCAATGTGCAATCCTAGGTCTTCGACGACAGGACTCTCTGACTAACACTAGTAACCTGGGCTTGCCAGTCGAGAGTGGAATCAATGTGCAATCCTAGGTCTTCGACTACAGGACTAAACGGAATTATTAGCCCATTAAACGTAACCGGAGGCAGGGTTGTTAAGTCTAGTCTGCGTATTATGCATTGACTTATGTTATGGGCGCTCTGAAGACAAACTTTCTGGGACCCTTTCCATTGCTTGCCGGCGCGGCGTGGCTGTCGTTCCCTTAGTGTAAGAGCAAGAGAGACGATGTATCTTAACTACGAGAGCAAGAGAGACTGAGATCGACGCCAACTACGAACTAAACTGAAGCCAGTCCCCACTTTGAATCGGCACACGAAATCCTTAAGAACTGCGGTTCTACGTGTAATAATAATAATAAGTTTATTTTCTCTTGAATTCTTTACAAATTGCTCTTATTTTATACATATGTAAGTATATAAGTATGACATATAAATGTGTTAGACTAAAAGAGCCTACCTTTGACGGCTGTACTAGTGTAAACTGTATTACAGTCCGTCAGCACCTTCCACCCTATGAAAAACAATTCAGAAAATAATGGTTCTATTTTCACAATCTGTTTTGTTTTGTTTAAGTGGCTATATAAATAAACTTACTAACAAATCAATATAATTAGTATAATAAATTAATACATTTAGAAGTTCTTAAACAACACTCAGACTGTGTGTTTGTGTAATTGGTGTGTGTGACTGTGTGTGTGCATGTGGGAGTATGTGTGTTTGTAGGCATGTGATTGTATGAAAATGTGTGACTCGTAAGGATTTCCTCTGTTTCTACGTAATTGAATTTTTGGAGCCATTGGTTTATAATTAACCCACATTTATGTGATGGTAGGTGGTAAATATTATTTTGTTTATTACATATGTTGTACAAATTATGGCTTACTACGTAATATTGAGCTCTAGCAAGTGCAGTTTTGTGTGACGTGACGGGACATATCCTCGTTTTGTTACGCTTAGTTATGGGTTTAAATTCAGTAGTCATGTGCTTCCGGAGTATGGCTGACCGCACAAAAATCTGTCGAACTGTTAAAACTGAACATTCTGTATATATTGCATGAGTATCGTACCTTCGAGGCTTGCCAAGCATGATCTTTAGAATACCCCTCTGGGCACGTTCCAGAGGAAGCATAGTAGTTTTGGCAGTTCCACCCCACACTACGATACAGTACTGTATAAGACTCTGTGCCAACGCGTCGTAGACACATAACAACGTTGATATTTCTGCCGAATTTCTAAGTTTTCTAAAGACCGTTATTAAGTTTCTGATTTTTCCCGTTAAGGAATTTATATGTTCAGACCAATTTAACGTGCTATCTATTATAAGACCAAGATATTTTAAGGAGGTACTACGTTCTAGATTAGAGCAATCACATTGGGCTGGTACAGCACAAGTACAAGCTCTCACTAGAAATTCATTATGTGGTTGGGCATTCGTGCGATGAGCGAAAGTTATATATTTCGTTTTTTTGACGTTCAAGGTTAAAATATTATCATGAAGCCAATTCATGACCTCGGTAAGCGCCTTTTCGGTATAATACTTTGTTTCTTCCCAGTTTTTTCCATGTACAATAAGAGCCGGATCATCCGCATAGGTGATAATATTACAGTTATTTATTTGCTTAGTACACAAAGAATTAACATATATTAACCTTTCGACGACCGAGGACATGAATTCATGTCCTACAAAAAAGTCCCCTTGTTTACCGACGACATGAATTCATGTCCAGATTCCGTCCTTCAATCTATGACGTTTTTTACACTGGCCTAGTACATTTTATCAATTATTTCAAATGGCATTGCATTTTTACGAATCATAGACAGCTATGAAACCTTCTTCTGATCCAATTTGATGTCAAATTAAAAAGTAAAAGGACATTTCATTTCAATGCGCGCGAAACTGTGAATTTTAGCAAATGTTTGCTATTGAAAAGGGGGAATTATTATAATGGATACATGCATATTTTTAGTTTTAATTGGAAAACCCATATTATACAAAATATAAAAATACAAAAATAAACAAAAAAATATTTTATTTTTGATTATAATACGCTACAATTGTCGATAGAACCGGTATTCTAAGATCCGTTCAAAACAGAGAGCTATACAAAACTAAATATACACTCAAATGTTATTATTATAATTTTTTATTATCGGCTATATAAGTGGGTTTCAAGAAATTATAACTCGAACTCTTGAAAACATAAACAAAGACCTCTCAGAGCGATAACATTCAATGTCTAGTACCGCGCGCGCGATGATGTCGTACGGCGCGGTCGTATAGCCAAATTGACGTTTTAGAGGGCGCGGTACTTGAAAGGTTAAGAAGAGTGTGGGACCTAAAACGCTACCTTGAGGAACTCCAAAGGTAAGAGGTACATGAGAACTAGTACAGTTGCCTACTTTAACACACTGAGAATGATTTGTCAAGTATGAGCGAAAGATATCAAGTGCAATTCCACGAATACCTATTGATTCTAGTTTTTCAATTAGTAAGGGGACAGAAACTGAATATAAGTTTTTGAAATATCAAGGAATACACCTATTACTTTCTCTGAGTTATCAAGTCGTTTTACAATACTTTCGGTTAGATTCAAGGCGGCATCCTCCGTAGATTTACCTTTGAGGAACCCATACTGTTTTTTTGCTATTATGTTATGCTGAGTCAAGAATCTTGTAAGTCTAGTATTTAGTATTTTTTCAAGAATTTTGGACATTATAGTCAGCACCGATATTGGCCTGTAATTTCCAATATTGGTCTTTTCACCTCCTTCGTGAACTGGGTGTACCAAGGCCTTTTTTAAAATATCCGGAAAAATGCCTGTCTTAAAAGATAAGTTACACAAATAGGTGAGGGGGGAAATCAAACTGTCTTTAGCAGTTTTAAATACTAGTGTAGGTATATTGTCAATACCAGATGCAGAATTGTTTTTTAGGTTCATGATAATGGTCTCAATTTCTCGATCGTCCGTTTCAAACAAAGCCATTGAGTCTATAGGAGGAGGTTTTGCCGAGTTATTAGAATTACTTGTTGACTTTGCGGAGTGTTTTCCTAAAATAGAATTAGAGTTTGCCCCACGTCAGCAAAATAATCATTCACCCTATTTAACGAGACACGAGGATCATCATGTAGGGTGAGAAGTTCAACGGCAGTGCTAGAAGGTTGTTTAAAATTTGTAATTTGATTTATAGTGTTCCACGTGCCTTTAGGGTTACCTTTGTTTTTATAAAATTCAGATTTTTTGTAAGCAATTTTCAGCTTTTTTATGAGATAGTTGCAAAAATTACGATATCTTGTATAGGTAATCTGTAATATCCTATTTAGTGGATCTACTCTTATTCTACGATGTAATTAGTCCCTGTGTCTGAAACATCTTACTAGACCTGGCGTTATCCAAGGCTTAATAGTACGTTTGCGATTTGGCACAGAGATTAATTTGGAAAAGGAAGTGAGAGCTTCAGTAATAATACTAACAACCTCTGTGGCTGCATCATTGGCATCTGTAGTGGTGTATACTGAAGAGAAATCTGACTGTGATAGTTTAGTTACTATTAATGGATAATCTATTTTTTGTACTATACTCCTAATGGTTTCCTTTTTCGGTTGTATATTTAATCGGAAAATCATAGGCGCATGGTCAGTAATGAGTGAATCTAATATGACAGTTTCAGCGTGCGCAGACGATTTCAGCATAACATGGTCAATACAACTATCTTGCCGAGTGGGCAAAACATGAGCAGGCAGTAAACCGTGGAAAGCTAACACATCGAGATATTTAGAGCTATTTTGGTCCCTATTATTAGGTGCTATATTTATTTTATTTATTTATTTTTACACTTCCTGCATTTTTAATGCAAAGGCGGACTTAATGCTATATAGCATTTTCTGCCAGTCAACCTTAGGGTGGTGCAGAGATGATTGTGGCAGGTGTATAAACTACAAAGATTGAAATCGTAATCCAACATTATACTACTTTTTATATTATATATAAATATTATGTTAATACATACATATTATATAAATAATACATACCTATAAATAATATATAAAATTAATATATACATATACATACGTATATTTAATACACAGTGTAACAAATGTAAGAGATGATGTTTCTATGGTCTTTCAAGTGACAGTTTGATGTAATACTGGCGCACCTTAGCCCTAAACGTGAAACTATTCGACGCCATTCTAATCTCGAGAGGGAGCGCATTCCAGAGAAGTACAGATTGTACAATGAAAGAAGAATGTACAAGGCTTGAGCTATGAGAAGGACACGAAAGAAGAGAAATTATATTTATGTCTCCAATTAGAACCAATGAGGCCGACGAAGCCAACGATGTAAGACATAAATCTAGACTATTACAGCAATTATCTATACATCTGTGGGAGGGAGATCTATAAACCGCCAATATTGCATATTTATTTTCGATTTCAATAAAAATACTGTTGGCATCAGAAATTAAGGCATGAATCACGCAATGTTTGATTTCCGCTTTGACAAAAATAAGAATTCCGTCGTTTTGGTTTTGATAGTCAGACATATATGAAATATATACAGGTAATACGGGCGGCATTGATAATTTACTTAGCCAGCATTCTGTCAGCACTATAATCTCAGGCTGAATATATATATAAATCTGTATTCATTGCCTATACAGTGTCCTGACTGACATATATCATAACAGCGCACAAATAACTGAAGCTAGAAACGTGCTATTTGGACAATGGATTTCTTTTGAAGTAATAAAGTATTTTTTATATGCACGCTTTAAGAGGTTATTCTATGGGTTAAATAATGATCGAAAGTTTAAAAAGCCAGGCAAAACCGCGGGCAACGTCTCCTAATAAGTAACTTTCAACAACTGTAATAAACACTTGTTACTTAAAATTTTTAGTTTTATAAGATAAGGTTATGTAAACTAAGATAAAATGTGATAAGATGAGATAAAATTACATACATACATAGACTCACGCCTGTTTCCCCGAAGGGGTAGGCAGAGGCATATTAACAGCCCACTTTTCGCCAGTGTTTTGATCCCGCGTAATAGGTGGCGAGCCTATTGCCGCTTATCGGGATATTTTGTTTGCCAGAGCCTCGTCCGTTGATCGGCAGGTGCACCACTTGCAGGTGAGGTTGGCTTGGGACCCTAAGTGCTTGGTGGGAACCCTATGCACCCATTTTGGACGTTATTATTAAAAGTATGTCGGAGATGTAGAGGGATTTCTTTCCGAAATATCGTTAGTGTCCGCCATGTTGTTCGTCCTTAGGCAGAATCAGTGCGCACAACCGACGCGGTCGAGCTCCGGAAGTCAAATGTGTCATGTCACTCGATCACTCGCCTTACCTTGACGTTTGACAGATGTCAAACGTCAAAAGTGACAACTCATAGACAACCTCGGCTCGAACTACTGACTCAATGAATCGATTTAAATGTCATAAACGCCAACAGATGGCGTTACTAGTACGTAACTAGTACGTAAACAAGCCGATTACTTTACTCCTCCGACACGGCCATACTGACAGCGAGCGCGTTCTCGCGCGTTTTCTTAAGCAGCTGCTGTCCCAGATGTCGTTAGCCTTGACCTTAAAGTATAGAGTTTCCACACAGTGAACAATAAGGGTAAAAAAGCGTGGAACTCAACGCATCCCAGCTTTCAATAACCGATAATCGCAAGCACAAAGCGCGGAGCTTTCAGTGCTCAACCGTCACAAGCACAAAGCGCGGAGCTTTCAATGACCAATGGCCGCAAGCACAAAGCGCAGAGCTTTCAATGCTCAGTCATCACAAGCACAAAGCGCGGAGCTTTCAGTGCTCAAACATCAGAAGCACAAAGCGCGGAGCTTTCAATGCTCAAACATCAGAAGCACAAAGCGCGGAGCTTTCAATGCTCAAACATCAGAAGCACAAAGCGCGGAGCTTTCAATGCTCAAACATCATAAGCACAAAGCGCGGAGCTTTCAATGCTCAAACATCAGAAGCACAAAGCGCGGAGCTTTCAATGCTCAAACATCATAAGCACAAAGCGCGGAGCTTTCAATGCTCAAACATCAGAAGCACAAAGCGCGGAGCTTTCAATGCTCAAACATCAGAAGCACAAAGCGCGGAGCTTTCAATGCTCAAACATCAGAAGCACAAAGCGCGGAGCTTTCAATGCTCAAACATCATAAGCACAAAGCGCGGAGCTTTCAATGCTCAAACATCAGAAGCACAAAGCGCGGAGCTTTCAATGCTCGATCATCTCAAGAACAGCTCAGAGTAGGGTATTTCCATTATAAAACAATTTCTGCCGAATCATACAGTTTTATTATCCATAAAGTAACAAATAAATATCTCTTACAGCGTACTTGTGCAGGCAATTTTAACGTTTTAATCACAATCAATCATCAGCATTATTACAAAGCTATTCAATTTGTCTGACTACAATTACTATCAGTCTCAAGTTGATTGGACATATCGGCCAAACTCTCGGGGTACTTGCGCAGTTTTTCGTGACACACGTACTGAATGCGTCCACCAGCTACTGGCTCTACCTTGTATCTATCGTTATCGCAAACTTCTATTACCTTGCAGGGATTCGAATACTTTTCGCCTAATTTAGTTATTGTCCTGGGGTTCTTTTCGACAAAAACCATGTCGCCGGTCTTGAAAGGGCGTATCTTGGCTTTGCCCTTATCGTAGCGCACCTTATCGGCACGGGCCTGCTCGTCCATCCTGAACTTTGCCTCGCGCCTAAGTTCATGGAGATCGAATTTGTCGTATTTCTGTACTAAGGCGTTAATTTTAGGGGGACTTTTATTGCAGCCCATCAACAATTGAAGTGGGCTCTTACCCGTACTTTTAACAACGGTACAGTTTAGCGCGAGTTGAATTTCGCCTAAAGCCGCCTTCCAGGACCTACGTTCGTGGTTCTCAGTTATAGAGAAGCAATTAGTTAGGACAGACATAAAACGCTCCACTTGCCCGTTCGCTCTACTAACTCCACTAGCGATCTCGTGAAAATCTATAGACCACTCTCTGCACAGGTCTTGAAACTCTTGTCCGGTAAATGATGTGCCCTGATCCGCGATTATCCTATTTGGTGATCCAAATAAAGAGACAAAAGTGCGGAGTGCATTACTAGCAGATTTCGCCGTTAAGTCCTTTACCGGCGTCAAATAACAATATTTTGTAAAGGCGTCTATTATTACGATGACATATTCCTTAGTATTTCTATAGCCAGTTAGTTTACCGCTTGTGTCGATATGGAGGGTATGTATCGGTTCGGGAACTTTGTCTATCGGATGTAAAGATGACTGTCGGGCACCTGATGGCTTTTTATTAACTTTGCACGGCAAGCATCGATCTACATAAGTTCTTACGCATGTTGTCATATTTGGGAACCAGAAGTGTTCTCTTATTTTACTAAGGGTCTTATCCCAGCCTAGATGTTTGAGTTCATCATGAAATTTTTGAATGATTTGCCATCGATAATTTTTCGGGACTATAGCGCGACATAAAGTTCTTTTGTCTAACTGAAATTGTATGTGTAGAACGTTGTCTTTTATTGTATACGATGATCTTAAGTTTGCGTCTAAAGTGTCATTTTCTATAGCCTGAATTATTTTGTTGAGATCTGGATCTAACCGTTGTTCTACTTGCAACCAATCGTGTCTAACTTTTACAATATTTACTGTCGCGGTGTTATTTACAACAGGGTTTCTGCTTAAGAAATCTACGTGAGGAATTCTCTCGCCTTTGCGATATTCGACCTCGAAATCGAAGCTTTGCATATACGCCCACCATCTGTGCACTCGAGAGGACAAATCTTTCTTATGACGAGAAGCTTTTAGACTATTGCAATCTGTTACAACCTTAAATTGTCTTCCAAACAAATAATGCCTGAAATGTTTAAGAGATTTGAAAACAGCTAAAGTTTCTAATTCGTAACTATGATATCGGCTCTCTACTTCGGTCGTTCTTTGGCTATAGTATTCAATTACTCTCAGTTGATTATCTACTTTTTGGAAAAGCACCGCGCCGTAACCAAGGGAGCTGGCGTCCGTATGGACTTCAATATCATGAGAAGGATTAAAGATGGTCAGTAGTGGTTCTGAAGTTAAGTATTTTATTACAGTATCGCGGGCTTTTGTGTGCTCGCTCTTCCACTCCCATTTAGAATCTTTTTGTGTGAGCTGGTACAACGGGGCCATAATCGAGGAAAAGTTTGGAATAAACTTTCGGAAGTACCCCGCTAAGCCATTAAACTGACGCAATTCCTTTAGGTTTTTTGGTGAAGGAGAATTTGTGAGAGCTTCTACCTTTTTCGGGTTCGGTCTAACTGTACCTTCGGATATAATGTACCCTAAATACTCTACGGACGATTTAAGAAATTTACATTTGTTCCAGTTAAACGAGAAACCTGCAGTTGATAGTGTATCTAAAATTTGTTCTAAATGACAAAACGCATCTTCCTTAATTTTTGAATACACAAGAACGTCGTCCATGTACACGGTAGCAATAACGTCTTTGTGTTTGCCAAGGGCTTTGTTGATAGCTCTTTGGTACACAGCCGGAGCGTTGCACAGCCCAAATGGCATCTTCAGAAACTCCCAGGAACCATCGGGCGTCACAAAGGCAGTCTTTTCGATGGAGCCAGAATTATTAGAGATGGGTATTTGATAAAATCCTGACGCCATATCTAAAGTCGAGAATACACAAGACTGGCCAAGACTATCTATTTGGTCAGAGATGATGGGTAGGGGATAATTATCACGAACCGTGTTGCTATTCAACTCCCTATAATCTATGCAAAGCCTATCGGAGCCGTCTTTCTTTTTAACTAATATGGCTGGGCTAGAGAAAGGCGAAGAGCTCTCTCACACAATATTTTTCGATACAAGGTCAGCGATGATATTTTTCATGGCTTCGCGTTCTACTGGAGCTAGACGGTAGGGATGACGCTGTACAATTTTATTCGGATTTTTAAGTTTAATTTCCATTTCGCCCGTGTTAACAACAGAATTAGAACTTCCTTTCACAAAACTATCACTGAACCGACCAATTATCGTCCGTAATCGAGCAATGTCTTTGCAGTCAGTTAGATCGGTATCAATATCCAGTACGTCACGATTCTGTAATAAACAAACTTCAGCATGGACTTCGCGAGCGATGTGGATACCCTTGTTATTGATAGTTAAGCTCAAACCGGGACGGGTAAAAACGTCTCGACCAATTATAACGTCATGGGGTAAAACATGAGAGTCTACAATTACGAATGTCACTTCTACGTGTACTTCATTAATTTTGATAGGCAAACTTATACGGGAGAACGAAAAGGTAGTATTCGAGCCAATACCTGTCAGGCGCGTGGATGTAAAATCTCGAGTGCCTGTTAGGGCATCAGCTATATTCTTACGAATCAATGAACAGTCGGAACCACTGTCCACGAGAGCTTGTAATCTATAATCATCAACATTTATTTCGACTAACGGGGCTTCGGATTGCAGGCACAGGTTAACTGACTTTGCAGCACTTGATATCTTTAATTTTTCATCTCTCTGTTTAGAAAAACACACTTGCTCTGTATGGCCTAGTTTATGACAATAGGAACACTCTACTGGGCTTTTCTCATTTGATCTAGTCGCAGAGATTCTAGGGGAGTCGCTACGCGCCGCACCTGTAGGTTTTACTCGCGATTTACAATTACGTTGGTAATGCCCTGGCTTACCGCAACTATGACACGTAATACGATCGTTAGAATCTTGTTTGCGACGCTTATATTCACTCGGACCGGCTTGTGAACTAAGGGGTCTTTTGTAACTTTTAATTTTCGGGTAAGTACCAAGATGTCTATCAAGTGCTATGAAGTCAGCAGGCGTATTTTTTAACAAATCTGAACGTACCTGAGTATCCGAAATACCCGAAATAACGACTTCGATCTTGTTAGCTTCACTCCAAGCAGTCTCCAATCGGTCGATCATGGCAAGCTTGTTAGTTGAGTACTCCACGTAGGTTCTGGCACGATCGCTGCTATACTGCACCATATCTTGAAAAAGGTCATGAAATCTCTTGGTCGCCGCAAACTGTCTTGATAAACGCTCCTTTGCTTCATCCCACGTTTTGCACAATGGGTACGACTTAGAGGCCCATTTGCGTGCTCGGCCTCGCAGATGTGTAAACGCAACGTTTCGCGTCTCGTAATCGGTCCACGAATTTTCAGTACGGTGATGGTCTATTTCGTCGCACCACTGAGCAGCTGTGAATTCACAATCGTCGGGGTCGAAGGACGGTACGTAGACGTCGCTCGGTTTCATTTTCTTCGCGTTGGTTTTCGGGGTTGATAAATCAGCATTATTTCGAAAACTCTCGGCCATACCGCGAAAAAATGTTGTCCACATGTCACTAGGTATAGCTGTTAAACGATCTTCCATTTGTGGGGTAGTATTTTGATCGTTTTTTCTCGAATTTTCAATGCCACTATTTTCGCCACATGGTGTAGCAGAATCACGAAAATATTCACTTTCCGTAGCCTCAGGAGGTTGGGTAAGCACGTTGGAGAAATGCTGTTCCAATCCCACCGCTGCTGTCGGAGATGTAGAGGGATTTCTTTCCGAAATATCGTTAGTGTCCGCCATGTTGTTCGTCCTTAGGCAGAATCAGTGCGCACAACCGACGCGGTCGAGCTCCGGAAGTCAAATGTGTCATGTCACTCGATCACTCGCCTTACCTTGACGTTTGACAGATGTCAAACGTCAAAAGTGACAACTCATAGACAACCTCGGCTCGAACTACTGACTCAATGAATCGATTTAAATGTCATAAACGCCAACAGATGGCGTTACTAGTACGTAAACAAGCCGATTACTTCACTCCTCCGACAAGTAATAATGCGTCTCGGCTTTATGCAAAACGTCTGTCTGGAGCACCATTAAGTCGAACTTCAAAATAGAGATAAAATTATATGAAAAAATATGTATATATTTTATATTTGACACTTAATATCATGCCATCTTTACCTACCTATCAAACTTGTGTCGCAAGTTATTAAATACCTAATGATAATTTTATTCTGATATGAAACTAATGTTAGCTCAGGACAGCAATTGTATATTGGAGATTTCAACAGACTATCATTATCATGTTCATCGGAGTCTAGACCACGGCTTTATTTGTTTTTCGTGTGAGTCTCGTGTGTGGCCAAGTCTGGTGTCGGAGTTTTCAGGCCGCCCGAAGGCCTTCGACATGGCCTAACGATCCCTATCCTTAGACAAGAACAGGGACCGACAGCTTTACGTGCCCTCCAAAGCACGGTAGCACTCAGATGTAAATGCCACACACGGTCACCCATCCAAATGGCGACCTGTGCAAGCGTTGCTTAACTTTGCCGATCTGTTACGAACCACAAGCCAAGTCTCGCTATGAGTGACCACTACCACGGCGCCCATTGCGTATTGAATGGTAAATTATCGCTTGCCCCCCGTGCCTTGCAGAGCACGTTATGTCTACAGTTGGGGATGCCATGAGGATCTTTCTTCATAAATATGGATTCATTATAATTAGGCACATGCATATCTTAATATATAAAATCCTTGCGTTACTGACTGACTGACAGACACGCTACAGCCGAAACTATTGGGCGCAGGAAGCTGAAATTAGGCATGTATGTTCCTTGGAGACCGTAGGGGTGCACTAAGAAGGGATTTCCCGAAATTCCCACGGGATCGGTCAAAACGGGTAAATTAACAAAATGTGCGGGCGTAGCTGCGGGCGTCCCCTAGTTAATTATAAATAGGGATTCATTTCCCTACAGGCAACATGGGAAACAGTAGCCTTGAATTTGTTGATGGGTTTGATGATGCATGCTTGTGCACAGAATATCGCTATACTGTTGGGTTGCGGAGGTAAGACAGTGTCTAATAATTATGTATGATGACGTTTTGGACGACGATAAAAAATAAGATAAGTAATCGAAACTGTATGTTAACAATTTAATTCTGATAACTTCGAAATAAAAATAAACTGCCTCGTTGGTCCCGCGGCATAAATGTGCGCGTGGGATTGTGAGGTCTCGGGTTCGATTCCCGGGTCGGGCAAAGTGTTATTGGGTTTTTCCGTTAGGAAATTCTCAGTAGCAGCACGGAGTCTGGTAATGTGCCCGGTACGGCAATAGGCTCGCCCCCTATTACGTGGGACCTAAAAATTCATGGCGAAATGTGGGTGTAATATTACACCTCTGCCTACCCCTTCGGAGATACAGGCGTGAGTCTATAAAAAAAAATAAAAAAAAAACTTCGAAATGTCAGTAAACACATTAGTGGGAGCCGTGGATTTGAACCCGGAATCCTCTGCGTATCAGTCTAGATTCTTTTCCCTCGGCTATCACTACATCCACAGGCTATCGAATACGGGCTATCGAATAGGGTCTCGGGTTCGAATCCACGGCGCGCACCAATGATTTAAAGTTATGCACGTATTAAATTGTTAATTATCGCTTGCTAAACAGTGAAGGAAAACATCGTGAGGAAACCTGTATGTCTGACAGTTCTCCATAATGTTCTTGAAAGAAATGTGAATTCTGCCAACCCGCACTTGGCCAGCGTGGTGGACTATGGCCTAACCCTTCTCATAGTGAAAAGAGGCCCGTGCCCAGTAGTGGGACAGTTCAGGACTGATGATGAAAGAGAGTGAGAGACCAAGCATAAATGTGCCATATGACCTTCAAAATTGCATACACAAATTAAAAACCATCTAATAACTATATCATGTTTTTAATAAGCTTAGTCTAATTATTATACACTTTATCTTTGTATACCAATCATTCTTTATTTGTCATCATTCTAAATTTGATATTTATAAAACTGATTGGCATGTTGGTCTAGTGGTTAATGACCCAGGGTCTGGGTGAAAATAATCTATACTACTTAATATCATAAAGCTGTAGAGTTTGTTTGATTGTTTGCTCGAACGCGCTAATCTCCAGAACTACTGGTCCGCGTCCGATCTGAATCATTATTTTTATGTTGGATAGCCCATTTATCGACGAAGGTTATAAAACATCACGCTATGAGCCACGGGTGCCGAGCAGTAGTCTTAAATAACGTGGGTGTAACCGCGGGCGTATCTAGTCTGTTATAATTATGCTATGTACATACATATGTAGCATAATACAGAAGTTTGCGTGAGGTTTGGTTGAGGTGCGAGGTTGCTATAGTACTGGCTTTACCTAGATTTTTTTTGTTATACTATTACCTTAAATTTACTTTTATTAATATTTTGATGATCAGATTATGAAACGCGTCAATAACCATTTTTTGTGAGTATAAAGTCATAAAATTTGAGGATTTGGATTTATTGCAAAATTAATAAGATTGTGTTTATTAGTATCAGTATAAGACCCGTATCAGACAAGAAAGAAAGAAAGAAGAAAGAAAGAAAATACATATATTTGCAGCAGATTATGCAATACACAAAACACAGTTAATTACAAAAAGGAAAGAAATAAGAAAAATAATAATAATATAATAATAACATACTGCAAAATGGTCGCAACTCAGCAAAATGCTAGTTTTAAAAAAACTAGCGCTGGTCTTCCGTTGCGACCATGTTGGTTACTAATATATCTAATAAATTCAGCACAACTAATACATCATACGACATAAAAAAATAGTACAGCTAGTCAACTGCCTGCCGTTAATAAGCATGAGATAGTTTAATAATAACATAACATATTATAACATAACTTCATGCCTTTTTGTCACCGAAGGGGTAGTCAGAGAAGTATTGCACCCACACTTCCCCAGTTATGTTTAGGTCCCAATGTACCTAATAGGAGGCGAGCCTATTGCCATCTAGTGGGAACATAACTAAACGAGCGATAATTAACATTTTGAATACACACATAACTTTGAAAAGGCAGAGGTGTGTGCCCGGGGTAACTAGGGATCAAACCCGAGACCGTCGTCTCGGCAGTCCGTTACGTACACCACTAGGCTATCGCCGCTATTATAGCGTAATAATGCAGTATAATATATTGGGATAACTGACGCACGATCACAAATCAAGTAGAGTCTGTACAATGGTAAAGTGATTTATTTTCTTTTTAAGAAATGACAATTCCCGTACTAGCAATAAATCCTGTGCCGCGGGGTACTCTACTACAGCCAATGGGCGCAATGAACACCCAGACTCGAAACAACAACTTATGGATCACACAAAGTGTTGTCTCGTGTGGGAATCAAAGCCACAACACTCGGCGCAGTGTCAAGCGGCGAGGCGGCCGCTTAAAGCACATACGGCCATTTTCAATATTCGAACTGTAGATAGATCTGTAGATTTTAGGTTCGTGTTTGACATATTTTGTATGGAGCTTATGTCATAAACTGTCAAAAACGAATCTAAAATCTACAGATCAATCTTTATTTCGAATATTGAATTCCGTAGTAAGCCAACCGTGCAGTCTCAATCAATTTCTCTTTATTAGTATACTAGAGGACGCCAGCAGGTACGCCTGCATTTTTTTTTATTTACCCGTTTTTGTCGATCCTGTGGGAATTTCGGGAAATCCCCTCTTAGTGCACCCCTACGGTCCCCAAGGAACATAGTTTCAGCTGTAGCGTGTCTGTCAGTCAGTCAGTATCGGAAGGATTTTATATATGAAAATAATTTTTAGCTAACAACCAGTTTAGAACGTGTCTATTGCTGTGAAAAACTGGCAAGAAACTCAAGGCAACGATGAAATTTAATAGCAATAGCGTTACTTTTGAATTGCGGAGGTCAAACGACAGTAGTTCTGTTTAAAGGCTTATCTTCAGTCAAATCTGATAAGACTTGTCTTGAATGCGGGCCATCAGCGGGCTGAGTCAGTTATAATTACAAGCGTCAGATGATATCCTGCATTGTACTTGCATCTAAACCTATTATGTCTGGACTGCAAAAGAATATAAAATAACGATGAAATATACTTAATGAAATTACAAAAAAAAGCAAAGACTCTGAGTTTGTTTCGGCCTTTCTTCTTAAGAAGTCATTTAGCTAGGAAAAGCCGGCATCATCTAGAATAGGGTTTTGACTTGTATAAGTGTTGTAAACAACCAAAATGCATATTATGACACACTAGCGAAGTGAAACTTAGCATATTATTATGATTTATGAATAATTACCAATTTAATACGCACTTAACCTCGAACTCAACTGCCTCGTTGGTCTCGCGGCATAAATGTGCGCGTGGGATTGGGAGGTCTCGGGTTCGATTCCCGGGTCGGGCAAAGTATTATTACACCTCTGCCTACCCCTTCGAGGACAAAGGCGTGAGTCTATAAAAAAATCAATAAAAAAATAACCTCGAAAAGTCAGTGGTGCGAGCCGCGAATTAAACCCTTTATTCCTTCTGCGTAAAGTTTTGGTGGTATCTCGCTGCCTTAATTACAAAGTTTATTATAATATCCTAATTAGTTCTGCTAGCTGTCAGAATTATTATAATTTAAACCGTCCAATATTTAACTGTTATGTTTTTTGTGGAAGTGCCTACCGTAAACTTTTATTAGTTTTGCCACTATGGTTAACAATTAAGTGAATAACACTTGTTTATATATTTTTAATTTTTTTATAGACTCACATCTGTATCTCCGATGGGGTAGGCAGAGGTGTAATATTACACCCACATTTCGCCATGCATTGTAAGGTTCCTCGTAAGGCGAGCCTATTGCCGTTACCGGGCACATCACAAGACTCCGTGCTGCTACTGAGAATTCGGACAAACCCAATAACACTTTTGCCCGACCCCGGAATCGAACCCGAGACCTCCGATCATTAGACGCATACGCTATCCACTGGACCACGGAGGCAGTCTAAACAAGAGCAGAAAAAAATAACTTTACGGTAGGCACAAGGCCCTTGAAGATGTAAAAATTGGGCAAGTGCGAGTCGGACTCGCGCACTAAGGGTTCCGTACCATCATCTATAAAAAAAAACACGTTTGTTGTATAATGTATACGTAAATATTTTTTAAGTTTCTACCTGTTTATTAAGACTGAATAACAAATTGCTTAAAAATTACGTTTGTTGTATGGGAGCCCCCCTTTATTATTTAGTTTTATTTAATTTAATTATTTATTTTGGGAGGTAATATACAACTACATATTCTGTGAAAATTTTAAGCCTCTACCTGTTACCATTAGTAATTTTGAGCAAAAAATACAAAAAAAAACACGTTTATTGTATGGGACCCCCCCTTAATATTTTCATTTTTTTTATTTTTAGTATTTGTTGTTATAGTGGCAACTGAAATACATAATTTGTGAAAATTTCAGCTCTCTAGCTATCACAGTTTATGAGATACAGCCTGGTGACAGACAGACAGACAGACAGCGGAGGCTTAGTAATAGGGTTCCGTTTTTTACCTTTTAGGTACGGAACCCTAAAAAGCAACAGTTGCTGGTCGGTTCAAATCAACGACAACCCAGCCTACTAGACACCTAATGTTATCATTTCTACAAACAAACAGTTTTGTCAAAGCGGTGAGGTATGCGGGGCAAGGGGGGCTTCAAAAATGCACTCAAATTGGCCGGATCAAATTTGCGGTACGTCATAATTCATAACTAGTGTTATGATTGGTTTTATGTAAGACGTATAAGTCTAACGTTTTGTCAGAAAGTGTTCGCCTTACGTCTGCCGTCTAGTAGGCTGGGTTGTCGTTGGTTCAAATACAAATATTGTAATAGCTAGCAGAACATATTAGGATATTATAAATTTGATTAAAGTCGTAAGTAATTACATATTTTGTGAAATGAGTTTGCTATATAAATAATTTAATAACGAGCCTTCTCAAATTGCAGTGGCAATGTCACAATTTTGTGTAATCCTTTGTGGTTTTGAACAACAGTGTTTACTGATCATCAGTTTTGTCTATTATGAATATCTATTTAACCTTTAAGTATGGACGTCACATTTTTATAACATAACGGCCCGGTCACGGCCTAGAGCGGCGGGCGGCAGCGGCGAGCGTTTTCGATGTACATGGCGCGTTTACTGTGTCGCGGCGCGCGGCCGCCTCAGGCTGGTTTTAGTCTTACGCTGACGGCACGCGCATCGTCAGCGCTGATGACCGAGATATATGGACTTCTAGGAAGCGTTTTTGAATGACGCGTAGCTATTAGCGCGCACGGTGGTCAGCGCTGATAGCTACGCAGACGTACGCGTCGCGCGTCGGCCCCGCGTAGCTGTCAGCGCTGACGATCGCTCGAGCGCCTCTGCTTTCAGTGAGCGTTTTAGGGTCGAGCGGAGCGGATGTCATCGCGCGTACAGTCATGGCGAATCGCGAAGTGGATACAGGTCGAGTTATCGATGAGTCGTTCAATCGGTGGTATAGGCACGATTCGTAGGCTGCAATGGGCCAGTTTATCCTGTATCTTTGCCAGTAATTCCTCAAAAGTTCTATTTGACATTCGAAAGTAATTAAAGAATTTACTTTTGTCAGCCCTTAAAGTGCCATAAAACAAGACAAATTCTCCTGCAACGGCTCTCTGCTCAATCAATGGATGAACATGGAGTCTTCGTCGTCGCCAATTTTTATTTTTTTGGAATAGATAGTACAAAGCAGCAATAATTAATACACTCCGCAATTTGATCGTCGACTGTACAGTAAGGCGGTCAGTACGATATTAAAACGAGCCACGCTGAGCCTCAGCGCTGACAAACTACGCGCTGAGCTATGAGCGCTGACGGTCAGCGTGAGACTAAAATCAGCCTCAGAGTAAACGCATGTACATCGCCCCTGCCGCGCCGCTCGCCGCTTAGACCGATCTCGTGACCAGCCCGTCCAGCATACGCACCACGAGAAAATTATCTCTACATGTTTACTCGTATTTATGACGATTATCTCTATTACATCCGACCAAACACACACACACACACACACATACACGCAGACACACACACATTCATACACACATGTTTAATTTTATTTTATCAATTAGCTGTAAGGAAACAAAATAAAATACTTGTTAGATCATAACATCATGGTTACCTATGTATGTACGTGTTGGAGGAGCTGAGCTTTCCTGACACAGGCCTTGAAGCCTAAAAGGAAGCCCCAGCTTTAAGTTTAGATATTTTGATGTGGTTAAAGAAAATAAAAGATTTTTATTTTATTTTTTATTATTTTTTACTCGCTGACTCTAACATGGTTACACACACGATTCGACTCGTTATGTCAAATGTAGCTATAATAGTAGTTTTTACTTATCTGTGGCATTTCTCTCGACGAATCCTAACATGACGGCCCAATATTACTCGATTATGACAAATTTTGACAACTAAAGCTGTGCGTCCACCGGATCGGAATCGGAGCGTACGGAGCGGAAGGATTTGTTGCTTTGTATTAATTTCTATGAAACTGCGTGCACTGGATCGGAATTTCTGCGCCAGAGACCGGTATTTGTGCTGATGACGTCATCCGCAGTAAACGCATCATTCGGATGCCGAGCGTTTCAAGTTCTGACGTGTTTGCGGCATTAAACTGTTGGCAAAAATACTTATTCACGATGAACGACGATGCTTTAATTACTTTAGTAGAGTCATATGAATGTACCCAAAAATCTATGATATTCATTATTTATGATATTCATCAAATTTATAATATTCTCCGAAAATTAATCTACAACAATATCCTCGTCACTATCCTCCTGCTTTAAAAATACCTAAATTGCCGATGCTGAATCCGAATGCAGTGGACGCACCCCATCGGCATTTTGTAAATGACGACGCTCCGTCCGCTCCGATTCCGATCCGGTGGACGCGCAGCTTAAAATAGTAATAATAGTCGTCATGCTTTCATACGACGAGAACTACACGAGCAACTAAAAATATTTCTTTAAAACAACACAGAAAATGGCAGTCCCTTATTATAATTATTTAATAACCCTATAAGAAGAGCGCCACGCGAGAAAAGTGCAAAGAAAGCGAATTAGGGATCTCTGTGACCCTTTCACGTTGAACGACAGAGAATTCCAGATGCTTTGGTGTATATCAAAACCAATGGCTCTGTTTCTCAAAGAAAGGCTTGCCACGGATCTCGAGCCTCATTCAGATGGCTTGCCTGTCTATTTAAAGGTAAGTTAATATCATTATTATCGAAGCTGCGCATGGGACCTCATTTAAGGTGAACGCAGACTTGGCCGCACCGCAGTCTCCGCAGTCCCCGCAGTCATCGCTTTTTGTTAATGGCCTCGCACATCTATCCGCACCGCAGTCACTGCAGTCGTTCCCGTGGCCGCACGCATCGCACTTGATTAATTTCATTCAGTGGGTGTCATCCGCGCTAGCCGCAGCGTCCGCTGCGTGCGGGTCGGTGTTGGTGACGTCATCAGCTGCGGCTTGGGGAGTTCGGTCGTTTCAGGGACTGCGGCGACTGCGACGCGGGTGGGTATGCGAGGTTGCATAGAACTTCATACGAAGAATTCGAATGCGAATACTGCGGCGCGTGCGGTGCGGCCAAGTCTGCGTTCACCTTTATTCAACACAGTAACAATTGTTAATACTTTGTAGGTATTGACATCAGTTTCGAATTAAAACTAATCAACTTTTGAATTGAACAATACATACATTATACAAATTACAAATATCAAATAGTACATAATATGATAAACTATAGAGGTGGATACAAGTCTTTTGAGCCATTTGAGCACAAATTGAATGAACTAAACCGGTGTGGTTACATTAATAAATGCCGTAATTGACATTCTATGTTTCAAAGGGCAACATCGGTTACTCGTGCAACTAGAGCGAATTCTTCGACGTGAAGCTTGTCTATCGTGGCGCGCATGTTAAAGAAAACGAGATATTAACCGATAACGAGAATATTTCTTCTTTCACGCGTGTGATATCTCGTGGTGCGTATCCTAGGCGGGCAGGCCGTTACCGTGGTCACAGGCTTCTACACTTCCTAGTGTTATTTTTTAACAAGATTATGCAAAACAGCTTCAATACTATATTTAAATTGAAGTATGGGTTAGCTATTATGAAAATACGTGGAAATGTAATCTACGTTTTTAGTAAATATATAGGAACATACAAAATCAGAACATCGGAACAGTCTTTGGGTAATTTTAAGTATAATTATGTATTTAGCTATAAAACATTAAAATAATAATAGAAAACAAAATTTAACTTCTTTTTATTAAATACCAACATGAAGGCAACTCAAAAAATAAAAACATCACATAAAAAAAGAAATACCAGAATTTTTTACAACTGCTGTTTGCGCTTAATTATTGACAACCTCTGCACTAAGAACGAGGACATTGTAAGCACACTAGCAATAATTACAGATTTACATAGAAGCGCAGTTCTTAAGGATTTCGTGTGCCGATTCCAAGTGGAGACTGGCTCCAGTTTAGTTCGTAGTTGGTGCCGTTGGCAGCACTGGCGTCGTTCTCCGTCTCTCTTGCTCTCGGAGTTAAGATACACAGGAGTAACGTTCGACTCTCTTGCTCTCGTAGAGACAGCTGTCAATTTGCATGCGGCAATTTGGGTCACAGAAAGTTCATTCTCAGAGCGCCCATAGGAAATGCGCCTCTATGTAAATATCTGAGCTCTTTTACACTAGCTTGTTGTATGCGACACAAATATGGGTTGTTATTCTATGCTTCTTTTCAGTAAAAAATCTACATGCTTTTCTTGTCCCTTGTATGGGTGGTAGTGACTGGTCATCCACTACCATATCACTTATCTTAATATATAAAATCCTTGCGTTACTGACTGACTGACAGACACGCTACAGCCGAAACTTTTGGGTGCAGGAAGGTGAAATGTGGCATGTATGTTCCTTGGGGATCGTAGGGTTGCACTAAGAAGGGATTTCCCGAAATTCCCACGGGATCGGCCAAAACGGGTAAATTAAAAAAAATGCAGGCGTAGCTGCTGGCGTCCTCTAGTTGTGTATATTTTATACCATAGTTATGGACGTGTAGCCTGACAGGCTTCAGGTGATTTTTAAATACAGATTACTCACGTGTCTTTCATCGAATGACGCAACCTCGTCCTTTACTGATCGTTTCGTTACTAAAACTGAAGCTAGGTACTGAGCAGCTCAGGTATGAGGAGCAAGGGGAAGTTCACAAAACATAGAAACTAACATTCGTCCGGAGCCTGGCTACACGTTCATACTCAAAGTTTTAGATTTATAACTATGTTAGTTAAATATCACAGCGTTAGCCTAGTGGATATACCAACAGACTGCCATGCAGGGGGTATCGAGTTCGAATCCTAGGCGCGCACCACTGACTTTTCGGAGTTATCTGCTTATTGAATTGTTGTAATTAAAATGCACTTAGCCGTCGGTCCCGGTTGTCATGAAGATCTCTGTCAGTCATCATAGATAGTCAGTCCCTCAGAATTAACTGACACTAGTACAAACCATGGAATATCGCTAGCCCTTTCGGTTACAGGTAGTCGCTCTGTGGTAAAGCTGATATTCAGTCAAATCCGGATAGACTAGTAAGCGGACCCCGGGCCACAACTGGGATAACGCCAGGAGGATGATGAATTATATATAGTGAAAAGTCTAAGTACGAAGACTGCCTCGTTGGTCTCGCGGCATAAATGTGCGCGTGGGATTGGGAGGTCTCGGGTTCGATTCCCGGGTCGGGCAAAGTGTTATTGAGTTTTTCTATTAGGAAATTCTCAATAACAGCACGGAGTCTGGTAATGTGCCCGGTATGGCAATAGGCTTGCCCCCTATTACGTAGGACCTAAAAATTCATGGCGAAATGTGGGTGTAATATTACACCTCTGCCTATCCCTTCGGGGATACAGGCGTGAGTATATATATATAATATAAGTCTAAGTAGTTTTCACAAGCCAGACCGTCGTCTTGTTGAAATAGTGGTGCATGGTTAGTTGCAGGCGGCTCACAATCGGTCTATGTTGAACCGTAGGTGCGGTCTATGTTCAACAGTGGTCGTCTTTTATTACACCTTGTTATGTTTACACATATTATGTATGTATCTGATATCACGTGCGTGCCTCACTAATTGGCCCCGTTGAAAATCGGCGCTAGGCATTCGCCTAGCACATGCCGAACGAGGTCCTTTTTTTGGTTGCACGCAAAAGTCTATATTAACCCATATATGCCCAGAAATATTTAGATCACCAATTTTAATGAATTTTGGATATTGTTGTCTCTAATGGAAGTAATTAACCTGAAAACTAGTAGATTTATTTTATTTATTTATTTATAACTTCATACACAAAACATGTATAGGCGGACTTAATGCCTGAGGCATTCTCTGCCAGTCTACCTTGGGGTGATGCAGAGATAGAACAAGGTAGGTGCAAATTGAAGTAAAAGGAAACATGACAATCCTAATAAATACTTAAAAATGAAAAACATAAATGTCCATACATAAATACTACTTAATATAAAGACAAATAATTATACTAAATACATAGAATATACATATTATAAGTACATAAATATATAATATAATAAATACGTATACATAATATATATAAATACATAAGTATATTATATATTAAATATATTTAAATAAATTACCTCTGAGATGATCCTGCCAGTTGGTTCAGTAAGAACTGCCGTACTTTTATTTTAAAAGTGAAGCGACTGGTGACCATCCTGATTTCCAGAGGAAGAGCATTCCACAGAAGGATAGATTGGATAGGTAAAGATGCATGAAGGAAATCGGAGCTGTGTGAAGGGCAGAGAAGGAGTCGATTATTAGAGGAGCGTAGGGTTTTATCGTGAATAGAAAATAGGTATTCTCCAAGACATCAGCAATTTCAAGCGTTGAGAGCACGCGCCGTGACCTGCGAAAAAGAAGTACACTCTGTATCATTTTTGCCCAAGGGGTCGATTTTGACCCTAACAAACAGTTCATCCAAAATTAGCAAAAATAGATAGTCCTGAACAGATTTGATATGTTACCAACATGCAAAATATATTCATTTTATTAATTCATTAACAATAATTGCAAGATTTCAAACAAATAAATAAGTACTAAGATTTTTGTCAGCGAAGGTCTTAAATTTTCGACCAAAAAAAACGTGTCCCTACTTTTCTCCTAATTTTCAACTGTTATTGCTTTAGTTTTGCATAATGTAACGCTCTTACAACGTACGTAGTTCTTACGACAACTCGTAGATAGCGTTAAACTATGAAAATAATATACGGATTTTATTTATGGCGCTTTGCCACTGAACATGTACCGTTGGGTCGTTTTTGTGCTCTTGGGCATATATGGGTGAGTCTCGTGAATTTATTATTATTCTTTTTTTTTTGTCATGTACCCATTTCTTCGTTTTTTTTCTTGTCTAGTTGTATTTCATTTGATTTATGTGTTATTATTTTTTTACCTTTTTATGTTATTTGTCAATATTGTTTCCCATTTTTTTTGGTTGTGTGTATGCTAAAAATAAATGTATCTTTTTATTTAGGCTGAGAGTGTAACAGTAGCTATAAAATATCTCGTTGTCATAGCACTGAATTTTTTTTTAACAAACCCGCTTTGATTTAAAAAAACAACAGTGAAGCAGCACCGTCAACTTAGACTATTAGACTGGCTAATATTCAAAGCATATTCTGGATTTAATTAAATATTTTATGTACACCCAATTTAACAATATGGCCAGTCATTGCTGACCAAATTGTTATACGCTGAAAATTTAACGATATGATCAATGTTATTTGGCCATTTCATTAAATTCTCGATAATATTGGACTCCGTACAGAATCTTCCTCTTCCATTTAATAGCGGCAATAACCCACTGGTGTACGTAAAGGACTGCCAAGACGATGGTCTCGGGTTCGATCCCCAGGTACCCCGGGTACACACCTGTGACTTTTCGAAGTTATGCGTGTATGTTGTTGTTAATGTTAATTATCGCTCGCTCGATAATGTGCCCGTTAGATGGCAATAGGTTCGCCCATAGGGGGCGAACCTATTGCCATCTAACGGGCCTGGTCTCTCAAGCATGAAAAGCTACCTTAAGAAACTGAAGCAACCTTTGTAAAGGTTTCAAACTTACTCTGAACTGAGTTACATCGAAATTGATTTACTACTTTAGCAATAATACAGAGCCAAATAGACAGATTGCTTTTAATTACTAATATGAAAAATTATTAACCTTGAAGACAAAAATATTACATTATCACTGTTTACATATTAGATAGCTGATCCATATTTATGTCAATGTTACTTGTTAAGATTAGTGCCTAACAAATAAGAAAAATGAAATATCTACGTTGGGACCGAAACATAACTGGCGAAATGTGGGTGTGTAATACACCTCTGCCTACCCCTTCGGGGATAAAAAGCGTGAAGTTATGTTATGTTATTTAAGAGCCTAGCTCTTGTCGGGAGACCATTTGCAATTGCATTCGGTTCTACCCGATCTTTGACCTCTTGATACGACCCGACCCCAACCTTTCCCTTCAACTGAGCCACATAGTTTCTTCGAGGCCGTCCTCTTCCTCTTCTTCCTTCGGTCTTACCCTCTAATAAAATTTTAAAGAAGTTGACATGTCGTATCAAGAGGCCAATAATCTTCCATGCAGTATAATATTTCACTAAATGTACTGGTACTGTATTACGTGTAGTGACGAATTAAGAATACGGAATGTCACCACACCACCCCAAATCACCCCAGGGGTGTCGTAAGAGCCGACAGAGGGAACATATTATGCAGAGAACAGCACTATAAGAGAAGGAAAACTTGATACCAACCCTATACCAACCCGTTAGGCCAGCGTGGTATAGTAGGCCAATTCCTCCTTTTAAAGGAGAGGCCTAGTCCAGCAGTGGACTGTTAAAGGCTGATGATGATGGCGTCTGGTACTGACAAACTACTACAAACTAGCTAAGAGCCTGTATTTTCTGGCAATTTTTCGTCTATAAAAAGATCAGCAAAAATATTAATTTAATCGATTAGCAAATAATAATTTGTCGCGATGACCTTCACCTACGCGGATACAGTTGTATTTGCATATTTTTAAAAGAAGTCCATGCATTTGTGTCATGCAATCCGGTTATATTTTTTATTTGTGAATACCTAAGAAATACAAATCACGGGATTAAAAAATGTTGCGTAAGAATTGTCTGTGTCCATGGTCTAATGAGCTATCTGTATGCTGAAATTCATCAAAAATGGTAAAATGGTGCCCTTACCATGTGCATGGTAAGGACACACGCACCCTAATGTGGGAGGCCCGAAGTAGAAGAGAAGGACACTACTATCAACGGTAGTCATATGGAATCACAATATGGTCTGACACACTTATGATACAGGAATCAAGGAGGTAAGTCATGCTGGTATGCGTTTGGTCAGCGCTTTCCGTACGCTGTCTGAAGATGCAGTATGTATTATCGCCGGGATGCTACCGATTGAATATAATTGAAATTGCCGGCGCAGAGGATCAAGTGCCACGAGTAGCAATCAAATAAAAACCGAGGAACGCCAAAATAGCATACGACGATGTCAAACCAAATGGGATACCTCAGATGGACGTACCGTCTTATTCCAAAATTAGATGTCTGGTTAGACCGCAATCATGGAGAGGTCAACTATTACTTGACGCAAATAATATCAGGGCATGGATGCTTCCGAGAATATCTGTATAAATACAATCACGATACCTCACCCGAATGTCCAGACTGTTCCGGCGTTAATGAAGATGCAGAGCACGTGTTTTTTGAGTGTCCTCGCTTCGAGCCGTTACGCAGTACATTAGAAACCTTACTTAAACATTAAATTAAGCTAGAGTCCCTAATAAGAGCTATGCTCTCGTTCGATGAAGCCTGGCAGGCGACAAGTTCTTTCGCGACAGAAGTCATGCAAACACTCCGTCGCATCGAGCGAAGTAGGGCTCTGAGTCGTGAAACTGCAAATATTAGAAGGAAGCCTTGACTTCAAGTACATGAACAAGCAGTAGCTAGACCCTGCCTCCGAGAAGAAATGCTTAGCGGCAGTCCCGCGGAGGATAAAGAGGGCGATGGCAGAGGATTGGTTTTTAGACGGTAGGGATTGAATTCAAGTCCGACATATCAGACACAACATCAAGGTCTGATGATACGCAAAATGTATTTTTCCGAACCTCTGGAAAAAAAAACACAAACACACACACACTTATACCTACCTACTCGCACAAACACACACTCACAGGTATGACATAACTGATGACAATGTGTAAATGGAACTAAAAGGGGGGCCAGGAGTTCTAAAATACAGGCCTAGGCTTAGTTTAGACTCCAGATCTCCCACAAATTACATTTTCCCATCCCCGTCAAATGTATCCCTTACAAATATTACTTAGTAATGTCATAGTGTAATAAAGTCTAATAGTGAAGTAACTCGGCCGTCTAGACAGATCAACGATGAGGTGCGGTGCGAGGCAGAGCGGCGTCCCCCCGCCACTTTTTCGCAGGCGGCCCGTCCGCCCGACCTACACTACGCGTCGGTACGAAGATGCAAGTGTGGCTATCGTGCTATCGCTAATATTATTTATGCAGATGCGACAATTTTTTAATGATGCGTTCTACATGTGCAGTATACGGTTGTTTGTAGGCATCGTACAGCAGTAATAATGGAAACTTGAGATTCCATCGATTTCAAATTAAATTTTCAGCACCATGTGATTGCTTTCCATTGCAATTCTTAATCCGTTTGTATGTGAGGATAAGAATCAATTATATCGTGAAACTAGCGACCCGCCCCGGCTGCACACGGGTGCAATGTTTATAGGCACGCGTGTCGCCGGCCCCCAGCCCCCAGCCCCGCCGCAACCGCTATGTTCCTGCATTTTAAATCTCTAATAACTTTGAAAATATTCATTTAAACTACATGCTGTAAAGGGCTCTATTGATCTATATTACATGTTCAATGTATTTAAAGTACTTAATCGCATAAGGATTAATGTTGTATTGCTTAAAATCACTTCGTAAATAAGCCATTATTTCTCGTAAAAAGTAAAGACATTAAAAATGTTTATTGTGGGCTATCCCTAAGAAATAGACATATTACTTTAAACATACTCGTACACTACTACTTCAAACATTTATAGACTACATACATAGACTCACGCCTGTTTCCCCGAAGGGGTAGGCAGAGGCGTATTAAACGCCCACTTTTCGCCAGTGTTTTGATCCCACGTAGGTGGCAAGCCTATTGCCTTTTATCGGGATATTTTGTTTGCCAGAGCCTCGTCCGTTGCTCGGCAGGTGCACCACTTGCAGGGACCCTAAGTTCTTGGTGGGAACCCTATGCACCCATTAATTTATCTCCATAAATTACACTCGTTAGATACATTACCATAGTGTAATAAAATCTAATAGTGAGCCACCTTCTTTGTCTGGACGCTAAATGCCGACAACCGACTAGACACTGCTTAGGGTTGACACAAACAACATTTTGCAAGTACCTACTTACGGCACTACAGAACAGATGATATGTTTATAAGTTCAAATGCAATGCAGAGGGTATCAGGTTCGAATCCACGGCGGGCACTAATGACTTTTCGGAGTTATGTGCGTATTGAATCGCAAGTTATAGCTTGCCCCGTACCTCGGAGAGCACGTTAAGCCGTCGGTCCCGGCTGTCACGAAGATCTTTGACAATCGTTATAGGGAGTCAGTACCTATGAATAAAGTGAAACTAGTAAAAACCATGGGATATAGCTATCCCTTTGGCTTGCAGACATCAGACAGGCAGTCGCTCTGTGAAAAAGCAAATATTCAGTCAAATCCAGTTAGAGTAGTAAGTGGACTCCGGGTTCTACCTGGCATAACGCTCGGAGCGCAATGGAAACGCGAGCTAGTAGTCATAAAGATAAAATCAAAGAGCTTTTTTAGTTTTCAAAAATAATAAGTGGTCTAGCACGACCACTTATTATTTTGGAAAACTAGACAGCTCACGTGTCTTACACTGGCAAAAAACCAGCCAAAATAACTAATTATTTATTCATCATGTTCTAAATACAATTACTAATGCATACCTATTCCAAATAAGATAGTGCTTAACTTTTGTTATAGATATAATATAACTTCACGCCTTTATCTCCGAATGGGTAGGCAGAGGTGTTATATTACACCCACATTTCGCCATGTTAAGACTTTTGATTTCACGTAATAGGGTGAGCCTATCGCCGTTACCGACCACATGGTAAGTATCCGTACTGGTACTGAAAATTCCGAAAACTCAGTAACACTTTTGAACGATCCGGGAATCGAACCCAGGTCCTCCCCTTCTGCAGACGCATACGCTATGTGCTGGACCACGGAGACAGTTACTGCACCATGGAGGCAGTCTTTATTCATCATGATCAAAATTACTAATGCCTACCTATTACAAATGCGATAGTACTTAACTCATCCTCCTAGCGTTATCCCAGTTTCAACCCGGGGTCCGCTTACTAGTCTAACCGGATTTGGCTGAATATTAGCTTTTCCACAGAGCGGCTGCCTGTCTGACCTCCGCAACCCGCAGAGATAGCGATATCCAATGGTTTAGACTAATGTCAATTTATTTAAAGTTACAGATATAACGACCGTTGAAGATGTTCATGACAGCCAGGACAGTCGGGTTAACGTGCTCTCCGAGGCACGGGGCAAACGATAATTGACTATTATTTACTACGCACTTAACTTTTTTTATTGTAATACGCGGCAAACGAGCAGAGGGGTCGCTTGATGGTAAGCAATTACCGCCGCCCATGGACACAAGAAACACCACAGGAGTCACAAGTGCGTTGCCGCCCCTTGGGATTGCAAAACGTCTGGTGATGTGCTCGGTAACGGCAATAGGCTCGCCTCCCATTACGTGGGACCTAAAAATTCATGGCGAAATGTGGGTGTAATTCGCGGATACAGGCGTAAGTCTATAAATAAAATGAGATGATAAGATGCTTGTTTTTTATGTGAGTGTGTGGCTGACTCTGGTGTCGGAGTTTTCAGACCGCCCGAAGGCCTCCGACACGGCCTAACAATTCTTATCCTAAGACAAGAACGGTACCGACAGCTTTACGTGAGCTCCAAAGCACAGTAGCGCTCAGATGTAAATTTATTTATTTATTTATTTTTATAGAACAATATAAGCTTACAGTTATCCACCAAATCGCTTATATGTTAGGTGAAGCTATACAATTCAAGAACAATAATATTATACATTATAAAATGAATTTAAAGTAGAGCAATAAAATTTAACAACTTATTAAATTAGAAGCTATACATAATAAATTTTATTTAAATGTCAAGTTTAAAAAAAGAAAAAATGAATTACTTATTATACTTATATTGTTATATAATATGTCAGCATTAGAATCAGCTTGTAAAAACTTATTAATTAATTCGATTGCTCTAGCAGTAGGACTATTAGTAACGTTTAGAGGCCATGACGGTGGACAAGCAAGCAGTTGATGTTGTCTCCTACCGGCACCTCGCATGTATCGGTCAGGCACGTAGCAATGTAAGTGCTCCCGTACGGAGGGATTGTCAACTCTATTCCTCAGTAACAGACAATAGTGCAAGATATGCATATAGTCGCGTCTTAGCTGCAAGGTATCAATGCCAACCATACCTGATACGAACATGGAAGGGTACAAAAGTGGATAGTATCCATAAGTCCTCTTGTACACAAACCGTGCAAATTTGCGCTGGACCTTTTCTACCATCAGAGTATAGAGCTTTTCGCGCGGATTCCATATGACAGCATTATATTCAAGCTTACTTTGGACGTATGCGTTATACAACATTTTAATTATTGCGACATTACCAAATTCATTTGCGGTTCGTATTATAAATCCTAATGATTTATTGGCACTCCTGCATACGTGTATGATGTGTTCATGAAAGTTCATAACGCTATCAAATATTAGTCCAAGATCTTTTATTGTGGTCACCCGTTCAAAAGGGGTTCCTCCAAGTTTATAAGTTACATCAGTAACAGTTCGAGCCCTTGTAAAGGTTATGGT
This sequence comes from Euclidia mi, assembly GCA_944739405.2. Taxonomy (NCBI): domain Eukaryota; kingdom Metazoa; phylum Arthropoda; class Insecta; order Lepidoptera; family Erebidae; genus Euclidia; species Euclidia mi. The sequence goes on from OX123211.2 coordinate 11,824,806, forward strand.
TTTACACTTAGAGATATTAAAGGACAGTTTATTTCTTTCACTCCACTCATACACAGCATCTATGTCACGTTGCAACAGTACACAATCCTCGGGTTGAGATATAAAAAGAAATAACTTTAGGTCGTCGGCGAACATTAGACACTCAGCCTAATGAAGAACACTAGGTAGATCATTAATCATGATGAGAAATTGAGTAGGCTCGAGGGACTACCTTACTACCTTACTACCTTGGCTAACGCCGGAACGGGTGTAATATTCCTGAGACTTGTAGCCTCCAACCTTGACGTATTGCTTTCGGTCTCTGAGATAATTAGCCATCAATTTTAAAAGGAGAGGAGAGAAACCAATAGCCGAAAATTTGTTAAGGAGGATATCATTGTCAACAAGATCAAACGCCTTGCTAATGTAGTGTAGTGCACCTCTACCTCATTATAAGTATATAGGTTTGTGCATTATATTCCGTGAGACACTCAATAAACGACAGTCAAACGCAACAGTTGTTTCCTTACACTCCCGTCGCCCATCATATCATTACATGGCGACCCTGCCAGTGGCAGCGCCCGGCGTAGAATATAATTGATTCACAAAAAAAAGGGAAAATCTTACTATCTGACGAAATGGCATGAATAACGGAGACATGAATAAAATGAGCAAACAAAACATCAACATTGAAAATTCAAAATTTTGGTGCTGAAGAAAAAGAAAATTTTTAACCCTGTAAATGAAGAGTTGGAGCAATATATTGGATGAGGAGAGATTTTTATGAGATGGAATTATTTTGCTGGGAGCCGGGAGATGTTCGAGTCGGATGATGGATTTTGCTGGGCGCTGGGCGTTGTACGAGTCTGATGTTGAATTTTGCAAGGCGCTGGGAGATGTTCGGGTCTTGATGACTTCGTAACTACTACGTGCTGGAAACGGTTCCTGTGATATCCGGAAATGAAGTTAAGAAGGAAAGGTACCTACCCATATTCAATATATTTCGATTGGTTCAATTTATTTTTATTGTAGATTTCATTTAAAGGCCAAGAAAGATACTTATCAAATTTTTGTTAGAAACTGAAAGAAACTATAGAAGCATATCGCTTCCATCGTATTTTATTTGATTGATAATTTGTTTGCTCATGAAAAGTATTTAATTATATTCAAATCAATTATATATATATATATTAAAATTAAATAATATATCTTTACGTTTTAAAATTTACTTCTAAAAGGTTCGCTAATGACAATATGACTATGGTATCAGTTAAATATAATTAAGAAAATTTTAAAGTTTACAAATGTATTAATTTCAAGTGTTAGTTATAATATTATGTTAAAACTATATCAGTTTATTTTCTTTTCTAAAGAAGTTAAGCAGTTGTTGTAATAATTTCCTATCAATATAATATATTATAAGTATACGATGTAAGAGATATTTTAGTCTTGTGAGTACACAACAAAATGTAAGTAATTAAATTGACAAAAGCAAATTTAAAATAATGAGAGGATATAATTATGTAATTACATACTTATAAAGCATTCTATTTTTAGAATCAAGTTTAGAAGCCAATATGATGCAGGTGTGCAAGTATCCCCCCCGTGGGATCTCTACCTTGTCGTGGTGGGGGGGCTCAGTAACCGTGGATTGCTCACCCGCGGTGAAGCTAAGAGGGATCCAGGAGGGGACGCTCCGCGTGGGCTTGGAGGGGCCTGCGCAGGATGCGTCCAACGGTGCGGGTGCGGGGGACAGTTCTGTCTGTCCCTCGCAGTCGGGTGCGGTCGCGGGAGGAGAGGCGTGTCGGTGTTGCGTTGCCGCGCACCCTATCTCCCGCGACCAAATGGGGGCGCACCATTCGATGCGTCGCGGTGGGGCCGCAGAGGAAGAGGAGATGCGGTGTTGCGTTGCCGTCCTCCCTATCCTCTGCGGCCGCTGGGCGTTTTGGCGGCGGAGTCCAACACCTTAATCCGTCGCCAAGGGGGTTTTGTTCGGGGCCCGCCTGACCATCTGGCGGGCCAATACCCATTGGAGGGTGGCGACGAGTGCTTTGGTGATGCCCCACCCTCCGACATACGGGTACATGGCGGAAGTCGAGGTGGTTTTTAGTGGAAACACCACATACTCCGGCTCTTATTTCCCCCAAGAGTCGGAGATCCGAAGGGATTTTCCACCTCGTAAAACAAAAAAAAAAAAAAAAAAAAAAAAAAGGTGTGCAAGTATGCGATGCATTCTTAGGTCTCGAAATTCAACACCGTTCATTACTGAGAACGACACTTTGTTTATAATTAGCTTATCTTGTAACAGTTTGAAGTACCTATATGATTAATGTTTTATTTAAAAGTTATGATATCGTAACACGCATTTGATTTTTATGGTTGGGAGAGATAGGTATATGTTAGTAGGTATGAGTATGGCATTTCAATGTATAAGATTATGGAATAGATAGTGTTAATTGATGGTAAATGGATTTCGATAGGAGTAATTAGATGGTTTTGTTTGTATACAGGTATAGATTTATATTAAGTAAGTAGGGAATGATTTTGTTCACAAGATTCAAGTACGTAAAGGACTGATCACCTAAAAGCGACAGAATTCTTGTAAACTTTATTATTCATTTGGAACGATGTAATGTGCAGTTTTATTGAATGAATAAGGATGTATAAATGCTAAAATAAGGTACACAATTAATTATGGTACAATTAGGAACAGTCCTTCATTTTGATCATGGCAGTAAGCGAGTTCTTCTCCGTGAAAATTGTTGGAGACGTAAATTGTCTTAAATATGTTCTTAAATATATGAGGTATAAAAGATATTATATGATGAGTTGAATAACATGATTTATATGTAATAAAGAAGTGTACCTAAGTGAAATGTTATAAAATGACCGGGCCCGGGTCTAAAATAAGTAATATGTGTGTACCAATAATATGAAGAAAATATTGTGATGAAATGATTAAGTATATGAAAAATAGATAGGTAATGAGATGAAGCGAATGAATAGAAATTGAAAAATGGAATTAAGGTAGAATAGTTATATTTGAAAAGATAGGTAATGCCAGTGAAATATATAATTATCTACTTATATAAATGTAATTTTGAAATAAAAGCTAAGGAAATGTAATGAGACCAATGAAAATGTATCAACTATGAATGACTAAGAATGCATACGTAAATAATTATGTATTACTTAAAAAAAATGTATTATTATGTGTTATAATCTATACATATAATAAAATGGTAGGAAAGTCAAAACTGTACATTGAATATTTTTTTTTAATAATACTTGGGGTGTGATCTACTATCGATACCGAGGCCAAAAATATAGTTTTTAGAATTTTTGTCTGTTTGTCTGTTTATCTGTTTATATGTTTGTCCTTATATCCGGGAAAAAGTAAAAAAGTACTGCAGGGATTTACTTCAAATTTGGCACAAATATTATTAAAAAGTCGGGTCACCACATAGGCTACATATTATCACGCTATGACCTACAGGGAACGAGCAGAGAACCTTTATTTCTCCAACGCATTCTGTAACAACGTGTAATGTAACAATGCATATTTGAATGTTGTTATTATGTTAACTATGCTATAAGCTAGCTTCACACTATAAAAATCACGCAATATAAGTAACTTAGGCTGATAAAAATAATTAATTGAATATTAGTAGAATTAAGACAATTTTAATGCAGCGCCATCTAAGAGAGTTCAAAAACATCAAGTCGAAATACATGTGTAAGCCCTTTTTGGATATAAATAATTTAAATTTGAACATGTTGGCGACGTTAATAGTTGTTTTCAAAAGTCATAGATGGAGTTGTACATTTTCTTCTTAAAATTTTTATTTTTAATTCGTTTCAGAGATGAGCAAGACTATTAGTTGAAATTATTTAATTAATTAACTACACCATCGCCACACTTGATTGCTTACATCATTTCTATCAGAATAAATAGTAATAGAGTTAGTACAAAATAAACATTTTGGTCACATTGGTGTAATTATTGCTTCTTAATTAATATATTTTCATGTCGCATGTAAACTTGCTTTAAATTGTCTTCCGGGATATACATATAGCACGTACCTTTGTATGGATTAACTGTATATAAACATTAGTGAGATGTAGAACTAGCTAGATTATTTTTACTCACACACAGCCATTTATTTATTGTTACGTCTGAAGCGGTTTGGCGGATACTGGTGTTCTCTATACATGAGAAGCATCCCACCATCATGCATTTACACGTCCACCTAGAGAACGGTCAGCGCATATATTTTGATCCCGACGGCGTTGCTGAGCACTTGGAAAATCCGCGTCAAACAAGTCTCTTGGCGTTTTACAGGCTCAGTAAAATCGACCAGTTTGGGAGGTCCCTTACGTATGACGAGATGCCTTCATATAACATGTACGACGAGCAAAAGGGTGTATTTAACCGACGTTGACGAGGAGGTGCTGTGGCAGGTTTTCCGGGAAGTTTTAAGGACACCGCATTTTGTGGAGTTTACACCGTACACACAAATAATGTCGAATGCTATTTGCTGCGGTTGTTACTTCACAAAGTCCGAGGCCCAACGTCTTTCGCCTTTCTGAGGACATTTGATGGCTTGGAGTATCCCACTTACCGCACAGCCTGCGTAGTACGTCACTTTCTCGACGGTGACCAATACTGGGATGACAACCTCGCGGAGGCGAGCGTCAGTGACAGTCCCAGCCGCATGCTTCATCTGTTTGACGTCATCTTGGTGTCGAAGTAACTGATGACCGCGTGCTGAACACCTGTCTCAGTTCACTTCAAGAGGTGGTCATTTCTATCAGCGGCAATCCACTGGTCAAATATTTGTACCCAGCTTTCCAATCATCACCGCATCAAGACCGTGAAAATTGGGAGTATAACGCTGAGACAATTTAAAATGACCACCTTACGAATTTTACGACACCGTCCTTGAAAGCGCTGGGCAAAGCCAGGCTAAAATTTTTTTCTTGGATGCTCCTGGTGGAACAGGAAAAACATTTGTTACTACTGGCATACTTGCAGAGGTCAGGAGGCAAGGCAAAATTGTCATTGCGGTAGCGCCGCTGGCAATCGCTGCCACACTGCTTCCGGGTGGCAAGACAGCACATACCATGTTTACAATTCCCATCGATTTAGAGAGCGCCGTAATACCCGTTTGTGGTGTGTCACGTAACAGTGATAAGGGACACGTGCTCAAGGATTGCTCTCTGATCGTATGGGATGAGCGTACGATGGCCAATAGGAAGGCAGTTCAGGCCATGGACAGAACCCTGCGGGACATCCGCAGGAACGAGCATTTAATGGGTGGTCACAGTTCTGTTCAGTGACGATTCCCGACAAACGCTTCCCGTGGTGACGCGGGGATCGAGGACTGACGAGGTAAGCCATCATCATCAGCCTTTAACAGTCCACAACACCCATGGTATGATATGGGGTGGTGACATTCCGTATTCTTAATCCATCACCACACGGATAAGGTGAGTGCTTCGTTGAAATTATCTTTGTTGTGGTCACGAGTTCGTGTGCTGCGCTTGACCATTAATATGAGAGCTCAACTTGGCGTCAATGCACGAGCTCAACAATTCTAAGATGTCTTTCTAAGTATTGGCGAAGACACTCCACCAGAGGAGAGAGGTGGACAGGTGGTGCATTCAGAGTCTCTCAGTAGAGTTGTATCCAGCTTAGAATTATACAGCTGTATACCGTAATAGCAGAATTCGTGAGTGTGTGAGTGGCCTATTTTGACGCCCAAATATGATCAGGCTGTAGCAATTAACGAATGCATTCTCTCGGAAATTGAGAGGAATGAAGTGGTCTACACCTCTATAAACACTGTGGTCGAGCAAGAAAACGCCACACATTATCCCGTGGAATTTCTGAACTCCCAGTCAGCAAGTGAACTTCCAGCGCATAGCATCAAGCTGAAGTTCGGTGTCCCGATTATGCTTCTTCAGAACCTATCTCCTCCGAAGTTGTGTAACGTGACCCGCCTGAAAGACATCTCGCTCCACAGACACACCATTTAGGAAATTCTTACGGGTTGTGGCGTCAGCGAGGCAGTATTTATACCACGCATTCCTCTCATACCTCATTATTCAAGCGCATACAGTTCCCCGTGAGTGTTTGCTTCGCGATGACCATCAATAAGTCGCACAGGCAGACATTGAGGGTAGCGGGTGTCCTGTATGTCGCTTGCTCCTGCGTCACCAGACCTGACTCTCTTTACATTTTGACTGCGGAGAGCCAAACCACTAATGTTGTATATCGAGAAGTCCTACAAGTATGTATCTTACCCTACGTATTCCTTATTTTCTCCATCTGCTTCAGTCACAACTTATGACTTAATTCAGCAGAATCACCATAAAGTCATTTATTCAAAGCAGGCTGAAAATCAGCACTTTTTGAAGGTCAATTTTACAAAAGACAGTCTCCCTCTGTTACTACACTTTCTGCAGGTATGAAATATAAAGAAGAAACGGGGCGAGCCAATGTGCCCGGTAGATGGCTATCCATCTACCGGGCACATTGTTAAGCGAGCGATAATTAATTAATATTTTTTAATACACACATAACTTCGAAAAGTCATAGGTGTGTGCCCGGGGTAGCTGGGGATCGAACCCAAGACCATCGTCTCGGCAGTCCGTTACATACACCGCTGGGCTATCGCCGCCACGTATTTTTTAAAAGGTATAATCGTAGGTATTTATTTAATAGTTAGGTGCTGTAAAGCGTTCACGCAGACGACGTTGCGGGCAGCAGCTAGTTATTAGTACATATATTTTTAGACTGGTCAATATAATAATTATTAAATGTCTGTGCAATGTCTTGTGGTTTACTTATTATTTTATTATTAAATTTTATTTCACTTATATTATCCCTTGGGTGGTTAGTTTTACTTCTATTTATAATGCGCCAGACGGCCTTTGACTTATTTTTTGCATTATTGATTAAATAATTATTTTGTGTTTTCTGTGTCATACGAATTATAGTTTTTAACCGCTTTGAATAAGAAAGAAGGAGTTTTTTACTTTCGGCACTTTGGGATTTTCTATATTGCCATAACATGTCACGTTTGCGTTTACAACATTTTCTAAGACCTTTACTAATTCATTTTAGTCGTTTTGATGCAGAAATCCTTATTTTATTGAAAGGGAAACACAAATTATAAAAGAGTTTAAATAAGTCATAAAAATGATTGAAAGCATCGTTAGCACTAGAACAGTTATAGACGTCAGCAAAAGATAATCTTTTTAACCAATTATTAAACATTAAAATATTTTCGGAACAATAGTCTCGTTTGTAAATAAACCAATGTGGCAATGTGTATGTTTGGTTTACGGGACACTTTAGAATTTGAGCAGTGTGATCGGATATAGCCAACTCTATGACCTCACATTTGCTGCCTCTTATATTGTGTATCATGTTGTCAATGCAAGTGCCGCTGCCTAAACGCGTTGCTGTTTGCACACTGACTTGCAAATTGTAACTGCGTAACAAATTTTCGAACTCAGTGCATAGTCTATTATTTTTCAAGAGATCTATGTTGAAATCGCCACATAATATAACCTTACCCTTAAATTTTAGACAATGCTCGTTTAACATCATATCTAAGTTATGTAGGAACGTGTTTGTCGAATCTCTATCATATTTTGGTGGTCTGTAAATACATATTATTATTATTCTGTGCTTTGTTAATTTGACTGCACAACACTCAATAAGATTAGGTTTACTCCATTTCTCCATATTTAGGTTACTACACTTATGGCCATTTTTGATTAATATGCACGAACCACCATTTCTGTTATCCCTAGCATAGCATGCTGAGAGTGTATAATTGGGTATAAATACTTGGTTATAGTCACTCTGTTTCATGTTATGCTCTGTAACGCAAATAATGTCTATTGATTTCCCTATGTTTGTAAATTCATTTAGGTGAACACTAATTAAATCAGATTTGTTGATTAACCCATTAACATTTTGATGTAATATGCGTATGTGCTTGTAAACGAAAAAAATCACTTTTGTCGAGTTCATTATCGTTAGTCAGTATAGATTCATTATTATTATTTATGTTTAATATGTCAGATTTATTCAAATTCTGTTGAGGCTCATAGTCAGAGCATCATAGTTCATAAAATTCTTATTGTCTGTTGCTTATTTACCACCGAGCTATAGCGCCAAACAATACCTGGAGAGTTTAAAGTGTATAGAAAATGCTATTAATACATACTCTGAACTGCGATTTATTATTGTTGGTGATTTTAATTTGAACTCTTGTAACAATTCGACTAGGACTTACTTTGATTGTTTTTTGGATTTCTGTAAACTTAAGCAATGTAATAGTGTATGTAACAAGTATGGCAGCATTTTGGATCTAATTCTAACTAATCTTGACACTTCTGATATAAATGTGACATCGGATGTTGAGCCTCTAGTGCCAATGGACCCCTATCATCCCCCACTCGATGTTGTGTTGACCCTACCTAATAACGCAGTAGCTAACAGCTCAACTAATCCCAATCAAACATCAAACTATTCCAGCGAGTGGAATTTTCGTAAAGCGGATTTCCATGCCTTGTATGTAGCCATTGCTGAAATAGATTGGTCAGACTTATTGAATGTACAGGATGTTAACTTAGCTGTAGATATTCTATATAACAAGTTGAGCAATGCCATAAATAATCACGTACCTTTAAAAAAGATACACCATAATAGTAAATATAAATATCCTACATGGTTTAACGCAAAAATAATACACTACATTAAATTGAAATATTACAATTTAAAAATGTTTAGAAAACAAGGACTGTTATTTAACAAAGAGTTGTTTAGATACTACAGAACCAAAGTTAAAGAGCTCATTCGTTTAGCACACAATAAGTACATAAAAATCATAGAAAGTAACATCAGTCGTGACCCGTCAGCATTTTGGCAATACGTAAAGGATAAACGTAGTACTAGGCAGCAGAATAAAGATTTTATGTACCTGGATAAGTTAGTGGAGGGGCAAGAAGCTGTTGATGCGTTTGCAGATTACTTCAGTTCAGTTTTCCATAAGAATAAACCTGTTTTAAATCCAATGGCAACTGAGAGCCTAATAAGCAATCTACCTCAGATAAACATTACGCATATCACCGAATACGAATTGAAAAAAGCAGTATCACGTCTAAAGTCAACAGCAGCGTATGGCCCTGATAATATACCACCATACTTAGTTAAAGATTGCCTATCTGTTCTAGAGAAACCACTTCTTTACCTCTATAATCTGTCCCTTCGGCAAGGAGTTTATCCCAGTAGATGGAAGGTCACTAGAGTAACGCCAGTACCCAAAATCAGTACATCTAATGACGTAACCAATTTTAGACCCATAGCAGTCTTATCAGTATTTGCAAAGGTATATGAATCTTTTCTTAACAACTGCTTAATTCGAGAAATTAATAACCGTCTTAATAACGCTCAGCATGGATTTCGACCTGAACGCTCAACTTTGACTAATCACATAAGATTTGCTGATTATATAAGTTCTAATTTAACTAAGGGAGGCCAGATACATGCAGCCTACTTCGACTTTAGTATAATGATATGATGGGCGACGGGAGTGTAAGGAAACAACTGTTGCGTTTGACTGTCGTTTATTGAGTGTCTCACGGAATATAATGCACAAACCTATATACTTATAATGAGGTAGAGGTGCACTACACTACACCTCCCCCCTTTATTAATAAAAAAAATAAGAATACAATTATTATTATTAAAAAAAAACAGGAAACAAAATTACACAATAAAATTTTTTTTGGAAGTAAATAAAAGTGATCAAAATATAATTCCTTCTTTCACAAAACCAATTTAAGAATTCAAATTGTATTTATAAACATTTAACAAAAATAAACGTAGTCATTCTCGTAAAAAATAAATTCATTTAAATATAAAATTTTCTTAAATTCTAAAGGTTGCTTTAATGACAATATGGTATTATGCTATGATAAGTATTTATTGATAATGACTGGATTATATTTCTACACTAGCTGACCCGGCAAACGTTGTTTTGCAAATTTTTTTTAATTTTTTTTAAATAGATGTTGGCCGATTCTCATAGATACTGGATAAGCACAAAAAATTTCATCAAAATCGGTCAAGCCGTTTCGGAGGAGTATGGGAACGAAAACTGTGACACGAGAATTTTATATATATACTAGCTGCTGCCCGCGACGTCGTCTGCGTGAACGCTTTACAGCACCTAACTATTAAATAAATACCTACGATTATACCTTTTAAAAAATACGTGGCGGCGATAGCCCAGCGGTGTATGTAACGGACTGCCGAGACGATGGTCTTGGGTTCGATCCCCAGCTACCCCGGGCACACACCTATGACTTTTCGAAGTTATGTGTGTATTTCATACCTGCAGAAAGTGTAGTAACAGAGGGAGACTGTCTTTTGTAAAATTGACCTTCAAAAAGTGCTGATTTTCAGCCTGCTTTGAATAAATGACTTTATGGTGATTCTGCTGAATTAAGTCATAAGTTGTGACTGAAGCAGATGGAGAAAATAAGGAATACGTAGGGTAAGATACATACTTATAGGACTTCTCGATATACAACATTAGTGGTTTGGCTCTCCGCAGTCAAAATGTAAAGAGAGTCAGGTCTGGTGACGCAGGAGCAAGCGACATACAGGACACCCGCTACCCTCAATGTCTGCCTGTGCGACTTATTGATGGTCATCGCGAAGCAAACACTCACGGGGAACTGTATGCGCTTGAATAATGAGGTATGAGAGGAATGCGTGGTATAAATACTGCCTCGCTGACGCCACAACCCGTAAGAATTTCCTAAATGGTGTGTCTGTGGAGCGAGATGTCTTTCAGGCGGGTCACGTTACACAACTTCGGAGGAGATAGGTTCTGAAGAAGCATAATCGGGACACCGACCTTCAGCTTGATGCTATGCGCTGGAAGTTCACTTGCTGACTGGGAGTTCAGAAATTCCACGGGATAATGTGTGGCGTTTTCTTGCTCGACCACAGTGTTTATAGAGGTGTAGACCACTTCATTCCTCTCAATTTCCGAGAGAATGCATTCGTTAATTGCTACAGCCTGATCATATTTGGGCGTCAAAATAGGCCACTCACACACTCACGAATTCTGCTATTACGGTATACAGCTGTATAATTCTAAGCTGGATACAACTCTACTGAGAGACTCTGAATGCACCACCTGTCCACCTCTCTCCTCTGGTGGAGTGTCTTCGCCAATACTTAGAAAGACATCTTAGAATTGTTGAGCTCGTGCATTGACGCCAAGTTGAGCTCTCATATTAATGGTCAAGCGCAGCACACGAACTCGTGACCACAACAAAGATAATTTCAACGAAGCACTCACCTTATCCGTGTGGTGATGGATTAAGAATACGGAATGTCACCACCCCATATCATACCATGGGTGTTGTGGACTGTTAAAGGCTGATGATGATGGCTTACCTCGTCAGTCCTCGATCCCCGCGTCACCACGGGAAGCGTTTGTCGGGAATCGTCACTGAACAGAACTGTGACCACCCATTAAATGCTCGTTCCTGCGGATGTCCCGCAGGGTTCTGTCCATGGCCTGAACTGCCTTCCTATTGGCCATCGTACGCTCATCCCATACGATCAGAGAGCAATCCTTGAGCACGTGTCCCTTATCACTGTTACGTGACACACCACAAACGGGTATTACGGCGCTCTCTAAATCGATGGGAATTGTAAACATGGTATGTGCTGTCTTGCCACCCGGAAGCAGTGTGGCAGCGATTGCCAGCGGCGCTACCGCAATGACAATTTTGCCTTGCCTCCTGACCTCTGCAAGTATGCCAGTAGTAACAAATGTTTTTCCTGTTCCACCAGGAGCATCCAAGAAAAAAATTTTAGCCTGGCTTTGCCCAGCGCTTTCAAGGACGGTGTCGTAAAATTCGTAAGGTGGTCATTTTAAATTGTCTCAGCGTTATACTCCCAATTTTCACGGACTTGATGCGGTGATGATTGGAAAGCTGGGTACAAATATTTGACCAGTGGATTGCCGCTGATAGAAATGACCACCTCTTGAAGTGAACTGAGACAGGTGTTCAGCACGCGGTCATCAGTTACTTCGACTTCGTCTCTAGTAACACGCCTCAAAGCTCGTAGAAAATCTTCAGACAGATGATGGCGAAACTTCTCCCAGTAAGCTACTGGGTTCGCGTCTCCACAAAACACCAAGATGACGTCAAACAGATGAAGCATGCGGCTGGGACTGTCACTGACGCTCGCCTCCGCGAGGTTGTCATCCCAGTATTGGTCACCGTCGAGAAAGTGACGTACTACGCAGGCTGTGCGGTAAGTGGGATACTTCAAGCCATCAAATGTCCTCAGAAAGGCGAAAGACGTTGGGCCTTGGACCGTGTGAAGTAACAACCGCAGAAAATAGCATTCGACATTATTTGTGTGTACGGTATAAACTCTACAAAATGCGGTGTCCTTGAATCTTCCCGGAAAACCTTCAACAGCACCTCCTCGTCAACGTTGGTTAAATACACCCTGTTGTTTGTCGTACGTGTAATATGAAGGCATCTCGTCATACGTAAGGGACCTCCCAAACTGATCGATTTTACAGAGCCTGAAAAATGCCAAGAGAGTTGTTTGACGCGGATTTTCCAAGTGCTCAGCAACGCTGTCGGGATCAAAATATATGCGCTGGCCGTTCTCTAGGTGGACGTGTAAATGCATTACGGTAGGATGGTTCTCATGTATAGAGAACACCAGTATCCGCCAAACCGCTTCAGACGTAACAATAAATAAATGGCTGTGTGTGAGTAAAAATAATCTAGCTAGTTCTACATCTCACTAATGTTTATATACAGTTAATCCAAACAAAGGTACGTGCTATATGTATATCCCGGAAGACAATTTAAAGCAAGTTTACATGCGACATGAAAATATATTAATTAAGAAGCAATAATTACAACAATGTGACCAAAATGTTTATTTTGTACTAACTCTATTACTATTTATTCTGACAGAAATGATGTAAGCAATCAAGTGTGGCGATGGTGTAGTTAATTAATTAAATAATTTCAACTAATAGTCTTGCTCATCTCTGAAACGAATTAAAAATAAAAATTTTAAGAAGAAAATGTACAACTCCATCTATGACTTTTGAAAACAACTATTAACGTCGCCAACATGTTCAAATTTAAATTATTTATATCCAAAAAGGGCTTACACATGTATTTCGACTTGATGTTTTTGAACTCTCTTAGATGGCGCTGCATTAAAATTGTCTTAATTCTACTAATATTCAATTAATTATTTTTATCAGCCTAAGTTACTTATATTGCGTGATTTTTATAGTGTGAAGCTAGCTTATAGCATAGTTAACATAATAACAACATTCAAATATGCATTGTTACATTACACGTTGTTACAGAATGCGTTGGAGAAATAAAGGTTCTCTGCTCGTTCCCTGTAGGTCATAGCGTGATAATATGTAGCCTATGTGGTGACCCGACTTTTTAATAATATTTGTGCCAAATTTGAAGTAAATCCATGCAGTACTTTTTTACTTTTTCCCGGATATAAGGACAAACAGATAAACAGATAAACAGACAAACAGACAAACAGACAAAAATTCTAAAAACTATATTTTTGGCCTCGGTATCGATAGTAGATCACACCCCAAGTATTATTTTAAAAAAATATTCAATGTACAGTTTTGACTTTCCTACCATTTTATTATATGTATAGATAATATTGACATTACAAAAATTAAATCACATCATAAATCACTTTTTACGACTCCAACTGTACCACAAAACATTAATAAAATAATTTATTCATTAAATAATACAAATAGTGCCGGTTATGACGAAATCACAACAAAAGTAATTAAATCTTTCTTGTCTTTTGTTATTGCACCCATATTAAGTCACGTTATTAATTTATGTATCGAAGAGGGTGTATTTCCAACAGTATTGAAAACTACAATTATAAAACCTCTTTTTAAAAAAGGTGATAAAAAAGAACTGGGTAATTATAGACCAATCGCTCTTATACCGATATTCTCCAAAATAATTGAAAAAGTAATACACCAAAATCTTTATTGCTTCCTAGAAAATAATAATATTTTAGCTAATGAGCAATATGGTTTTAGGAAAAATGTTAACACAAATCTGGCCATATATAAATTATTTAAACATATTATTACTCACATGGATAGCCGAGTGCCAGTAGTTGGTCTTTTTATGGATATGTCAAAAGCATTTGACCATGTAAATCATGAAATTCTTTATAAAAAACTAGAATTATATGGAATCCGAGGTAACGTCTTGCAACTAATCAAGTCATATTTAAGCAACAGGACACAGATGACATGTATTTCTAAAGTTTGTACACGATCAAAAACTGAAAATTTATACATATCAGAACCTAAAAATACTGTTTTTGGTGTCCCTCAGGGAAGCATTCTTGGTCCGTTGTTGTTTATAATATATATTAATGATATGCCTAATATCATTCAACATCTCTTATTTGCTGATGACAGCACTGTAGTATTTACTGGAAAAAATGCAGAAGATCTAGAAAAAGTATTAAATTATAATCTTAAATTGATAATCGAATGGCTAAAAAATAATAATTTAAAAATAAACTTAGACAAAACCAAAATAATAGAATTTAGACAGCGAACGAAAAAAATGAAACTTACTATACGCTATGATCATACGAATATTGAAAACATCAGTCATCATAATTTTTTGGGAATCTGGCTCGATGAAAGTATGAACTGGAAAACTCATATCCAAAGCCTATGTAAACGACTCCATCAATATTCATATGCACTATACAACCTTGCCAAAATAGTAGATCAGTCAACATTATTAGAGGCTTATCATGGCTATGTTTCATCAGTTATTAGATACGGTATAATTTATTGGGGTAACTCACCAGATAGAGAATTAGCTTTTAAAGCCCAGAAGAAATGTGTGAGGGCTATTTGTCAAATAAGGTCCACGGACAGTTGTAAACACTATTTTAAAAATCTAAAATTAATGACCCTACCGGCTATGTACATATATGAAGTTGCCCTTTTTGTCAAGAAAAAATTCCATTTATTTGAGACATTAAATAGCGTTCGACATCAAAATAAAATACATGTGCAATCACACAAAAAAGTTATTTATAATGCAAATTTCTTGGGGATGGCTCCTAAAGTATATAATCACTTACCTAAGACATTACTGGAATGCAATAATATTGACGATTTTAAAGAAACATTATATGACATATTAATTAGTAATTCATATTATTCCATTAATGAATATATAAATGACAAATGTCTCCCCAAGTAACAATTATAATTTAATTAATAATACCACAATAATTAAGACAAATGTAGATTGAATATAATTTTTTGTAATGCGTACCTGTATCTAATGTTTTTGAATTCTTTTTATATGTATATTTGTATGCTTTTTAAGCGAAACATAGTGGACCTATAATTATATATTTTTAACAACTTTGTACTTACCTATGTTTACAAATAAATGCTTTGACTTTGACTTTGACTTATGTTTTTCAACCTAACCACAGCAAACAACAATTCTATATCGTCAGTAAGACCATCTATATTTGTTATTCTTTTGACATTATAACAATCCCTCACAGCCAACAGAACTCCACCCCAACCAGTATCACCTGCACGGTCTTTGCGTAATACGACATAGTTTGACGGAAATAGTTCCGCATCATTTACGGAACTATAAAGAAAGGTCTCAGTCAAAGTGATGATGTCACTTGAAAAGGAGCATATATTACCATAAAAACATTTAGTTTTAGATTTAAGACCTCTGACATTCTGATAATACAACATAATTTTCTTTTTACGCATTTGCTGTTTGGACCTATGCTGAGGGGTATAATTTTTAAGCAATAAAATATTCTTATTGTTCTTGTTGTTGTCACAGACCATATTAACGAGTGAATTATGAGGCACGACATGATGTTTATATACGAAAAAAACGACTATCAGAAGGAGGAACATCATGATCTGTTTGTGTTACCGCATCCACGTATATTTGTTTATAAATTACTGGAGTGGGGTCTATTTGAATAGACACATTACGGAAATGCTTCAATATACCAGTACTTCGCTCGTTAATATGATTCAGTTGGTACATATTATACTTCCAAAAACTATTTTTGTATTTTAGTCGTAAAATTTCCCTGTGCAAAAGTCTACTTACATATAATTTACCAGAGCTTTCCAAGTTTTTTAAGAAATGCACATTTTTCCAACTACAGCATATATGTTTCAGTAAATCATTCAGTTTGTTTACATTTAAGTTTTTATTATAGCGAACTTCGCTTTATATAACATTTGCGTGGGTGATTTGGCTAAGTGTATAATATAGAAATGATTGTAGCTTCATTGGGTTATCATCGTGCGACCCCGTCAGAATTATAACATAGTCATCTTCCGTTAAGCTTTGACAAGTTTTTATGCAACTACTCAGTATATGTGGTGTTGGGGCGTTAGGTTTGAGGGAGGCCGTTACCAGGAAATTATCCCCTAGTTGCCTTTGTAACAAGTGTCTCATATTGTATCCGTTCTCGTCTGCAAAAATCATAACTTTAGACTTACAATTATTTCCTTTTCTGCTGCATACTATACTCCCTAACGGGGTTTCGTGGCCCTTAGTATTACTATCAGGAATTGGAGGTGAACATTGTAAATTTTTGTCAGAATCGTTGACAACAATCGTGGCTAAGTCGACGTTGACATATTTCCTTGGAGTTGATTGTTGGAGCTTTGCCACTGGGGGAACACTATGTATCGTTGTTTTGGCTATTGATTGACGATAGTCAATGGGATCCTGATCATTTATTGAACTCTTTATCAATTCTCCTGACAGAGTCCTTGGGACACCTATCTTCCTGTTTGAGTTCATTATATGCCACCTGTACTGCGGCGAATAAAATTTTATAGGCGAGGGATTGCCTGCCTGTACTCCTGTTAAACCAACAGATTTAAAAAGTTTCATTTTCTGTTGATAACTATGTATCTCTTTCTTCAGTTCTGCATTCTCACTATTTAAATTGTCAACCTCGGTGTGTGCAATTTCTAGTTCAATACACAATTTGTTCAATTTATCTTTAAGTTCGATGAATTCTTCTTTGGTACTTGGCTGACTTTGGAACGATAAATTCAAATCAAATTCACTGTCGTCGAAATCAAGATTTTGTCGTAAATGCCACATGCAGTCACCCATCCAATTGGCGACCTGTGCAAGCGTTGCTTAACTTTGCCGATTTGTTACGAACGACGAGCCAAGTCTCGCTATGAGCGCAACAAATCGATTTAGATGATTAATTCCTTAGGTATTTCAATTATATTTCGTTACATCATTTTGTCTCGTTTTAATTTCTTTTTTTTTTTCATAGAAGGTATTATCAGCACTATATATAAATCCTGTGTCACTCGGAGTCACGTGAAAAAACGCAGTCACGTGTATTATCACTAATAATATTCAAGAAATGGACGCTAAATCGCCATGGGAAATACCCTATGGAATGATTAGTTCTATTTCTGTCCACATCGGTGCAGTAAAAACCCTCAAGCCGACGACCCCTTGCTTCGGAATGTTTTTATATACCTACGTCATACCATGTTTACTATACAAAATATGTGCAGAAAACTGAGAACCTGTTTTGCAACCTTTAGATGGCCTTATCTTCCAAATTAATTCAAATATAATATACATACTGACATACATAAAGTCGCACCTGTTTCCGTAAGGAGTAAGCAGAGAGTATGGACCGTCAAAATTGTGCAGATATTCGTACTAATATCAATGAATACAGATTTATATAGAAGCAGTTCTTAAGGATTTCTTGTGCCGATTCCAAGTGGGGATTTTCTCCAGTTTAGTTCGTTTCGCCGTTGGAGGCGCTCTCGTAGTTAAGATACACAGGAGGAACGTTCGTCTCTCTTGCTGTCGTAGAGACAGCTGTCACAGCGCGACTGCCACGCCGCCAAGCGGCAATTTGGGTCAAAGAAAGGTTCTTCAGAGCCCCCATATGAAATGCGCCTCTATGTAAATGTCTAAGCTCTTTGCTAAAATGTAACAATTTCTTTTTTTAAGCTGTCAGCACTAGGAATACTATGTTGCGGGGGACTTTATAAATATTAAATTAAGGAACATAAAGAACACCCAGACTAAACGGCAGAAAAAACTATTTTTCATCATCATCCTAGCGTTATGCCAGTTGCAACCGTGGTCCACTAACTAGTCTGACCAGATTTTGACTGTAACACTGCCTGTCTCTGGTATCTCACAGAAGATCGATGTAAAGGAACAGTACCTAAACTGTTGCGATTCGTTCGGTGAGTGAGAGTGCCGGAGGCCCTATCTCCTATTCCTTCTCCCTCATCCCACTCCTCATCCTATCCCTTTTCCCAACCCCAAGGGGCGGCAATGCACTTGTGACTCCTGTGCTGTTGCTTGTGTCCATGGGCGGCGGTAATTGCTTACCATCAGGCGATCCGTCTGCTCGTTTGCCGTCTATTACCAAAAAAAATCTCCACCAAGCTATCGTTGGCACTCTACAACTACAGAAACAACTATTTGTGAATCACACACAACGCTGTCTCGTATGGGAATTGAACCCAAGACTCTCGGTGCAGTGCTAAACAGCAGGAACTTGTCCGAAAACGGCGAAACCGGCTATAACAGCACTAGATTCAGACTAAAATATATTAGCGCTCATACAGTGTCTTGGTTTGCATTTGTTCCAAGCCGGCAGAGAAATTTATGAAAAAAGAGCTGAAATATGTACCAGGGATATTGACAGAAAGCCAAAAGCAGATCCAGAGGAGAGGTTAAGGGACACTTCTTAATTTTGCATCTTTCTAGGGCTTTGGATTGGTTCTCAACATATCTTCGAGAGCGTCAGCAGTCGGTTCACCTTGATGAGTCTTACTCAAGATGGGCTGACATTGAAGCTGGTGACCCTCAAGACGGTATTCTCTCTCCCTTGTTATTTTCCATTTTTATAAATCTCTTAACTAAAAATCTTCAGTGTTCTTACCATTTGTATGCCGACGACTTGCAGATATATACCCAGGTAAATGTAGAGTCGCTGTCTACGGCAATCGACATGATTAACAGGGATCTGGCTGAGATATATAATTGGACTACAAGGTTCAGGCTGACTATAAACCCTAATAAAAGTCAATCCATTGTTTTGGGCAGCCAAGGCTTACTAAGAAAATTTGACGCAACCTATTTTCCAACCATCACATACAACGGCACGGCCATAGACTGGTATCCTGTTGTTAAAAATCTAGAGCTGCATATGGATGCCGCACTTAATTGGCGAACTCAAGTGACCCAGGTGAGTCAAAAGGTCACCGGCACCCTACGGACTCTTTACCGCCTCAAGAACATACTCCCATCCAAGACCAAGACAATGCTTGTGCAGACCTTGATTTTTCCGTTGATCGACTATAGAGATGTATGCTACTATGACCTGAATGCAGACCTTCTCAACAAACTCGACCGCCTTCCCAATTACTGCATTCGATTCGTTTTTAATCTTCGCAAGTATGACTATGTGTCTACTTACCATTCCCAATTGAAATGGCTTCCTATCCGTCATCGTCACAGTTTGCGTGCTCTCACTACCCTCTATTCTATTTTTATGTCTCCTTCATCCCCAACTTATCTAACTTGTCAATAACTGTGTTCCAATCACGATCGCAATTTGCGATCGTCTAATAATCTTCTTCTTACTGTCCCTTCTCATAACACATCTCTTATTCACTCTTCCTTTCTCGTTCAGTTTATTCTCCTCTGGAATGCCCTCCCTCTAGAAATCAGGACGTGCAAAACCAAGTACAAATTTAAGGCGAAAGTAAAGGAGCTCTTGTTGGCAAGACCAGCGGATGTGTCATAGGATTTGTATCTTAATTTCTATTTACGTTATTTATTATTACGTAGCTACTGTATGGCTTTATGTATTCTTCCTTTAATTCTCATATGTATTATTTATTGCATATATACCTATCGTATATAGGTAGTATCATTATAATATGTATATTATTATATACTTATATATATATATATATATACATGTATGTATGTATGCTGTATGTTTGTATATTTATTTAAGAATTATATTATTGTACCTACATTATAAGTATTTAATACACCTACTACGTTTCTCAGCACCGCTCAAAGGTAGACTGGCGGATAATGCCCATGGCCTTAAGTCAACCTGTACGTTAGTGTAATTTCAGTGTATAAATATATAAAGCCGTTGATTTCCCTTTAATTTCAGTAAAAGACAAAATAAGACCCGGTCGGAGGCCTTCGGGCGGTCTGACAACTCCGACACCAGAGTTGTCCAAACAGATAAAAAACGTTAAACGAAAATAAATAAATAAACTGTAGAAGTTTTTATATCGAGCAGATAAAATCATCAGCCCTGTATATATACGGTCCCACTGCTGGGCACGGGCCTCTTCTCATAGTAAGAAGGGCAAGGCCAAAGTCTACCACGCTGGCCAGTGGCCAGTGCGGGTAGGCAGACTTCACTTAACTCTCAGACATGTAGACTTCCTCACGATGTGTTCCTATACTGTTTAGCACAGATTAGCAAGCGATAATTAACAATTGAATACGCACTAAACTTCCCAAAGTCATTGGTGCGTGCCGTGGATTCAAACTCGAGACCCTCTGTCTAGCAGTCTGTCGGTCTCTGCACTAGGCTATCGCTGCCATAAAGACATATCATAGTGGATTTACTGCTTTTCTTTATAAAGTGGCAAAGGTGAATGTTCCATATAAAAGTGAAAGACCGGTTTGACGTCATCCGTTGTTTTTATTTTTATTTTAGGACCCACGGCGTTTTACAGTTAGGTTTGTGAAATATAAATATATATCTAATAATTATGTATAAAATCAAGTAAATACTAGCTTTTGATCACGGCTGCGCTTGGATATGTCAATAAAAGTAATTTTACTGGATAGAAAATGACTGTGCATCAAAATAGATACAATCATTTTATTGTTTTACTTTTAAAGATCTTAATTTAAAAAAAAAGAGGTATCCTATGTTTTAGTTTCAGATGTCTTAAAAGGCTTTATTTAAAGAAATAAAGAAGAAGCATACCTATTTTTGTCTGAAGGACTTCAACTATCTCATGCCGAATTTTATCAAAATCGGTTGAGCGATTAAGCTATAAAAGCGTAATCCTTACGTAACAGACACACATACATGGAGATAATATTGTATCAATATAAGTTCATCAATATGCATTCAGCATTATTTGAGTGAAAGAGTAACAAGCAGGTCGTCCATCCATCCATCATAAGAAAAATTAGTAGGTATGGTTAAAGATTTTTCATTTCAAATCTAGTCTGGGTGTTTTTGTGTTCGTTGATTGAGTGTTTGTAAATTCCCCTGACACAAGATTATTTTCCTAGTACGGGCGTTGACATTCAAAATGACATCTATTAATTATTTAGGAGATATGAGTCATACTGAGATTAGCGGACGTTTATTTTAAAAAATAAAATAAAAAATGACTTTATTACACGTTCACCTATTTTATAAAACAAAAAAATAATTGTATATAATTCTTATAACAATTTGCATCAATATGAGGTTTTTAATTTATTCACATTTATTCAAATCTCTTTATTTAAAAAACCTAGTGGGTAATATTTGAATATAAAAAATAAAAGAAAATATTATA
Organism: Euclidia mi; assembly: GCA_944739405.2. NCBI lineage: Eukaryota > Metazoa > Arthropoda > Insecta > Lepidoptera > Erebidae > Euclidia > Euclidia mi. The sequence goes on from OX123211.2 coordinate 11,846,564, forward strand.
ATAACACAACTTATTTTATCATACATTATCATAAAAATGCGAAAGTTTTTTTGTAGGGATGGATGACGTGTTACTCTATAAGTTCTCTAACGCAAAAAATACTGCACAGGTTTTGTTGCTTTTTTGTTTGTTTTTCTTTGTCCTTCTTTAACATCACGACGTAGCGATGTTGTAGTAGGTAGGTAGCTATGAGTTTTGTGAGTACAGATAAGAGGCTTAAGGCTGGAGAGTGATAAGTCACTCTTCAGTCTTCAGGCTGGCGAAGCAGCGGACCAAGTCGAGTATAGATTTTTACGGTTACACTTTTGCCCGACCTGGGAATCAAAACCAGGACCTCCCAATCAGCAGACGCATACGCTATCCATTGGACAACGAAGGCAGTTTAGTATAGCTTCATCAGAAAACCATATGGGGTGCTCATGCACCACACTTTGGTAGATTCGCGTGGCCCCGCCCCGCGTAGTTCCATCGCAAACCAAACATCATAAGGTACTTTTTAACCGTCTAAAATGGGACTGGGCCGAACACATCTGAAATAAGGAAATCATAAAGAAAAAAAATTAGAAAGATGGGCTCATGCAGCTACCAATTGGGTATCCGGTCGGCGGCAACGAGGTCGTCCCAAACGGAGATGGCGAAATGGCCTAGACGCTATGATCAGATCAGAGATGGCAAAGTACAGAGATTTATGTAAATGGAGAGGCCTTTGCCTTTAGCAGTGGGACAATATAGGCAAACAAAGAAATATTTTTACCGCAATAGCCGCTTTCTACGCAGTGCCTAGTCTTTGACAGAATCGCTTGGCAGAATCTAGTTGAAGACAAAAAAAGATGGATATAAAAAAAACGTTTAAGTATTATATACAGATATTTAAAGAACATACCTACACATACACATACGGTGACAAGTCTGTAAAATGTAACGAATGTTTACGACTTTTTAGTAGAGGGAACATTACCAATTATGGAATACATCTTTAACAAGTTTAGTTTTACGGTTTAGTTGCTTCAGTCCTGAGGTATGGTCAGGCCTCCTTCGCTCGGCCGTACCTACAGCGATAAGTGCCTACACTTTGGCGCGGCTTCCACGCCGCGTCGTCACCGCTCGCGCGCAGGGCTAGCTAATAACGTGAATTTTAATAGTGAACAACAAAAATGTTCACATCACAAGTCTGGTGCGAAGTATTGCTCATTTAACGGATGTGTGTCGGAAGCAACTTGAAATTTTGATTTTATTTATTTTACGAGAGCAACTTGAAAATTGTACTTTTTATTTGTTGATATATCTCAACGATTGTGTTGTCAAATTAAAGGTCTAGTTCAAAAACCATTTTATCTGTTTGAGTCATGTAAATCGGTCTACGCGTTTAGGAAATAACTAAGAATTAGTATAGTGAAAATGTAAACCACCAGAATTTTTGTGGTTTTCGTTCTACGAGCTCAAATAGTGGGACTGGATACTTATAGTATAAATATTTATTATTAGGTACGTGGTCAAGTAGGTAGATAGACGATGAATAAATATTATAGTAGCAGCGGCAAGTCGACAACCCTAGCTCACCGCTCCGCGCCAGACAGCGACAGCGTTATGTGTTAGAAAAGAGCGGGAACAGTTAGGTCAATATCACGTTAGGTACTGAATGCTCATGCGAGCTGAATTGCACTTTCTTGCTTAGTAGCAAGAGTCGCCATTTCTTTAAATTGGTTTGCGAAGTGGTGCTTCTGTTCGTAAGAACTATCTATTCTGTGGTATGGTGTCGATTTTGAGGAAATTAGACTGACATAGACATAATTTTTAAAGCACAAAAGCGGGGCATAAGTGCTATGTTTGGGTTCCAAATGATCGAAACCTGTAAGCCGTTCTTCCAGAAGTACAAAATTTTAACACTCCCAAGCATAATATATATATATATATATATATATATATATATATATATATATATATATATATATATATATATATATATATATCCCCTTCATCACAATGTTGATCAAGCATGCCATATAAGTAGTTTTTGTTTGATCCGTTTTCACTTGTTGATCCGGCCATGATTTCTTGATCCATTGCGAGCGCCCAAGTCTCATGTTGCTCCCTTCGGATCAACTAACGCCAACGTCGTTGTTAATAATAATTACGCCATTTTTATACAAATCCACACTTTACATATTTTAGATTTACTTGATCCGATTCAAATGGGCCAATCGCAGCGCAGTATTCTTCACGGAGGGCAGTCATTGGTTCTTGGTCACTTTTATGTATTATAATTCTGTATTTCTTATCAATTCTCATAACATAAACTCCGAAGTATAAAAAAAGTGCTGGAAAATGGACAAAGAAACCAAGTTAATTTAAGAAATGCCGTAAATTTCTTAAATTAACTTGGTTTCTTTGTCCATTTTTCCAGCACTTTTTTTTACTTCGGAGTTTATGTTTAAATATTTCTAGTAGGTACTAGGTAGGTACATTACCTGCAAGAGGGGCCCGTGACAAAGTGGCGACCACTCGATTCTTTAAAAAATTCGCGAGGTAAAACGCGTTCGTCACCGTCTGGTTTATAGATAGGTCATCATCATCATCCGAGCGCTATCCCGGTTGCATCCAGGCCTTTGCCTTGGAGCCCGGGCGCCGCTGTCTAGTCTAACCAGATTTGACTGAATATTAGTTTTCCACAGAGCGACTGTTTTCTTACTATAACATGTATTACCATTTAATTTAGGGCACGGAGGGTGTGACATTTTGTGGCTGGTCACCCATCTATAAACCAGACGGTGACGAACGCGTTTTACCTCGCAAATTTTTGCGAGGATTAACCTTGCGAATCGATAGATTCGAGCGTTCGCCACTTTGCCACGGGCTGCTCACTTTATACACCACATGTGCGTACTTATTTGAATCCAAAACTTTTTAATATAGACCTGCTGGTCAATATTATGTGGCTCCAGGATTATATTACTTGAGTATTTTTGTTTGAATACTTTAGTTTACTATTTAACGCATAATTGTATACCATAATTTGTTTATTAATTTGGCTCCTTTAAGACATACAAACCATTAAGTATTGATTGACGGGTATACGTCAATCAATACTTAATGGTTTCACATTACAATTATTTAAATTTTAGTTTTCCATACATAGGATGATGCAGTGAATTTATATTCATTACGTCCATGCATTGTCAAATCCGAAAGTATACTACAATATTAATCCGCTTTAAATATGAACTGATACTGATAATCTTATGCACAAAAGCTTATATGAATATTATGTGGCTCCATTACGTATGTACGCCACGCCATATCTGCGTACTTATATGAATCTGGGTCGTTTGGCTGATATGAAATATCATCATCATATCCGCGAAACGACGTCCACTGCTGGACATAGGGTGACCGGCCATAAAAGATCACATCCCTCCGTGCCTCGTAAAGCACGTAAAGCCATCGGTTTCGGTTATCGTCTTTGACAGTCGTTATGGCAATCAGTGCCCTCAAATATCTGGTCTAAACCATAAAATATGCCCACGCTTTCGGGGTATAGAGGTCAGACGGCAGTCACTATGTGACAAAGCTAATATTCTGTCAAGTCTAGGCAACTATTATGAAAATGTTTCTGAAATTTCTTTCGAATCACAATACCCACGATGGAGTTCCTTCGGACATCTTTTTTTATTAATGTGAAACATTTACAGAATAGAAAATAATAGTTTATTTGTTGGAATACTGTTTACAAAGTTGTTTACTGTTTTTAAGTCCATAGTATTTCGCCGTCACCGGCGTACAAATGTTCCTTTTATATTAAATATAATCTTAAATACTATAGTGCTATTACATAAGTCTTACTGTTCATCACACTGTATGACACATTTTAAATTAAAGGTCAACATTAATTAAATTTGCACGTCATAAGTTCTATTGAATAATATAGATATAAAGTACTAATATCATCATTTAAAAGTGATAGGAATTAAGTATTTGGTAGAAAATTGTAACTGGCAGAACTTGTAGCTTTGGTAGAAAATTTGGCAGAATCTGTGGTAGAAAATAGTTACTTTTTAAGAAATGGTTATTTTGGAAGATATGCTCGTTTTTGTATGATTAGTAGTTTTAATGGAAATTGTAGTTTTGGTAGAAATTGTAGTTTTGGTAGAAATTGTATGTTGGGTAGCAATAGTTGTTATGGCACAAATGGTTGGTTTGAGATAATGGTAGATTTGGTAGAAATGTTAGTAATGACACAAATCGCAGACATGGTAGTTTTAAAAGAAATTGATTTTGGTAGAAAACGGTAATAGTAGTCAACCAAAACTACCATATTACCGGAATAACGTTCTGAGAATGATGATTGGTAGTAGGTGGTTAATTATTATTACAATGTCCGCTATTGTATATAAACTTCTTTGTTGTCTAAATGTTGATCTGATAGTGTAGATAAGTGGTCACAATAAATTGATGATGCCTTTTGCAGTCCAATAAAGGACTTAAGCTTCTCCACGTGGTAGTTTTGGTAGTAGGACAGTGAAGATAAAACAACGCGCTTATAATGTCTAGTTGGTGTTATTAGTATTACATGGCTATGATTAGCTGCTTACTATTAGGCGGGCAGACAGTAGCTCGTTTGCCACCTCTACTGTATAAAAGCGGTCAAGTGCGTGTCGGGCCACGTTTTCACGTTATGTAGAGTACCCATGGGAGCTACCCGTATACATTACTTTTTTCAAAATAAGTTATTGTACAGTTTTGTCCGCGTGGTTACATTGCATAACCATGGCAAATTTCAGCTCTCTAGTGGCTATAGTTTTTTCGTAAAACCGCGGATGGACAGACGGACATGGTGCAACTATAAGGGTTCCTTGTAGTTTACTACGGAACCCTAAAAGAGATTTATAGCTAGGTATTCATGACCAAATCCTTGTGTGATAAGCATAAACACAAGTGTTAGTTTTTATGTCTGGATGTAATTTGTGCTTAATTATAACATATATTGTTTATCTGACTGCCTCATTGTTCTACGGATAATTTACTACTGCTTGATCAGCAGTAGTAACACAATGAGTACACAATGAGTTCCGGGTCGGGTTTGTTTCCTTGGTAGAGCTCACCAATTTTTGCTAAGATTCTTAATAATTAGTTTCGACCCCGATCGTCAGAAAAACAATTTCAAGTCATGGAACCCGAATGTCATGAAAATCTAAAGAAGTCATTATTTGAGACCAGCTCAGCTAATTGAGAGTGCCTGAGAGGATTCTGATAAAAATTTGAACAGAGCCTTTCAACCTGCTTCTTTTCCCTCCTTCTCTTTCTCCTGGTAGGCAGCGAGTTGGATGTGTTTCTTTGCTATTTCTTTTGTAATGCTGAGAAAACACAGGCATATGTATGAGCCACAGATAGCTTACCATAAAGTATGCCGCTGACTCGTCAGCCACCGATAAATGCAATAAATAAAATTAACCAAGTCTACTAATAATCGTCCAATTAATGAACTTAATCCTGGAGCTCCGTAGTATTGATCGGTTGGTTAGATGGATAGCTGCCTAGCTGGTAGTATTATGACTGGATTTAAATAAGTATACAGATATAGCATGTAAAGTATAATGTGGAGCCACATCACATTGATTTGTTTTTATATAAGTTTACTGGATTCAAATAAGTACGTACGATGGAGCATGTGTTGTTGTTATTGTTGTGGTCCTAAGGCACCCCGCTGGTGCAGAGGGCCCCAACAAGTTTTCTCCAAGCCGGCCGGTCTCGCGCGATTCTTCGAGCGTCTTCCCATTTTAGATCTTCCTTCTTGAGCTCCTTGTCCACCGATCTCCTCCACGTGTGTACTGGCCGTCCGCGTCTTCGCCTACCCTCCGGTTGCCACTCAAAGGCGATTTAAGCAGCATTACCATTCCCTCTACGGAGAGTGTGGCCAATCCATTCCATTTTCGCTGGGCAATTTCTTGCAAAATTGGAGTTTGATGGCATATAGACCACAACTCTTTATTCGATATGGTTTTAGGCCAGAAGATACGAAGGATGGATCGAAGTGACTTATTCACGAGTGATGGAGCATGTAATCAGAGTTAAATAATACGTAAATCTACAACATAATGCTAGCAAATAACTCCACGGCTGCTATAATTTCACTCGTGGATCTAACAATGCATGGTTATCTTAATATATAAAATCCTTGCGTTACTGACAGACACGCTACAGCCGAAACTATTGGGCGCACGAAGCTGAAATTTGGCATGTATGTTCCTTGGGGACCGTCGGGTGCACTAAGAAGGGATTTCCCGAAATTCCCACGGGATCGGCCAAAACGGGTATATTAAAAAAAAATGCAGGTGTAGCTGCTGGCCTCCTCTAGTAATAAATATAATTCCTCTGGATCAACTAATGAATGGAAAATAGATAGGGATTTCATCTAATGATATTAAATATCTATGGGCCTTATCCGAAGACGCAAGGTCACTCAGGAGGCAATGGAGAGAGCTAATCTTGGAGGTTTCCTGTGCGAGATCGAATCAGAAATGAGGAAATCCGCAGGAGAACCAAAGACATAGCTTTCCGGATAGTCAAGCTGAAGTGGCAGTGGTCAGGGCACATATCTCGAAGTTGAGGCCGTGGAGGCAGAAAGGTTCAGAAGTGGTGGCCACATACCGGATGACGCCGCAGAGGAAATCCTCCAAGATGGATCGACGACCTCGTTAAGAACGCGGGAAGCGGATGGATGCGGGCGGCTCAAGACTGGTATGTTTGGAGAACCTTGGGGGAGGCCTATGTCTAGCAGTGGACGTCGTTTGGCTGATATGATGATGAAGTGATGATATTTCATCATACAAGCCAAACGACCCAAATTCATATAAGCACGCAGATATGGCGCGGCGTGTATAGTAATGTAGCCACATAATATCCATAAGCTTGTGTGCATAAGATTATCAGTATCAGTTCATAATATTTAAAGCGGATCAATGTAGTATGCTTTCGGATTTGACAATGTATGGACGTAATGAATATAAACTCAATGGAACATCTTATGAATGGAAAACTAAAATTTAAATAATTGTAATGTGAAACCATTAAGTATTAATTGACGGGTATATGTATGTCTTAAAGGAGCCAAATAAATATACAGATTATGGTATACAATTATGCGTTAAATAGTAAGCTAAAATATTCAAACAAAAATAATCAACTAACATAATCCTGGAGCCACATAATGTTAACCAGCAGGTCTAATATAATATATAGTTTTAGATTCAAATAAGTACGCACATGTGGCGTATAAACTGAGCGGCCCGTGGCAAAGTGGCGACCGCTTGAATCTATCGATTCACAAGGTTAAGCGGGTTCGTCACCGTGTGGTTTATAGATGGGTGACCGGCCACAAAAAGTTACACCCTCCGTGCCTCGGAGAGCACGTTAAGCCGTCGGTTCCAGCTGTCATCAAAAAGATCCTTGACAATCGTTACGAGGAATTAGTACCCGCAAACATCCTGACTCTGGTCTAAACCATAGAATATGGCTATCCCATAGGGTTGAGGTCAGACGGCAGTCGCTCTGTGGAAATGGTAATATTCTGTCAAATCTGGTTAGACTAGAAAGCGGAGCCCGGGCTCCAACGCGAAGGCCTAGATGCAACTGGCATAACGCTCGGACCATGGTGATGATTTGGCATAATTATTATACAGCATAAATGGAGCCAAATAGTATACAAGAAACGGAAAATATCGGACTTAAATAGTATTTCAATTATCAAGTAGAAATAGGATCATTATAGTGCTGGTAAGAATGTATAAAATGGTTATATCATTTATTATTATTATTACACGGATCAAGTACTGAAGTAACTTGTCCCTGGAACCACATAATGATAATTGTCACGTCTGGATTTAAATAAGAACGCACGTATGGCATATAATTCGGAGCCAAAAAGTTGACGTCGGTCTGAGATATATGGCCGTTACGGATCCAGTTTTGTTCGGAACTTCAGCCAAATTCATCACGAATACATCAAAATTTTATTGAATATGTTTGGCAACGTCTTGCCATGAATGGCAACATTGTGAAAAAATCTAAAATATATTCCATACAGCCAATGTTATTCGAGTGCAAAGTTGGATCAACTAAGGAACGGCAATACCGCGTGATCAACCAAGTCCGCAAACAGTCGTTTATATATATATATATATATATATATATATATATATATATATATATATATATATATATATATATATATATATATATATATATATATATATATATATATATATATATATATATATATATATATATATATATATATATATATATATATATATGAGGTCTCAATATTTGTTAAGGTAAATTAAAATTTATTCACATTAGCCTCAGAAGCCAATAATAGACGACAACGTGACGCATTTCGCCTCTGTCTGAGCGCCCCTATACCACTTTAATGCACAAGTTAAGTATCTTTCACATGGCACCTTTAATTTTCAATAAGTTACCTTAAGAAATAAGGGCGATGAACACTGATGCATTCAAGAAAAATCTTAAGAACCTTTTAAATAATAAATGTTACTATAACTTAAAAGAATATTTGAACGATACCTTTCCAAACTAAGACCTCATATTAATGACTTAAATAATAAATTATAATTGATGTATCTATAATAATATTAATAATTAATAAATTGATAATGAGTTGTAATATAGGAATGACATTGAAATACTTTAATTGTTGTAATTTTAAGAATAATTTATAGATATTAATTTATTTTATTTTCTATTAATTTAATATCTTAAAATATTACTTTCTAATTTTATATGTTTATTTCAGTGTCGATCTTGATTTTGATAAACTATGAACGTAGGTACGTTTACATTTTGCATGCCTTATGGTAGAATCACTTGAAACATGTATTTTTAATACCTAACACCGTTTGTAACAGTGTTTTCTGCAAAATAAATTATTTGACTTTGAAAAAAAAAACAAATTATTTAATTTTTATAATTTGATTAGTACAAAATTGGCAAGTATTGGAATATTCGTGAAGTCTTAGAAATATAAGGATATTCTATATTAGGGATTATTTTATTTATATATGCTACTCACGCGTGTATCCCCGAAGGAGTAGGCAGAGGTGTAATTTTACACCCACATTTCGCCATGACTTGCCTTTTAGGTCCCACGTGATAAGGAGCGAGCCCATTGCCGTAACCGGGCACATCACCAGACTCCGTGCTGCTACTGAGAATTTGGAAAACCCAGTAACACTTACTCTATATTAGATATGTTTTCCAAAACTGGTTCCTTTCGCTCTAGGTATCTATAGAACCAAATTCTGTGATTCATCCAAACAACATTAAGTGATTCATAGAAAGTATCTTAAAACCTTGAGAGCATGGACTAGGTTTTTACGCTCATTATAATAAAATAATTGAGACAGTTTGTAAGTTTCTACGTATGCGGTTTTTATCGAATCTTACCTTGGAGTCTTAATGTAAAGCAGGTTTTGTTTATAATTTATACGTCAACAACAATGTTTTATTGTTTTTGTTCAATATTTTCGAAGGAATAATAACCGGGGTAATAAGCAGCGATAGCCGAGTGGAAAGACCGACAGACTGCTACGCAGAGGGTCTCGGGCTCGAATCCACGGCACGCACCAATGACTTTTCGAGGTAAAGTGCGTATTAAATTGTTAATTATCGCTTGCTTATCGGTGAAGGAAAACATCAACCTCTCTAGTGGCTGGCAGACATATTATGTCTGACAGCTCAAATCGTTAAAATGGCAAGCAGACATAATATGTCTGATCACGACTTACATTTTATTGACAATATTTTCTAGCGTTAATTTTGAACGTAACAATAATTTAGATGAAACGGAATAATACATGAGAGAAAGAGAAGAAATAAAACTATTAACAGGTTGACGTCTAAGCAAAGTCCCGCGGAAATTCCGTTTGCTTGGCGACCTTGGCGTGTACGAAGTGTGACCGATAGTGTTGGTGATTTTGTGATTTATTAAGTATTTTAATTAATTTAGTAATACTAAAAGAAAAGAAAACCATGACTAGGTAAGTAATCAACACTTTGGCTCGGCACATCTGCCATTTGAGAGGATAAGGAAACCTGCATGTCTGCGAGTTCTCCATAATGTTCTCGAAAGACATGTGAAGTCTGGCAACCCGCACCTGGCCATAGTGGTGGACTATGGCCTTACCCTTCTCATAGTGAAAAGAGGCCCGTACCCAGCTTTGGGACACTATAAAGGGCTGATGATGATGAATAACCGGGGATAATCGAGGCTTGACAGGATTACTCCAGGGCCGCGATCGGTCCGACAGACCCCATTTTTTTATACCTCTCACCTGTATGCCCGAAGGGTTAGGCAGAAGTGGAATATTTCACCCACATTTTGCCATGTTAAGAATTTGTCAGTCCCACGTAATAGGGGACGAGCCTATTGCCGGTCCTTGGTGCTACTGAGAATTCAGAAAAATCCAGTAACACTTTAGCCCGACCCGGAAATCGAACCCAGAATCTCCAGGATTAGTAGATCTACTCCACCGGGGTGCCAGGGTAGAATGCTAACGCGACCCCCTGGCGCCCAAAATGGCGTGGACGTATGCGCTGTTGTTTATGTGGGTATTACGGCCTTGCACTCCAGCCGTCGAGTCTCACATACCCCCCGGTTTTCATCCTGCGGGGGTGTGCGTAAATGCCCCATGCTTTTCATCCTGCGAAAGGAATAAGCGTAAATGCATTTCCACAGCGCAGCGAGAAAAAAAAAGGATCAGTAGATCCATATGCTATCCAAAGGACCGCGGAGGCAGTAATTTATCTTAATAAACCTAATTAAAACTAATGGGCCATAGGCCGACTGTCACGAAGATCGCAGGCTCGATTCCCGTTCAAGTCAAACATTTATGCGCATAAGCATAGATGTTTATCTTGGTCTGAGTGTTTCTATGTACCTATCATATGTATGTATTTACATAAAAAGTATATAGATATGTATGTTTATCCATTATCTAGTACCCATAGCGCAAGCTCTGCTCTAGTTTGGGTGAGATGGTGTGGTGTGTACGTAGTAGAAGATATTTGTCCCAGGTCGGAATCAAAACCACGACCTCTAACACTGTAATCAGGGTCATTAGCCTCTAGAAGGACTATTGGTCTAGTGTAAATATCATCATCAGCCTTTAACAGTCCACTGCTGGACAAGGCCTATGCTTTGAAAGGAGGAATTGGCCTACTCCCACTACCCACGCTGGCCAAACGGGTTGGTATAGGGTTTGTACCAAGTTTTCCTTCTCTTACAGTGCTGTTCTCTGCATAATATGCTCCCTCTGTCGGATCTTACGACACCCATGGGATGATATGGGGTGGTGACAATCCGTATTCTTAATCCGTCACCACACGGACTGTGTAAATATACCTCTACTTAATGCGTACCTCACCTTATTTGAATAAAACTGCTTTAAAAACTACACATGCATAAATAAATAATTCTACGCACCTTTTAGGCGTATTTCCGTCATATCGAAAAAACCTTAAACCGTAATTCCCTTGTCTTTTCACGTATCATGTACTATTATAGTATAATAAGTAAATTACCATTAAATTATTCAAGGTAAGCAGCTGGAAGACAATATTGCTTTTTTATGAAGATTTGTCGTAATCCAAATATATTTTTAACTAGATGAGGCCGCGGTTACACCCGGGTTAGCTAGGGCTTCTGCTTTCCACTCGTGGTTCCTAGCGGGATTTATAAAGTCTATTCGCGGAGCCCCAGGGCTCCACGAAGCATCTCTCGGGTCTCCACGAAGATCAATGTTAGTAAAATAAATGGTTTATAAATTCACATAGCGCGCGGCTTTGTTTTACTTTAGGGCTCCGCCAAATATTTGGTTATCCAAAAGGGTTCCATCCCAAAAACAGTTTGAGAACCACTGGTCTATTCTATAGCCTTCCTTAATAAATTTTCTATCCAATACAAAAAAAAATTGATTGACGGATCACCTGATGCTAAGTGATTACCGCTGCTCATGGACACAAGCAACACCACAGTAGTCACAAGTCCCTTGGGTTGGGCAAAGTCGTGGGATGAGGGAAAAGGAATAGTGGATGGGACCTCCGACACTCTCACTCACCGAACGAAACGCAACAAGTACGTCGATTTTTTGTAAATTAAATAGCTTGGAACTTTAATTATCCTTGGTTTTGTAATAAAACGATATGAGGTTAACTGTGTTTATTCATTAAATTTATTTGCGTTCTGCAAAGTAAACTTAGGTATAACTTAAACCAACTACGAATGTAGCTTGAAATAACGTGCAAACCTGTTAAGTAATGATTGTATTTACTCGTCATGAAAAAAATGAAAATGAATTTTTTTATTACTGCACACAAAAAAAAGAACAATACATCGGGTAAAGTCACTCATACCACAAAGACAAAGGGAAGTACATATTATATCAAAACACAAAAAAAAAAGGGAAAACAAAAACACAGTGTTGAAAAACAAAATTAAAAATAATAGATAATACACCTATGTATTAACATTGTAGGGTGACTAAATATGTGCCCCACAGCTGTGCAGCAATCAAGACTGAGCGCTGATCTTCCACTGGGCCTGCTAGAAAATGCCGTACGGAAGCCAATAAGAGTAGCCAAAGTAGAAGTTTAAGTTTACTCCATGATATCTGCTTTTATCAATACATAAATATACTATTAATATACGTAAATACATAAATATAATGTGGATTTTCGGAGTTATGTGCGTATTGAATGGTTAATTATCGCATGTCCCGTGCCTCGGAGAGCACGTTAAGCCGTCGGTCCCGGTTGTCATGTAGATCTTTGACAGTCGTCACAGGGCGTCAGTACCTTCTAAATAAACTGACACTAGTCTAAACCATGGAATATCGCTATCCCTTCGGGTTGCGGAGGTCAGACAGGCAGTCGCTCTGTGGAAAAGCTAATATTCAGCCAAATCCGGTTAGACTAGAAAGCGGACCCCAGATTGAAACTGGGATAACGCTAAGAGGATGATGATGACTCGAACCTTACCTAAGCCTCCGTAGTGTCCATCATTGCCTCATGCTTCGGGCACTATCGCACAAATTTCCGCTAAAGCTTCATCATCATCATCATCAGCCTGTAAGAGTCCACTGCTGGATATAGGCCTCTCCAATGGCACGCTACTGAGCCCGATTTTCGTCTCTTCGTGTCCAGCCGCTGCCAGCCACTTTGCGTATATCGTCACTCCACCTAGCCGGAGGGCGTCCTACACTACGTTTGCCAAGGCGCGGTCTCCACTCTAGAACGCGACTACTCCAACGGTTATCGGTTCTTCGGTATATGTGGCCGGCCCACTGCCACTTCAGTTTGCTAATTCTTTGAGCTATGTCGATTACCTTCGTAAGAAATTCGAAAGCTTAGTATCTCTATACATAATACATTTTTTTTTTGGCGGTAGGTGCTAAAAAAGTCGACACGTACTGAAATTTGAAAATTTTATTTTTAATTAGTTATTTTTATTATTATTATTATTATTAATTATCAGGCAGGCAGTTGATACAACTGATAATTGCCTATATCCTGCTATTGCCCACTAGTTCCTGTTGCAGTACTAAGTAGGTGCTTGTCCAGTTTGTTCTTGAACTGATTAACATTTTGGGCTGAGACTACTTCTGCTGGGAGCTTGTTCCACATTCTGACTACACGGTTACTGATATAGTGTCGATGAGGGTTGTTGTTTGAGAAACTGGTACATAATTTAAGGTGGTGGCCTCTGAGGTGGATATTTTCATTGCGCACAAATAGTTTATCAAACTCCTCAATGTCATAATGTCCGTTTAAGATCTTGTAGGTTTCAATCAGATCACCGCGGTCCCTGCGGTCTTTTAGTGTTGTAAGCTTTAAAAATGCTAATCTTTCTTCATAAGGTCGTGCTTTAAGAATTCGTGGTACTTTGGTGAAACTTCGTTGTACCTTCTCCAAGAGTTCAATGTCTTTGACAAAGTAAGGGTTCCAAATTTGAAACGCATATTCCAGAATTGGTCTAATGAAAGTCTTGTGGATCTTGAGCATCATTTCTGGTGTCAAGACACCAAATGCTTTCCTCACAAGGTATATTAGGCCTTTGGCTTTCTTTGTAATAGTTGAGATATGCTCTTCCCACTTCAAGTCTTCAGTAATCTTTACTCCTAAGTCCGTTTGATTTTTTACCTCCATAAGAGGTGCATCGCCCAATTTGTAAGTAAGACGAGGATTGCGATTACCTATATGCAGCACTGTACATTTTGAGGCATTCAGATTTATGAGCCATTCCTTAGACCAGTTAGCTATTTTGTTCAAATCATCGGTGAGGTGGTCGTAGTCAATTAGTGGATTTGCAAATAATTTGGTGTCATCGGCGAAAATACTGACATTACACTGTATGCAGTGGGGAAGATCAAATGTATATATAATGTACAATATTGGACCTAAAACTGAACCCTGAGGCACCCCGCTAAGTATATCGATTGCGTCTGACCTGGTTTCGCCTATTCTCACTTGTAATGTTCTTTTGTTTAGAAATTTCTCAATCCAAATTAACAACTTTCCGCGTATGCCCACGAATTCCAACTTTTGAAGAAGTCTTCTAATAGGGACTTTATCAAAGGCCTTTTCATAATCCAGATAGATCACGTCGATTGGCTCTCTATTATTGAAGAGTTTGGTCCACGATGATAGACAAGACAGTAAATTTGAAACTGTTGAACGGTGTGGACAGAAGCCATGTTGTTGTTTAGGAATCACCTCGTAGTTGGAGAGAAATTTTCTTATATGCTTGACTATAATCTTTTCCATTATTTTGCAAAATACACTGGTTAAGCTGATAGGTCTGTAGTTGGAAGCATCGAGTTTGCTGCCTTTCTTAAATATAGGGGTAACTATTGCTGTTTTCCATAAATCCGGTAGGGTGCCAGTGTCGTACGACGTTTGCATTATAGTTGCCAGGTGGTTAGAGAGATTGCATTTCTTTAATATAACTACTGGTATATCATCTGGTCCCGGGGAAGACTCAGTATTCATTTCTGCAATAGCTTGTTGAATTTTATCCCGAGTAAATACTATTTCTTCAATGGAGTCTTGTACTCGGAGTGATGGATCTAATAACGGTAGTTGGTCGTGTGGTTCTACTTGAAAAACGCTCGCAAACTGGTCTGCAAATACTTTGGCAATTTCTCTAGGCTCGGTCACGGTATGGCCTTGCTTGTTGGTTATATTTGTTGGTATGCTCACTTTTGAAGTAATTTGCTGTCTGATGTAAGAGTAAAACTTTTTAGGTCCAGCTTGTAGTATATTTTTTTCATGCGTTATTCGAGCTTGTCTGGTTTGATTTATTAATTGATTATTTATTTTTCTGTAGTCTTTATAGTGTTTGGGGAGTCCAGTCAGCACATATCTGTTCCACAGAGCCATTTTGGAATTTATCAGGGTCTTAGTTTGGTTTGAAATCCAAGGTTTATTTAAAGTTGTTTGACGGATAGTCGTCTTGGGCACATATAAGTTTATAGATTCCTTAAGTGCTGTATGAAGAATATCAAATTGTAATTTCGCGCATTTCCTATCCTTCATATCTAATGGTAACATTTGCCTCAAATTTTCATTGATTTTGTTGTAATCAGCTTTGTAGAAATTAAGTCTGGTTTTGTGTTGCATTTGTTGGATCTGTTCCTGCAATTCTATAGTTGCCAATAAGCAAGTATGGTCGCTTTTTCCAATAGGTGCTTGGTGCTCAATACTGGCTACGAGTGAGTCGTCATTTGTCAATACAAGATCCAAATATGATGGCTGATTTCCTTGTCTGTATCTCGTGCATTTATGTATCATCTGATGAAGGTTACTCATTTTATACCATTCTACAAAGTTGTTTTCCTTCGGCGTAAGGTACCCGCTGTCTTCAAGAGGCCATTTCACTCCGCCATAGTTGAAGTCACCCATTATTAACACAGTATTAGCTTCGGAAACATGGTTCAGTTGGTCTAGCAGGCGATTGTCTTGGTCTATTGAAGAGTCGTGTCCTCTGTAAAGCCCACATATTAGAAATTTACTGTTACCAGCCTTCACATCCAGCCACAGACATTCAGAGCTTTCGAATTTCTTGTTGTAGGTTAAGTTGTATTTAATTGTTACGCGAGATATGTCCTTCGAGGCGTAGATTGCGACTCCACCACTACGTCTGCCTATGCGATCGTCTCGATATAAATTATATCCTGGTATTGTAACAATTGAATCGGGTATAATTGGTTTAAGCCATGTTTCGGAGACAATAATCAATGTTGGTTTCAATGCTGTCACTTGAGCAATTAGTAGATCCAGTTTAGATATTACCGACTGTATATTCGTGTAAAGTATTGTTATTCTAGAATATGTTGATGTAGGTTTCTTATTAGGGGTATTATTACTTGATTTAATTGAATGTGTTGGTTTATTGTTGGTATTGGGAGCTAGTTTTTTTGTGTGCTAGTTTTTACGATGGCTGGGTATCCTCGTACATATTTTATAGTGATGTCCGTTTCACCCTCACTTGTACGCTTGTTAAGTTCATCACGTAGATATTTTAGGTATTCTTTTTGCATGGGTGTAAGGTCAGATGTGATATTCGAGGGCTCGCTTAGTTTATTTCTATTACGAAGTATTTCGAGCGCGTCACTCTTGGTGTGAAGGATGGCCTTAAGCGGACGCGGTCTGCCACCTAGGTTTTTCTTGGGAGCACCAAGGCGGAATACCTTGATACCATTGCAGTTAATCTTGTTTGTGACAGTCTTTATGACAGCCACACACTCTTTCACATCATGTTCTTTTCTCTGTTCAGCAATGTCACTTGTTGACTCTGGAACATCATATATTATTACATTATTCGCCCTGTTAGCCCTCTCTCTGATTTCCTGAATTGCTGCTTCGGTTGCCAGCATATTTTGGCGCATTTGTAGTTGTTTAACTTCATCAGTGAGCTCATTCAACCTCTTCATTATAGTTGGTAGTTGGGTCATGGCAGATTTACAATCCCCACAAAGAAAAGTCATGACGCGTGCTACAGTTTTTAATTCAAGCACACGCACTTCTGTAGGCGACAACCCATGACACTCTCCACATAATAGGATTTTACAGGAGTCGCATGTTACTGATGGTTTCTTTTCATTTGATGGTTTATTGCATTTATTGCATATTCCCGAGGGTGAGTTTGAATTCTTTTTAGAACTCATTGTTTGGTCGGATTTATATTTGTTTTACTGGCAACACTATACACTTTTATGTTGACGTTTGTATTAATGTCAATGTCAAGTTGTCAAATGAATGAAAATATATTGAGGGTATGTTGAATATTTCTGCACAATTAAATGTCAGACAATAATTTATTTAAAGTATTTTAGAGTTATTTCACTAGTTTATGCAGAAATAACACGTGCACATCACTCACTAACACCACTTAACACTTTAAGAATAGTTTTACTGAGTTCAATTCACTTTTGAGCACGAAAACTATTTAAATGTCGGAGCGCGGTTGTTACACTTCAAGAGATTTGACAGTAGTCAAATATTTGTTCAGTATTTGTATAATTTAATAATATAATTATTAACGTTGGGTAATAAAATCCATAACTTTACTGTAATAACGTTAGTGAAAGCTTGCATTACCGTATGTAAAGTTTTGTCTGCACACAACACCACCTGCCAGCACTCAACACATATCACAAATCTAAATAGAAAAGCACTTAACACACCAGGATGACAGAGCTAGCCAACATCAGGACTGCGCAGGACAATCTTGAGGAGATGTTCTCCAAACGGATGATGGAGCTGGAGGCCCAACTTCAGGCAGGGTCTGCTAAGGATACCGTTGCGAAGGTGGCTGAGGAGTTCCGGACCTTCAGGGAACTGATGTATGCAATGCTTGGTCTTCTGCGCAAGCAAGTCGACGAGTGCACCCAAGCAATCGACATGATGGAGACCAGGCACAGGCGCAAAGCCATAATATTCCTTGGGGTACCTGAGGTTGAGAAGGAGGACTGTCGAACGTCCATAGTCAAGATAGTGCGCAACATGGATGTCCCAAACATCACTTCTGATAGCTTCACTGCATGCCACAGGATCGGTGCTTCAAGTAAGGCTCATCACCGGCCAATCCTGGTCTGGTTTTCGAGTATGGAGTTGAGATCTGCCGTGTGGAAAGCCAAGACCCGATTGAAGGGCACGTCGGTGTCCGTTAAGGAGTTTTTGACCAAGTCCAGGCAAACCATCTTTGGCAAGGCACGGCAACATTTCGGCGTACGATCATGTTGGACGCAAGACGGTGTCATCGTGGTGAAGGCGTCGGATGGCACGCGTCATAGAATAACCACCTCGGAGAACCTGAACAGTCTGCTGCAGAAGTATCCCAAACAAATATGTGGCGCTGCATCGGCGGGCAAGAACGGCGACGGAGCTGTCGGGACATCGAACGCGAGCGCCAAACCTCGTAAATAACTTTGTTACTATTACTTCTAACTTTCAGTTTCACTTGTTTGTTGTTATTCTTGTTTGTATAAGTAATTTGTTATTATTATTTTGTAGTTTTTCGTGAGGTTACGGTATTGTATTACTGTCGTTTTGACATTGACAGCTCATTGACATTGCCCACTTGATGTTTGGCTGCGTTCGGAAACAGTAAGACGCATTTGTTTGTTTGTGCTGCGTTTCGTTCTATTATATAGTAATAAGTTTTGTTTCACCTTATTTCTATGTTTTGTATTTGTGTTCTTTTTAATGTTTGTGTTTGCTGGCGGGTGGTGCAGAGATGACTGTTACTTACAACGCATCGTGTATTCTTATATATTGGTATTTAAATATATATATTTATTTGTATTATATATCTTATTTATCTGTATATATTATTTTGTATTTATAATATTATTTTATTACATAAATATAACTATTATATTTTATTAGATATGGACATTGATGACGTATATTTGTCAGCCACTGAGTCAGTTTCCTCTTCCGACAATGAGAGTTTCTGCTCTGCGGATGGCACCTTAAACGACTGCTTGCAAAATGCATTTGCGCCTCATTTTCGGTTAATGTTCAACGTCTGTCACATAAATGCGCAAAGCATACCGAGCCACTATAGCGACTTGCTGGAAGCGTTTTCCAATTCCTGTGCACATGCCATTCTGGTCTCGGAGAGTTGGCTAAAACCATCTCTTCCTTCCACCTCCTACTCGCTGCCCGGTTTCGTTCTAATACGTAACGACCGAGTCGGAAGACGAGGTGGCGGTGTCGCTATTTACGTCCGCAGTGCATTTCCATACAGAATCTTGTCATCTTCTCCACCCACTTCTTCGCCTGCGGAGTACTTATTTCTTGAGGTTGACGTCAAGGGGGCTAAAACCGTCCTTGGCGTCGTCTATTGTCCTCCTTGTATTGATTTTTTCTCCAGTCTCGAGCCGATTCTGGAATCTTTAGGGTCAGAGTACACTCATCACATCATCATGGGCGATTTTAATACCGATCTCCTTTCCCTACACTCCAGTCGCTCCCGTAAACTTCTTGACATTGCTGAATCAGCCAGCCTCCACATTTTGCCTCTGCAAGCCACTCACCACAATAGCAATGGGCAGGACACGTGGCTTGATTTAATCCTCACCTCTGATCCTTCTTTAGTTGCATCCCATGGCCAACTTCCTGCACCTGGATTTTCCCATCACGACCTTATTTTCCTGTCATACCGCTTGAAACCTCCCAAAACCCCGCACAAAGTTCTGCACAAGCGTTGTTTTGGTCACATAGACGTAAATAAACTGTGTGAGGATGCTTCTAAACTAAACTGGGACAGCATGATGTCTGCCTCTACGGTGGACGAAAAGGTAAGGGTCTTCAATGACACTGTCTGCGAACTGTACGATGTTCATGCCCCAGTAAGACGGGTGAAGCTAAAGCGGCCCCCTGCACCCTGGATTACGCAGGGTGTTCGCATGGCAATGCGTCGTAGAGATAGGGCGTTTCGGCGGTACAAAAGGGATCGGTGCGAGGAAAACTGGGCGCTTTTCAAGTCTGCAAGAAATCGGTGCAACCAGATGGTGCGTAACGCGAAACGCCGACATATTCTCGATAATATCACTTCTTCATCTGCTGCTAATATCTGGAAGTTCCTTGGAACTTTAGGCATTGGCAAGCAGCGGCATGTCGAGTGCCATGGGACTCTTAGTTTGGATGATATCATCCGACATTTCTCCACTACCTTTTCGCTGAATCACCAAACTACGAGTCTCACTGTGAACTATTTAGCCGGGTTACCTCAACCCAAAATAGAGTCTTTTTTCTTTTCTCCAGTGTCCCCGGCTGAGATCAAGAAGATAATCCTCTCCATAAAGTCCAATGCTGTGGGATGTGACAACATCAGCCGCCGTATGATCACGATGATCCTCGATCAGCTCCTGGCGGCCATATCCCACATCATCAATTCCTCACTAGTTTCTGGTACCTTCCCTTCCTTGTGGCGCAAAGCCTATATAATTCCTCTCCCCAAAATCCCCAATCCAACTCTTCCTCAACACTTCCGACCAATCTCTATCCTACCCTTCCTATCCAAAGTGCTCGAGGCCTGTGTGCACAGACAGCTGTCTAGTTTTGTCCATGACAATAGCATACTGAGTCCGTTCCAATCAGGCTTCAGGCCAGGTCATAGCACTACTACCGCCCTCCTTAAAGTGACTGGCGATATTCGAGAGGCCATGGAAAACACTGAAATTACTGTTTTAGTGCTTATTGATTTTTCTAATGCCTTCAATACCGTCAGTCACGACGTCCTATTATCTATCCTCTCCCATCTCAGGGTCTCTGCCGGAGCACTGGATTGGTTCTCAACTTATCTTCGAGGTCGTCAACAGTCTGCCCGCCTCGATGAGTCATCTTCGGGCTGGTTCGACATTACGTCTGGCGTTCCTCAAGGCGGTATTCTTTCTCCTCTTTTGTTCTCTATCTTTATAAATTTCCTAACTCAACATCTTCAGTGTGCATACCATCTGTATGCCGATGACTTGCAGATTTACACCCATGCTAATGTTGAACGCGTAGCTGAGGCCATTGGCAAGATTAACAAGGATCTGGAAGCCATCCTGACTTGGTCTGATAAGTTTGGTCTGGTCGTAAACCCGTGTAAGACCCAAGCCATTATTGTGGGTAGCCGGCCGATGTTAAAAAGACTGGATTTCACATCTCTACCAGCTATAACTTTTAACGGGACTAATGTCGATTGGTATCCCTCTGTTAAAAACCTTGGGCTACATATAGATACTAAGCTGAATTGGGAAGCTCAGGTAACACAGGTCAGTCAAAAAGTCACCGGTACCCTGCGTGCCCTCTACCGCCTAAAAAACTTGCTTCCAACCGAGACTAAAACTATGCTTGTGCAAGCTTTAATCCTCCCTCTGATCGACTATGGCGATGTATGTTACTTTGACCTGAATGCAGAACTCCTTAATAAACTTGACCGTCTTCTGAATAACTGCATTCGATTCATATTTAATCTTCGTAAGTATGACCATGTGTCTACTTATCGTTCCCAATTAAAGATGCTTCCTATACGTCAACGCCGTAGTTTGCGTGCTCTCACTACACTATACTCTTTTCTTACATCTCTGTCTGCCCCTAAATATGTCACTTCCTACTTTCAGTATTTATGCACAAACCATGAGCGAAACCTTCGCTCTGCCAATAACCTCCAACTCATGGTACCTACTCACAAAACTAATTTTCTTCACTCTTCTTTCTCAATTCAGTCCATCCTTCTATGGAATGCTCTCCCTCTCGAGATCAGAATGGCTAAGACCAAACCCACTTTCAAGTTCAAAGTGAAGGAACTCTTGTTGGCTGAGTCGGCGACTGTATCCGATAATAAGTCATTACCATAATTTTATGTATGTGTATATTGTACATATGTATATATATATATATATAATTATATATCATACGTTTATGTATTTTATTTGTTATTCCTGTATTTATTGTGTGTGTATTATGTTTATGTATTATACTATTTATTTAATTATTTATAATATATATTTTTGCAAGTATATTATGTTCGACATAATTAAATTACTAGTATATCTCCACTACACTATACAATACACCTACTTCTTCCTCTCTGCACCACTCTAAGGTAGACTGGTAGATAATGCCCATGGCATTAAGTCCGCCTATATACTCTGTGTATATGAAGTTTTAAATAAATAAATAAATAAATAATAATATGTATGTATTATACCGCTTTTTAAAATCTTTGTTTTTGTCTCCCGCATTACTAAGTAGGGAAGTGTGTCAATTATTTTTCCTACTCCTCTAATATTATTTTTTTTTTGTATCTTCGAAGGAGTAGGCAGAGGTGTAATATTACACTCACATTTCGCCATGATTTTTTAGGTCCCACGTAATAGGGAGCCAGCCTATTGCCGTACCGGACACATCACCAGACTCCGTGCTGCTACTGAGAATTTCCTAACGAAAAAAGCCAATAACACTTTGCCCGACCTGGAATCAAACCAGAGACCCCCCAATCCCACGCGCACATATATGCCGCGAGACCAACGAGGCAGTCTCCTGTAATAAACTTCTGATTAAATTAATCTCGGGTTCTAAGACACATTAGCTGCTAAATAATACTCTATTTTAAGAACTTGGATTAATTAAGAAATAAATAGCAATCAGTATACTTAATCAATTTCGTGTTTTCTGATCCACCAAAATCTTCGGTTCGTTTTGGGACACCCTTGTCATTAAATAAATTGACCCCTCGTTAATATCCTCACGCCTGCCGTAAGTGGTATAAGCAGGATGTCTCATCTGCCGAATTATAAAGGTACTTGATTTACTTGACCTAGGTAATGAAGCGGCTGTGTTTCGTTAAGATTTTGTGTTCACTGGGCAAATAATTGCCCGTGTGCTCACGGATTAAGAACATCATACATAGTGTTAGCAAGCCGAAACTTTAGAAGAATAATGAGAGAAACTACGATCATCTTACATTTCGGAGAACTATTGCCAGAGGTATTTTGGAAACATATAAGCGAAATGAAAAGCTTGGTCCTTGTTCCACTCCCAGAAATTATAAGGAAACCTTTCGCTACGACAGAATTGATCATCTAGTGGAATACAATGATACACAGCTTCGGTGTTCGGTTTGTAAAAAAACAGAAACTTCACTTTTCAGAAGTGTAAAGTCCATTTTCATCTTAAAATATGTTTTCTAACTTACCATACTTCTACATAAACTTACTAAGTGGTTAATTGTAAGCTTATACAGTAATAAAAACATTTCGTAATACTCACAGTGATTTTAATTGAAAATGGTAATGATATGTATAAATTGCTATTTGTATTACCGTCAACCTACCCGCTTATTACTACTGATCGTTATAACGATCCTCATTTTCCGAACTTTCCAAGAAAGTCAGATTTTTTTAAATATTTTTCTGTGTTTACTCACGATACCAAGGCAACAATATCAAAAAATTAGAAAGATAACAGACAAAAATTAGTTTCAGTAACAACTGGGTTAATTCGTGGGTGCCGTAAAAGGTCATCATCATCGCCCTAGCGTTATCCCGGTTGCATCCAAGACTTACACGCCTTGGAGGTCCGCTTACTGGTCTAACCTGATATGACAGAATATCAACTTTTCCACAGAGCGACTGCCGTCTGACCTCCGCAACCCAAAGGGATAGAGATATTCCATGGTTTAGACCAGTGTCAGTTTACTTGAGGGTATTGACTCCCAGTAACGACTGTCAAAGATCTTCATGGCAGCCGGGACCAACGGTTTAACGTGCTCTCCGAGACACGGGGCAAGTGATAATTAACAATTTAATATGCGTGCCGTGGATTCGAACCCGATACCCTCTGAATGGCAGTCCGTTGGCATCTCCACTAGGCTATCGCCGCCGTAAGAGAAAATTGGAGTGTCTGTTTCTAATATTAAAATATGGATGTATACACGGTACATATACCGAAATGAATATTTTTACAATTTTTGTCTGTCTGTCTGTCTGTTTGTTCTCGCTAATCTCTGGATCGGCTGGACCGATTTTGATCTTTCACTGGCGGATAGCTAATGTACCAAGGAGTAACTTAGGCTATAAATTAACCGGGTAAGCAAAGTAGTTCCCTCAGGACGCGGGTGAAACCGCATGAAACAGCTAGTTTGATTTAACCTCCTGATGTTCAATACGTATCTCTAGAAGCCAAATTTATGGATAGATTGAATATTTTAATCGGCCGTAAGCCCGCAGATGACCTAAGAATTGTTACAATATTTCAATACCAAATTGTAGGTAATAATTACTTTTTACTGCAATAAATGGAAAAAGGCAGCGATAGCCTAGTGGAGAGACCGACAGATTGCTACGCAGAGGGTCCGGGTTAGAATCCACGGCACGCACCAATGACTTTTCGGAGCTATGTGCGTATTAAATTGTTATTTATCGCTTGCTAAACGGTGAATAAAAACATGGTAAGGAAACCTGCATGTCTGAGAGTTCTCCTTAATGTTCTTGAAAGACATGTGAAGTCTGCCAACCCGCACTTGGCCAGCGTGGTGGACTATGGCCTTACCCTTCTCATAGTGAGAGGAGGCCCGTGCCCAGCAGTGGTACAGTTTATATACAGGGCTGATGATGATGATGAAATTGAATATTATATTTCCAATATTTAATGTAGTTGACATTGACTTTCGTCCGATATTGTGTGGTTTTAAGGCCGGAAAAGCAATGTTAAGTTTAAAAAATATTTGCAAACAAATAGGAAGTTGTATAATTACCTTCTGTTTTGTGGTAAAAGGAATCTTGTTGGTCCTTTAGTATAATTTTGAGGACTGAATTTGTGGAAAACCTTGAAAGTTGTTGTTGGTTTACTGTAGAGGTATGTGTATTCTTTTCTGCGTACATAATTGGCGATAAACGAGACGGCTTTTTTACAAACCTAACTAACCTGAAAATCCTCATTTTCATAGACCTCAGACTCACGCCTGTATCCCCGAAGGGGTAGGCAGAGGTGTTATATTACACCCAAATTTCGCCATGAATTTTTCCCACGTAATAAGGGACGAGTCTATTGCCGTTACCGGGCAGATCACCAGACTCCGTGCTGCTACTGAGAATTCAGAAAAACCCAGTAACACTTTTTCCCGACCCGGGAATCGAACCCGGGACCTCCAATCAGCAGTCGCATTTATTTTGTTTTTTTTTTATAGTAATCGGCGGCAAACGAGCAGACGGATTGCCTGATGGTAAGCAATTACCGCCGCCCATAGACATAAGCAACACCACGGGAGTCACAAGTGCGTTGCCGCCTCTTAGGATTGGGAAAAGGGATAGGATGAGGAGTGGGATAAGGGAGAAGGAATAGGGGATTGGGCCTCCGGCACTCTCACTCACCGAACGAAACGCAACAGTTTAGTTATCTACTGTTACTTTACGTCGATTTTCTGTGAGAGGGTAGTACTTCCCCGGTCGAGCCCTCCCATTCATGCTGAAATTAGCGAGGCTCTACTACCTGTAAAATCGTATATCGCATACGCTATCCACTGGACCACGGAGGCAGGCATCATCATAGACCTACCGTTATAAATCATAGCCTTGGAGGTCAGGGTCCTCTTTCTAGTCGAACCAGATTTTACAGAATACCTATTAGGTATTCCACCGAGTAATCGTCGTCTGACTTCACAATAGATGCAGCAACCTTAAAATTACATGGCGTTGACCTGTCTCCGTATATTTAAAGAACTACTTTCCATAATGGCAATCAAAATCATTTAGACAGCCGCGACTGATAGCTTACGACAACTTTTACTGTCAACTCCAAGACACGGGAAAAGCGATAATAATTAGGTAACAGAGCGTGGCATAGGCAAAGAGCTCAGATATTTACATAGAGGCGCATTTCCTATGGGAGCTCTGAAGACAAACTTTCTGTGACCCAAATTGCCGCTTGACAGCGTGGCAGCCACGCTGTGACAGCTGTCTCTACGAGAGTAAGAGAGACGAACGTTCCTCCTGTGTATCTTAACTACGAGAGCAAGGGAGACGGAGAACGACACCAGTGCTGCCAATGGCGCCAACTACGAACTAAACTGGAGACAGTCTCCATTGGGAATCGGCACACGAAATCCTTAAGAACTGCGCTTCTATGTAAATCTGTATTCATTGACTCTTCATTCATTGAATCTTCACTAGACTATCGTTGACTATAAACCTTAAAATAGACACGAAAAATCGGTAACTCTATACCTCAAAATAGACACGAAAAATCGGTAACTCTATACCTCAAAATAGACACGAAAAATCGGTAACTCTACATCTCAAAATAGACACGAAAAATCGGTAACTCTTTACCTCAAAATAGACACGAAAAATCGATAACTCTTTACCTCAAAATAGACACGAAAAATCGGTAACTCTATACCTCAAAATAGACACGAAAAATCGGTAACTCTATACCTCAAAATAGATACGAAAAATCGGTAACTCTATACCTCAAAATAGTCACGAAAAATCGGTAACTCTATATCTCAAAATAGACACGAAAAATCGGTATCTCTATACCTCAAAATAGACACGAAAAATCGGTAATTCTTTACCTCAAAATAGACACGAAAAATCGGTAACTCTATATCTCAAAATAGACACGAAAAATCGGTAACTCTTTACCTCAAAATAGACACGAAAAATCGATAACTCTTTACCTCAAAATAGACACGAAAAACCGGTAACTCTATACCTCAAAATAGACACGAAAAATCAGTAACTCTTTACCTCAAAATAGACACGAAAAATCGGTAACTCTATACCTCAAAATAGACACGAAAAATCGGTAACTCTATATCTCAAAATAGACACGAAAAACCGGTGTAACTGTATGCATTCCAAGCCCTTCAGAGACACATCGGAATAATCTTGTGCATTCGAAATTTAAAATTGTATTACATATAACCTTTAAACGCACGGAAGCTTCATACTTATAATCATTACAAGTACATTCGAAAAATATTGAGTTAAAACGTTAATAATGAAAGTTATAAATAGACGGCCATCATTCCGGTCGATAGTATTTTAAGATTTAAGGTTATGCAAATGTAGGGTCATTTAAAATATTATGTAATGATTTGTGGTGCAGTGGGCGCGTTACTTTATATTGAGGTTGTTGTTTAAAATGTGGCTGATCTAGAGACCTTGGCTGCTAAGCTTGAGGTAATGGGTTCGATTCCCACCTAAGACAGTTTATTATCTATCTGGCTTGGTCTAGTGGTTAGAGAGACGAATAATGAAATAAGACGAAGCAACTTCTATCTTGGCAAAGAGACAGAATTCTCAAGATCTACCAATCTGTTTCGGCAGCGTGGTAGACTAAATCCTCCTTGACTGACAGTGCTACTTTAAAGAAAATAAGAATGCTTAAGTCTAGCAGGGGACTGAGAAAGGCTGTAAAGGACATTTGAAGCCTCATGATTATATCCATAAATACATAGTTAATCTCTAAGGTAACAAACCATCCCCTCCGTGGGATCTCCAACTTGTCGTGGAGAAGGGGGCTCAGTAACCGAGGGTTTGAGGTACATCCACGGTGAAGCTAAGCAGGATCCCGGGAGGTGACGCTCCACGTGGGCTTGCGTGAGGCCTGCGGAGGATGCGTCCCAAGGTGCGGGTGCGGGGGACAGTTCTGCCTGTCCCTCGCAGTCGGGTGCGGTCGCGGGAGGAGAGGCGTGTCGGTGTTGCGTTGCCGCGCGCCCTATCTCCCGCGACCAAATGGGGGCGCACCATCGTTGCGTCGCGGTGGGGCCGCAGAGGAGGAGCCTCTGCGGCCGCTGGGTGTTTTGGCGGCGGAGCACAACACCTTCATCCGCCACCAAGGGGGTATCCTTCGGAGCCCACCTAACCATCTGGCGGGCCAATACCCGTCGGGGGGTAGTGGGGAATGCTTTGGTGAAACCCTACCCTCCGACACATGGGTACATGAGTAGCACGGGTTGGTTTTTAGTTAGTAAGAGTCTGACAATCCCCTTCGTCCTTCTCCCCCAGGGCGGAGGGACTCCATGAAGATTTTCCAACCCGACACCAAAAAAAAAAGTAACAAACCATAGTACAAGCTCCGCTTAGTTTGGGACTAGATGATGTTGTATGTACCTATCTATGTATGTAGTAGAATATTATCAGTATTATTGTTTAATTCAGCGGCGATAGCCCAGTGGTGTACGTAACGGACTGCCAAGACTATGATCTCGGGTTCGATCCCTAGGTACCCCGAGCACACATTTTGACCTCCGGTATATGTAAGTATACCACATGTCACAAGCCTCCCGTTTTGAGCTCAAAAATAAATGGTCAGTTTAGTAATACACCGCTGCGGGCTCTGCCTACAAGTAAGCGTAACGTTCTTTATGTTAATCCACAGTGACCGTTACTCTATATTCTATGGTACGTCTATGGGAGAAAGTTCCCTCCAAAACTATGTGACGTAACGGTCCGCCATGATGCGTAATCAACCGACATATAGGCTGTTGTTTGATTTGTAATAGTCTTCGCGTAACGGTATTAGTAGTAACGAAAGTAAAATTAATCAAGTTGGTACTTTTTTAATTATAGGTAGTAATTAATAATTAACTGTTATGATTATAGATCATAGCTTTATATAATGGGTGTTATGAATTGTAGTTTGATTTGAAATTTTAATTATTAACTTTTTAATTGACTTCATTCATACTTTTAGCGTTATTTCAGTTGCAACCCCAGGTTCAGTTACTAGTCCAACGGGATTTGACTGAATAATAGCTTTTCCGTAGAGCCATTTCCTGTCCGACCGCAATCCAAACTGCATAGAGATAGCGATATTCTTTCGTTTAGACTAGTTAGTGTCAGATCTTTTGTCTCACAATGTTCCTGTGACGGTAATTATTAGAAGTGGCCAGCAGTGGACTGGGAACGTTTGTTATGATGATGATGAGGTATCAATACCTCAGTTTTCGCCGACTTTTCGACCGACTTACAATGGTCGTGATGGCTGAAGATTTATAGCAGACTAGAGGACGCCAGCAGCTACGCCTGCATATTATTTTTTAATTTATCTGTTTTGACCGATCCCGTGGGTATTTCGGAAAATCCCTTCTTAGTGCACCCCTACGGTCCTCAAGGAGCATACATGCAAAATTTTAGCTTCCTGCGCCCAATAGTTTTGGCTGTAGCTTGTCTGTCAGTCAGTCAGTAACGCAAGGATTTTATATATTAAGAAGATATCTGGTAAGTCATTACTGTTTTCGGTAAGTAGGTCTGTCTGTTCATATAATAAAATTTAAACATAATAAAATTAAGTCCCCATAATTATCTTCCTGCATGTCTGTATGCAGCGATAGCCTAGTGGAGAGACCGACAGACTGCTACGCAGAGGGTCCGGGTTCGAATCCACGGCGCGCACCGATGACTTTTCGGAGTAAGTGCATATTAAATTGTTAATTATCGCTTGCTAAACGGTGAAGGAAAACATCGCGCGAGGAAACCTGCATGTCTGAGAGTTCTCCATAATGTTCTCGAAAGACATGTGAAGTCTGCAAACCCGCAATAGGCCAGCGTGGTGGAATATGGCCTTACCCTTCTCATAATGGGAAGAGGCCCGTGCCCATGGGTGTCGTAAGAGCCGTCAGAGGGAGCATATTATGTAGAGAACAGCACTGTAAGAGAAGGAAAACTTGATACAAACCCTATACCAACCCGTTTGGCCAGCGTGGTATAGTAGGCCAATTCCTCCTTTCAAAGGAGAGGCCTAGTCCAGCAGTGGACTGTTAAAGGCTGATGATGATGAGTCATTGAAGTGTGTCACTGTATGAAGAATGAGAAGAGAATCTATGAGACCAGCTGTGTCAAGGAGAGTGGTCGAAAAGGTAAGAAAATCGTGTGACGTAATAAATGGATGGCCCCTTAGCGTTTGACTTTGATGTCACCCTTACGCAAGCAATAATAAACAATAGTATCTAATAGGTACTAGCTCATCTCTGGACCATTAAAAACATGTCTTTAAAACGCAAATTTACTACCTATTCTCATTATTTAGGACAATAGGGACTAAACCTACTGCATCTAGTCCTTGATAGTTCAGTTACACTTGCATACATTGTACGCTCCATATCCATACATTGTACCCATTGGACTGCCTCCGTGGTCCAGTGGATAGCGTATGCGACTGCTGATCGGAGGTCCCGAGTTTGATTCTTGGGTCGGGCAAAGTGTTACTGGGTTTTTCCAAATTCACAGTAGCAGCACGGAGTATGGTGATGTGCCCGGTAACGGCAATAGGCTCGCCCCCTATTACGTGGGACCTAAAAATTCATAGCGAAATGTGGGTGAAATATTACACCTCTGCCTACCCCTTCGGGGATACAGGCGTGAGTCTATAAAATTTTATTTTTTTCCCATAAGGGGCCATACATAAATTACGTCACATGATTTTCATGATGTTTTGACACCTCCCCCGTCCTTGTCACCGTTGCTCTCATACATCACCATCTCATTTATCATACAATGTTACACTTCATCGACCCTCTTACCTCTCTCCATACGTGCGACAAAATGTGTGGATGGCACCTAAGCACAGATAATATAATACTACTAGTAGAGTAAGGACCGGCGCCACTGAATACAGATTTACATAGAAGCGCATTTGCATTTGCGCATACAGATTCCAAGTGGCGACTGTCGCCAGTGTAGTTCGTAGTTGGCGCCGTTGGCGGCGCTGGCGTCGTTCTCAGTCTCTCTTGCTCTCGTAGTTAAGATGTTATGGCATGCCTGGGATATCTAGAGGGCACTCGAAACCTTATTAGTTGCAACAAGCCTGGGCAGTCTATTTTATTTTGAACCAGTTTGACCAAAAATAGAGCATCAGCGAGATCTCTGCGGGTAGACAAAGGGTGTACTTTGAAATGCTGCAGCCGAGTTCTATAAGATGGTAATTTTTTACATTTGCCTTCAGAGAACGCTAAGTGCCACACAAAACGTTTCTGTACACGTTCTAGCCGTAACATGTGAGTAGCGTAGTGAGGCCTCCATACAACGCTGCAATACTCCAACACACTTCGCACCAGACTGTTGTATAGCAGTATCTTAGTGCTGCTATTTCGAAAACCTTTCGTATTCCTAAGTATAAACCCTAGCATTCTTGAGGCCTTTTTGATGACATGATCTATATGAGGTACAAAGGTAATTTTCCTATCAAACAGTACCCCTAAATCTCTTATTATTTCCTCTTCCTGAATCTTGCTTTGATTTATAAAATATTCGGTATTAATATACTTAGTTTTTCTGGTGAATTTAACATGATAACATTTCTTATTATTAAGTTGCATTTTGTTATTATTGCACCATCTAATCAGCTGGTTAAGATCGTCTTGTAAGAGGTCGCTGTCTTTAGGTGATTCAATTGTTCGGGCAAACTTTAAATCATCCGCATATAAATAGGTTTCTGAAAAATGAAAACATTGCGGGAGGTCGTTAATAAATATGTTGAACAAAATTGGCGCCAAGTGTGAACCTTGGGGGGCACCAGACATAATTCTCTGTGTCGCAGAACGGAAGCCATTTACAACGACGTAGAACTCGCGTTCACTTAGGTACGACTTGAACCACTCCAGAAAAGGCCCTGTTATGCCGTAAGCTGCCAGTTTATGCAAAAGTATAGAGTGCGGCATTTTGTCAAAAGCCTTGCTGAAGTCGGTGTATATGACGTCATATTGTTTTCCCCTGTCCACAGCCTGTATAAGAGCCTCAGTAAATGTTACTAAATTGGTAGATGTTGATCGTGACGCTACAAAACCATGTTGACTAACACTAATGTACATTTTAAAATATTGTTGAATATAAGGACACACAATGGCTTCAAATATCTTTGCAAAAACGGACAATATAGAGATAGGCCGGTAGTTAGAGACAAGGTCTTTTTTATCGGACTTATAAACCGGAACTACCTTCGCCTTTTTCCACTCTAATGGAAAAAATCCAGAAGCCAGCGACTTATTAAATATTATAAGCAAGGGAGACACCAGAGCCGACGTACAAGCTGAGACAAAGATAGGCGGAATACCATCAGGACCTGGTCCTTTGCTAATGTTAACAGATTTTAGTTTATAGAGTAAGCTGTCACGGTTAATTGTTGGAATTGACAGGCATTGACTTTTATTTTGCAAATCGTCAAAAAATGGGGAAAAGCTATTACTATCTGGGCCTTTATCAGATGTGTATGCAGCTGAGAAATGATAAGCAAAGAGGTCACAGATTTCCGAACCCTTAGATGTCACCACCTGCCCGTCAGTCATAGTCAGTGGGTAGGCACTAGATCCGCCGCGTTTAGCTTTTACATAATTCCAGAAAAGTTTAGGGTTTTCTTTTATATCTCTTTCAATGTTTTCTATGTAATTGCTATATAAGCACTTGGCAAGTTTTTCACATCGTTTTGCAATCAAATTCAATTCAATTTTATCTAAAGGATTTTTATATTTTCTAAAACGCAACCTGACTTTGTTTTTCTCTTTTAGAAGGCGAATTATTGATTTATTGAACCATTGTGGATAATGGCTATTACATACTTTTCGATAAGGTACAAATTTCTTGATGGCATCATTAAGATGATTGATACACATGAGCAACGTTCATCTCTCTTGCACTCGTAGAGACAGCTGCCACAGCGCGACTGCCACGCCGCCAAGCGACAATTTGGGTTAAAGAAAGTTTGTCTACAGAGCGCCCATAAGAAATGCGCCTCTATGTAAATATCTGAGCTCTTTGGCGAAACACAGACAAATTTGACAGATTACTGTCAAACACACAAGGTGTGACCCTATGCGACAATCGAACATTTTTCCTAGTTTTAAACGGTAAATCAGCTAATTTAACAAACTTTAGTTATATTTTCGTGGATAGCGTATGCGACTGCTGATCGGAGGTCCCGGGTTCGATTCTCAGATCGGGCAAAAGTGTTACTGGGTTTTTCCGAATTCTCAGTAGCAGCACGGAGTTAGGCGATGTGTCCGGTAACGGCAATAGGCTCGCCCCCTATTACTTGGGACCTAAAAAATCATGCGAAATGTGGGCGTTATATTACACCTCTGCCTACCCCTTCGAGGATACAGGCGTGAGTCTATAAATATATAAAAACAAATTATAACAAGTGTGAACGAAGGCAATTGTACCATTTTTGTCGCTTTGAGAATCTTATCAGAATCTCTCCTTTTGATAATCTGTCTTTTTGAGAATCAGACCTTATGAGAATAAACAAACGTTTTACATTCCCCTTAATATTGACAGAAACATAATAAGACTATAATTGATTATCACAAAAAATCACCCAATTTATCGCCAAATAATGGAGAATAACAAAATAATTGTATCTATTATATTACTAAAGGACACCCGCAGCCGCACATTTAATATAAAATTAACTGTGTAATTGCCCGATAGGACAAAGACAAAGACATTTATTGCTTAAACTGTGTAGGTACATGAAATGTGTTCTTAAAATTAGATATGGTTTCAACAGTCTACCCTGTCGGGCATTGCAATTGCACTAATAAACAGTAAATTTTATTATACAGACATATAAATAAATATATCAATATGATCTTAATTTAACAAAATTGTATCACTTGTAAGCAAAATGCTTTTGCATATCGTAAAAAGCGGCTTTAATTAACCATTTTTTTAAGACACATTTAAACAATCTGTCTTCCAATTTTTTTATTTCTACAGGTAGATTGAAAAATCTAATCGCTGTTATATATGCGCTTTTATAATAAATATTGTTTTTTTTATTTGGTAAATTTAAGTTATTTTTATATTTACTGCGTATATTAGGTTTGGCATTACACTTTCAAAAAACGTGATGTTATTTTTTACAAATAGACAAAGCTGCAAAATGTAAATACCTGTTAGTGTAAGGCAACTCTTTTCACAAAAATAAGTTCTAAGCGATTCTATATTGTACATGTTATAGATAATGCGTAAACATCTCTTTGGAGGAATTTAGGAGAATGCCTTCTTAGTATACCTCTAATGTCCTCATTAACATACATTTCAACCAAATTTCAGCTCCTTGCGCCCCATAGTTTTGGTGTGCGTTGTCTAGTAACAGGGTGTTGATATGCATTAGCAAAATATTTTCAGGGGTGAATATACTATAACTGAAAACAAATACACGAAAAAATAAATCACTGAAACATAAAAAACGTTCGTTATCATGCATTTTGAAAATCAACTCGGTGTACACTACTGACTGCCGCCGTCGCTAGGCGAGATCGCCGCGAGCTCGCATTGCAGTTACCTAACACACACAAGCATACGTACCTACCGTGCAGTCTTATTCTGCACCTTTCAACAGTTTATTCTGATTTACTATCGAAGTAAAATTGAATGAAAATAGTGTCTTATATTATGGCACACTTACATATGTTTGAAATAATTTTAGGTGAATAAGTATAATGTGTATGTAAAGGCAGCGATAGCCGAGTGGATATACCAACAGACTGCCATGCAGAGAGTATCACGTTTGAATCCACGGCGGCCACCAATGACTTTTCGAAGTTATGTGCGTATTGAATTGTTAATTATCGCTTGTCCCGTGCCTCGGAGAGCACGTTAAGCCGTCGGTCCCGGTTGTCATGAAGATCTTTGACAGTCGTTACAAATAAACGTGTACCTTATAAATAAACGGACACCAGTCTAAACCATGGAATATCGCTATCCCTTCGGGTTGCGGAGGTCAGAAAGGCAGTCGCTCCGTGGAAAAGCTAATATTCAGCCAAATCCGGTTAGACTAGTAAGCGGACCCCAGATTGAAACTGGGATAACGCTAAGAGGGTGATGATGAAGTATAATGTGTATACATATATTATTTCTAAAATATTTTGCAAATGCAGATCAACATATAATTATTGTGTATACAAATAATGTGGGCTACCCAGAATCACCATTGTGAATTGCCATATGAAATTCCCAAAACCGCGACCGAGAGCGCTTTTGAGAATAAAACATTAACGTTTTTAATGACCACAAAATGACCGTGGTAAAGTTCTGATCGTGTCGTTTGTGCGTCAAATGCAACCGGTATTAATAAATTTGTGGTAAAATTATTTTGTTATACCTACTTATAGACGATACATGAGCAAGCACATATATGTAAATCATCTAATTCCAAAATATTCAAAACCTGTAAATGATACCACTTACGGCCGGTTTATCCGATCTTATCATGGATTTGAGATTTCTAAAGAGATAAATACATATTAATTTCAGCATTTTGCTTGTTTACAAAACTTATACAAGTCAATACCTATATTTTTATATTCTAGATGATGCCGGCTTTTCCTAGCTAAATGACTTCTTGAGCAGAAAGGCCGAAACCAACTCAGAGTCATTGCTTTTTTTGTCACTTTAATTTCTTTCATCTTTTCTGTGATACATATTTGGCTTCGTCCGTGTGGTGACGGATTAAATATACGGATTGTCACCACCCCATATCATCCCATGGGTGTCTTAAGAGCCGACAGAGGGAGAATATTATGCAGAGAACAGCACTGTAAGAGAAGGAAAACTCGATACAAACCCTATACCAACTCGTTTGGCCGGCGTGGTATAGTAGGCCAATTCCTCTTTTCAAAGGCGAGGCCTAGTCCAGCAGTGGAATGTTAAAGCCAGATGATGATGATATTTGACATAAGCTCCATATAAAATATGACAAACAAGAGGATGCCCAGCTACGCTCGCACATGCTTGATGCCGTGGGAATTTCGGAAAATCCCTTCCTAGTGCACCCTTACGGTCTCCAGGGAACATACATGCCAAATATCAGCTTCATGCTCTTGGGTGCATGTTTCGGCTGTGCGTTGTCTGTCAGTCAGTAACGCTAGAATATATTGCTATAAATGTATTGCTAGTAGCGAAATGCATGGATAAATCGAATATTGAAATCGGCCGTAAGTAACAGGTCATAGGTCGTACGGCTTGTAGCCTTCCCTGGAATTGGACCGGGTTAGACAAGGTGCAAGGGGAGGAAGCCTGGACTGCTCTTGTACCTTGTTCTCTCCCCAAAGGGCGTTTTTGATCGGCAGTTGGGGTGGTTTTTAGTGCACATACTCCGGCCCTAATTTCCCATAAATCCGAAGATCTGAAGGGAGGTATAAATTATTATATATTATTATATTATATTTTTTACTAACCCTAAAGCTCCACAACAATGTAATTAAGGCATCATAAAAACCTATAAAGGTCATCATCATCTTTTTAGCGTTATCCCAGTTTCAATCTGGGATCCGCTTTCTAGTCTAACCGGATTTGGCTGAATATTAGCTTTTCCACGGAGTGACTGTCCTGTCTGACCGCCGCAACCCGAAGGGATGGCGATATTCCATGGTTTAGACCAGTATCAGTTTATTTAGAAGGTACTGACGCGTGACGCCCTGTAAAGTGTAACGACTTTCAAAGATCTTCATGACAACCGGGGCCGACGGCTTAACGTGCTCTCCGAGGCACGGGACAAGCGATAATTAACAATTCAATACATGGACAAATATGTTGTGCACTAGTACTAACTTTCGTATTTATACTTCTTCTTATACTAATATGAATTGGCGAGTCCAGGTAACTCAGGAGAGTCGAAAGGTCACCAGTGCTCTGCGCGCTTTTACCGTGTAAGGAACATTCTTTCATCCGAGACAAAGACAATGCTTGTGCGGACTTTAATTTCCCCCTCATCGACTATGGTGGTGTATGTTACTTTGACCTGAATGCAGATCTCCTTGATA
Source organism: Euclidia mi (assembly GCA_944739405.2). NCBI lineage: Eukaryota > Metazoa > Arthropoda > Insecta > Lepidoptera > Erebidae > Euclidia > Euclidia mi. Next base: position 11,883,399 of record OX123211.2, read on the forward strand.
AACTTGAACGTCTTCTAAATAACTGCATTCGATTCATTTTCAATCTCCGCAAGTATGACCATGTGTCTACTTATCGTTCCCAACTAAAGTGGCTTCCCATACGTCAGCGCCGTAGTTTGCGTGCTCTCACTACCCTCTATACTATTCTTACATCTTCAACCTCTCCCCGGTATTTATCTTCCTACTTCCAATACTTATATTCCAACCATGAAGGAAACCTCCGTTCATCTCATAATCTTCTCCTCACGGTACATCCTCACAACTCTTTCTTCATTCCTCTTTTACTGTTCAATCTATCCTTCTCTGGAATGCCCTCCCTCTTGAAATCAGAAATGGCCAAGACGAAGAACACTTTCAAGTTCAAGGTGAAGGAGCTCCTATTGGCTGAGTCGGCGATTGTATCTTAAGTCGTTTAAGTTTCATGTGGTTTAATATGCATATATGTATATATATTACATATATAATTTTATATATTATGCTTTTGTGTATTTATGAAGTTTTATAATATATCTATATCGTGTATGTTTATATTATATTATGTACCTAACGAATATTGTAAAAAAAAAAAAAGAATTAACGTTCATAAGCGTTGCTTTTGTAACCTATATGAATAAATGAGTTTGAATTTGAATTTGAATATATGTTTATATCATCATCAGCCTTAAACAGTCCACTGCTGGACTAGGCCTCTCCTTTGAAAGGAGGAATTGGCTTACTATACCACGCTGGCCAAACGGGTTGGTATAGGGTTTGTATCAAGTTTTCCTTCTCTTACAGTGCTGTTCTCTGGGGCGGTAATATTTCGTATTCTTAATCCGTCACCACACGGACAACTATGTTTATATAACCTACCGTATTTATGTGAATATATTTTTTAGATCTACAATATACTTAGTTATAATTTATGTTAGTGCAAATTAATTTTCATTATATAACACCTACTTCTTTTTCTCTGCACCACTCTAAGGTTGACTGGGAGATAATGCCCATGGCATTAAGTCCGCCTTTATACTGTGTATATAAAGATTAAGTAAATAAAATCTTAATATATAAAATCCTTGCGTTACTGACTGACTGACAGACACGCTACAGCTGAAACTATTGGGCGCAGGAAGCTGAAATTTGGCATGTATGTTGCTTGAGGACCGTAGCGGTGCACTAAGAAGGGATTTCCCGAAATTCCCACGGGATCGGCCAAAACGGGTAAATTAAAAAACTGCAGGCGTAGCTGCTGGCGTCCTCTAGTAAAATATAAAAAATATGATAAAGGTGAAGAATTAGTTTGTTTGGTTGAACGCGCTAATCTCAAAGATTACATTTGTTTTTTTTTTTGTATTGGATAGCCTTATTGAGAAAGGCTATAAGCTATATAACATCACGCTATGAGCTACGGATGCGGAGCAGTAGCTCTATAATGCGGGTGTATCCGCGGGGCCATCTTGATTATCATGTTAATAGTATTAAGCAAGCCTAGCAGCAATAGCCTAATAGTGGAGTCACTAACAGCCTGCTACGCAGAGCTAAATTGTTAATTATAGCTTAATCATCGGTGAAAGAAAACATCGTGGGGAAACCTGCATGTCTGAGAGTTCTCCATAGTGTTCTCGAAAGACTAATGAAGTCCGCGAAATCGCACTTGGTCTGGTGGACTGTCGGCCGATTTCCATATTCGTAGCCATGGGTTCGTGAAATAATCGTCATCATCAGCCCTGTATATATACCTACTGTTCCACTGCTGGGCACGGGCCTCTTCTCTCTATGAGAAGGGGTAAGGCCGTAGTCAACCACGCTGGCCAAATGCGGGTCGGCAGACTTCACATGTCTTTCGATTGTTTCATGTCGCTTATTTGACATAAGCTCCATACAAAATACATATGTCAAAAACCATAAATATAATTAAACATCGACAGTCTCCCCGCATCGCTGTCACTGTGGAGAGACTGTCGATAGCCTCGGTCACCATGGTCTGTCATGCAGCAGGAGCGCAGGTCGTTTTTCACGACACTCCAACCTCAACGACATACTGCGCCGTGCTCTTGTCACCGCTGGCATTCCAGCCCAACTTGAACCTCAGGGCTTGGCACGCGACGATGGCAAGAGACCGGACGGGAAGTCTTTACTGCCGTGGAAGCTGGGTAGGCCTTTGGTATGGGACGCGACATGTGTCGATACCCTTGCGCCATCTCATCTTTCCAGCACAGCAGGTTGTGCGGGCGCTGCTGCTGCTTCAACAGAGATCCTCAAACGGCGCAAATACGTAAATCTTGTAGGAGATTATGTATTTGAGCCGTTTGGGGTCGAAACCTTGTGGCCATGGGGTCCAAGTGCGAGAGCCTTTTTAGGGATCTCGCAAAGAGACTGATCGACGCCTCGGGTGACCATAGGGCTGGCACGTATTTAGCACAAAAGATAAGCTTTGCTATACAACGAGGCAATGCTGCCAGTCTTCTGGGCACGCTTCCTATTGACTGTGATGCGGATGACTTTCATGACGCCTTCTAAATTTAATTTTAATTTAATTTTCGTCTTGTATATATTAAATAGTTTTATTTTAATTTTAAGACACAATTAAGTTGCTTTTAATATTTATGTAATAGTTGATTTTGTTTGGCAAAATAAATATACATATGTATAAACATGTCTTCTAGTAAGAAGAGGCCTGTGCCCATAGAGACAGTATATACAATAATATATGCTGATCCGCATTTGCAAAATATTTTAGTATTACAACATAGACAGTAAACTTATTCACCTAAAATTATTTCAAACGGTGTGCGATGATAAAAACTCCGTTTTCTTTCAATGTTAATTGTTGACTCGTCCAGAATAAGTCTGTATCTCACCACCTGCAATAGCGATCAGCTGAGCGGCGGCGGTCAATACAGGTGACCCATCAAGAACTTAGGGTCCCAAGCCAACTTCACCTGCTAGTGGTGCACCTGCCGATCAACGAACGAGGCTCTGGTAAACCAAATATCCCGATAAGCGGCAATAGGCTCGCCACCTATTACGTGGGATCAAAACACTGGCGAAAAGTGGGCGTTATTATGCCTCTGCCTACCCCTTCGGGGAAACAGGCGTGAGTCTATGTATGATGAGGAAATTTAATTTTTAACTTTTAGTGACATATTTTTCATGTATATATTTTTTTTTATTTTTTTTTTATAGTAGTATATTCAGCCCTTAAGTTTTTTTTTGCAAATGCATATCAACACACTGTACAGACCTGATGATGATGATGATTCAGCAATAATATAGTGTACTTGACCTATACTAGACATTGAACCCACAGCACTTTGCACCATTATAGTTAAAGTGACTAATTAACCACTGCGCTACCGTGCATTCATGAGTATGTTATGAAACAGCTAATTAAATTCACATTAAATATCTATTATTCGGTGTCAATATTGTATTTACGTCATAATTGTGGCCTGGTTTATATTATATGTAGAATATTCTTTATTAGTAAATAAACATTTAAGACCACGTTACTATAGAAGAACTTAATTTACTACTAGAATCTAGAAAGGTCTTCTTTTCCTTTAGATAAGATAAGATAAGACACAGATGAGAGAATTAGTCTAAGATAAATGTTTATTTGTTTGAACATAGTGTACATGATATGCAAGATGTTACAATGTAATATAGTTTCATATGTTCAGCCTGTTACTGGCGTACAAATTTGATAAGTGAATTACAATACTTTTTTTTTTAAATTAATTCCAAACAAATAAGTCAATTCATTAAATCTCTAATACACTCTACAATCCAATACTAATTGCAATAGTTGAAATATTTTTCATACATACATAGACTCACGCCTGTTTCCCGGAGGGGTAGGCAGAGACTACGGAACGCCATTTGCAACGATCCTGACATACCTCACTTGCTTCACTCACTCCCATCAAGTTTCTCATGCATGCTCTTCTGTTAAGGGTACTTCTGACTTGTCCTTTTTTCAGGATGTCTCCAATCTGGTCAGAGAACGTTCTCCTAGGTCTTCCCCTTTGTCCTGTCCCATTCACACTAGCCTGATATATCTTCTTTGTCAGTCTATCGTCATCCATCCTCTCCATGTGCTCAAACCATCTTAACATGCCTTTCTCAATGCTTGTCACTACATCTTCTTTTACCCCACACCACTCTCGTATCACACAATTCTTTACTCTGTCGGTCAAAGACACACCACACATACTTCTTAGTGCTCTCATTTCTACAGCATTTATTCTACTTTCAAATCTCTTCTGCCATACCCAACTTTCACTACCATACATAAGGGTAGGCACTAACACACCTCTATGTACAGCCAAACGTGCCTTTTTGGACACGTTTTGACTGTTCATAAACGCCTTCAGAGCTCCATTCACACAATTACCTGCATTAACTCTCCTTTCAATATCTGCTTCATTCTTACCATCTCTTGTAAACAACGTACCTAAGTAAACAAACTCATTCACTTGTTCCACTCGCTGTCCATCGATCAAAACATTACAAGCCGTAACGCATTCCTCCTTTTCAAAAACCTTAACTTTCGTTTTACTTACATTCACTTTCATTCATTTCCTCGCTAACGCACCATGCATGATTGTTACCATCTCCTGCAACTCCTCCGCTGAAGATGCAAGTATTACCTGATCATCAGCATAAAGGAGGCATTTGACGAGTAACCCATTCATCCTTAATCCGCAGTCACTATGTTTTAAATCTTGCAAACAACTGTCCATGAAGAGGTTAAACAGCCACGGCGACGCTACACATCCCTGTCTAACACCTTTATCGATGGTAAACCAGTCAGTGTATGCCCCGTTTATCCTCACACAAGCTCTAGAATCCTCATAAAGGGATTTCAGAGCTCGAATGAGGCTGCTGTCCACCCCATTCATTGACAGCACCGACCACATTTCATTCCTCACCACTTTATCGTAAGCCTTTTCCAAATCCACGAATGCGCAATAGACCTTTTGACCTTTGGCCAAAAATTTTCCGGCTATGCTTCGCAAGGAAAAAACCTGATCCGTGCATCCCATACCCTTTCGGAATCCCGCTTGTAAATCCCATATTTTCTTGCCGGTTACTTCCATAACTCTTTCAATAAGCACCTTTGCATACAATTTGCCAACAATGCTGAGAAGGCTAATGCCTCTATAGTTTTTGCGGTCTTGTTGCGAGCCTTTTCCTTTATAAAGAGGCACAACTACAGCTGTGGTCCAGTCATTAGGTACTCGGCCGGTGTTCCAACACAAGTTATATAACCGCTGCAACTGACCAACTATGATGCCCTGTCCAGCCTTCAGCATTTCGACTGTAATGCTATCATATCCTGCAGCCTTACCTACTTTCATACTTCCCAGTGCCTTCACGATCTCATCCACGCCAATAACGCTTTCATCATTGCTATCATTACAATTCACTTCAGCTATCGGTGTCTCTATCGCCGTTCTTTCGAATAAACTTTCAAAATACTCTTTCCATCTCTTCAGCACGCCCAATTCACCATTTACTATACTTCCATTCTCGTCTCTGATGGATGTGTGTTCTGAGGATTGAGTTCTTCCTCGAACTGCACGAACGGATTTCCAGAAAAACTTAATGTTCCTCTGGAAATCGTCAGATAATCTGCTATCAAACTCATCTTTCTTTTCCTCTTTTTTCCTTTTAACCATTTCTTTCACTATTCTTTTTGACCTAACAAACTCCTTTTTTGCTTCATCTATGTCTACACTCGTTGCTTTTCCCATTCTTTCATTTGCTTTGGCAGCCAACCAATCTGACCAAGCTTTCTTCTTCTCTGACACTGCTGATTGTACATCCTTGTCCCACCATGTATTCTTAACCTTTCGTATTTTCCTTCTCTTGATCATACCACATACTTTAGACGCTACACATACTACCTCTTCTTTAAAGGCCTGCCATAATTCTTCCATATCATTTATGCCATCGAATCTCTCAAATCTTGCTATCAATCTTCGTTTATACTCATCTTTCACATCTTTCTCTTGTAGATTTTCAACTTTTATTCTTTCCAAGACCCTATTTTCATTATGCTCTCGGTGTCGCCATCCTTTAAAGAGCCCACTTATCCGGCTCAACACCAAGAAGCCAAGCCAAGACCAAGTGGTCTGTGTGGATGCCGATCCCTCGATATACTCTTGTATCCAACACATTCTTTCTCAATCGTTCATCTACTATCACAAAATCAATCATACTTCTTCTAACATTTTTCGCCTCTCGCGTATACATATGTATCCTTTTATGATCAAACATGGTGTTTGTCACACAAAGGCTCCACTCCAAACAAATCTCAAGCAGTGCTTTTCCATTTTCGTTCACACTCTCATCACCAAATGCACCTTACACCCTTTCAAATCCATCTCGCTTTACTCCCACCCATCCATTGAAATCCCCTAACAAGATCAATCTTTCAATATCCTTGCAGTTCCTCAAAATCTCTCTTAAACTCTCCCAAAACTCCTGCCTTTCGTCTTGCTCATGTTGTGACATACCCGTAACTATATTGACCGGGGCGTACACCCCCACAATAAAGAGACGAGTAAGTCCTACTTTCATTCTCATCCACAGTAGCCTAGCATTTACACATTCAAACTCTTTTACGCACTCATTCATTCGCGCAGACAGTATACTACACCAACTCCCTTACAGGCTCTGGTGGTACTATCTACCCCAGACCAATACGCCGTATATGCACCATGCTTGGTGGTGTCACACCCTTTTCTTTTTGTTTCATTCACACAAAGAACATCAATCTTTCTATCATCCATCATCTGACATACTTCATCCAATTTGCCGTTCATTCCTCCACCAACATTCAATGTCGCAAACCTGCTTTCCGTAGGCCGCTTTTCGCCCTCGCGGGAAACGAGACGTGACGGGTTGCGAACCGCGTCGCCGCCGTATGGAGAAGAATAAGTTTTTGTTCCCATAGCGTTCCCACGAGATTTAGGGATCTAGACGGTCCATCCCCGCAGAGCCCTTTACGGGGGTAAGGCGGAATATCAGCTGTGCCCTGTGACCACCAACACAGGCACCCTCCGTTTACGACCAGCTTGCCCTCTGGCCACGAATCCCTCGGCACGGGTCGGTTCACACCTTAGATCGGGGTTTTGTTTCGGGTATGCTCCCTGAAAGTTGGTTTAAATTCGGAGTTTTCCTTCTCCTAGACAGGTTGCCAACCAAGGCTAACGAGGCCCATCTCCCCGATTAATATTTTTCACAAAACACAATATAATAATAATAACAATTTTTAAATTTAGAAACATTTTAATGAATTGAGATTAAATACTGCAAATTACATTATAATCAAAATATTTAATTTAATGTTATGAAATAAGTTGCAATCAAAATTAAATCGTTATTAAAATATACAATGTAATACCTACATACTCAGTGCTTGCATACTCAGTTGACATTAACGTCAAACTTGAATACAAATGTCAATATTGAATATAAATGCTAACATTAAATATAATATAAATGTCAAAATTAAACTATGTCATATTAAATAGGATACAATATCACAATTATATAATAATATTTAATTAGGTGTTATAAATATAATTGTAATTCTGATATTTTTTCTTTAAGGAAGTCTGATATATGATAATAGGCTTTCATTAACAAATAATTCCTAAGTTTTGTTTTAAATTGTATCGTATTCAAATCTTTCCATGATTCAGGTATTCTGTTAAAGACAATAGGAGCCATACAAAATACGCTATTTCGCATTAATGTAGTTTTTGAGTCATGTAAGCAGAGTCTACTTTTATTTCTTCTGTTTCTGGGAAATACATCGGATACTCGTGGAAACAGCTCACTATTAGTCTTAACAAACATAGCTATTTCTAAGATAAACAGACATGGCAAAGTCAATATTTTATATTTCCGAAAATATGGGTAGCAGCTGTCAGTTAATTTAAGTTTGAACATTGCTCGTATGCACCGTTTTTGTGCCTTAAAAGCTACTTCATTTTCTGTATTTTATTTTTGATCATTGATAATTTGTTTATCTATTTAAGCGGCGATAGCCCAGTGATGTACGACGTACGTAACGGACTACCAAGACGATTACGTAACGGACACCTCTGACATTTCGAAGTTATGTGTGTGTTATAAATGTTAATTATCGCTCGCTTAATAATGTGCCCGGTAGATGGCAATAGGCTCGCCCCCTATTACATTGGGACCGAAACATAACTGGCGAAAAGTGGGTGTGTAATACACCTCTGCCTACCCCTTGGGGGATAAAAACGCGTGAAGTTATTTTATGTGTTATATGATAATTTGTTTGGAACTAGACCATAGAATTATACATAATAATAAATTATTAATTAGGAGATTGTTTTAAAACTCTCTTATTTAGAAGTAGCTACCATAATATGCGGGCACAGCGAGTATAATATTAAAATTTAGGTGACGGACGAGTATCTGCCGTAAATAATTTGTGAGTCTTATATCAGCGTCTTAACTAGCCCCTATCGCTTGCTAAACGGTGAAGGAAAACATCGTGAGGAAACCTGCATGTCTGAGAGTTCTCCGTAATGTTCTCGAAAGACGTGAAGTCTGCCAAACCGCACTTCGCCAGCGTGGTGGACTATGGCCTTACCCTTCTCGTGGTGAGAAGAGGCCCGTGCCCAGCAGTGGGACAGTTTATATACAGGGCCGATGATGATACATAATAATATAACGTATAATTCAAATAACACATTATACATTTAGGACCCATTAGGTATATAAATATTGATAAAAGGTATTTTTATTTTCGCGAATAATGTATCTGTAGAATAACTTTTGGCTTAATCATTTCGTTGACGGGTTATAACCTGTATTCATTTATTACATTATGTGCATATTTCATTTTAGGTCATGTAAGTAACCCTATGTTTGTATGTACATAATTACCTCGACTACATAACGACCCTTGGGACAAAATCGATCGAGCCGTTCAGAAGTTCATTGGCATAGAAAAGTACATATGAATATAATAGTCACTTATGAGAAAAGGTCGGTAGAATTTTTATTTAACTTTTCATTCAAGATATTTTAAGCACTTTTGAGTTCAACGTTCAGGTGTAAATATTAAAATTATGTGTAGATTAGTGTTGGGTACTCAGCACATGTGCTAGCACACTTGTAGTGACTCACTTCGTTGTGGTACTCCCTTTTTTTATTTTGACGTGCTAGCACACATCACAGTTGTGGCACACTTGATGTTGCTTGAGTTAATATTACTTTTGTGCTTTGATAAATGAGATGCAGAAAAAATCTTAAGTAGGTATATTTACGATATACTCTGTATACTCAAGTTATTATATGAATATAAAAAATCTCAAAACATATTACAGTAAGTTACTCATTTCAAGTAAATCTTATCAAACGGTGAGCCGGCGAATACCGTCAAAATGTGCCGTGTTCTGTGAGCGTGCCAATGTGTGCTGTGTCATTCACGACACACGATGCGATGTCGCCTGAGTGCGGCACACTATGAGCACTCACACACTCACTGTGCCATCAATACCTCGCGGCCTCGCCTCATTCGTGCTAGCACAGTGTGCTAGCACACTTCGGAAAAAGAGCGCCTCGCACGATCCTCATTTTGAAAGAGTGTGCTACTCATCACTAGTGTAGATTATCACCGTCTATGAACACCCGAAACAACATTTGCTAGGAGTCACAAGTACGTTGTCAAACTAAATGTGACAAGGAATAAGAGGAGAAGCGGGATGAGTGAGAAAAACAGTCTATCCGTCCTCCGGCACTCTCACTCACCGAACGAAACGCAAAAGTCTATGTAGGTACTGTAAGGCTATACTCTGTAAGAGAGCAGTACTTCCCCGGTCGAGCTGGCCAATTCATGCTGAAATCAGCAGCCTCAGGTAGTATCTATGTATATTTATTAATTTATAGGCTCACGCCTGTCTCCCCGAAGGGGCAGGCAGAGGTGTAAATATTACACCCACATTTCGCCATAAATTTTTAGGTCCTACGTAATAAGGGGCGAGGCTATGGCCGTTACCGGGCACATCACCAGACTCCGAGCTGCTACTGAGTATTCGGAAAACCTGGTAACACTTTTGCCCGACCCGGGAATCGAACCCGGGTCCTCCGATTAGCAGTCGGATACGCTATCCACGGGATCACGGAGGCAGTCAGGTAGTAACCTAGAAAAAAATAATATCAAATGTGGGTGAAACTAGTTCCAAGCCAGCAATTGTGAATTTCCACTGGGATTCCCAAATGCTGCGACCGATCTCTGTGATAAACCTTTTTGACCACAAATTGGCCGTCGATGTGGTCTTATTATGGGGCCTGTGCGTCAATGAAACTGGTATGAATACGTTTGAATAAATTATTGGTGAAATCATTTTATTCTAAGTAGTATCAATAGCAGGTGGACTGACGATCTTGTTAGGGTCGCGGGAAGTACGTCTTTTGGCTGTATCGTCATCTGACGATGATGACTCTTTTCTTTTTCGTATGAATGTTTTGCCAACTCTGTTGTGCGAGGTTCTAGGCTGACCAAAGTATTCCGATAGAACCTAGCGATTCTTAGCCTGAGGCTAGAATTGTGTCAGATGTCTTAACGTTTTAGATATGTATGTATGTACATGACTGCCTCGTTGGTCTCACGGCAAAAATGTGCGCGTGGGTTGGGAGGTCTTGGGTTCGATTCCCGGGTCGGGCAAAAGTGTTACTGGGTTTTTCCGAATACTCAGTTGCAGCCCGGAGTCTGGTGATGTGCCCGGTAACGGCAATAGGCTCGCCCCCTATTACGTGGGACCTAAAAATTCATGGCGAAATGTGGGTGTAACATTTACACCTCTGCCTACCCCTTCGGGGATACAGGCGTGAGACTATAAATAAAAAAAAATGTATGTACATCTCTGGTACACATAACTCTCAATATAATCCCTTCAAACTTTATTGTTCTTATAAAATGTAGCCTATTTTTGTCTTCAAGGTCGAACCTATTTCTAAAATATTATCGAATTTAATACAGCCGTTACGACGAGCTGCTGGAACAAACATACACACACACTAAACTTAACTACCTATATAATATTTGAAAGATTCACCGATGATTTCTTTGCAAACCAGTTTAATGATGGTATGTTCACAATTTCATCTGATAACTAGTTGTCTCGTGAGGTTAATTTTATTTTATGGTTAAGAAACGTGTTTTGTTTATGGTTTCTGCTAAAAATAACTTTCTGTTGGGTTAAGTCACTAGTGTGTAGAGGATTTGAGGCTCGTTAACTTTATATAATGTACTAAATATTAATTAATTTAAATTGTTAATGCTTACTCCGCGCCAAAGCACGTTAAGACATCGATGCCATGTGTTATAATAGACTAGAGGACGGCAGCAGCTACGCCTGCATTTTTTTAAATTTACCCCTTTTCGGCCGAGGGGTAGGGTAATCCCTTCTTAGTGCACCCCTACGGTCCCCAAGGCACATAAATGCCAAATTTCAGCTTCCTGCGCCCAATAGTTTCGGCTGTAGCGTGTCTGTCAGTAGATATATATTAAGATGTCTTACATTCAGTATCAGAAGTCAGTACCCGTAAATAATTAAATATACTAGCATTGATCCAAGCCATGGAGTATAGGATGCAACCAGAATTACGCTAGGAAGATGGACAACGAAAAAATGTTTCTCGTGTGCCTATTATAATTCTTGTATTTTTATATGACATTGAAATTATATTTTGAATGTACTCAGAAGCCTGATAACCTAATGTCATTATCGTATAATTTGAAATAAACAGTTCGTCGTTGATACATATTTTGACACTTGTTTCAATTACGATCTCGTTACTATTTCATTCAAATATCAGATAATTTAGAAGAATACGCTTTTTGTGACGTAAGTATTACACTGACATTATATCGAAACTGTATTTATTTAGGAGAATTGGGCCCCGAGTTTTCATCTTATCACATCTCCCGGCCTCAGATATGTCCTAATGATTCATCTCATGAAACTAGAACCGGGAGAGACAGCTTTACGTTTCCTCCGAAGCAAGATGGCGCTCTGATGTAAACGCTACACGCGGTCACCCACCCAAGTGGTGATATGTACAAGTGCTGCTTAACTCGCCCGACCTATTGCGAACAGCAATCGAAGTCATGCTATGAAGCACACTTCATATATAATTATATCTCTGCTGGAAAAACATCCTTAATTTGTGCGTCAAAGCGTTACTAAGGCCTTTTTGGATGGGTTTACTTGTTTTGTTTATAGCATAAATCTTTTTTTTTAATTCGTGCAGATGCGTCATTCAATCATGGAGATTTTCGGCGAATGAGACTGCATTTAAATCAGGACGCGGTAAAATAACAAACCATTGAGAACAAATGATCGTGTTCGTTAGACTGCACGGTTGGCGTAGTGGTTTAAGCGGCCGCCTCGCCGCTTGACACTAAGCCGAGTGTTGTGGGTTCGATTCCCACACGAGACAACACTTTGTGTAATCCATAAATTGTTGTTTCAAGTTTGGGTGCTCATTCTTCTTCTTAGCGTATCGCTGGCAAACACTTATATTTTTGAGGCCCAGAAAGTTGGGTGTTCATTGTGTCCGTTAGTTGTATGTTTGTTAACTCCCCCGCGACACAGGATTTATTCCTAGTACGGGAGTTGTTAAAAAAAAGGGGGAAAAAAAGAAGACAAGAAATGACTATGGCCAGCAGTGGACTGCGATAGGCTGATTGAGAGATAAGAACTTGTCTTTGATGGGAATCGAACCCACGACTGCTTAGCGGTCAGAGTCTCTGGCCAGTCAATCACCTTTGTGATTAACTTATTCACATTGTAATTATAATTTACGTTACTGAACTTCGTGAAAGTACAATGTTAACCATGTCAAATATGCGTCCATGTGTAATGACTTGAAAGAAAAATAATGTATGAAGATTTTTTTTGTATTGTCATGCCTGTATCCCCGAAGGGGTAGGCAGAGGTGTAATTTTACACCCACATTTCGCATTATGAATTTTAGGTCGTAATAGGGGGCGAACCTATTGCCGTTACCGGGTTTGCACATTACATTGCCGGGCTCCAGGCTGCTCTCAGTAGCAGCATAGAGTCCGGCAATGTAATGTAATAAATATAATTCGGAAAAACTCAGTAACACTTTACTGGCCCCGAAATTTTGTTGACTGTTCCAGCCAGCAGAATTAAATGGCCCGATCATTTAATTTATATTATCAATATGTGACGAAAATCTTCGTACCTCGTCATTAAATCCTTGAAATTGACTCGGCTTGCACGCAGTGCAACTGTGGCGTTCCCGAACAGACCATGAGTCACATGCTAGAGTGTCCTAAGTGTCCGCACTGATGTACAGGGGCCGATCTATGTCAAGCCACTGACAATGCCGTTGCTGTGGCCACATACTGGGTTGGTGTGATTTAAATTCTGTACCAACGACTCGAGAAGAAGAAGAAGTCATTAAATCCTATACTAACAAGTCTGGTCAGCATGGTATAATATCTACGCCAAATCTACACATTGACTTACAATGCTATTGTAATACAAATGATCAGACACCTATGACCAACGGTGGACTGCCAAAGGCAGTATGATGATAGCTGCGAAATCATCCTCCTAGCTTTATCCCAGTTTCAATCTGGGGTCCGCTTACTAGTCTAACCAGATTTGGCTGAATATTAGCTTTTCCACGGAGCGACTGCCTGTCTGCCCTCCGCAACCCGAAGGGATAGCGATATTCCATGGTTTAGACTAGTGTCAGTTTACTTAGAAGGTACTGACGCCCTATAACGACTGTCAAAGATCTTCATGACAACCAGGACCGACGGCTTAACGTGCTCTCCGAGGCACGGGGCAAGCGATGATTAACAATTTAATACGCATCTAACTCCGAAAAGTCATTGGTGCGCGCTGTGGATACGAACCTGATACCTTCTGCATGGCAGTCTGTTAGTATCTCCACAAAGCTATAGCTGCCTGAGTATGATGATATCTACGAAAGCGTATCAAAAATTCATTTTCGCATTCAAAATATTATTAGTAACGGATTTATTAAAATAATTAATGAAACGCCTTGAAGGTTTCGTCTGCCTAATTATTATTGATCATTTTATTTTGACTGACATGATGGTCTGAGGTCGATGACCCCGATTCCAACCCAGGGAAAATCTTTGCTTGATGATTATGATGATTTATTCTGTGTCTGAGTGTAATTTATCTTACACTAATATATACAGGGTGTCACAAGACCCATCACCAAGCCGAAGTCTACTCGTTGTGGACATCATGCCAAGTCGTACTAACCAAAAATAATGACTGGGAAACAAATATTTTTTTAAGTTTTCATTTTCTAAACCGCGCTTAAAAGCGCGCGCGTGCAATTCTCGAAATACCTACTTATCCATGGGGTTATAGAGCATCTGAAGAACATATTGGCGGGGTAAATGCGTCGATTTTGTACCTAATTAGAAAAATTCCATACTAACTTTGAGCCTCAATATCTCCTGTTCCAGTAATTTCCCAGGTATGGTGTTGAAGTAAAAAATGTTCGTAGTGATTGGTACAACATGGGATTTCAGTTTTCGTTAAGGGTCTTTTTACATCCTGTATATGTATAAAGCTGAAGAGTTTGTTTGTTTGCTTGAACGCGTTTATCTCAGGAACTACAGGACCGATTTCAAAAATTCTTTCAGTGTTAGATAGCCCATCTATCAAGGGAGGCTATAGGATATATAAAATCACGCTATGAGCCACGGGAGCTGAGTAGTAGCCTTAAATAACGCGGGTTTAACCGTGGGCTCATCTAGTCTTTAATATACATACATACATACATACATAGACTCACGCCTGTTTCCCCGAAGGGGTAGGCAGAGGCATATTAAACGCCCACTTTTCGCCAGTGTTTTGATCCCACGTAATAGGTGGCGAGCCTATTGCCGCTTATCGGGATATTTTGTTTGCCAGAGCCTCGTCCGTTGATCGGCAGGTGCACCACTTGCAGGTGAGGTTGGCTTGGGACCCTAAGTTCTTGGTGGGAACCCTATGCACCTAGTCTTTAATATGTATGTGTTTAAGAATGTATAAGTAAGTTTATCAGTCATCCGGCAGTCATATTACAAGCTCTACTTAGTTCGGGATCAAAAGACCGAGTGTGAGTTTTCCTTTTATATAATTATTATCATAAAGACGTGCCCGCGGTTACACCCGCGTTATTTAAGGCTACTGCTCTACTTCCATGCTCAAAGTATGATGTTGTCTAGCGCATAGCCTACCTTGATAAATGGGCTATCGAACACTGAAATAATGTTTCAAATCGGACCGGTAGTTCCTGAGATTTGCGAGTTCATCCAAACAAACAAACTCTTCAGCTTTATATATTAGTATATTAGATTAATAAACATTGCTGTTATTTTTCTAGTGCTTGCTCTAAAATGATTAGATTTTCAGTGTTGTTAGTTTAAAATTATCTTGAAAATCTAATTCAAATCAAATTTCGGCTGTGCGTTGTCTGTCTGTCTGTCAGTAGCGCAAAAGTTTTGTATAAGAAATTATGAAACGATTCGTATGATGATCATGATAATATTGTTGACATAAAAATACCAGTCTACAACTTTATAGCAAAAACGTATTGTTATTTAAAATAACAATAATAATTATTCCGTAATAACAATAATAGCCTGTACTGTGAACCTTCATTATCACATTTAAAACAATTAATACACGAATTAATTCACAAGTTCATGGACAATGAAATTAAAGTACCTAAATACTTAGTGGTCCGTATTGCTTTGTCATTCAACTACATAATACACAAATACATTTTCACACAAGAAGAGCATGCGTGCCTCGGAGAGCACGTTAAACCGTCGGTTTAACGTGCTCTTCCAGCTGTCATGAAGATCTTTGACAGTCGTTACGGGGAGTCAGTACCATCAAATAAACTTATACTGGTCTAAACCATTGAATATCGCTATTCCTTTAGGTCAGACGGCAGTCGCTCTGTGGAAAAGTTGATATTCTGTCATATCTGGTTAGACCAGTAAGCGGACCCCGGGCTTCAAGGCGTGTAAGTTGGATGCCACCGGGATAACGCTAGGACTATGAGTATGACATTTTCACGCAAGAACTAAATCAGGTTTGACTGCCTCCATAGTCCAGTGGATGGCAAATACGTCTGCTGATCGGACGTCCCGGATTCGATTGCCGAGTCGGGCAAAAGTGCTATTGAGTTTTTCCGAATGGGTTATAATGACATGGTAAAAATTTTTATTGCCCCGAAGCTCTGTAACCTTAACTATAATGATAATATGTATAAGTTTATTACATAGGTGATTGACTTACCACAAACCTTGACAGCAAAGAATTAGTGGGCTTGATTCCCACCCTTTCTTTTTTTTTAATACTTCAACGCAGCCCGATGGCCACAACCTCCTTGGCGGCGGATGAAGGCGTTGGTCTCCGCCGCCAAAACACCTGCGGCCCCACCGCGACGCAACAATGGAGCGCCCCATTTGGTCGCGGGAGATAGGGCGCGCGGCAATGCAACACCGACACGCCTCTCCTCCCGCGACCGCACCCGACAGCGAGGGACAGACAGAACTAACCCCTGCACCCGCACCTTTGGACGCATCTTACGCAGGATTCATCCAAACCCACGTGGAGCTGATTTCGGGACGCGATCTCATTCTTTTTTTTTGTAATAGGCGGCAAACGAGCAGACGGATCGCCTGATGATAAGCAATTACCGCCGCCCATGGACACAAGCAACACCACAGGAGTCACAAGTGCGTTGCAGCCCCTTGGGAAAAGGATAGAAAGAGGAGTGGGATACGGGGGGAGGAATAGGAGATGGGGCCGCCGGCACTCTCACTCACCAAACAGTGTAGGTACTGTTACTTTACGTGGATTTTTTGTGAGAAGGTAGTACTTCCCCGGTCGAGCCGGCCCAGTCATACTAAAATCAGCAAGGCTCTACTACCTGTCAATTGAAACGCACTTATACTCGAAAAGTCATTGGTGCAGTGACTCTGAAAGTTCGTACCCGATGTCCTCTGCACGACAGTCTGTTGGTGACATTAGGGCATTAGTTCTATTTTTTAATATAGGTACATAGGTTACCTACCAAGGTAACCTAGGACGAGCATAATGTAATTGATATATTTTGTAGGTTATATACCTATATAACCTACATATATCAATGTGGTGACGGATTAAGAATACGGAATGTCACTATCCCATATCATCCCATGGGTGTCGTAAGAGCCGACAGTGGGAGCATATTATGCAGAGAACAGCACTGTAAGAGAAGGAACACTTGATACAAACCCTATAAGGTTTGGCCAGCGTGTTATAGTAGGCCAATTCCTCCTTTAAAAGGAGAGGCCTAGTCCAGCAGTGGACTGTTAAAGGCTGATGATGAACCTACATTTAGCAATTACATTATGCTTGTCCTTGTAGGATACAGGTGTGAGTATATATAATAAAAAATAGATTATGATGAATCTTTGTATTAATATAATTTACTAGATGAGCCTGCGGTTACACCAGCGTTATTTAGGGCTATTTCCTCGCTTCCATGGCTCATAGCGTGATGTTATAGGTATAGCCTATATAGCCTTCCTCGATAAATGGGCTATCTAACATCAAATCAGACCAGTAGTTCCTAAAATTGAACGCGCTGTTCAAGCAAACAAACAGACAAACTGATCAGCTTTATATATTAGTATTAGATATTTGATTTTGTCACGATAACAGACACAGACGCGGGCGGAGTCAAAGGGAAAAGCTAACTGATTTGTATTTTATTATTCGTTGTTTTATAAATTTGCTTATATTTACATTCAATAGAGTCAGACTCGATACTTAAATATTTTGATAGTAGTTCAACGAGTAATTTTTGGTACTTTGGATTGGCAATAAGTTATTATATTCAGTTAATAATTGTCATCTATACATATAAATAAAATTGGAGTGTCTGTTTGTAATATTAAAAGAACCGCTTTTTACTAAATGCATGTGGATGTATACACGGTACATATATGGAAATGACATTTTTTTTTAATTTTTGTCTGTCTGTTTGTTTTCGCTAATCACTGGAACGGCTGGACCGATTTTGACGGGACTTTCACTGGCGGATAGCTGATGTACCAAGGAGTAACATAGGCTATAAATTAACCGGGTACGCGAAGTAGTTCCCTCAGGACGCGGGAGAACACAGCTAGTACTTAGATAATTTAGGAGTAGGCAGCGATAGCCTAGTGGAGATACTAACAGACTGCTATGTCTCGGGTTCAAACCCACGGTGTGCACCATTGAGTATTCAAATTATGTGTATTGTCATATTTTCCTTAGTCGCCTTTTACTACACCCGCAGAATGAAAACATAAAAGTAAAGATTTTTTTATAGTTTCACGCCTGTATCCACGATGGGGTAGGCAGAGGTGTAAAGTAAAGTTTTTTTTATAGTCTCACGCCTGTATCCCCAAAGGGTAGGCAGAGGTGTAATATTATCTACACCCACATTTCGCTATGAATTTTTAGGTACCACGTAATAGGGGGCGAGCCTATTGCCGTTACCGGGCACATCACCAGACTCCGTGCTGCTACTGAGAATTCGGAAAAACCCAGTAACACTTTTTGCCCGACCCGGGAATCGCACCTGGGACCTCCGATCAGCAGTTGCATATGCTATCCACTGGACTACGGAGGCAGTCTAATAGTAAAGCAACAAAGTATCATTACCCCAATATTAACACTTTCTATTCTTAATCTGTCACTACACGCAGGTATTATACTTATGGATGTCTGATGACATAACTTCGTAACATAACTTCACGCCTTTATCCCCGAAGGGGTAGGCAGAGGTGTGTTCACACCCACACTTAGCCAGTTATGTTTCGCTCCCAATTTAATAGGGGGCGAGCCTATTGCCATCTACTGGGCACATTATTAAGCGAGCGATAATTAACACGGGTTCGCTCCCTTGACGTGTGTATTAAAAATGGTAATACACACATAACTTCGAAAAGTCAGAGGTGTGTGCCCGGGGTACCTGGGGATCGAACCCGAGACCATTGCCTCGGCAATTCGTTACGTACAGCACTGGGCTATCGCCGTGTCTGATGAATCCTTGTTAAATTTATTTGGCATGTTAGTCTTACAAGGTTAATTTCGAT
Organism: Euclidia mi; assembly: GCA_944739405.2. Lineage (NCBI taxonomy): Eukaryota > Metazoa > Arthropoda > Insecta > Lepidoptera > Erebidae > Euclidia > Euclidia mi. Next base: position 11,902,582 of record OX123211.2, read on the forward strand.
ACCGAACTTATCTGAAACATAAGATCTATATAGAGGTGGTGATACTGTATCTTAGTATTTTAGACGGCCTTTGAAGATACCCGATTTAGAAATTAGGTGGTTAGTATTATAGTTTTTAGAGCACAACATTGCAATTCAATTGAATGGTTTTTAGAGCAGAACAATTCAATTGAAGGTGTACTAATTATCATCTTGTTAACATTGCGTTATGGACATTCGTCGAGCAAATTGGGGAGGTCTTGAAAAATGAAAGGTTTGAACCTTTCATTTTTCAAGACCTCCCCATCCCCACCCGTCATGTGTGAAAAGAGTAACATCAATCGGCCTATTGCGGATCTCTGCCTTTTCGCCGAAAATTGTTCAGCCGATTATCACTTGCCAACTAACGTTCTCTAGGAAGATATCAAGTGGCGTTATGTTGTCTCTGCCTACCCCAACGAGAAAAAGGCGTGAGTGACTACCGCACTAGATACATAGCCTGTTTCGCGGGGGACTTTACAAAAACAAAGCCATCGGACACAAACTATACATCTTCAGCCTTTAACAGTCCACTGCTGGACTAGACCTCTCCTTTGAAAGGAGGAATTGGCCTACTATACCACGCTAGCCAAACGGCTTGTATAGGGTTTTTATCAAGTTTTCCTTCTCTTACAGTGCTGTTCTCTGCATAATATGGTCCCTCTGTCGGCTCTTACGACACCCATGGGATGATATGGGGTGGTGTCATTACGTCTCTTAATCCGTCACCACAAGGACTGTGAAGTGTGAAGTACACCCAGGGTTTAAATTGCCAGGGCTTAGAGTAGGTACCAGTGATAGGTACCAACAGTATTAAAAAGTTTAAAGATGACCTATTAACACCAAAGTAGAATAACAATTGTGTTTGTATGTATAATTTGTATGAAGTATTTACAAAATAAAGTTATATTATGTATGACTAGAGGACGCCAGCAGCGACGCCGGCAATTTTTTAAAATTTACCCGTTTTGGACGATCCCGTGGGAATTTCGGGAAATCCCTTCTTAGTGCACCCCTATGGTCTCCAAGGCACATACATGCCAAATTTCAACTTCCTGCGCCCATTGTTTTGGCTGTAGCGTGTCTGTCAGTCAGTCAGTAACACAAGGATTTTATATATTAAGATTATCCATTATTTACTACCCTTAGTACAAGCTCTGCTTAGTTGGGGACTAGATGGTGTTGTGTGAATGTGGTAGAATATTATCAATGTTATTATATTATTGCAGACGTACTTACAATACGTTATATTTACAATAGGTACGTTACATAAGGTCTAAAGCCCACAGAACCCTACAAGCCCATCGTAAACAACCGAAAGTGGCCGACGGTCACGGACGTATTTTCCGCGAGTATGACGTCACTCGACGTGTAACATCACTAGCAGATCTCACGTAGTGTTGCGAAATGCCCACTCAGCAGACAGTCTGCATCGGCAGTCCGAGCCAACAGCACGTGCCTGCAATACAGAATTAAAAATAAACAAGTTTCGAATTTGGAATACTTATATTTTTTTAGTTTTAATCTGTGGTGTTGTGACAGTTTTGTTTTTTAATTTGATATCTGTTCAATTTTTTATTTTCGAATTTGTGTTGGAAGTTCTATTTTTGAGTGCGACGGTGAGTTTATATTTATTTTATTTTTTATATTTTTGAAAATATTTTTGCGTTATTAATGAAGTATTATTTTTAAATCTTATGCAAATTTGTGTGGATAATATTAAAAGAAATCAAAAGTCATCTTTGACATACTTAAGGTAATTAAAAATTAATAATAATGCATAATATCATTTAAATACATTACATAAATTTATAATTGACTTTTTCCTATTGTGAAAAAGTTTAAGAATAATGTTATAATGCACTGCGGATGACTCCTGCATTATTTTAGCAATGTTTTAACATACATACATAATTACTCAAAACCTCATAAATTTAATTTTTACAAACATTTTTTGTACAACTGCAATGCAGATAATCATCATATTGTTCATAATTACCTAAATTAAATTACACTCATACGAACGTTCCTTAAACAAAAATACAGAAGACACAAATATGTACCTGATATATTTGGCCTGTTGGACTAGTGGTTAGTGCTGGACTGCTAAGCCGGAGGTCGCAGCTTCTATTCTGACTAAGAACAAATCTTTGTGTGATGAGCAAGTTTATTTGTATATATAATAAAAGACTGCCTCGTTGGTCTCGCCGTATAAATGTGCGCGTGGGATTGGGAGGTCTCGGGTTCCATTCTCGGGTCGGGCAAAGTGTTATTGGGTTTTTCCGTTAGGAAATTCCCAGTAGCAGCACGGAGTCTGGTAATGTGTCCGGTACGGCAATAGGCTCGCCCTCTATTACGTGGGACCTAAACATTCCTGGCGAAATGTGGGTGTAATATTACACCTCTGCCTACCCCTACGGGGATACAGGCGTGACTCTTTAAATAAATAAATACATATTATTTTAACTAGATGATGCCCGCGGCTACGCCAGCGCTAGTACATTTTACTAAATGACCTGTTTCTACCTGACCCCGTCGGAATTTCGGGAAATCCCTAAAGTCCCTGAGGAATATTCACGTAAAATTTTAGCTTCTTGCTTCTTACGCCCAATAGTTTCAGTTGTACTTTGTCTGTCAGTCACTAACGCAAGAATTTTATATATAGTGATATGTACATATTTAATTATATTTATGTATGTTTATTCGTTATCTGTTAACCATAGGACATGCTCGGTTTAGAGCAAAGCCGCCAGAAAGTGGTTTAAGCGGCCGCCTCGCCGCTTGACACTGCGCGAAGTGTTGTGGGTTCGATCCCCACACGAGACAACACTTTGTGTGATTCATAAATTGTTGTCTCGAGTCTGGGTGTTCATTGTGTCCGTTAGTTGTATGTTTGTAAAGTCCCCCGCGACACAGGATTTAGTCCTAGTGCGGGAGTTGACTTTTTAACAAAAAAAAGCCTTTGCGCCACCCGTGCAGTCATTTTATTTTAAAGAAAGACAATGAAACTAAATAGGTATACAAAATACGGATATTCTTTGAATCCGTTATAAGTTTCTAAAGTAACTCACGATCTAAGAAAGAACACAGTAGTCTTGTTATATAACGTACCTTCCGGAAGAAATTCTCTATATTACAGTAAAACCGTATCAAAACGGGCAGCGTCGTTGCGGAAAATAAGCAGAAAAACGAATGAAAATGTCGTAGACGATTTAGTATAACTACATATTTTATGACTTATACTCGTAAACCGGAAACAAATTATGAGACAGACTTAATTGACGACTGGTTGGGGTAGTGGTAATGTAAGCGACTGTTACGCCGAAGGTCGCGGGTTCGATTCCCGCTCAAGTCAAACATTTGTGTGCGTGAACATGGATGTTTGTCTTGTTATGGGTGTTTCTATTTATAATATGTATGCATTTACAAAAAAGTAAATATGTATGTTTATCCATTATCTAGTACCCATAGTACAAGCTCTGCTTAGTTTGGGACTAGATGGTGTTGTGTGGATGTGATAGAATAATATATTATATAATTATCCTGACTGGCATATTTTCGCAGAGGCTGAACTACTCAAGATAAAAATATAGGTACCTAATATTTTGATAGCGGGTTCGATTTATGACGTAGTAGATACTGAGAAAGGATTTTTTGTCCATCCTAAGTTGATAGTTTGTTTAAAAATTCGATTTTTTTAATTTATTTTTTTATAGACTCACGCCTGTTTCCCCTAAGGGGTAGGTAGAATAATGTTACAGTGGCAGTGGTTGGCAGTGTAATATTACACCCACATTTCGCCATGAATTTTTAGGTCCCACGTAATAAGGGGCGAGCCTATTGCCGTTACCGGGCACATCACCAGACTCCGTGCCGCTACCGAGAACTCGGAAAAACCCAGTAACACTTTTGCCCAACCCGGGAATCGAACCCGGGACCTCCAATCAGCAGTCGCATACGCTATCCACTGGACCACAGAGGCAGTCAAATTCGATGATTCTGTATTTTCCTGATTTTTCACTTTGAAAAACACGGGTTGTTGAATAATAAAATAAATCTACTTTCCAGATAAGATATTGAGTAATACAAAATCTTTAAAACTTAAAAAGCAATAGCCTTAATAGATCAATGATGCTGTAGCTTGAGATCCATTTGCGAGGTCTAAGGTTCGATAATAGGTTAACTGGTCATGGGGGTGTATGAGACTCCCCTAGAGGTTTTCGAGCCTACTCATTAAAACCACCTCGATGATAAAGTTTAACTAAACAATCCAATAGTAGAATAGGCTAGTTGACGAAAAAGAATTTATAAGTCCGTCCTTTAGATTATTCAAAAATAAGCGATACGTATTTTTTTATTTGTAAATTAAACCAAAAATGACCAAGATATAGCTCATTAAAGTTACGTATAACGTCACACCGTGCTGCATTTTTTCGCACTAGATGACGTCACACGTAACTTTAATGGGCTATATCTTTGTTATTTTCATTTATTCGAAAAAAGAAAAAATACGTGTCCAATATTTTTATTAATCTAAAATACGGACTAAATAAAATGTAATTATTTTGACCCTGGAAACTACCCTATTATAGGGACAACTATTATTAGCATCACGGGAACCACTTTAGTATATAAGACATATCTGTTACCACACCTGGTCAAAACAAACTTGTGATCTTGCCGAGGTCACGTTTCGATGGTCACAATTAGTTACTCACTTAAGTGTTTTTCGATATACGTCATAACTCTCGATATAATCTATTCAATAGTTCACATTTTATAACAAAATCATCGTCCGTAAAGCGACATAAAAAAATATACAGGGTGTAAAAAGACCCTTAACGAAAACTGAAACCACATATTGTACTAATCATTAAGAACATTTTTTACTTCAGCGCCATACCTGGGAAATTACTGGTTCAGGAGATATTGAGGCTCAAAGTTAGAATGGCATTTTTCTAATTAGGTACAAAATCGATGCATTTACCCCGCCAACATGTTCTTTAGATGCCCCATGACCCCATGGATAAGTAGGTATTTCGAGCATTGCACGCGCGCGCTTTTCATTGCGGTTTAAAAAACGTGAATACTTAAAAAAAAATTCGTTTCCCAGGTATTATTTTTGGTTAGTATGACTAGGCATGATGTCCATAACGAGTAGTCTTCGGCTTGGTGATGGGTCTTGTGACATCCTGTATATTTGAAAGACACACACTAATGTAAAACGCACACACAAAGTACGCGAAACCGGCTAGCTTGTATGAAAAGAGTAATGAGTCTAGAGGAAGGGCGTGATGTTTGTAAGGATAGAAGCAAGTGGCGTTCTGTTGTCTCTGCCTACCCTGACGGTAAAACGGCGTTAGTATATAAACGGCGTAGTAACAGCGGCGGTACCATAATAATAATAATAACATCTTCATCTCAGTTTAAAGACACCTGGTGGACATAAGCCACCAAGGCTCATCAGACCAATTTTGTACCCCCTCATCCAACCACTTCCCGCGATCGGAACAAGATTGTTGGTTCACCTTTGTGGGGCCAATCTGAGCTGCGAAGTAGTCATCAACATCGGCCCTGGTATAAACTGTGGCCCATCTGGCCTCTTCCCACTTCAAGAAAGGGTTAGGTAACACTATTCCACGTAGTGAAGGAATTAATCGATGATTTTTGAATTTAAATGTCCTCTGCCATTATTTTCCTCTTTTGCCCTTTTTTGGCATTTTTATCAAATGCTAGTGGACGCCCGCAGCTACGCCTGCACATTTTACCCGTTTTGCCCGATTCCGTGGAAATTTCGGGAAATCCCTTCTTAGTGCACCCCTACGATCCCCAAGGAACATACATGCCAAATTTCAGCTTCCTGCGTCTAATAGTTTAGGCTGTAGCTTGTCTGTCAGTCAGTCAGTAACGCAAAGATTTTATATATACAGATATAGCTTACTTTTATAAGTTTGTTTACATTTTGATTTGTAAATATGTTGTACTATTTCTTTAAAATCTTATGCCAATATATAAAGCTGAAGAGTTTGTTTGTTAGTTTGAAGGGTTTATTCCTGTTGTCCCCACTGAAGCTGTCCCCACGATGGGGACAGCGGGATGTCATAATTTTTTTTCCCGTTGTCCCCATTGACGCTTTTTCCTTATGGGGACAATGGGAAGTCATAAAATGACCTTCCTGTTGTCCCCATTGACGTTTTCTCGTTATGGGGACAACAAAAACTTTTGGTTGGTTAGGTGCGACTGTATGTTTAGTTTATATTATATTATATCACAAATATAATATGTAGGTAAGTAGACATTATGTCCAATTAAATAGTTTTTAATAAACTAAGTTGACGGAGCTCTGCTTCGCAGGGCTCCTATTTTTGGGTTAAGGGTCAAAAGAGAACCTAACATAACCAATTTAGTTACTTGAATTACGTACAGCCAATGGGGACAACAGGCATAAATTTTAATTATTTTATTCAGTTTCGCTGTCCCCATTAACAGATAAACAGGCAATGGGGACAACAGGCATACATTTTAATTAATTTTATTAAGTTCTGTTGTCCCCATTGTATGGGGACAGCGTCAATGGGGACAACAGGAATACACCGTTTGAAGGCGCTTATCTCAGAAAGTAATGTTCCGATTGGAAAAATTCTTTCAGAGTTAGAGAGCCCATTTATCGAGAAAGGCTATAGGCTATGTAACATCACGCTATGAGCCACGGGAGCGGTGCAGTAGCCTAAGATAACCCGCGTGTAACAGCGAGCTCATCTAATAAGAGCATAAGAGATCTAAAGTTTGCACTCCATAAAGACATACACAAGCTAGTGTGTCATAGACCTCTAATTATCCATTAAGGCAGTTGTATAAACTTAAGCTAGTATACCACATACCTTTGCTCATCCAATAAGGCAAAGAGCCGAAGTCTATGTATAGAGGAACATTAAAAAACAATAGACAATTTGTTCCTATTGTAATTGATGGGGCCTATGATGCTATGACGGCGACGCTTTCATAAGTAGATTTTTTATTTATACTTCTTTAATATGTTTATTTTATATTATAAAGCTAAAGAGTTTGTTTGGTTGAACGCGCTCTTCTCAGGCACTACTGGTCCGATTTGAATAATTATATTATTTTTTTTATTTTTTATTTATAGTCTCACGCCTGTATCCCCGAAGGGGTAGGCAGAGGTGTAATATTACACCCATATTTCGCCATGAATTTTTAGGTCCCACGGGGGCGAGCCTATTGCCGTACAGAGCACATTACCAGACTCCGTGCTGCTACTGAGAATTTCCTAACGGAAAAACCCAATAGCACTTTGCCCGACCCGGGAATCGAACCCGAGACCTCCCAATCACTCGCGTACATTTATGCCGCGAGACCAACGAGGCTTTTTGTGTTGGATAGCCCTTTTATCGAGGAAGGCTATAATATCACGCTGTAAGCTTTTTACAGCCTTTCGTTTCACAGTCAGGAATAGGAAATCACTGTCGAAATGTCATGTTTCTAGCTTCAGTAGTTCAGGCACTGCAACGAAAAGTCAGTCAGTCACTCAGGGTAAGGGATTTTATATTCATAGTAAAATATGATGATGATTATAATCTGACTGACCTTTGTAGAACAAGGCTATGGATTAACAGATCAAGTTATACTGGTTGGACGTAGGTCATTATAACTATTATTATTAGTTAAAGTTAATATCTATGTAAGTATCTACATATTTACTTATTATATTGGAAACATGGAGATCAAAGTCAAAGTCAAAATAATTTCAAAGTCTAAATCATTTATTCATCTAGGTCACAAGGTGACGCTTATGAACGTCAAATGTTTAAAGTAAATTACTTATTGCTTCTACATTTACTGCCTCGTTCGCAAAGCAATAGGTAGAAAGAACGGGCAATAAAACTCCTGGCCACTCTTTTTAATCGCCAGTGATAGGGTACATATTTTGTTTTTGTAAGGAGCTGCAACTGTTTCACATTGTACTTAATTACTTGTAAATAGTAACATACATAATACGTAAATAATTTATGCAGTTACCAAATTAATAAAGATATTACATGTCCCTGATTTGAAATCTATTCCACATTTAATTTCAGTTATAAACTTCTAAATATAAATCAGTTTAACAGTTTCAGAGCAAATTAATAACAAAAAGCAACCATTTATTAACTCTTTGTAACATTTACCTAGGCACATGGATCTACATCAAACTATGTATTATTATTTATGTTTAGTAAAATAATTACATGCAGTTAGGCCATTATTTAATGTAAATCCAACTGGTACTATATCAATAACCGGTTTAAGACTTGTTCTATGCACTATAAAGACCTAAATAGATTATCATCTCTGCTAGTGTATACAATCTATACTAACACTAGATGAGACTGCGGTTACACCCGCGTTATTTAGGGCTACTGCTCCGCTCCCGTGGCTCAATCAAGGCGTGATGTTATAATTATACAGGGTGTAAGAAGACCCTTAACGAAAACTGAAATCCCATGTTGTACCAATCACTACGAACATTTTTTACTTCGGCACCATACCAGGGAAATTACTGGTTCAGCAGATATTAAGGCTCAAAGTTAGTATGGAATTTTTCTAATTAAGTAGGTACAAAATCGTTGCATTTACCCCGCCAATATGTTCTTTAGATGCCCTATGACCCCATGGATAAGTAGGTATTTCGAGCATTGCACGCGCGCGCTTTTAATTGCGGTTAAAAAAATGTGAAAACTTAAAAAAAATCGTTTCCCAGGTATAATTTTTGGTTAGGTCATACTAACCAAAAATTATAAATATAATAATAATAATTGGCATGATGTCCACAACGAGTAGATTTCGGCTTGGTGATGGGTCTTGTGACACCCTGTATATAGCCTTCCGCTATAAATGGGCTACCTAACACTGAAAGACTTTTTCTAATCAGACGAGTAGTTTCTTAGATTAGCACGTTCAAGCAAACGGAAGAAGCAGAGGGAGGGGTTCCCAAAAATCCGCTCTTAGTGCGGTCCTACATTCCCCAAGGAACATGCATGCCCAGCTTCTTAAGCCCAGTTGTTACAACTGTGCGTTAGCTGTCAGTAACGGGACAGTTTTACATATATTCATGACTAGATGAGCCCGCGGTTACACCCACGTTATTTAAGGCTACTGCTCCGCTCCCGTGGCTCTTAGCGTGATGTTATATAGCCTATAGCCTTCCTCGATAAATAGGCTATCTAACACTGAAAGAATTTTTCAAATCAGACCAGTAGTGCCTGATATTAGCGCGTTCAACCAAACAAACAAACTCTTCAGCTTTATATATTAGTATAAGATAAGATGATAATGTAGAACAGGTGTTAGGTCATCAACCGCTAACACAATCTAGTATTTGATAAAAAAATATTAAGGCTTAGAATACCTATTTATTATAATGAAATGACAATTTGAAAGTCTAAAGCCTTATTAAAAATCACGTGGCCTGTCTGAAATGTCATCACAGAGCTAAAGCAATGAATACAGATTTACATTAGAAGCGCATTTCTTAAAGATTTCGTGTGCCGATTCCAAGTGGCGACTTGGTGACTTGGCGACTGTCGTCAGTTTAGTTCGTAGTTGGCGCCGTTGGCGGCGCTGGCGTCGTTCTCCGTCTCTCTTGCTCTCCTAGTTGATACACAGGAGAAACTTTCGTCTCTCTTGCTCTCGTAGAGACAGCTGTCACAGCGCGACTGCCACGCCGCCAAGTGGCAATATGGGTCACACTGGTTACAGAAAGTTTGTCCTCAGAGTGCCCATAAGAAATGCGCCTCTATGTAAATATCTATGCCCTATGGCTAAAGCTAGATTAAGTTTGGACGGTTGGTTCCTTGAATGACGTTGACACCCACTAAGGAATGATTTTTAGGGTTCCGTACCTAAAAGGTAAAAAACGGGACCCTATTACTAAGCCTCCGCTGTCTGTCTGTCACCAGGCTGTATCTCATAAACCGTGATAGCTAGAAAGCTGAAATTTTCACAAATTATGAATTTCCGTGGCCGCTATAAAAAAAAAATTTTTGCTCAATATTACTAACGGTAACAGGTAGAGTGTCTAGAATAGGAGTGGTATAACATTAAAAAATTGGCCAAGTGCGAGTCGGACTCGCGAACGAAGGGTTCCGGACCATCATCTGTAAAATAAAATCATGTTTGTTGTACGTTTACTTAAATATTTTTTAAGTTACTATCTGTTTATTGACATCGAGAAAAATATTGCTAAAACATTTCGTTTGTTGTATGGGAAAATATTAAATATTTACTTTATGTTTATTTAATTATTTATTTTGAAAGGTAATATACAACTACATATTCTGTGAAAATTTAAAGCGTCTACCTGTTACAGTTAGTAATTTTGAGCAAAAAGTACGAAAAATAACAGGTTTTTTGTATGGGACCCCACCTTAATATTTTCATTTTTTTCATTTTTAGTATTTGTTGTTATAGCGGCAACCGAAATACATAATTTGTGAAAATTTCAGCTTTCTAGCTATCATGGTTTATGAGATACAGCCTGGTGACAGACAGACGGACAGACGGACAGACAGACAGACAGACAGCGGAGGCTTAGTAATAGGGTTCCGTTTTTTACCTTTTAGGTACGGAACCCTAAAAACAACCAAGTTCTGTATTTAAATATGATACGTTATTGTTATAAATTTTACCAACGTACGTTGATAAGTAATACAGATATTTTTGTTTAAAGATCATTTAGTTTACTATTTTTTTGTATCGAGAAAACTTTTCAAAAACGTGTTTAGAATACAACAGGATTCTCAGAAATATGTTCAAGATTAACATATATTTTTCCACCGTCACAAACTTTATACATTTAGCAAAAAAATGTTTGAGACAAGCCTATTTGGCTGTTGTCAGCGTCTTAAATAGTCTTTCGGGTTAAAAAAAAAGTGTTAACTCCTCTTAGCCAATTTGCGCGTCTATACTAAAATACATATGAGGTAATACGTTAATAAGTTAAATAAGCCTTACCACACGGAACTAAGTTATTGATATGTAAATATAAATTAAACTCACAATCGCGAATAGTAAGACAACGTGACCCCATTGGAAGAAGAGGCAGTGTAAAGGCGGTGACTAACTCGTGTCGAACTAGAGCTGTAAATGTATCGTAGGTATTAAATTAATTGTTTAGCCTCAGAAAACAGCTAATGTCAAAAATATAATAATATAAAGTCTTAAAATTAAAATAAACATATCATAACACATAGCATGTTATATTTGTTCTTAATTATTAAGTCTAAAAATTAAAATAAACATAATAATATACACAAGAATTCAAATAATAAATTTAACTTTCTTTGATATTATATTACTTAAGCCCAGTTGTCATTTTGACTATACAGAATTTAAAGTTGCATAAAATCTGACAACAATATTTTTATATCGCGGTCATTATATTAATAACTAGTCAACGCCAGCGGCTTCGCACGCACAAATTTTCGAATTTCCCGTTTTGCCCGATCCCGTGGGAATTTCGGGAAATCCCGTCTTATTGCACCCCTACAGTTCCCAAGGAACATACATGCTAAATTTCAGCTTTTTGCGCCGCGTAGTTTCGGCTGTAGCATGTCTGTCAGTCAGTCAGTAACGCAAGGATATATTAAGAAGATATTATTTTTCGATAACATAATAGGCTAATTTTGTACTTCATTATTACTGACTAAAAATATGTACCTGTGTAATCAAAATCAGGATGGGTTAACTTAAGTTGTAAGACATCCATATTCCCAATGCTTACTACTAAGTGCTTTATTTTTAATGACCATTTAGTTCTCATATTTACAATTTTAATTAGAATACAAAACAAAATTGTTTTGAAAACATAGTATAACACAGTTGTGTATATACTCCGTGTGGTCATGAATTAAGAATACATGGCGTTTATTAGAAAACTCATTTCATTCATAACCGTCAAATCATCATCAGCCTTTAACAGTCCACTGCTGGACTAGGCCTCTCCTTTGAAAGGAGGAATTGGCCTACTATACCACGCTGGCCAAACGGGGTATAGGGTTTGTATCAAGTTTTCCTTCTCTTACAGTGGTGTTCTCTGCACAATATGCTCCCTCTGTCGGCTCTTACGACACCCATGGGATGATATGGGGTGGTGACATTCCGTATTCTTAATCCGTCACCACACGGAATAGCCGTCAAATACACGAACCAAATAGTATATTTGGGAATAGACGTAAATTTCGACATCAACAAATCTGTGCCAACCCTCTGGCCAGGTTCTCCACATACTCCTATTTATTCACAATGTTATCGTGATACAAATTAGGACAGGTCAAGCAGTGGAGTGTAAAAGGATGATTGATGATGTATAATTATATAAACCAATGTAACGAGACAAAACGACCACTACAAATTCTCTTCTAAATTAAGCTATTTGCAAAAATAATGTCTTCCTCAGTAAGTTCCTAAGTTTTCATCTTAGTTCAGCTAAAGTCAGTCACCACCTTTACCGTTTTATATTTATATTGTATAATTTAACCGGTAGAACGACCTACTCGTTTAGCAAGTCAATATTTGACATACTTCATGCCCTTTGTATGGCGTAAAGTGACTTACCTTGACTATGACAGTTTTGAAATGTTCTTGATGATTTAACAAAATTTTGTAGGTACGATTTATATCCGTTTTTATTATTATTTTAACCTGTCTACATTTTGATAGTTCTAGCTTCAGTATTAGCAGATTTTTATAAGCAAATTTTTTACATAACTTCACAACATAACTTCACGCCTTCATCGCCGACGGGATGGCAGAGGTGTATTACACACCCACACATGTGCCCTTCGCCAGTTAGGTTTCGGTCCCAATGTAATAGTGGGCGAGTCTATTGCCATCTACCGGGCACATTGTTAAGCGAGCAATAATTAACATTTTAACATCTATCTTCTTAATATATAAAATCCTTGCGTTACTGACTGACTGACAGACACGCTACAGCCGAAGCTATTGGGCGCAGGAAGCTTAAATTTGGCATGTATGTTCCTTGGGGACCGTAGAGGTGCACTAAGAAGGGATTTTCCGAAATTCCCACGGGATCGTCCAAAACGGGTAAATTGCAGGCGTAGCTGCTGGCGTCCTCTAGTATAATTATAATTATGTAGAGGCGGCAACTTAAAAATGAAATCCTCCTTTAGTGTTAACCTACGTTAGAAGAGGAACACATTGCCTACATGAGAAGAGATGCCTATGTCCAGTAGAAGACTATATTTTTATTTATTTATAGTCTCACGCCTGTATTCCCGAAGGGTAGGCAGAGATGTAATATTACACTCAACTTTCGCCATGAATTTTTAGGTCCCACGTAATAGGGGGCGAGCCTATTGCCGTTACCGGGCACATCACCAGACTCCGGGCTGCTACTGAGTATTCGGAAAAACCCAGTAACACTTTTGCCCGACCCGGGAATCGAACCCGGGACCTCCGATCAGCAGTCGCATATGCTATCCACTGGACCACGGAGGCAGTCTAGTGGACTATAAAGGGCTGTTAATAATGACTGTCCACAGTATATGAATTTAAACATTCGTTGTATAGTATCCGGGATATATACCACGTACCTTTGTTACGAGTATCCAATATTTCGGTACAGTTGCAAACGCCATGATCACGGATGTACATTTAAAATTTTACAATGAATCAAATCTATGGAGACTTTTATGGAATAATTGCTTTTTCTCTTGTGGAATTTGGTTTTAACCTTCGATAATAAAATAACATAGTTAATTAGTCTGTCTTTATTTAGGCAGATTCCTTATCAAAATCTCGTTATTTTATTTACGTAGGAGTCGGACATAATTTAAAATATTTACAACAGTTGTACCAATTCAAATTAAGATCCGTTTTAAAGTCCTTAGTAGTTGATAAAATAACCCCGACCCAAGTGTGACAAAAGTTTAAAATGGAGAGGAACAAAAGACACCAAAAATAAATATTCTTGGATATCAGAATCTTACATCACCTGTGGTAAGAACAAAACATCGTACTTCATAACAAAGATTTGTCTTGGATGGTAATCGAACCCACGACTTATGGCCGCTAACAGCCAGGATCACCAACCACTCCACCAGACCAAACAAAATAAATTGTCCATCAAACTAGCCGAGCCCGCGTTAACACCCGTATGGGACAGCGCGTTATTTAGGATACTGCTCCGCATCCGTCAGTCAGAGCTTAATGTTATAATTACCTATAGCCTTCCTCGATAACTGGGCTATCTAACTCAATAATAGTTATTCAAATCGAACCACTAGTTCCTAAGATTAGCGCGTTTAACCAAACAACAAACTCTTCAGCTTTATTTAATTTATTTTTATTATTATATAGACTCACGCCTGTATCCCCGTAGGGGTAGGCAGAGGTTTAATGTTACACCCACATTTCGCCATGAATTTTTAGGTCCCACGTAATAGGGGGCGAGCCTATTGCCGTACCGGGCACATTATCAGACTCCGTGCTGCTACTGAGAATTTCGTAACGGAAAAACACAATAACACTGCCCGACCCGGGAATCCAACCCGAGACCTCCCAATCCCACGCGCACATTTATGCCGCGAGACCAACGAGGCAGTCGAGACCATCAGCCAAGCCTTATTAGTTTGTATTTAATTCAATAACATGTTCATTACAATTATAGAATACCTTGAACGCGATCTCAAGTGTAAAGTCATTCAACAATTATTTGCAGTGAAGTTGAATATTATAAATCTACTAGCCGTTTCCCGCGGATTCACACGCGTCCTGAGAGAACCATTTCGCGTACCCGAAAAACCCAAATATCTTACGGACCCCTATTTTTTCTACAATATAATATAGCCTATAATACTCGCTGAAAATGTAGCTTTCTAATGGTGAAAGAATTTTTAAAATCGGTCCAGTAGTTTTTGAGTTTATCCATTACAAACAAACAAAAATAAAAATTTTACGTCTTAATAATATTAGTGTAGATGTAGATTATTAATCAATCAAAATTGAATAAAGTGCTTAAGATCGGATTGAATAGGAGACCTTTTCATCTTGTCTTTTGTTAGTCAACAAGGTTATTTTATTTATTTCTTGATCATTATAAATGATGAATATTATGTGTGAGTTGTGGTTTAACAATTTTTTATAAATAAAATAATGATTTAACTATTAATCCGGTGACGTAGCGTGAGTATAAACGACTGCCATGCTGAAGGTCGCGGGATCGATTCCCACTCTAGTCACATATTTGTGTCTGGGTCTGGGTGTTCCACTGTGTACCTAAGAATAATATGTATGTACTAGAGGATGCCCGCGGTTACACCCGCGTTATTTAAGGCTACTGCTCCGCTCCCGTCGCTCATAGCGTGATGTTATATAGCCTATAGCCTTCCTCGATAAATGGGCTATCTAACACTGAAAGAATTGTTCAAATCGGACCAGTAGTTCCTGAGATTAACGCGTTCAACCAAACAAACAAACAAAGTCTTCAGCTTTATATATTAGTATAAGATTTACAAAAGAAAGAGCATATATGTTTATCCATTTTCGAGTAGCCATAGTACAAACTGCTTAGTTAGAGGGACTAAATGGTGTTGTGTGTAATGAAAAATATAAAAAACAAAATATATTAACCTGCCTCAAAGGCTGACATTCTTACCAACTAGTGCGCTGGGATCGTTTTCATAAAGATTAGCGGATTATCTACCAAAGTTAATAGTGCCATAATTACTCTTCAATCGGATAGACTCTTTA
The DNA here is from genome assembly GCA_944739405.2 of Euclidia mi. Lineage (NCBI taxonomy): Eukaryota > Metazoa > Arthropoda > Insecta > Lepidoptera > Erebidae > Euclidia > Euclidia mi. The sequence continues at coordinate 11,918,371 of OX123211.2, forward strand.
ATTAGCAAAATTAAATTATCATATTACTGGTTTGGTTTTTAATCCCGCAATTCTCAAACATTACCTATAATATTAGCTACACTGAGATTACATTTAAATCTAATTACATCATCAGCGTTTAACAGTCCACTGCTGGACTAGGCCTCTCCTTTGAAAGGAGGAATTGGCCTACTATACCACGCTGGCCAAACGGGTTGGTATAGGGTTTGTATCAAGTTTTCCTTCTCTTACAGTGCTGTTCTCTGCATAATATGCTCCCTCTGGCGGCCCTTACGACACCCATGGGATGATATGGGGTGGTGACATTCTGTATTCTTAATCCGTCACCACACGGTCAAAACTAATTATGAAATAAAACTCTCATCAATAAAAATAGCGTGTTTAATGTTTACCACGTGTCTGCTTATCTGTACGTGCTTATCTTGAAAACTATCCAATCGATATAATATTGAAGAAATACATTACATAATAACACTTTTATTATTGCCTCCGTGGTCCAGTTGATAGCGTATGCTTCTGCTGATCGGGCGGTCCCGGATTCGATTCCCGGGTCGGACAAAAGTGTTACCGAGTTTTCCGGGTTCTCAGTAGCAGCACGGAGTCTGGTAATGTGCCCGGTAACGGCAATAGGCTCGCCCCCTATTACGTGGGATCTGTAGAGTAGTGCACCTCTACCTCATCGTTAGTCATCATCAGCCCTTTATACTGTCCCACTGCTGGGCACGGGCCTCTTCTCATCATAAGAAGGGTAAGGCCATAGTCCACCACGCTGGCCAAGTGCGGGTTGGCAGACTTCACATGTCTTTCGAGAACATTATAGAGAACGCTCAGACATGCAAGTTTCCTCACGATGTTTTCCTTCACCGATAAGCAAGTGATAATTAACTATTTAATACGCACTTCACTCCGAAAAGTCATTGTTGCGTGCCGTGGAATCGAGCCCGAGACCCTCTGGGTAGCAGTCTGTCGGTCTCTCCACTCAGCTATCGCTGCTTTTTAACTCATCGTTAGTATTTAGTTTTAATCATGATACTGTTGTAAGCACTCAATAAACGACCGTCAAGTATCACAGTAGTTTCCATTGGATTCCCGACATTGCCAATTCATAAGGTGAAAATATGTGGGTGTATTATTACACCTCTGCCTTCAGCCAAGTCTCGCTAGCAATATAGAGTACCTACTGTAGTCTGTTCAAGATACGAAAATATAAAATATAAACAAACATAAAAATAGTTCTTTTGATGTCGCCTTCTCTTAAAAAGTAGATAGTAGTTAAATATTCGTAGCGAAAGACTCATTAGTGTTTTTAAAATATGTCTGGCCCTTAAATCGAAGAATTGTACAGCATATTTATTATTTTTCTGTATTATGCTTATCGAATATATTTTTTTTCGGTGCGCCAAAGTTCACCTAAATTTTCAACTCCGATAATTGGAAATCCGAAAATGTTCTTCCTAACATTTTTCATCCTAACAATCACAATTCCTAACTACTCTGTCTCTAATGTTCATAACTCCGAAGCATTGAACTTCATAATGTCAGTAGCAATAAACATCTATTATACTTTTATTTGTTTTCCTATATTTTCTCAACATAACCATCTTTTACACTTTTATTCAAAGTCATACTTATCTTTTTTGTTTAGATTTCTTTTTATTAATAATAATCAGTATTATATACATTAATTTTGCGTAACTTTATTTTAACATTAAATGTATAAAATATAAAAATAATAAGTAGTACCATGGTACAAATACACAATAGTACAATGGTCAAGTTCCAGAAACGAATCGTTCGTATTAATAATTATTGGTTTAGGTTAGGTTAGAACTGTGACCACAACGCACGAGCCGAGCGAGCGAAGCGAGCGTGCCGCGGCAGCGGCCGGCGAAGTGCCAAAACCGAGTCAGTCCTATAGTTATTGGTTTAGGTACGGTTAAAACTGCGGTATAAACTCCCAGGCCATAAACATAACCGTAAATGAGTCGTGTTTTATGAATTTCAGTTGGAGTGTAGCCTTGGGGGAGCTACGGCGCGAGGACTTAGAAAATTTAGCCAAATCAGTGTTGTTTTTGCAAATCGTCTATTTTCTCGATTCTATCATATAAAACACCTAAATATAAGGCTAAAAGTCTTGTTAAAGTTGTGTTTTAGTAAAAGTGCCATATATTTTTTATTACAATTAGTAAATGTTTCTTTCTGAGTATGAGTGAAAATATTATGTTTAGGGATAAAAGCGTTATGATAAAAAACAGTAGGAGTTTAAATATATTTACATTTATGATATTATTAATTACATTCTTTGTAAAACATGAGTGTTATGAACATCGCCGGTTGCACTACAAATAGTATGAATGAAAACTTTAGGATGAAAAATTTTAGGAAGAGTGATCATTCGGATTACAAATCGTTAGGAAGAACAATTTCGGGTAAAGAACTTTAGGTGAGCCAATATGGACCCATTTTTTTTTATTTATCAATTATGCTAATAAACCGTTTTACATTATAAAGAACCTAAAAAGCCAATGATTCTAAAATATCAATGTACTCGAATTTGTTATCCTGTCAACTTAAGTATGACACCCAAAGTAACCACTTCGCATGAGAGGGCCATTTTTAATTAGGTCGGGTTATCGTGATCGGTTATCGTAAGTTTGAATATCATTGGTTTCTTTGTTTATCTTTTATTTTTTCTTTTAATGTGAATATAGTATAGGTTCGGCGATACAGGCGTGGGTCTTTAAACAAAAAACTTAACTATTAAAAGTGAGATGACGCTAAATTAAATTATTATAGGAATGTACTTAATTGCCGAAACAAATAGTTTTAATTAAATAAAGGACTAAGTTATGCATTCCAATTTCATAGTTATTAAGATAATAATGTTGTTATGATAGACATTTTTATAAGTAATTTATTTTAAACAATAATTTAGTATTTTTTAACATGGCTATAGGTATTTATAATAAACAAATAGTTAATTAAAATAGTAGTGTCTGTTGGTGATAAAAAATACTCAAATACTTATAGTTTTTTACTTATTATTTACCAGTACACTTATACATAATATACAGGGTGTCACAAGACCCATCACCAAGCCGAAGTCTACTCGTTTTGCACATCATGCCAAGTCATACTACTCGAAAAGAATACCTGGGAAACGAAATATTTTTTTAAGCTAAAAAAAATAGACACTTTTTATTAGGCGCAATGTATTGCGCGCGCTTGTAGTAAAAATTGGCGCGAGAAATGCACCGTACCTACGCCGGCCGTATCTGCCTACACCGTGCGCCGCGGTCGACCTAATGGCGGTTTCAGATTAGCATTTATTTCTGCGCGTATACGGTCGTTTCAGCATACGCGCTTGCACGCGCGCTACATTATGCGCTACAAAAAACCAGGCTCGCGTAAACGGGCATATTTCGGTGTATTCGCTCGAAACGGTAGTGATATCGTGTCAGTATAGCGCTTATACGAGCTTAGACGCGCGTCAATGCTCATACGAGTTGCGCGTGTGCCAAAAGGCGCGCCTATACGCGCCTACATGCGCTTCCAAAAACCAGCTTATACGCGCGTATAAAATTCTAGTTTGAAACCGGCGGAAATAGTTTAACGGCGGCAGTTTATGATCACGTGGTCGCGCGGCCGAGGGGAATGAACTCTCAGCTAATTGCTAGTAGGCATACACTGCGTTTAGGAAACTTTAAAGGCGTTTATCTTAGGGAAATATTATTACAATTTTGTTTATGTTTATTTGGAAGATAGTTTACATTTATCATTCAAGACATGATTTTGGAATAATTAGAAAAAAAATGTCGTGACTTTGAGACTCAATATTTCCTGAACCAGAAATTTCCCAGGTATGGTGATATAGTAAAAAAAATTCGTAATGATTGGTATAATATGGGGTTTCAGTTTTCATTAAGGGTCTTTTTACACCCTGTACGTTAGGGAGGCCTAACCTTGTTTTATAAACAAGTATTCAGTATTACCATCGTCTTATCGCTATCCTGGTTGCATCGAAGACATACACGCCTTGGAGCACGCCTTGGAGGTCCGCTTACCAGTGCACCCAGATATGACAAAATATCAATTTATCCTCAGAGCAACTATCGTCTGAACCCGTTTTTTTATTTTATTCTGACTCCTCGTAACGAATGTCAAAGCTCTTCATGACAGCCGGGACCGATGGTTTAACGTGCCCACCGAGGCACGGAGCAAGCGATAATTAACCATAATAAAAAACCGTTATTTAAAGAGATGGCAAAATCAAATATCACCGTAAAATTATTAAAAGCCGCAATAATTAATTTATTTTTGTTATTAAACTCGTGTATTTAGGGCTCACGTGCGAGATTTTTTTGCGACAACGCTTAGCAAAGTGTTTTTAAATTGTAATCAATTAAATATAATTTAATATTAATAACCGTGTAATAAATAATAAATCTGTTTATAAAACAACAACAATAACAAAACAATTTTAACGACCCAGTGGCGTAGGGCAGTGCAAACGACTGCCACGCCGAAGGTCGCGGGTTCGATTCCCGCTCAAGTCAAACATTTGTGTGCGTGAGCATGAATGTTTGTCTTGTTCTGCACGAACCTGGGGGAATTTCTAGACATCCCTTCGTAGTACATCTCTACATTCTCTACGCTCCCCAAGGAACATACCTATATGTCAGTTTTGGCAGTGCGTTGTCTGTCAGTCAGTCAGTAACGCAAGAATTATAAATATATAGATAGACACATAAGTTATACTCGTAATTATTCAGATTTTTAATCAAACTTAGTAAACTTATTAATTTAAATAAAACAATAAATTATCCTTTCCTTCACATTATTTGTAAATATTACTTATTTCATTCAATTTTGTAAAATAAGTAGCAGTATAAAATATGCATTTCCGATCATATTATGTATATTATAATCTAAACTAAATGTGTGTAACTTTGTTTGTAGACGCTAATCTTGGAAACTAACTAATCGATTTAGATGCAATTTTGGGAATTGACATTGCTGTTCGTATTGGAAGGGCCTCTTAATAAAAATACGTTAAGTTATTTTTCAAAACTTCACGACTTTAAAGGAAACACTAGAAATAAACAATTTAATTCTATGTAATTAGAATAGTAACGATATTCTTAGAATAGCGGAATAATTATTGATCGCGCATTGCAAGTCACACAAAGTGGTTTTTCTTGGTACATTATGAGTATAATTTAGTACCATGGGAGGTTTTATGCATACATAATTTATCAATAATAGTTCTAAACTAAATAGTCGCCGAGTGGAGAAGGCAGCGATAGCCTAGTGGAGATACCAACAGAGTGCCATGTAGAGGGTATCGGGTTCGAATCCACGGCGCGCACCAATGACTTTTCGGAGTTATGTGCGTATTGAATTGGTAATTATCGCTTGTCCCGTGCCTCGGAGAGCACATTAAGCCGTCGGTCCCGGTTGTCATGAAGATCTTTGACAGTCGTTACAGGGCGTCAGTACCTTCTAAATAAACTGATACTGGTCTAAACCATGGAATATCGCTATCCCTTCGGGTTGCGGAGGTCAGACAGGCAGTCGCTCTGTGGAAAAGCTAATATTCAGCCAAACCCGGTTAGACTAGTAAGCGGATTGAAACTGGGATAACGCTAAGAGAGTGATGAGTTCTAAACTAAATAGTAAAACAGTTTTCAACGACAACAATATAAGGTTTTATAGAAAGTAGAGCCTTGCTGATTTCAGCATGCATCGGCCGGCTCGACCGGGGAAGTACTACCCTCTCACAGAAGATCGACGTAAAGTAACAGTGTCTATACATTATGGAGTATGGATGATTTTTTTTTTCATTGTTGCTATCGTTTATTTATGTTAATACTAGAGGACGCGAGCAGCTACGCCTGCAATTTTTTTAAATTTACCCATTTTGGCCGATCCCGTGGGAATTTTCTTCTTAGTGCACCCCTACGGTCCCCAAGGAACATACATGCCAAATTTCAGCTTCCTGCGCCCAATAGTTTCGGCTGTAGCGTGTCTGTCAGTCAGTCAGTAACGCAAGGATTTTATATATTAAGATGATACCTTAAAAAAATATTAGTCGTGTAGAAGTCAACATTAATTTTAAATTAAATGTTGAAAATTGCAATCACATAACGCTGATTTAAACACCTCCATTTTAGCGCGCTTTGTTACGTCAGCGTTCTCAACGTTTAAGTTGTTAACTGTCAAATCTGTCAAATGTTTTGACATCCCTGACAAATGTTTGGTACTGTTTTGACACTTTTGACATATCCTCTGTCAACTCAGTCAAATGTTTTAAATCTCTGCCAAATGACTAGTACTGTTTTGACACTTTTGACATAATTATGTATCCACTGCGAACCGTGTCGTCACGTTGGTGTCTAGCCAATAGCGTTGCGTCTCGACATTTTAAATTTCGCTCGTAAATTTTCCACCTTTTATGAATTAATATTCGCGATTTTATAGTGTTTATGTATAAAATAATGTTAGAGGTGTATTTCTTTACCGATAAAGAACGTCATAAAAATATATTCGCTTAAATCTGAATCAGACGCATATTCCCTATTGTTTTACTTTCGGAGAGTGAGAGTTCTTTTCCTTCTTTCGCACTCCACCATTCCTCCTATTCCGGGCGGCAACGCACTTGACTACTCTCGTGTTGCTTGTGTCCAGGGGCGGCGGTAATCGCTTACTATCAGGTGATACGTCTGCTCGTTTGTCGCTTATGGCATAAAAAAATTGACTTAAAATTTATAGCTATCGTCTTGCAAACATGTCTAAGTGGTAGAAGCAGCACGGATTCTGGTGATGTTCCCGGTACCTAACGGCAATAGGCTCGCCCGGTATTACGTGGGACCTAAAAATTCGTGGCGAAATGTGGGTTTAATATTACACCTCTGCCTACCCCTTAGGGTATACAGGCGTGAGACTATAAATAAATAAAAATAAGAAATATATTTAAAAAAAGATAATTATCAGTATTATCACTGTCCAGGTGTTAGCGCAGTTTTCTACACCTGTCGTTTAGAGAGTAAGTATTACATACAATTATGTTAATATAACACATTATCAACATCAGCAGACATTTTCGAAATGCAATGCAAATATTGGACTAGATATCGAAATAATATACAGTAGTGTTTTTGTTTGCTTTTTAAAAAAACAGCTTTTTGACTAAGATAATGTTCTGTATCGAGGGAACAGTCCTCACAAACATAAAATGAGCGTACACGAACGACACCCGTGAAACAAAAATGTATGGATTAAACAGTGTTGCCCCATGTCGTAATAACAGTCATCATCATCAGCCTTTAACAGTCCACTGCTAGACTAGGCCTGTCCTTTGAAAGGAGGAATTGGCCTACTATACCACGCTGGCCAAACGGGTTGGTATAGGGTTTGTATCAAGTTTTCCTTCTCTTACAGTGCTATTCTCTGCATAATATGCTCCCTCTGTCGGCTCTTACGACACCCATGGGATGATATGGGGTGGTGACATTGCGTACCTATTCTTAATCCGTCACCACACGGACACATAACATTACCTATTAATATTACCGTGCATGTGGGGATCGTTCGATCGATTTTTATATCCAACCCGCTCTCAGAATTTAAGACAGAAAGAGAAAAAGCAAATAAAACCATAGCAGGCTGCTTTACGTATGTATGGGCAAAGCAAACCTTCAAAGTCAGTATATTTCAAAGAACTTTTGAAGCCCTATTAACCCCTTTAGTGACAAATTATCAAAAAATCCTTTCTAGTAGCTACGTACCTACGTAATAACCCACTATCCAAATTCCACATTACTAGCTTCAGCAGTTTATGATAGTTAAGGCAAGTCTTTAATAGATAGGCCATCAAACGCAAAACATTCAAAATCGAAACAGTAATTTCTGAGATTAGCGCGCACATAAACTGTCCAGCATCAAAACTAATAGTAAAAATATTTCTAGAACTAAGTTGTCTGTTTGTTTATCTTGACATTGCGATATGTCACCGGTAGAATACTAAAAACAAATCAAATATTGACTAGTACTTGGTTGTTTTACGTCTAAATGTGTTTTTAGTTTATAGTTGTTTTGCGTGCGTCACTTACCTATGGCAAATATTGCATTCAAGTTCAATGAGAATGGCCTTAAAACTATGTTTTTTTTTTTTATGAGACAACTCTCGCATTAAGAATAGACTGCACTGTTGGCGTAGCGATTTAAGGCCTGTTCAGACCTAAGCGGTATTCGCTACCGTCTGCGGCAGAGAAAACCCAGTGGGTAGGCGGTAATATTACTGTTCAGACCTAAGCGGTATTCGCTAACCTTGTGGGTAGAATAACGCGCGGTAGTCGAGTTTAGCTCAGAGAGGTAAGAAATTTAGGTCGCTCTAGCCGCGGTACTTGATACCAAATACCTGAGCGAAACCCGCGCGATATGTACCTCTACCCACAGCGGCAGCGAATATCGCTCAGGTCGCTCTAGCCGCGGTACTTGATACTAAATACCTGAGCGAAACCTGCGCGGTATGTACCTCTACCCACAGCGGCAGCGAATACCGCTCAGGTCGCTCAAGCCGCGGTACTTGATACTAAATACCTGAGCGAGACCCGCGTGGTATGTACCTCTACCCACAGCGGCAGCGAATATCGCTCAGGTTTGAATAGGCCTTTAAGCGGCCGCCTCGCCGTTTGACACTGTGCCGAGTGTTGTGGGTTCGATCCCCACACGAGGCAACACTTTGTGTAATTCACAAATTGTTACACAGGATATATTTGTGCGTGCGTTAAAAAGACAACTCCCGCATTAGGACTAAATCCTGTGTCGCGGGGGACTTTACAAATATACAAACGACAGACACAATGAATACCCAGACTCGGAATAAAAAAATATGAATCACGCAAAGTGTTGTCTCGTTTAAGGATCTCGAGAAGGTTTTTCAAGTGCATATACTCGTAGTTAGTTTTTTTTTATAGTATTAGGCGGCAAACGAGCAGACGTATCGCTTGATGGTAAGCAATTACCGCCGCCCATGGACACAAGCAACCCCACAGGAGTCACAAGTGCGTTGCCGCCCCTTGGTTTTGGGAAAGGGGATAGGATGAGGAGTGGGATGAGGGAGAAGGAATAGGGGTTAGGGCCTCCGGCACGCTCACTCACCGAACGAAACGCAACTGTTTAGGTACCGTTACTTTACGTCGATTTTCTGTGAGAGGATAGTACTTCCCCCGTCGAGCCGGCCCATTCATGCTGAAATCAGCAAGGCTCTACTACCGTTCAAAGTACCTAAACGATACAAAATACATAAATAACATTTTTTTTAATCTGTCTGGCTGTCTTTCTGTTTGTCCAGGGTAATCTCTGGAATGGCTGAACCGATTTGAATGGGACTTTCATTGGAAGATAGAGGACTTTGTAGGCTTTCATAGTCTATGTATAATATTGCCCATGTGCTATTCTGATATATTAGTTATATTACGGCAAAGTTTTACCGAAATCCGTTCAGTAGTTTTGCGTGTTAGAAAAAAATATATCCTAACCAAGTGTTCGCATACAATAGTAGTAAGTAGAAGAGCATGCATGAGGAATCTGATGGGAGTGAATGAAGCAAGAGAGATATGTCAGGATCGTTGCAAATGGCGTTCCGTAGTCTCTGCCTACCCCGCCGGGAAACAGGCGTGAGTCTATGTATGTATGTCAATATACCTAATTGAAAGCGGTGATAGCCCAGTGGTGAAAAAGAAAGTTAACTATCGCTCGCATAATAATGTGCCCGGTAGATGGCAATAGGCTCGCCCCCTATTACATTGGGACCTAAAGATAACTGGCGAAGTGTGGCTGTGTCATACACCTCTGCCTATCCCTTCAAGGATATAAGCGTGAAGTTACGTTATGTGATGTTTAATATACCTATTAGTCTACCAGCTCATTATATTCTTACTCAATTAATGCATTCTTCATAATTAAATTTGGTCACCAATCCAACATACTACCACGGAAAGTTGCTTAACGTCAACTAGCCTTTAAACCCATTGATGACAAATATCGCTCAGTAACCCGGTCATGTGAAATTCGGCAATGGTTAGCCAAGCAGTTTCCGAGGTATGATGTAACATACAAACATACGATACGTATTTGGTTTACAAAACGCGAGGTAAACTAGTTATGGCATGAATTTAATTATAATAAACTTGGTTTTGACCGTGGCTTTGCTTGTTATAAAATAAACAATATTTATTCGGAACACGCATAAATATTGTTTAGTAGTAAATTTGAACTAATAACTTTTATTTTATTTATTTAACTAGGCTGTTGGTGTAATGATAAGTGACCCTGGCTGCTGAACCGGAAGTCGTGGGTTCGATTACCACCCAGTAAAAATCTTTGTATGATGAGCATAATGCTTTACTCTGTTTATGAGTGTAATCATCATCAACCTGTCTATACAGGTTGATGATGATTGACCTATATATACTAGAAGATGCCCGCGGTTACATCCGCGTTATTTAAGTCTACTGCTCTGCTCCCGTCGCTCATAGCGTGATGTTATATACATATAGCCTATAGCCATAGTAAAAACAGAATAGTAAGATAGCTTCATACAAATCGGCCGCCGCGCTGCCGCGCTGGTTTGAATGTACGCGTGAGTCGCCGGCGCCGTGTACGCACGCACTTTTCACGCACACAATCTCACGAGCGCGGCAAGCTCGGCGCGGATTCAGTACGGGATGCGCCGCGCGTCTGATTCTGATCGAGCGCATTCATGTAGGTACTTCACTGCTCGCCCGCTTGAATTGTTTATATACATTCAGTTTTGTAATAAACGTTATTAATAATATACAATGTGTTAAACGACAGTAAATTTAACTTGTTACTTTTTCTCATTAAAAAAGGCATTTAGATAGTTATATAACGCTTAGGTAGTCAGTAGATATTTGAGAAAAAATAAATTCAAGCTTAAATTGTGAAGTATTCAGCGCGATCACTTAAAAAAGCGGCGAAAAAGCGCGAGCGCCGACAAAGCCGGCGCCGCCGCGGTGTAAACACGTGACAACCCGTGCGTCAACGCAAGAGTAGGCAATTAACTCGCCGAGCGGCCTTAGCTAGCTTACTATTCTGTTTTTACTATGGTATAGCCTTCCGCGCCGGACGCAAACAAGCGGTAGGGCCGCCCGTCCCAAGTATTTTAATTACATCTACCTACTCGAAAATTTCTGGTTTTGTGACTGTTCATATTAATTCTATTTTTTATTTAAACAAATAAAAATCATGTAGGTATGTAAGTACTCTAGTAATGACCAATTGGTTACACTAAGCAGACTAAGAAGCATTTTGAAAATATCTCTTAAGATACTACTAATCATAGACTTTAATGAAATAATACATTGTCCATAACTAAGGTAAAAATGTTCAGCTAGTACCTATACATTATTACTACAATCATACCAATATGTTTTTAAAAATATCAATATAATAGTAGATTAAGCTAGTCAAATTTTGACTTAATCACGCATAAGTTAAGGATTAAACATTGTAACGTAGTAGGTACATTTTGAATTTGAAAAATCTCATCTTTAAGTGACTTAACGAAAAATTTAAATGGCACAATATAGTGTACAACTCAACTCGTCGCCATAATTATAATTTAAATATAGAACACTGCTACAAAAACCGTCACCGTCCGTTCGTCACCGCGGCCGTACCACATGATCTACTCATGTTGCCGTACTGTTGTGTACTTTAGGGTGTACTTTGCTCGAGGCGCGTAGGTACATATAACTCGAGTTTCGTGCGTTTGTATGGAGTTAGAATACTGTTTGATATTATTACAGTGACTAAGAATAGGTTTCTCGAAATTCCCAAGGGATCGGCCAGAAACGTAGCTGCGCGCATCCTCTAATCTTATTTTTTTTATGGACCCACGTCTATGTATCCCCGAAGGGGTAGGCAGATGGGTAATATTACACCCACATTCCGCCATGAATTTTTAGGTCCCACGTAATAGGGGGCGAGCCTTTTTACTTTACCGGGCACATCACCAGACTCCGTGCTGCTACTGAGAATTTGGAAAAACCCTGTAACATTTTTGCCCGACCCGGGAATCGACCCCGGGACCTCCGATCAGCAGTCGCATACGCTATCCACTAAACCACGGAGTCCTCTAGTAGTAAATAATTATCAAATACCAACAATGTCACATACATATATTTTTTAATAGCCAACGCTGTCCCACTGCTGGGCAAAGGCCTTCCCCAAATGGTTCAAGGCTTGCTTGTCGCATGCAATCTCAAGCCAGCTCTGGTGGTAGGTGTCTAGGTCATCTCGCCACCTCTTTCAGGGCCGGCCTCGGCGACGTTTTCCACCTTCTAGTGTCCACAGCGTTGAGATTATTGTCCTTAATGATAACTTAAAAACATACATGTCAAATTGAAAACCTACTTTTTTGAAATCGGTTAGAAATGGGTGTGTCTTTATAAAAAAGTAAAGTTTACATGAAGTCATCATTTGATAAGATATAATTTATTAATGGTTCAAGGATATCTAGCAAAGCATATGGTGTAGAGAAATAATTTTATTTAATCGCTTCCTCAATTAACTTTAAGGAAATAAGCTACGTCGGATAATATGTACAGTTCTATGTGACAATATTGTACCTATATCAGTATTATCAATCTGTATATATAACATTCTTGTATTACTGACTGACTGACGAGCCTCAGCCAAAAGACCCAAATTCAGTTTGAAAGATAATCATTTAATATAATCTACAAAATATCTTAGTTCTAATTAACTATCTAAAGAAATGTTTTTATCAACTTTTAATAATCTTGGACAAATGGATAGACTTTCACCAGACCGGACAATGAACCCCAGATCACCCGACCGACCGTAATATCATAGTAAAAACAGAATAGTAGCATAGCTTCATACAAATCGGCCGCCGCCGCCGCGCTGGTTTGAATGCACACAATCTCACGAGCGCGGCAAGCTCGGCGCGGATTCAGTACAGGATGCGCCGCGCGTCTGATCGAGCGCATTCATGTAGGTACTACACTGTTCGCCCGCTCGAATTGTTTATGTACATTCAGTTTTGTAATAAACGTTATTAATATTATACAATGTGTTAAACGACAGTAAATTAAACTTGTTACATTTTTCTCGCTATAAAGGGCATTTAGATAGTTATATAACGCTTAGCTAGTCAGCAGGTATTTGAAAAAAATATATGCAAGCTTAAATTCTGTAGTATTCAGCGCAATCACTTAAATAAAACGGCGAAAAAGCGTGCGCGCCGACAAAGCCGGCGCCGCGGTGGTAAACACGTGACAACCCGTGCGTCAACGCAAGAGTAGGCAATTAACTCGCCGAGCGGCCTTAGCTAGCTTACTATTCTGTTTTTACTATGGTAATATGTCTCTCTGCCAACATATTGTCTATAAATTTTATACCGACTTATACATATATATTTATTAAGTATAGAAAATAAATCAATATCAAACTTGTCTTTTACTAAATTTATTTAGATTATCAATCAAATAAACTAGGTAGGTTAAGAAAACCGCATCAAATTACGTTTTTTTTTAATTACGCTGAAGAACTAGCAAACGTTTGTGGGGTAAAAGAAGATGTAGTGACAAGCATCAAGAAAGGCATGTTTAGATGGTTTGGGCACATGGAGAGGATGGATGACGAAAGACTGACAAAGAAGATATATAAGGCAAGTGTGAATCGGACGAAGGGGAAGACCTAGGCGTACGTTCGCTGACCAGGGGGGCGATTCAGAATCTTTCGATATCTCATTTGACATTCGATTCCGTTAATTGTCAAATAAGCTACCTCATTTTTTGTCAAAGCTATCGCATTTCCTATCAACTTTGTGCATTCAATATAAAGTAAATTAATAAATAAACTGAATTCAATGAATATTTGCTGGCTAAAAGACGAGGACCATAATTTGACATATCGTACGATTACTTGTCGTGACATTGTGAATCGGCCTGCAGATTGGAGACATAAAAAGAGCTTAACAGAAGAGCACGCATGAGAACTTGATGGGAGTGAATGAAGCAAAACAGGTATGTCAGGATCGTTGCAAATGGCGTTTCGTAGTCTCTGCCTACCCCTCCGGGGAACAAGCGTGAGTCTATGTATGTATGTACTAGGAAACGTACCGTTTTTTAGGTCCTTACCGTAATTTAAACCGGTTTGTCGAGATTACAAATAATATTAAAACAATTCTTGGCAGGGTATGTACTATGTTAATATCTTAATAAATAAGATTACTTTGCTCACGCCTTTTTCCCGTCGGGGTAGGCAGAGAACAGAACGCCAATTGCTTCTATCCTTGATAAGGTTACTTAAACATATATATATATATATATATATATATATATATATATATATATATATATATATATATATATATATATCTTTAAATACATGCATACATATACTAATATTATAAAGCTAAAGTTTGTTTGTTTCTACTAAACTACTGGTCTGATTTGAATTTTTACTAGTAGATATACCTACCTAATAAAGCTGAGGAATTTGTTGTAAATCTAATTGAACGCGCTAATCTCAAAAAGTACTGACTCAATTTGAATCATTCTTATTGTGATGAATAGCCCATTTATTGAAGCAAGCTAAAGGCTTTATCATCATTAGCCCTTTATATTGTCCCACTGCTGGGCACGGGCCTCTTCTCGCTGTGAGAAAGGTAAGGCCATAGTCCACCACGCTGGCCAAGTGCGGATTGGCAGACTTCACATGTATTTCAAGAACATTATGGCGAACTCTCTGACATGCAGGTTTCCTCACGATGTTTTCCTTCACCGTTTAGCAAGCGATAATTAACAATTTAATACGCGCTTAACTTCGAAAAGTCATTGGTGCGTGCCGTGGTTTCGAACCCGAGACCCTCTGCGTAGCAGTCTGTTGGTCTTTCACTCGGCTACCGCTGCTCCCGATAGGCTATATATCCTCACGCTATGAGCCAAAGGTCCGGTGCAGTAGCCATAATTAACCGTGGGTCCAACTATTTAGAAATACGCGTGCTTTTACATCATGTATTACAAACTGTGGAAAAGTTATAATACAAATATGTCATGGTAAGAGAGTGGCAGACTAAATTATTGCTTGTAACCGGAGTCTACGGACACTTGTAAGTACTGTAATGCAATACTAATTAACTTCGAGATAAATATACGCTATACTCATGGAATATTGAGAACCTGAATTTTGTTACCTATAGATTTTCTTTGGGTTGAGGTTTCTTTTTAATGTAAGTGGATTAAAGGCCTCACGTGGGTGGGACCGTAGGCAACGTCTAGTAATATCTGTACCTACTAATTAAAGCTGAAGAGTTTGTTTTTGGTTAAACGCGCTAATCGTAGGCACTATTGGTTCTGTGGAGGATAAAGATGTGGTGTTAACGGACATACTTTGGAAGTTGTATATATGCGTGATAGCGCGCGAAAGTTGATAGCGCGTTTCAGGATTTTCGAATTTGGCGGGTCGTCTTCGATAGGTGCAGTCGTGTCGTAGTAGTTCCGTCGTCATTGGGTAGATGGCGCTTGTCAATGTTGTCGTGTTATGTAGTTGGTCGCTACAGTTCTATTTGTTAGCCTATAAGCCTTATTTGGAAGCCTATACGCTATATATGTAGTATCATGCTATAAGCAACGGGTGCATTGTACATTAGCCCTAAATAATGCGGGTGTAACCGCGGGCTAGTCTACACTACAATATATATATATATAATAATAATATATAATATTCTACCACATTCACACAACACCATCTAGTCCCAAACTAAGCAGAGCTTGTACTATGGGTACTAGATAATGGATAAACATACATATATACTATTTTTTTTTGTTGTAAATACATACATATTATACATAGAAACACCCAGACCAAGACAAACATCCATGTTCATGCACACAAATGTTTGACTTGAGCGGGAATCGAACCCGCGACCTTCGGCGTAGCAGTCGCTTACACTCCCGCTACACCAACCGGTCGTCTTTACGTCGACCAAAATAAATACCACATACTTTACGTCTGGTGAAAAATTAAGAATAGTAATAAGTGTTATTACCCCATATTTTTCCGTGGATGTCGTGAGAGAATGAGGTCGTGGATGTCTAAGAAAAGAAGAAGCAAAGCAAATAAGTTGTATACCTAGACAAATGATTGGTATCGCTTCGAGCGAGACCAATAGAAAGAGTCTATGGTAGTATATTTATTTTTATCTGCCAAAGAGGCAGGAAAAGCCTTGGAAAGGCCAACATCAAACCCTATGTCAAACCGTGCGGCCAGCGTGGTGTAGTAGGCCGAATCCTCGTTTTGCCACACAATGTCTTCTTCTTAATCGTTTCCCCACTGTTGAGGATCGTGACTCCTTTTTAGGCGATTGATCGTTTGCTTCCAACTGATCCGGTCTGTCGCCCGGTGAAGGGCGATGCTGACAGGTAGCTTCAGGTGTTCGGGGATCTGGTCCGACCATCTTTTTGGACTTCGTCTTCGACCTCTGGGTCTTCTGCCTTCGATCTTGCCCGTCACTACCAGTTTCTCTAAGTTATTGGCCTCTCTTCGCCACAAAATGTCATTGATATGCAAATTAAGAGAGGCCTACATTTATGTCTTTCTCAGATTAAACTTTTTGCACGCATACGTATGATTATTGATTTCGAATATGAGAGTTGTGGGATATATCATATGAGGCAAGAGGAAGACCAAAGAAAAGTTGGATGGATTATGTGAATTATGCAAAATCTGGCGATGAAAAAAGAGTGACCGTGAGTTTTATTGCCCGTTCTTTCTCATGATTCTACGCCCTTGCTTTGCAAACGTGGCAGTAAATGTAAATGTAGAAACTAAGTCATTTTTAGGGTTCCGTACCTCACAAGGTAAAAAAGGAACCCTTATAAGATCACTTTCTTGTCCGTCTGTCTGTCTGTCCGTGTGTCACCACCAATTTTCTCAGGAACGGGTGGACCTAGCAAATTGAAATTTATACCAGATACTGAGGTCTATGGTTCCTATTAGGTGTATAAAAATCAGGGTCCTGGGTCAAGCCGATAAAAAGATATGGTAAAAATTAGATTTTTGCGAAAACTTGTAAGTACCAAAATTAGCCTTAATTTTTAACTTTTTTTTATTTTCAGAATTGTTCCTTTACTTGTGCTGTAAGACCTTGCTTTTAACCAAAATTGACAATTCTAGGTCAACCGTAAGTACCCTATAGGTTTTGGGTCGAAAACCTATATGGTAGTTCCCGTTGAACTAGAGTCATGAAATTTGGCCAAAAGCAGGGTCTTACAGCACAAATAAAGGAAAAATTTCAAAAAAATTAAAAAGTGGAAAATTTTAAAAAAAAATCTCCATTTAAGATAGTCCTCTAAGTTGTATGGCCGCTCATACAGATTTAGAGGACAGGCGTAATTAGCACCAGCCTCAAATAAGGTCAAATGCGTACGGAACCCTCGGTGCGCGGGTCAGACTCGCACTTGCCCGAATTTTTTTTAAGTTGGCGTCCATAAGTGTCACTTTGTGATCTTCTAATGAATAAAGGATTTTGATTTTGACTGATGACATGAATGAAATGGGAGTGAATAACCAGATGACGTCTGATAGGAGAGAATGGAAGAGAAAGACATTGTGCGCCGACCCCAAGCAATATGGGAACAGGGTAAGCGGAAGAAGACAAGCACGAAATAATAAAGTTCACATCTGCATAATGTGTAATTCTGTTTTTCTTACGTACGTTAAACTGCAAAACCCAGATCTTTACAAGTGATAATCTATATGTAGGTACTTTGATACTTGATACTTGATGGCACGGGCTGTTTCCGCAACTCCACGTCTTGGCGTGTATTTTGCGTGCGGTTGGGACCGGTGTCGTCATTCGAGCCACCCCAGCTCTTCGAGGAAGGCTAGCAGAATCTTGATGTGGACCAGTGCTTCCCTCAGGGTGCTGTATCTGGAGAGGTACTGCTGCCTGTACTGTGCGACCTCAGGGCAGTCGAGGAGCAGGTGGGCTGACGTCTCGTCTGCTGCCATACAGGCCCTGCACAGCGGGCTGTCGGTGATACCTATAGTAAATAGGTGTTTATTAAAGAACCCGTGTCCTGTGTAGGCGGCCGTGTATATCGCCGTATATATATATGTAGGTACATAGTACATACAAAATTATTTACCGGGTCTTTAAATAAATACCTACCTAGTCCAAAATCAACTATCACATCATAGTTGTTTTTCGTGCGTGCGTGCTGTAAACATTGTTACGTTCATTTTAATTTTTTTATTTTAAGACTTAATTTTATCATATTTAAGTTAGTGCTGAAATAAATAAATTGATAATTTTGGACTTTACTAAATGAGAATAACGTCGCTAATAGTTTGACAATGAAAAATACGCTGCGCTTCGCCATAGAGCATAGTTAAAGATATAGAGGCACATTTCTTATGGGCGCTTTGTAGACAAACTTTCTGTGACCAGTGTGACCCATATTGCCGCTTGGTAGCGTGGCAGTCACGCTATGACAGCTGACTCTACGAGTGCAAGAGAGACGAAAGTTTCACCTGTGTCACTTAACTACGAGAGCAAGAAAGACGGAGAACGACGCCAGCGCCGCCAATGGCGCCAACTACGTAGGGGAGAGTTGGTTATATCGTACTGGCATTTTAATCGTACCACTTCTAAATTTCCCACTTAATGAATATATTTTTCTACACTGACAACACCAAATCGTGGCCCTGCACCACCCCTCGTCACCCGACATTTGCAATCGACGTGAGTTAACAACTGTGCGCGTGAGTAAAACAATTTTTTTTTGTGGGAATTAATGTAAATATTGTCGTACATTCGTAAGGATATAACTCGTAAACAAGGTAAGCCATAGTTATACAGTTTTTTTTTATTCTTTCACAATTGTATACTAGATTATTGGTGGTTTTTGTTGCGTGTCTAAGTTTTGAGGTTATGCCGGATTTTTGCTTTTGTTTTTGAAATGACTTAGTTGGCTTAATCGTACCACTTGCAGTTGGTTAAAATGTACTGGTACGATTTACCCGACTACTAACCGCAAGTATCTATATTTTACAGACTGTATTTTTGTTGTTATAGATGACGGAGCCTAAAGCTAAAATTAAATATTATAATTGGAACACAGAGGACCTAGAAAGAGCTATTGCGGCTAATGAAAATAAAGAATTAAGTTTAAACAACATTTCAAAGACTTATTCTATTCCAAAACCAACAATTCCTGTTACATTCGATATCGAAACAGAAAATATGTTGACTGAGCATATTCTTCATCTCGAAACACACATGTTTGGTCTAACAATCAGCGATATTCGACGTCTCGCATTCGAAATTGCTGAAATCCATAACATTCAGAATAATTTCAATAAAGAAAAGCGCATGGCTGGCAAAGTATGGTTCTACAAATTTATGAAAAGGCACCCACAGCTAAGTATTCGACAACCTGAAAACATATCCTTGAATAGAATTAAAGGATTCAATAGAGAAAATGTGTTTCACTTTTTTGATTTATTAGAGAAGATTGTAGATGAAAATGGCATAGAACCTACCAATATCTTCAATGTAGACGAAAGTGGATTTTCAACCGTACAAAAGAAAGCTCTAAAAATTGTAGGACAAAAGGGAAAGAAGCAAATTGGCGCCGCTACTAGTGGAGAGAGAGGTGTCAATACCACGGCGGCATGCTGCGCTAGTGTTTCCGGCCAGTTTATTCCTCCAATGCTAATATTTAAAAGGATAAGACAAAATCCAGGACTAGCAAATGGTGCTCCTTTAGGCAGTATTGTTACTGTTTCTGAAAGCGGCTACATTAACTCTGCGCTCTTTGTGGAATGGTTGAAGCACTTTATTAAAATTGTAAAACCCACGCCTGAAAAGAAAGTTCTGCTGCTTTGGGATGGGCATACGACACACTCAAAAAATCTCGAAGCTCTGTGTTTAGCAAGAGATAATGGAATAATACTGTTACAACTACCAGGTCATACGACAAACCGAATTCAGCCTCTTGACGTATCATTTTTCAAACCCCTGAGTACTTATTATATCCAGAGCACAGAAAAATGGTTGAGAACCAATCCTGGGCGACAAGTGACACAATACCAGGTTGCTCAATTATTTGGAGAAGCCTATGAAAGAGCCGCAGTGATTGGGAATATAGTAAATGGATTCAGAGCTAGTGGAATTTGGCCTATAAACCGACATGTTTTTCCAGAACATATGTTTGAGGCTGCTGACAATTTATTAGCCGCTGAAACAATGAATTCGAGCAATGAGAGCGTATCAGTGTTACAACATTTTACAGAATCGTAAACAAAAGATGACCTCGAGGAAAAAGAAAAGGTAGAAGAAAAGGTTGAAAAGGAAAAGCACGTTATAGAAAATGACAATAAAGAGAAAGGCGGTAAATAAAATGACAATAATGAAAAAGAGCATTTGATTTCTTGTGTTGCTGAAATATATGCACAACCATCAACGTCGAAAAAAACACATATTCAACCAAAAACTACACCTGCTGATATTAAAAAAACAAAAGTTTTATCACCACTGCCCAAAAACACATTGAAAAAGAAGAGCACTATACAAAAAGCTATTGAAATCACATCAAGTCCATATAAAAATCAACTAGAAGAGAAGCAAAAGAAAGTCAAAGTAAAGAAAGAAAAGATTGGTAAACCAAAGAAACACCAAACGGTAAAAAAAGAAAATAAGGTGACAGCTGTACCCAAGGCCAAGTGCAAAAGTTATAAGAGGAAACGATCTCATTCCGTCACTAGTAGCGATGATTCAGGAGACACACTTGTTGTAGAACTAGATGATGATGATGACAGCGATGATGATCTTGAAAATATATGTGGAAAATGCAATCGTTCTTACTACGATAAGAAGGGTCCAAAAGTTGATTGGATTCAATGCGTTCGCTGTAAACGGTGGCTACATGAGACGTGTACTTCGAATCCAGACATTTGTGATGATTGTTTCCAATAAGAATTATGCACAATAATTATATTACAAACAACATTCTTGCTAACTGTTACTTTATTACTATAGTTTACTGTTTTTATTTTATTTTAATATGGTCTCATTTTATTAGTAATGTTGATTGATCTCATAATCATAGTATAATCATGTTATTTTAGTAAGAAAGCTTATAGTTCCTTTATATCACCTAAGAGTTAAAAATTATGTTTCTATTACCTAAGAGATATAAATAATGTTTCTTTATTACTTACCTAAGAGTTAAAAATAAATAATTTGATTGAGAATTTTAATGTTTTTCATTTAGTGGTACGACTTAAACACCCATGGTACGATTTAAAGACTTGGAGGTACGATTAAAACGACTAGTCGGCTAAATCGTACCTTTGGCAGGCCTTTACAAAAAAGCATTTATAACAATGTTAGAGTAACCGCAGTGATCTGTTTTCTCCGTCTTAGCAAGATAAAATATGAAACTTTATTTTACATATCTATTAATTATTATAAGACGTGTTATAGTCGAGATATTTGAGTTAAAGTGAAAAGTGGTACGATATAACCGACTCTCCCCTACCTACTACACTGACAACCGTCAATACGCCAGTTGGAATCGGCACACGAAATCCTTAAGAAATGGGCTTCTAGTATGTAAATCTGTATTCATTGGCTTCGCTGTATGGAATATACGGGCATCGGCGTCGGGCCCGTAATAGTTCGTTTTATTTTTTTAAAGACTACACCCACATTAGGACTTAATCCTGTCTCGCGGAGAACTTTATAAACATACAACCAACCGAACCTTTTCGGGAAACAGGCTTGAATCAATATATGTATGTAGCCATTATGTAGGTATTATGGCTCACGCAAAGTGTCAGGCGGTGAGGCAGCCGCTTAAACCACTACGCCAATCGAGTAGTCAACTTTACGTGTTTATTTATCATCAGAACCCTTCCGCGGAAATTTACGCCGAATAATAATAATTATAAATGAATGCACAGAAGGACAACATTATCATAGCAGACAATAATCTCCTTAAATATGTCCACACATCTGCTTATATTATAGACTCACGCCTGTATCCCTTAAGGGGTAGGCAGAGGTGTAATATTACACCCACATTTCGCCATGACTTTTTAAGTCCCACGTAACAGGGAGCGAGCCTATTGCCGTTACCGGGCACATCACCAGACTCCGTGCTGCTACTGAGAATTCGTAAAAACCCAGTAACACTTTTGCCCGACCCGGGAATCGAACCCGGGACCTACGATCAGCAGACGCATATGCTATCCACTGGACCACGGAGTCTATTAGTTAAGTTTACCAGTTTATTTATAATCAGAACTCTTCCCCGGAAATGTACGCCGAATAATAATAATTATAAATGAATGCACAGAAGGACAACATTATCATAGCAGATAACAATCTCCTTGAATAAGTCCACACATGCTTATAATCTATTAATAGAATCAATTTAAGTAAATATCCTTCACATTTACAAGTATTTACTTTCGCGATTCCATATTCCGTAAGGTTTTGAATATTTTAGTATAATTAATATTGCTGCTGCATAAGGCAGCGATAGCCTAGTGCAAATACCAACATTGATACTGCCATGCAGAGGGTCCGGGTTCGAATCCACGGCGTTATTATGTGCGTATTCAATTGTCCCGTGCCTCGTAGAGCACATTAAACCTATGGTTAAACCGTCGGTACTCAGTAGCTGTCATGAATATTTCTGACAGCCTTTATAGGGCGTCAGTACCTCTAAATAAACTGACACAAGTCTAAACCATGGAATATCGCTATCCCTCTGGGTTGCAGAGGTCAGGCTGGCAGTCACACTGCGGAAAAACCAATACATACATACATATACTCACGCCTTTTTTCCGTCGGGGTAGGCAGAGACAACGGAACGCCACTTGCTTCTATCCTTACACACCTCACGCGCTTCCTCTACATCCATTACTCTCTTCATACATGCTCGCCGGTTCCGGGTGCTTCGGTCCTTGTAATTTTTTAAGATGTCCCCAATCTGATCGACGAATGTCCGACGAGGTCTGCCGCGACCGACTTGCCCTCACACGTTAGCCTCATAAATTTGATGCTCTTTCTTCAGTCATTCGCTCCACGTGCCCAAACCATTTAAGCATTCCTTTCTCAATTATTGTCACGACAAAAAAGAAAAACCAATATTCAGCCAAATCCGGTGAGACAAGCAAGCGAACTCAGGGTTGCAACTGGGATAACGCTAGGAGAATGATCTCACAAAAATCTGCCCTAGATGGGAATTGAACCCACTACCTCAATCTCAGCAAAGGTCACTAACCACTAAACCGACTGACCAGTCAATATTAATGTAAAGATAAACCAATCCACCTTGCATAAAGGTCATTGACCGCATTTGCAACATATCATAATTTAATCATCTTTTGCCACACTAATATTATAAAGCTGAACAGTTTGTTTGGTTGAAAGGTTGGAATGAAGAGGAAGTGCGTGAGATTCGTAAGGATAGGAGCAAGTGGCGTTCCGTTGTCTCTACCTACCCCGACGGGAAAAAGGCGTGACTATATGTATGTATGAAAGCTTAGACACGGTAATATAATCTAACAGTATTGTAACTCGGCCCGGCCGTCTTCGTGAGTTATATACCTACCAGACGCGCCGCATGCGAGCTGCGCGGCACGATCGCGGCTGTGGGTACTGTAGGCACAACTCCGGTCTAATGGGTACTCTGCTCGAGGCGCGTAGGTATAACTCGAGTTTCGTGCGTTTGTATGGAGTTACAATACTGTTAGATATTATTACCGTGGCTTAGAGCAGGTGAACCCACGTAATACTGCTAGTATAAAGATAACCAACTCACCTTACTTAGAGGTCATTGACCGAGATAATTTGCTTCGTCTGATCATAATATAACATTATGTATTATTCACTTTCTGATTACTCTGGTATTATGTCCAACTCGTTTTTTTTTAGTCGTGTGGTTCTAAATTCGATTCCTCGGATGAGCTTGTAGTTTTTTTGTAACCCAACAGTGGTGGAGTCAGAATTTTGGTTAAGGACTTGACCCTGAGGATGGTGGATCTAGGGAAACCCTTATAATCATCATAATTTGTCTATTACCTGAGCTCAGGATCCAAAACGAAAGACTGGATACAACTGGGATAACGCCAAGACGGTGATGATGATTACTAGTAACAGCCATCAGAATCTGATGAGCGGACTCGAATTTGACTAGTAGTAGAGCTTTGCTGATTTCAGCATGAATGGGCCGGCTCGACCGGGGAAGTACTACCCTCTCACAGAAATTCGACGTAAAGTAACAGTATCTAAACTGTTGCGTTTCGTTCGATGAGTGAGAGTGCCGGAGGCCCTATCCCCTATTCCATCTCCCTCATCCTACTCCGCGTCCTATCCCTTTTCCCAACCTCAAAGGGCGGCAACACACTTGTGACTCCTGTGGTGTTGCTTGTGTCCATGGGCGGCGGTAATTGCTTACCATCAGGCGATCCGTCTGCTCGTTTGCCGCCTATTTCAATTAAAAAAAAATTCTTATGTGGGAGGGGGACCTTCTTTTAGAGCTCCCCTAGATTAAAAATTCTAGGGTCTCCACATTACCAACCAGATTTAAAAGAATATTAGCATTATCGCAGAGCGACTGCCTTCTGTACTCTGGTACATAGGTACACAATGAAATATCTCTTCTGTTTAAATAAAATCCTTCCATTACTGACTAACTGGAAGACAACGCACAGCCAAAAATACTGAGCGCAGGAAGCAGAAATTTAACCTAAAGGAAGGAAAGAGAAACCCTCCACGCACCCTCCGATTGACCACCCCAACTATTGCAATAGAAAAAGGTTGACAATACCGAACTTCTCTAAAAGGATAAGGGATATAGGAATGGTATCGGTTCCAGGAAGATACCTGACTTGCAGTATCCCGCTGTATGCGCCGACTATTCTTCGACGCGTGTTTCGCCTCTGCACGAGGCATCCTCAGGAGCGATGGGCAACGACTGAGCCTCATTCGTTGCCCATCGCTACTACAATGAGGTGCCGCCAAGTAACGCCTGATTCCATCGACTTTATCAAAGCAGACATTTGTTTGTTATGTTCCTTGGGGACCACTAAGAAGGGATTTCTCGAAAGCCCAAAAGGATCGGGCAGGAACGGTGAAATTTAAATAAAATGTGCGGGTGTACCTGCGGCCATGTAGTAAAACGTACAATAAAAACAACTTTTAAATGTATTTAAACACTAATAAAAATCAACTAACTTAATTTATCGGCATCATAAGCCGTTATAAAAAATTACCTATTAAGGAACAGTTATAAATAACAACTGTTATATCTTCTAATGACATTTAGCGCTAGTTTATTTTTGTATGAAGGCTATTTATTTTAGTCCATGGCATCCATACAAAAAATAATCAAGTTTGTATGAAGTTTCTGTGGGCTGTCAGTAACTGTTATGTTTGTTTATTTATTTTAAAGTAGTTTTTGACTGCGGTTTTGCACGCAGATGAAAAATAATATTGACAAAACAAATATTAAAAAAACGAACTAAAATACTTATTTATTTCTGCAACTCGCCGTGTGAAGATGGTATAAGAAAACAAAGTATCTACCCCATTTCCTGCCACGGGTGCCGTAAGAGACGACTAAGGCAACAGTATCTTTTAGAAGAGACGGGACTGCCTCGTTGGTCTCGCGGCATAAATGTGCGCGTGGGATTGGGATGTCTCGGGTTCGATTCCCGGGCCGGGCAAAGTGTTATTTGGTTTTTCCGTTAGGAAATTCTCAATAGCAGTTCGGAGTCTGGTATTGTGCCCGGTACGGCAATAGGCTCGCCCCCTAAAAGTGGGTGTAGCAATATACCTCTGCCTACCTCTTCGGGGATATAGGCGTAAGACTATGTATGTAAGAGACGTCTAGCCAGCTTCATCAGCCTGCCATAGTCCACTGCTAGATATAGGCGTCTCCACTTGAACGAGCATGATTGCCGGCTCTTTGGGTCCAGCCGCTGCCATCCACTTTGCGTATATTCATTTTTCAATAATGCACCAAAACATATTCTGTATGGCACCTGTTGTCTATAATAAATTGCCTAATGAAATCAAAAGTTTAAGCATAAATATTTTTAAGAAATCTAATCAAAAATCGTCTAAATGACTTGTAGCTAACAAATGTTATTATACAATTTGTGATTTTTTGGCAGATAAATTACTGTAACTACATATTGTTTTCCTTATTAATTATTGACATATTTGACATTACTAACTATTATATTTATGAATTATTGACATATTTGACATTGTTAACTATTTTTTTTAATTGCAGTGATATATTAATATTGACATTTTCTATGATTATTTTATTACATGTTTGATATTTAACTTTAATTAATTGATTTTATATTATGTCTGTTTTGCATGCCTGTATGGCCGAGCAAAGTGATCTAAAATTTCAACAATGTTTGTAACATCTACCTTACCTTTGTTCGGCAAACGAATAAATAATTTTAATTTTTGATTTCATTCCACCATGTTCGAGGATTTCGGGTAGTCTTTAAATACCGCAAAAAAGAAACCAAGTTTGACAGAACTTATTTGATGCCTTTCTGGTTTTAATAGGACAACGAGATAGCATTATATCCATTTTTATTTTTATTCAGCCACATAAGAAGTAGCAGAAGTATTTATTCCAAAATTTTCCAAGCCTTTTATTTAAGGAATACAGAAAGTAAATATGCGTAAATGTGAAGGATATTTACAAATAAATAATTATATCTAAAGATTAGGCAACGTTCACACTGACAGCGGATAGACGGGCGTCCTAAACAAGCGATTAGATGGATCGAAATCGCTCTTTTAAGGATCTCCTAGTATCAAGCTACCTTAGCTACTGCACTCTTCATCCTCCTAGCGTTTTCCCATTTGCATCCTGTAGTCCGATAACTAGTCTAACTGGATTTGGCAGCTGGTTTCCTTAACTGATAGATGGTGATTGGTTGTCTTAATGAGACCCATGACAGATTTTTTAAAAACAAAGTTTGGACCCAGTTGCCATTAATTTTAGTTTCTAAGTTGACTACAAATTTGGAAACATTGTGATAGTTATAAAAAAAAGTTTATTAATTTGCGAATTTTTTTCATTTATATTTTTGGAGACATTAAAGAAGACCCGTTAGCGGTTCAATTTTGCTTTACTGTAACTGGGTAGTTCGCGGTTTGAACCAACGATAAGAGACTTAACGTTGCTTGCCCGCTGCTCGCTGGCAGTGTGGCTTGCGCTTTACAGTCAGAATAATGTGTACAAACATGTTCAAGGAGATCATTACCTGCTTTGATAGTTTTGTCCTTATTTTGTCGAATTATTTATAATTATTATTGGACGAAAACATCCGCAGTAGGGTTTCGACAAAAATTTCCGCGGAAAAATTCTATATGTTGATAAATATAAATAAATAAATTTAACTGGATTCTTAAAGTGGTTTTTAGTATAGTGCAATTTGGCGCAGTCGTTTGCGAGTTATGCGCGTACAAACATTTCGGTGACTCATTTTTATTTATATAGATTTTAAAGTCAAATCATTTATTATTTTAAGCCACAACGTAATGATTATGAACGTCAAAATTGAAGTTAATAATTCTACACTTCAAATTCTTTTTTGTTTGTCCGTGTGGTGAAGGATTAAGAATACGGAATGTCACCACCCCATATCATCCCATGGGTATCGTAAGAGCCGACAGAGGGAGCATATTATGCATAGAACAGCACTGTAAGAGAAGGAAAACTTGATACAAACCCTATACCAACCCGTTTGGCCAGCGTGGTATAGTAGGCCAATTCCTCCTTTTAAAGAAGAGGCCTAGTCCAGCAGTGGACTGTTAAAGGCTGATGATGATGATGATGATGAATTCTACATTTATATTTCATTAAACGTCACCTCCTCATTGTTCCAGAAATGCCAGTAGCAATGATAACAGACAGCCAGCTGTTCAACCCGAAGCAGGGGTCGGACATCACGTTTATGGACATGGTGGACGAGACAGAAAATCTGGGAGAGTCTCAGATACAGAAGCTGTTCTCTGGCTCCACTGTACTGCTTACTGGAGGGACAGGGTTCCTTGGGAAGCTGGTGGTGGAGAAGCTTTTGAGGTGAGTGTGCTTTATATTTAATAGTCGTGTGCACACCTCGGCTATTGTATTTTATTGTCTGGCATAGTCCACTGCTGGGTGTAGGCCTCGCCGACGGCACGCCACTGAGCCCGATTTTTGGCTTTTCGTTTGCAGCCCCTGCCAGGCACTTTACGTATATCTTCACTCTACCTAGCCAGTAAAGTAAACCTATGTATAATGACGAAGAGCATGCATGAGGAATCTGATGGGAGTGAATGAAGCAAGAGAGATATGTCAGGATCGTTGCAAATGGCGTTCCGTAGTCTCTGCCTACCCCTCCGGGAAACAGGCGCGAGTCTATGTATGTATGTATGTATAATTAATATATTGTATATGTCACTATAAAAGTCCATATGGTGGTAATCCTGTACAACATCGAGCATTCGCCCTTTTTAACTTGTCGAACTAAACAACGAACAGAGCCAAGCATTGTGCCAATGAATACAGATTTACATAGAAGCGCAGTTTCGTGTGCCGATTCCAAGTTGGGACTGTATCCAGTTTAGTTCGTAGTTGCCGTCGTCGCGGCGCTGGCGTCGTTCTCCGTCTCTCTCGCCCTCGTAGTTAAGATACACAGGAGGCACGTTCGTCGCTCTTGCTCTCGTAAAGATAGCTGTCACAGCGCGACTGCCACGTCGCCAAGCGGCAATTTGGGTCACAGAAAGTTTGTCTTCAGAGCGCCCATAGGAAATGCGCCTCAATGTAAATATCTGAGCTCTTTGATAGTGCCAAACATTGCTACGAACATTTTCATCTTGATCATTTCGATCTTTGGCACGCTCCAGTCGAAGCTCATCAAAAACATATTCTTCACGAAGATGTAAGATTTTACGGTCACGTCACGTCACTTTCGGAAGAGTGCTCGCCAGAACGCTTGTTAGAATGTTTTGTTTGTTTGTTTTTAAAATGACAACTCCCGCACTAGGATTAAATCCTGTGTCGCAGGGGACTTTACAGACAACCGACGGACACAATGAACACCCAGACTCGAAACAACAATTTATGGATCACACAAAGTGTTGTCTCGTGTGGGCATTGAACCCACGTCACTCGGCGCAGTGTCAAGCGGCGAGGCGGCAGCTTAAACAACTACGCCAACCGTGCAGTCATTGTAAGAATGCTCGCTAAAATGCTCTCGTTTATTACAAGTGAAGATGAATACTCTAGCTTATCATCGCCATTAGGTTCACAAGTGAATCTTATATTTAATATGGTGTCATACATGCTAAATGTAAGAATGCTTTAAAAGGAAACGGGCTTTTACCTATAAAGTTGTCACATTTTGTTTAACCAATGGTGTTTGGTAAATTTACATAACAGTTCTCAAACGCGCAATTATTAAAAATAAATACGACATACCACATTCCTTATTATTCAATTACAGTATCTTGTATTCAGTAAGTTTATGGCCTATAACTATGCCTATCAAAGAGCCTAAAGAATCGAACACACGACCAGCCTAAGGAAGTTGTCCGACCGTTGGCGATTAATGAGTAGAGCAATCTATTGAAAATTGGTTGGCGAGTAGGGAGTGTTTAGTTCCGATAGTTTTAGGTATAGCTGAGCTATTGGCGATTGTCTGATATATTATTTTGACAGCTCTTGTCCCTCACTGACAACCTAGAAGAGCGAGTTTACGCCAACCCGCCAGCCTAACCCACTCGCCCGCTCTCTCTGTGGGCTTCACTTAGGTAATTGTCCCACCGCTGGCGAAAAAGCGACTATTGACTGATAAACTAGTAGATAATATGTTACTTATCGCATTACACAACACCGTCTAGTCTCATACTAAGCAAAGCTTGTACTATGGGTACTACACAATTAATAAATAAAACATATATACCTCTTTTGTAAATACATACATATGATACATAAAAACACCCAGACCAAGACAAACATGCTCACGCACAAAAATGTTTGACTTAAGCAGGAATCTAACCCGTGACTTTCAGCATTGCAGTTGTATACTACTACTACCTACTCATCAGCCCTGTTGATGTGTCCCACTGCTGGACACTGGCCTCTTCTCACTATGAAAAGTGCTAAGGCCATAGTCCACCACGCTGGCCGCTTCCCCACCAGGCCATCCCGCTCGATCGCTACCAGTATTACCAACGCTCAAACGACAACTCTCATTACATTATTAAGTCTAACAATCTTATAACCACATCTACTTATAACTTTCATTTAGATTATAGATACGTATCATATAAGTGTTATGAAACATATTACATCACGGCTATGGTCTGATAATTATGATAATGGAAGCGAAGGCTGTTGTAGATACTAAACACTATTTTACAGCTAAAATAAAGAGTAATTAGAAATGGCTTGAAAGTAATTACATTAAGTGGCATCTTGGCCTCATGGTTGTAAATATGGCTGATAAGTTGGAGTTCGTGGCAGCGATAGCCTAGTGGAGATACCAACAGACTGCCATGCAGAGGGTATCGGGAAAGGGTGGGTATTCGAATCCATGGCGCGCACCAATGACTTTTAGCAGTTATGTGCGTATTGAATTATTAATTACCTATCGCTTGTCCCGTGCCTCGGAGAGCACGTTAAGCCGTCAGTCCCGGTTGTCATGAAGATCTTTGACAGTCCTTACAGAGCGTCAGTACCTTCTAAATAAACTGACACTAGTCTAAATCATGGAATATCGCTATCCCTTCGGGTTGCGGAGGTCAGACAGGCAGTCGCTCCGTGGATAAGCTAATATTCAGTCAAATCCGGTTAGACTAGTAAGCGGACCCCGGGTTGAAACTGGGATAACGCTAGGAGCAAGAAGAAGTTGGAGTTCGTGGGTTCGATTCCCACCCACGACAAAATCTTTGTGTGATGATAGTATCTTTTTAGGTTTACGCGAATGTTACACATTAAATCAAATCAAACTACGGTTTACGGATTCTATCGCGTTAGTAATTAAATTATACTTAAACCAAATGATCTAGAACTACATTTTTTAATTATTAGTAGAAGTAGAGATTGAACGCAATTTGCCCACTGCGGCGTAGCTGCAGCCATCTTTTAGTAATATACACACATACATACATAGACTCACGCCTGTTTCCATAGGCAGAGGCATATTAAACACCCACTTTTCGCCAGTGTTTTGATCCCACGTAATAGGTGGCGAGCCTATTGCCGCTTATCGGGATATTTTGTTTGCCAGAGCCTCGTCCGTTGCTCGGCAGGTGCACCACTTGCAGGTGAGGTTGGCTTGGGACCCTAAGTTCTTGGTGGGAACCCATGCACCCTATATATTTTAGTAATATATAAATTATAAATATCTTATGTCACAGTGTTTGTTATTGGGCTCCTCGGAAATGGTTTGACCGATTTTTATAAACTTCTTGTGGTAGGTCTGTTGACAGAATAATAGGTGATAGACTATTTTAAATAAGTGATAAGGATGGCTCTCTCCTGAAAAGTATATTTTATTTTTTGGGCATTTGTGGACGTTTTTTATGATCATAAATGCTCAAAACAGCCTTGCCGGGTCAACTAGTGTATCTATAATGTTATGTATATATTTAAGAATATGAAAGTATGTTTATCTATGTTGTTTTTAACATGGTGAAAACTTTC
Source organism: Euclidia mi (assembly GCA_944739405.2). Lineage (NCBI taxonomy): Eukaryota > Metazoa > Arthropoda > Insecta > Lepidoptera > Erebidae > Euclidia > Euclidia mi. The sequence continues at coordinate 11,950,173 of OX123211.2, forward strand.
ATCAGATGACTGAATGTGGATCTTAGTCTAGACTACAGATAATACTTTTCATTTTATAGCCTATATCCCTGAAAGAGTAGGCAGAGGTGTTATATTTAGTGGTCGGAATAGGTATTGCCATTTAGGGTGAATGACCTCAAATGTTGATGTTAACATGGACCTGCTTCCCGGGTCCCGGGATTTTTAATGGCACTACCCTTTCAGTAATATTACAACCACATTTCGCCATGAATTTGACTGCCTCCGTAGTCCAGTGGATAGCGTATGCGACTCCTGATCGTAGGTCCCGGGTTCGATTGCCGGGTTGGGCAAAAGTGTTACTGAGTTTTTCCGAACTCTCAGTAGCAGCACGGAGTCTGGTTATGTGCCCGGTAGCGGCAATAGGCTCTCCCCCTATTACGTGGGACCCAAAAATTCATGGCGAAATGTGGGTGTAATATTACACCTCTGCCTACCCCTTCGGGATACAGGCGTGAGACTATAAAGAAAAACTCAACATAAAAAATCACAGTCCATAACGGACGGTCAATAACGCAGTAAATATTAATGTTGCACAGTTAATAAACATGTTTATCCTTTACGTCAGCGAACATAAATACATAAACAAATGCGTTTTATGTTGTGGTAACGGATTATAATTAACGTCAATACACGTGTGTATTGTTCGCGCAAATTGCTATGAGTTACTAGATTCCGTTCGCGGTTCTGCCCATGTGGGTTCGTAGTCCAATGCTGGGCATAGATCTCCTAATACGACTATTCTTCGACCCGTGTTTCACCTCACCACTAGGCATCTTCAGGAGCAAAGGGCAATGACCGAACCAATCTGGCTATTAATAGTCGGCGCATACAGCGGGATACAGCAAGTCAGGTATCTTCCTGGAACCCATACCATTCCTATATCTCCCTTTTTCTTTTAGAGGAGTTTGGTATTGTCAACCTTTTTCTATTGCAATGGTTGGGGTGGTCAGTCCGAGGGTGCGTGGTGTGTTCCTCTTTCCTTCCATTAGGTTACAATGGAGTTCCGCCAAGTAACGCCAAATCAATTACCTATATTGGTACCTAAAGGTTGAATATTGATAATCCCTTCCGTAGCCAACCGCCTCGTAAAAGAAACCCATTGTTCAAATTTCATGTTTCTAGCATCAGTACAGGTAGTAGAGCCTTGCTGATTTCAGCATGAATGGGCCGGCTCGACTGGAGAAGTACTACCCTCTCACAGAAAATCGACGTAAAGTAGTACCTAAACTGTTGCGTTTCGTTCGGTGAGTGAGAGTTCCGGGGGCCCTATCCCCTATTCCTTTTCCCTCATCCCACTCCTCATCCTATCCCTTTGCCCAATCCCAAGGGGCGGCAACGCACTTGTGACTCTGGTGTACTACTATGGTGTTGCTTGTGTCCATGGGCGGCGGTAATTGCTTACCATCAGGCGATCGTCTGCTCGTTTGCCGCCTATTACTATAAAAAAAAGTAGTTTTGCCTTTGCGATGATACTCGTATGTCATTCACGACAAGTGATTTTATGAATATACAATTATTATGATGATTGTATTTCTTACTTTATTCACATCTTAAACAGTCATATAATACGCACATTAAACCACAATTACAAATTCTGAGAATCGAATCCGGATCTCACGAACATCTGGTTATACTAGCTGTTGCTCACAGATTCGCCCTTTGATTTGAACTCAACTTTTAGTTTTGTAGGCAGACCTTATTGTTTTCTCTCGCGATATCAAGAAAAAGGGACTGGTTTTCAACTGGAGCCTAACATAGGGATACCTTCGGTATAAATAATTTTATATTTATTTGTTTATAGACTCACGCCTGTATCCCCGAAGGGGTAGGCAGAGGTCTAAATATCACACCCATTATGTGCCCGGTAACGGCAATAGGCTCGCCCCTAATTACGTGGGACCTAAAAACTCATGGAGAAATGTGAGTGGATATCAGTTCAAAGAATTTATTTCTTATAAAAACAATAAAGTTCACTAAAATAAGAATACAGTAGGTACATCATATTATTCATTAAAATATTTCAAATACGTCTGGCACACATTAAAAGACTGTAGATGTTTAAGCAAGTTAAAAGTCTATAAAAGGCAAAAAATAAAATTCATGCATTCATAAATATACAAGGCAAACATTAAAATTATATATCTCATATAAATAAATATAAATCTTATTACTATGTACAATCTATGTAGAATAAAATGTAAAAAACATAATTCTGTGAAATGATTTTATGTAAAATTCGTGTATGATTCCATTAAATATAAATAGTTATTTAATTTGTAATGTACGCACATAATTTCTAAGTTTGCCCTTAAATATGTTCATGTTGCCGCATTCTTTAATATCATTCGGCAACTTGTTGTACAGCTGTGCTTCCTCAAACACTATCGTTTTTTTGCCGTAGTTGGTACGTGGTCTACTTAATTCAATTTTGTTTTGATTCCTTAGGTAATGGATATAAATAAATCAATAAATAAATTATGTGACTGACCTACGGTCTAGTGGTTAGTAAATCTGATTGATAAACTGGAGGTCCTGGGTTCGATTCCCATCTAGGACAGATCTATGTGAGATGAGCGCGATTATTTGTTGTATATCTGGGTGTAATTTGGCTAACTGTACTCTATTTTATTTCGTGGATGCCGTAACCGGTGACAAAGGAAAAATACCCGAAGGCAATAGAAACACACTAAAACTCGAATCTAAAACCAAAAACCACATGTCTGGTCAGTAATCAAACCCTTCTAAGGGTTGGCATCCCTGGAAAAATTACCTTCACCCATCTTTTTATCGGATGTAAGGTATTTCACATCAACCTACCATGTAAAAAAAACGCGAGTCGCCTAAAAACAATGATATTACAAGAAACAGGTAGATACGTTACCTACGTAGTAACCAATCCGTAGAAATGGTACACTAACGCACACATAGATAACTCCATGTTTTATTTTATTTTCGGTTGACAAGATGTGTCAGTTTCACTTTGACGCCGGCTCGCGACGTCACACACACATATGCCAGACTTGACAACTGGCTTATGTTTAGCGTCCTGCATTTGTTACGCCTCTAACATATCTACTTCTTTTTAATTTTGTAACATCATTGCCCAAAAAAAATATGCTATTGATCTCCAGCACTGGACTACTAAAGGCTATTTAAGGTACCTAAGGACCTGATCCCATTAGAAACAGAGCAATCATTTGGTTGCGACTATCGCAGTGTTAGTCGTTGCACAACAGCAACCAAGGTTGCTTACTACGTGTTGAGTTGAGGACGTATGCCTTATAACTACTAATGACTGCCTACGTTTACTAGCGACTGTTTCACTGTAGTGGATAATAACCCTGACTAGGTACAGGGACTACAGGGTTCGATTCCTAAGTATAAAAACGTAAAAAACTATTCATTGCCTCCGTGTTCCAATGGATAGCGAATGCATCTGCTGATCGGTAGGTCCCGGGTTGGATTCCCGGGTCAGGCAAAAGTATTACTAAGCTTTCTGAATTCTTAGTAGCAGCACGGAGTCTGGCAATGTGCCCGGTAACGGCAATAGGCTCGCCCCCTACTTATATACTGTACCCCTATTCTGGGCGATTCGCTGTCCCGTGCCTCATAGAGCACGTTAAGCTGTCGGTCCCGGTTGTCATGAAGATCTTTGACAGTCGTTATAGGGCGTCACTACCTTGTAAATAAATTGACACCAGTCTAAGCCATGGAATATTGCTATCCCTTCAGGTTGTGAAGGTCAGACAGGGAGTCGCTCTATGGAAAAGTTCATATTCAGCCAAATCCAGTTAGACTAGTAAGTGGACCCCAGGTTGAAACTGGAATAACGCTAGGAGGATTATGACCCCTATTCTGGGCGTTTGTGTGTTTGGGGGGGTGTGTATATTTGTATCTGGGGGGTGATTGAATGTAGCTGTCTCTTAGTGTATTATACATTAAAAAAAGTTTAACTTCATACATAATAACTTTACGCCTGTTATCCCCGAAGGGGTAGGCAGAGGTGTATTACACACCCACACTTCGCCAGTTATGTTTCAGTCCCAATGTAATAGGAGGCGAGCCTATTTCCATCTACCGGGCACATCAATTAGCGAGCGATAATTAATTTATAACGCACACAAAACTTCGAAAAGTCATAGGTGTGTGCCCGGGGTAACTGGGGATCGAACCCGAGACCATCGTCTCGGCAGTCTGTTACGTACACCACTGGGCTATCGCCGCTAGTTTATATGTGAAAATCTAAAAGTTAGAGATGTTCTTACAAGTTTAAAAATACTTATTTGGCATAAAATGTAAAAGCATGCTTATAATTATACATTATTATTCACAGTTCACCTAAACGTTAGCAATTAAAATATTAATTAACTTAATATAAGTATTACGTACTTGTAACTTGAACAATTGATTTTTAAATTTATAATTAGATCATAATTAATTTAAATGTTGTGACAAATGATTTTATATGCGTACCGCCATAGAGTGGGTACAGTGTCTATACGTACACACCTGATTAAATTGTTAATTATCGCTTGCTAAACGGCGAAGGAAAACATCGTGACGAAACCTGCATGTCTGAGAATTCTCCATAATGTTTTCGGAAGACATTTACTAATAATAATAATAATATGCTACCACATTCAATGCCATCTTAACCCAAACTCAGGTACTCTTCCCAAGGTAGTAGAGCCTTGCTGATTTCAGCATGAATGGGCCGGCTCGACCGGGAAAGTACTACCCTCTCACAGAAAATCGACGTAAAGTAACCGTACCTAAACTGTTGCGTTTCGTTCGGTGAGTGAGAGTGCCGGAGGCCCTATCCCCTATCCCTTCTTCCTGATCCCACTCCTCATCCTATCCCTTTTCCCAACCCCAAGGGGCGGCAACGCACTTGTGTCTCCTGTGGTGTTGCTTGTGTCCATGGGCGGCGGTAATTGCTTACCATCACGCAATCCGTCTGCTCGTTTGCCGCCTATTACTATAAAAAAAAAAAACTCAGCAGAGCTTTTACTAGATAACGGATACTACTTATTTAAAAAAAAAAAGTAAGCATTATTATGTATACTTTTTTGTAATTACATACATTATTATACATAGAATCACTCATACCAAGACAATCATTTCATACATGTTCATACACACAAATGTTTAAGCGGGACTCGAACCCGCGACCTTCGGCATAGCAGTCGCACACTCCGGCTGCGCCAACCGGTCGTCAAATTGTTAATTATCGCGTGCTAAACGGTGAAGGAAAACATCGTGAGGAAACCTGCATGTCTGAGAGTTCTTCGTAATGTTTTCGGAAGACTTGTGAAGTCTGCCAGCACGCACTTGGCCAGCGTGGTGGACTATGGTCTTACCCTTCTCATAGTGAGAAGAGGCCCGTGTCCAGCTATGGGACTGTTGATAAACAGGGCTGAGTATTTATATTATTTTATTTTACGTCTAATTTTATTGCAGTGATAGTAGGTTGTAAATATATCTTCCATTACTGCTGCTTCAGTATTTCAATTTGTCGTCCATTTATCTTCGTCTTCATCGTCTTCTTTTTGCAATCAATTTTTTTTTTATATAAAATAAACAACATTGCAATCAACATTGTATCTCATCTTAATATATAAAATCCTTGCGTTACTGACTGACTGACAGACAAGCTGCAGCCAAAACTATTGGGTGCAGGAAGCTGAAATTTGGCATGTATGTTCCTTGGGGACCGTAGGGGTGCACTAAGAAGGGATTTCTCGAAATACCCAAGGTATCGGTCAAAACAGATAAATTTTAAAAAATGTGCATGCGTAGCTGCTGGCATCCTCTAGTACCAAATAAATTCTATTGTCTCTCCGCGACCACGCTCGGTGCAAGACGAGCGAAACGTCGGAAACAAATAGGTACCTATTTATACCTTAAATAAGTTAATTGTACGCGATTAAGACCCGCTAAATTATTTTGTATGATGTATACAAATCGCGAAAGTTTAAAATCGATAAACATTGTATCTATTAAAACCAATATTAACTATTTTTCTGGAACATACCATTCATCATCATCAGCCTTTAATAGTCCACTACTGGACTAGACCTCTCCTTTGCAAGGAGGAATTGGCCTACTATACCACGCTGGCCAAGCGGGTTGGTATAGGGTTTGTATCAAGTTTTCCTTCTCTTACAGTGCTGTTCTCTGCATAATATGCTCCCTCTGTCGGCTCTTACGACACCCATGGGATGATATGGGGTGGTGACAATTCGTATTCTTAATCCGTCACCACACGGATATTTTTATAACATACCATTCATTATGCAATAATAAATAATAATATATTAATAGGTAGTATGTGTCCGTGTAGGGTTTAGATTACAAAGTGTCAGTACGCCATTTCATTCCGTAGGTGTCGTAGGAGACTAAAGAAAAATACACGAAGCAACTAGTATCTTTGTAAAGAGACTCTACATCAAATCTTAAACCATCCCGTCTGGCCAGCGCAGCGTCTAATAGTAGGCCAAATCAATATACCAAAGACATAGTATTTTATACAACGTTATTAAGCGGGTCTTACTCGCGATACCTATGATACATATTTAATGTAGATATACCTTAGTATTTTCTGACGTTTCAGCCGACTTGCTCCGGTCGCGGTCGTGGAGGGACAATCTCTCCGGACTTTACAGTGTATACAAATCACAAAAGTTAGTCATCATCAGCCTTTAACAGGCCACTGCTGGACTAGACCTCTCCTTTGAAAGGAGGAATTGGCCTACTATACCACGCTCGCCAGACGGGTTGGTATAGGGTTTGCATCAAGTTTTCCTTCTCTTACAGTGCCGTTCTCTGCATAGTATGGTCCCTCTGTCGGCTCTTACGACACCCATGGGATGATATGGGGTGGTGACAATCTGTATTCTTAATCCGTCACCACACGGAAAATATATAGGCATAGTATTTTCACAATACTATGTCACTTTGTTCGACCCTGGAATCGAATCCAAAACCTCATTTACGTACTAACACGCCAGTTCAACAGTCAACAATAAACATTAAAAAACCGGTGTCCATTACTTAAAAACATTTATTTACAAAAGCAACAGGTTTCCTTATAAATGGTCGTTTACCTTAACCCAAATATTTCAGAGCGTTTGTGTCAACCACTTTCCATACAAACTTGCAAATCTGCTATTTCGGAAATGATGAAACAAATTTTAATGGTAATAAGAACCTAGGACAACTTATACACGGTCATCTTGTTCCAAACTAAGTAGAGCTTAATATGGCGAACTAGATAATTGATAAAATATTCATCTGTATAAAACAAAGTATGTCTTCTGTCTGTCTGTCTGTCCATATTATGTATGATTAAATCATTAAAACTACACAACAGATTTTATTGCGCTTTTTTTAATAGATAGAATGATCCAAGAGGAACAAAAAATAACACAAACTTATATGGTGGTACGAAGATCGCCGGATCAGCTAATCTACCTATAATATAAAAATGAATCGCTGAATGTGTTGCTAAGCGCAAATCTCGAGAGCAGCTGAACTGATTTCGCTAATTCTTTTTGTATTATATTCCTTGAAGTACGAAACCCCCAGAACTATAAGCTGAAAGGCATGTATGGTCCTTGAGGACCGTACACTAAAGAAGGGTACTAACAAGAAGTCTCCTAAAATTCCCAACGGTTAAATTAAAATAAAATGTGCCGGCAAAGTTGCAGGCGTCCGCTAATGTTCTCGTACATATGTAGGTATCGGGTTCAAATCCACACCACGCACCAATGACTTTTCGAAGTTATGATTGTGTCGTTGTGTTAAGTCGTCAGTCTCGGCTCTCATGAACATCTTTGACGGTCATTATGAGGAGTAGGTATCCTTGATTATACTGACACTACAACTGGACAAAACCATGATAATTTTATCGCTTTGCGTTGCGGGGATCGGTATATTTCGTTCGTTGGAAAAGCTATAATGTTGTTATCTGATTAAGTTAGACCTCGGGCTGAAGGCGTAAGTCTTGGATGCAACCGGGATAACGCTAGAAGCTTATAATATATAATACTAGACAATACCTACATAATACTATACGATGCCCGCGGTTACACCCGCGCTATTTAAGGCTACTGCTCCGCTCCCGTGGCTCACAGCGTGATGTTATATAGCCTATAGCCTTCCTCGTTAAATGGGCTATCAAACACTGAAAGAATTTTTCAAATCGGACCAGTAGTGCCTGTGTTTAGCGCGTTCAACCAAACAAACTCCTCAGCTTTATATATTAGTATAGGAATAAGATATCTAGGAAACAATATCATGAAAAGATCGGATAAAGTAACTGACCGTTAGCAATCAGGGTTAGTAACCACAAGATCAGCAAAATATGCCACATCAGCATAATTAAATTGAATGTCCTTATTTGATCTGTATAATATTGTCGTCAAGAACGGCAGAATATAATAATCAACCTTATATGAGCTGAAGTTAGGGTTGCCAGATCTGGGCGTATCAAACCCGGAACATTTCAAGTGGGAGGAGGTGCATTGGCTAGTTATTAAAAATGCAACTTACTGCAACAGGATAAATTGCATTTTTCTCTAGATAAAGTAACATTCGGTAAATGGATGGATGTGGGTAGCTCAGGATCGGTCTATATGGAGAGCCTTTTGGGGAGGCCTATGTACCGCAATGGACGTCTTTCGGCTTTTTAGGTTTTCGTACCTAAAAGGTAAAAAACGGAACCCTATTACTAAGCCTCCGCTGTCTGTCTGTCTGTCTGTCTGTCACCAGGCTGTATCTCATAAACCGTGATAGCTAGAAAGCTGAAATCTTCACAAATTATGTATTTCGGTTGCTGCTATAACAACAAATACTGAAATAAAAAAAATTAAAATATTAAGGTGGGGTCCCATACAAAAAACGTGTTTTTTTTCGTATTTTTTGCTCAAAATTACTAACTGTAACAGGTAGACGCTTTAAATTTTTCCAGAATATGTCGTTGTATATTACCTTTCAAAATAAATAATGAAATTAAAAAAAAGTAAATAATAAAGGGGGGCTCCCATACAACAAACGTAATTTTTAAGCAATTTGTTACTCGATCTTAATAAACAGGTAGAAACTTAAAAAGTATTTAAGTATACATACAACGAACGTGATTTTGTTTTATAGATGATGGTACGGAACCCTTCGTGCGCGAGTCCGACTCGCACTTGCCCAATTTTTTTTTTATGGTAATAGGCGGCAAACGAGCAGACGGATCGCCTGATGGTAAGCAATTACCGCCGCCCATGGACACAAGCAACACCACAGGAGTCACAAGTGCGTTGCCGCCCCTTGGGGTTAGGAAAAGAGATAGGAGGAGGAGTGGGATGAGAGAGAAGGATTAGGGGATGGGGCCTCCGGCACTCTTACTAGTCTAACCGGATTTGGCTGAATATTAGCTTTTACACGGAGCGACTGCCTGTCTGACCTCCGCAACCAACGCAACGCAATAACGAAGGGATAGCGATATTCCATGGTTTAGACTAGTGTCAGTTTATTTTAGAAGGTACTGACGCCCTGTAACGATTGTCAAAGATCTTCATGACAACCGGGACCGACGGCTTAAAGTGCTCTCCGAGGGACGGGACAAGCGATAATTAACAATTCAAAACGCACATAACTCCGAAAAGTCATTGGTGCGCGCCATGGATTCGAACCCGATACCCTCTGCATAGCAGTCTGTTGGTATCTCCACTAGGCTATCGCTGCCTTTGCATTTTCTATTCCCTACTAGACATATATTTGTCATTCGGTTTCACTCCATATTTAAAATCTTTTTAAAATGCCACTGCGCTCACTCGCTCGAGACTTAGAACTAAATGACTAGCACTGATTTAAACAAAAATACACTTTAATCCTTAGAAATTAAAGTCCTTTCTTTATTGAGAAATGCACGTAGCAAAAGTGATTGGTCATTCCAACCATGTTTAAGAGTGTGGTGTGACGAGGATTTGCGTAATGTAGAAGTTAGTTGTAGGATTGAGAAAGGAATGCTGAAATGGTTTGGACACGTGGAAAGAATGAGTGAAGAAAGATTGACGAATCAAATATATATGGCAGAGGTGTATGGGCAAGCCGGTTGCGGCAGACCTCGTAAGACGTTCGTGGACCAAATTTGGGACGTCTTGAAAAACGGAAAAGTCCGAAGCCCGGCGAGCATGTATGAAAAGAATAGTGAATGTAGAGGAAGCACGTGAGGTGTGCAAGGATAGAAGCAAGTGGCGATCTATTGTCTCTGCCTACCCCGACGGGAAAAAGGCGTGAGCATATGTATGTAAGTTAGTTGTAATGGAGGTGCATGAATCTTGTACCAGCTACCTAATAGCGTGACTAGACTTGCCATTCGACATAGATCGGCAAAGTAAAGCAACTTTGGCACAGGTCACAATTTGGATGGGTCACCGCTAGTTGGGGTATTTGTATCAGAAAGCTATCGTGTTTCGGAGAGCACGTAAAGCCATCGGTCCTGGTCATGATTCGTTGGGTCATGTCGGAGGCCTTCTGGCGGTTTATAAACTGTTACACCAGAGGTGACCAAAAACTCATACATCATCAGCCTTCAACAGTCCACTGCTGGACTAGGCCTCTCCTTTGAAAGGAGGAATTGGCCTACTATACCACGCTGGCCAAACGGGTTGGTATAGGGTTTGTATCAAGTTTTCTTTCTCTTACAGTACTCTTCTCCGCATAATATGCTCCCTCTGTCGGCTCTTACTACACCATGGGATGGTATGGGGTGGTGACAATCCGTATTCTTAATCCGTCACCACACGGATAAACTCACACGAAAAGAAATATTTGCTAACTTCATTTCTTATGCTACTTCTGATACTGGTTGCGGTTTCCAAGACAGTTTAAAACCAATGGTCCACTACTGTGGAACTTGGCTGCACAGGTACCTATTATAGAAAAGCGAATAAGCGGGTCTTAAGGGCATTGCCAAGGGGAGAAGGCGGGTCAGGGAGTGGTAGCTGTTATTTTTCCTCCATTATATCTACTTGTCTCCCCTGGAACCAAAGAATGGCTACAATCTTCATGGGACTGGTTGACTGGTCCCAAGAACGAAATACATATCAGCTTTTCCATATAGCAACTGCATCGTTGCGTTTTCTATAATTAACAATGCCTTTATAATCTGTATATACAGGGTATACCCTAAACGAAAACTGAAACCCCATATTGTAGGTACCAATTATTACGAAATGCCTTTATAATCTGTATATACAGGGTGTAAAAAGACCCTAAACGAAAACTGAAACCCCATATTGTACCAATAATTACGAACATTTTTTACTTCGGCACCATACCTGGGAAATCACTGGTTCAGGAGATATTGAAGCTCAAAGTTATTATAATTTTTTTGTAATTAGATACAAAATCAATGAAATTACCCCGCCAACCAAGGTTGTCCTATGCACCCATGGATAAGTAGGTACCTATTTCGAAAATTGCACGCGCACACTTTTAATTGAGGCTTAAAAAATGTGTAAATTTGAAAAATAACATTTCCTAAGTTTTATTTTTGCTTTGACTTGGCATGATGTCCAAAACAAGTAGACATCGGCTTAGTGATGGGTCTTGTGACACCCTGTATAACTTGTTGCGTTACTAAATTCTTCTACACTGATATTATAAAGAGGAAAACATTGTATTTTTGTTTGTTTGTTTGTTTGTAATGGATAAACTCAAAAACTACTGGACCGATTTTAAAAATTCTTTCACCATTAGAAAGCTACATTATCTGCGAGTAACATAGGCTATATTTTATTTTGGAAAAAAATAGGGATCCGTAAGATATTTGGGTTTTTCGGGTACGCGAAGTAGTTCCCTCAGGACGCGGGTGAAACCGCGGGAAACGGCTAGTCTTTATATACACAGATAGCAACTGCATCCTGTTGTTGTAGTCGCAAGTGACAATGCCTTAGGGCGGTTTCAGATTAGCGTTTTATACGCGCGTATACGCTCGTTTTTGGCACCGCATGTAGGCGCGTATAGGCGCGCCTTTTGGCACACCCGCAACTCGTACGAGCCTTGACGCACTGAGCCGTCAGAGTCCATGTTGACACTGACAAGATGTCACTACCGTTTCGAGCGAATACGCCGTAGTATGCCCGTTTACGCGAGTCCGGTTTTGTGAAGCTCGTAATATAGCGCGCGTGTAAGCGCGTATGCTGAAACGACCGTATACGCGCAGAAAAATACGGTAATCTGAAACCGCCCTTAGCCTGTCATGGCGACCCTACCAGCTTATTAGTTTTCTGCAGACGTTTGGACGCGTCTCAAGATTATATCGCACAGTTTTCCTCCTTGAATTCCTTACACACGTTCAGATTGACACCACTGACTTACGATATTATACGAAGAATTATTCGATTAATCGACGTTGTAGTGAAATATAAAGTTATATTTGCGAAGGGAGCTAATTGTGGCTTGATGGAAGGGAGAGCTTTTATGATAGGAAACACTAAATATGACATTTTCATTGGCTAAATTGGGGCGTTTTGTCTTAGGGGAGATGTTTAGTAGAAAGAGAACCTCTTTATTTAAATGAATTAGAAATATTAACTTCACGCCTTTATTTCCGAAGGCTACCCCTGCAGAGGTGTATACACGCCCACACTTCACCAGATTAGTTTCGGTCCCAAATTTTCGGGTGAGCCTATTGCCATCTACTGAGCATATATTAAAGCGAGCGATAATTAATATTTTTAATACACACATAACTTCGAAAAGTCAGAGGTGTGTGCCCGAGGTACCTGGGGATCGAACCTGAGACGATCGTCTCGGCAGTCCGTTACGTACACTACTAGGCTATTGCCGCCACTTTATTATACATACATACATAGACTCACGCCTGTTTCCCCGAAGGGGTAGGCAGAAGCATATTAAACGCCCACTTTTCGCCAGTGTTATGATCCCACGTAATAGGTGGCGAGCCTATTGACGCTTATATTTATATATTTTGTTTGCCAGAGCCTCGTCCGTTGATCGGCAGGTGCACCACTTGCAGGTGAGGTTGGCTTGGGACCCTAAGTTCTTGGTGGGAAACCTATATGCACCCTATATGCACACTTTATTATATTTTTATTTAATCGAAAACCCAATTACAAACGCCAATTTCCAAAAAAAAAATAACCGAGCTACAATTACAATGTATTGTTTGTTCGGGTAAATGGCATACGAACATGGCAGTTCTTTGAACATGACTTTTAAATAAGTACTTTAATTATATTACGTGTAAGTTGTTTACATAATAAATGATACCTATTAAATAGCTTGTACCTAGGACATAAACATTTCAAAGGCGAATACTTTCTTACTTCATACTTTGTAGAAGGTGAATACGCTCGCTAACATTTATATGTCATTATGAAAATGGTTCATTTCCGCTTGCTAAACGGTGAAGGAAAACGTCGATAGGAAACCTGTAAGTATGTCTGTGACTGGTCTAAGCCATGGTATTTCGCTATATCTTTAGATTGCACATATCTGACAGCAGTCATTCTGCGGCAAACCTAATATTCTGTTAAATCTCATAACACTAGAGCGTGGACTTCGGACTTCTTCGATAGTCTTGGATGAAACCCGTACAACGATAGGAACATGACGAAGATGTAGCAACAGCTACGGCAAAGACTTATATTTCTATTTTTATTTATAGACTCACGCCTGTAATCCCTGAAGCGTTAGGCAGAGGTACACCTCTGCCTAACCGTTCAGGGATTTTAAAAAAATCATGGCGAAATGTGGGTGTAATATTACAATATTACATCCACATTTCGCCATGAATTTTTAGGTACCACGTAAGAGGGGGCGAGCCTATTGCCGTTACCGGGCACATCACCAGACTCCGTGCTGCTACTGAGAATTCGGAAAACCCAGTAACACTTTTGCCCGACCCGGGAAACTAACCCGGGACGTCCGATCAGCAGACACATACGCTATCCACTGGACCACGGAGGCAGTCAACGGAAAAGATATGCCAGATTTATATCAAATCCAATCATCACCGTCCTAGCGTTTTCCCGGTTGCATCCAATACTTACCGCCTTGGAGCCCGGAGTCCTAGTCGTATCAGATATGACTGAAAATTAGCTCTAGCATTGCAAATTCCAAACCGAAAGTTTATAAATAATTTTTATAGGAACAAAGCTTTTTAGACCATGCATATTTGACCCCAAAATATACCCAACTAAGCTATTATAAAGCCAACTTAGTTATTAAAATTCTTCTCAAGTATAGCGGCGTTTTCCTTGTATGTTTTTTTGCAGAAGTAACGTACCAAACCATGGTATTAAAATGTATAATAACGTTTTGTATGAGGTAAACCACAATGAATGTGGTAGACATAATTTTGTTTAAATAAAGTGTTTTGCGGAACATTATGTTAAATAAAGAGATATGGAATAAATGTTAATATGTTTTTTTATAGTGGTCACCGTGTTGGGTAAAGCTAGCTTCGCATAGTGCGTGTTTTTTTACCGAAAACACTAACTATTGAGCATAACTCTTTGTATCACCGAAGGGGTAGGCAGAGGTGTAATATTATACCCACATTTCGCCATATAATGAATTGTAGGTCCCACGTAATCGAGAGCGAGCCTATTCCCGTTACCGGTCACATTGCCAGACTCCGTGCTGCTACTGAGAATTGGGCAAACTCAATAACACCTTTGCCCGACCCGGGAATCGAACCCAAATGTCCTGATTAGCAGACGTATAACTTATCCACTGGACCAGGGAGGCAGTTATTTGTTGAACTAGTATCGCAAATCGTTTGTTTGGCATGATACCATAAGCAATTCGTTCTTCGTCGACCACATCACATATCGAAGGCCTATCCTATATCAATTCCATACATTTTCAGGGTTCCGTGCCTAAAAGGTAAAAAACGGGACCCTATTACAAAAACCCTGTCTGTCCGTCCGTCTGTCTGTCTGTCTGTCACCAGGCTGTATCTCATAAACCGTGATAGCTAGAAAGCTGAAATTTTGACAAATTATGTATTTCGGTTGCCGCTATAACAACAAATACTAAAAATAAAAAATGAAAATATTAAGGGGGGGGTCATCAATCATCAAAAATATTTACTTTTATAGATGATGGTACGGAACCCTTCGTGCGCGGATCCGACTCCCACTTGCCCAATTTTTTGCCCTTAGCGATTAGCGATCGGTAACCGAAAGCCACTTGTCTATAGGCCCTGTTCTAAAGACGACCGCTCTCACTAATACTAATCTATACACATAAATAAAATTGGAGTGTCTGTTTGTAATATTAAAATAACCGCTTTTTACTAAATGCTTATGGATATATACACGGTACATATACCGAAATAACATTTTTTTAAATTTTTGTCTGTCTGTCTGTCTGTTTGTTCTCGCTAATCTCTGGAACGGCTGGACCGATTTAGACGTGACGTTCCCTGGTGGATAGCTTATGTACCAAGGAGTAACTTAGGCTATAAATTAACCGGGTACGCGAAGTAGTTCCCTGAGGACGCAGGTGAAACCGCGGGAACAGCTAATTCAAAATAAAAATCATGTCTTAATTTATTCCACAACGTGACGCTTATGAACGTCAAAATTCAAGTTAATAGATGATTCTGCATTTACAATCAAACAAGTAGGCGCTGGACCAGTTAGAAAAAAAACCCCTTGGCTCACACATAGAGTCGAGGCACACTAGAAACTGGTTTTATACGAGTGTCAATGTGCGTGTAAAGTAGCACTGGAAGCGACGATATCTTGCTAAGCGATTCTCGCCCTTATGGTGATCTAGCGGGAAGTTGTTCTACTGTACGTTTTCTGCCACCTTCGCTATACAATAGGTAGAACCACGAGAAAGAACGAGCAATAAAACTCTTCGACGTATAAACCGTCGCGTTTTCCTCGTTGTATCAACAGAGTCTCTTACTGATAGCATCAATCTGTCTTTTAAATCTCGTTCACCGTACAAGTCAATGAGTACATAACACATTCCGAAACGTTGCAAGGCTTTGTATAATGCAAATACATGTCAATAACCTGCTTAAACGGAGCACAATTTTAACGAAATTATTGTAGTTTACTTAGCCGAATGGAGAGACCGACAGACTGCTACGCAGAGGGTCTTGGGTTCGAATCCACGGCAAGCACCAATGACTTTTCGAAGTTATGTGCGTATAAAATTGTTAATTATCGCTTGCTAAACGGTGAAGGAAAACATCGTGAGGCAACCTGCATTTCTGAGAGTTCTCCATAATGTTCTCGAAAGACATATGAAGTCTGCCAACCCGCACTTGGCCAGTGTGGTGGACTATGGCCTTACCCTTCTCATAATGAGAAGAGGCCCGTGCCCAGCAGTGGGACAGTATAAAGGGCTGATGATGATGATGATGATGACTGCCTCCGTGGTCCAGTGGATAGCGTATGCGACTGCTGATCGGAGGTCCCGGGTTCGATTCCGGGTCGGAAGAAAGTGTTACTGGGTTTTACCAAATTCTCAGTAGCAGCACGGAGTCTAGTGATGTGCCCGGTAACGGCAATAGGCTCGCCCCCTATTACATGGGACCTAAAAATTCATGGCGAAATGTGTGTGTAATATTACACCTCTGCCTATCCCTTCGGAGATATAGTTATTTGTTGTTTCGATTCTGGGTGTCCGTTGTTGATAGTATGTTTGTAAAGTCCCCCACGACACAGGATTTATTTCTACGGTGAGAAAGGTGTCTTTTTAATTAAATTTCAATTCAGACACCTTTCTTTTATACGAATATTAATATGTGAATTAATCACGATAGTTTGAAAGTGCCTATATGTCGGTTCGGTTTTGCATTCTTGTTTGACAAAATTCATTCATTATTATACAGTAAGTATATTCATTTAACTTGTTTCCGTAAAGTTGCAAGCTAATATGTATTCTTTGCACCCTTAAATTATGGTATGAAATCGCTTGAAATCAGAAGACTTTTTAAACGAAATATATATGCAATATGCATTTGCCCAACCCGTTTCTAAAAATCAGTCGTGATGCTACGCAAATACCGTTTTTTTACTATAAGTAGGTATATTATTAACGGAATGACTACTTAAATATGTTCATTGTTCTATAAGTGATAATATACGTGTTATAATTAATATTCTTATCACGATTACTTAATCACACGACAGACAGTATGGTGACATATTGATGCATTAAGTTGTTAAGTAAAGGGACGGTGCCTCGGTCGGGTTTTGGAATGGTATGTGGTCAAGAATTTAAAAGTAAGCTCTACTGTCTATGATTTAATGAAAGAAAGAAAGGGAAAAAAGCTCATTTATTCTGTATATGTTCACAGAAACAGAAAGAAACATAAAAACTTAACAAGTAACTTAACCTATACAGAATCGGTTCCCAACTGCACGGTTGGCGTAGTGGTTTAAGCAGCCGCCTCACCGCTTGACACTGTGCCGAAGTGTTGTGGGTTCGATCCCCACACGAGACAACACTTTGTGTGATTCGTAAATTGTTGTTTCGAGTCTGGGTGTTCATTGTGTCCGTTAGTTGTATGTTTGTAAAGTTCCCCGCGACACAGGGTTTAGTCCTAATGCGGGAGATGTCTCAAAAAAAAATTATAATAAAAAAAAAAAAAAGCTCAGCATATGCTACAATTTTCTTCAAATTATGATATTTGTAAATAATATTAGTTTGTAATCTGTCCCACTGCTGGGAATAAGGCCCATTCCTTTTAAAAGGGTAAGGCCATAGATCATTTATCTAGCCAAATCGAGGTTTTACAACCACATGTCCTTAAAACATCATGGAGGGCTCTCAGACATACAGGTTTCCTCACGATGTTTTCATTCGCTTATCAAGCGATAATTAACATCTTAATATATAAAATCCTTGCGTTACTGACTGACTGACAGACACGCTACAGCCGAAACTATTGGGCGCAGGAAGCTGAAATTTGGCATGTATATTTCTTGGGGACCGTAGGGGTGCACTAAGAAGGGATTTCCCGAAATTCCCACGGGATCGGCCAAAACGGGTAAATTAAAAAAAATGCAGGCGTAGCTGCTGGCGTCCTCTAGTTTTATATAACACCGAAACGTCGTCGGTCGGTTGGATTAAAATTCTAAACCATGCAACATCGCTACCCTTATGGTTGGCGGCAGTCCGATGGAATTCACACTGTGGAAAAGTGAATTTATTTATTTTTTTATTTTATGAACTCAAAAGTGGTATTCTGCTGACCTAATGTCATCATCGTATAATTTGAAACAAACAGTTCGTCGTTGACACATATTTTGGCATTTCGCGATCTCATCAGATAATTTAGAAGAATACGATTTTTGTGACGTAAGTATGATACTGACATTATATCGGAACTGTATTTATTTAGGAGAATTGGGCCTCTGCTTGTACTCTGTTAGTGGAGATATAATCATTACTGGCCCACATTACGTGTACCAATACCAATGAATACAGATTTACCTAGAAGCGCAGTCCTTAAGGATTTCGTGTGCCGATTCCAAGTGGGGACAGTCTCCAGTTTAGTTCGTAGTTTGCGCCGTTGGCGGCGCTGGCATCGTTCTCCGTCTCTCTTTCTCTCGTCATTAAGATACGCAGAACGTACGTTAGTGTCTCTTGCTCTCGTAGAGACAACTGTCACAGCGCGACTGCCACGCCGCAAAGCGGCAATTTGGGTCACAGAAAGTTTGTCTTCAGAGCGCCCATAGGAAATGGGCCTCTATGTAAATATCTGAGCTCTTTGCCAATACTCAGTCCTAATTGCATACCACCTATGTTCTAACAGACAGATGTATAAATCATTCCATTGGTTGTCACGTGCTTGTCGACTGTCATACATATTGATCAGTTGGGTAAGTAGTACACTGATTGACGGCTGTTAACGAATGGAGGCCTGGCAGTACTGTCACAGCATGCTAAGTATTTTTTTCTGGCTCATTACTACTGGAGGAAATTTACGGCCTAATCGATATGCCTGAAGGTGTGATCGAAAAATTGTATTAATGAGGGTTCCACGCCTAAGAAAGGAAAAACTAAATCCATCGAGAATCAATTTCTTTTCGGTGTGTCTGTCTGTGCTTTTTTAGCTCACATTCTTTTTTTTTACCCGACTGCGCGACGCAAAGGAGGGTAATGTGTTTATCAGTCTATGTATGTATGTATGTATGTTTGTTTCTATGTGGCGTTCTAGAGACCAAATGCGTAGGCCGATTTTGATGATTCTTACGTCAATCGATTCGTCTTAACCTTGCGAGTGTCACTAAAGACATGACAGTAATCAAAATTCACCACAGCCTCAACCAGACGCCATATTGTCAAAATGAAAAAATAAAATGTCGATGAACTATGTCATGTGGGGTGTCGTTGAATAGGTATTTTAAAATCATCTTTAGGTTCCTTTTATCATTTTTCATTTTAAATAATAGTTTAGGATATATAAAGATTTAAAGTTGTTTAACAAAACAATAATTCTCGCTAATGTTGTTACTTATTGATTTAAGTTTTTACTTCAAGTATAAACGATAAACAAACAAAAAAAAACAGTGAATAACAAAAAAGTATAAAATAAAAAAATAATTTAAAGAAAAACTAAAAACCCGACTGCGTAAAAAATAATAAAAACTAAAAAGAAAGAAACAAGGCCAGTAGTTTAGAATTCTAATGCAGAACAGAATGACTCACAGTCGGGGCCCCTTGGGAACATTTGATTGGTAAAATTTGAATGGGCCCGACTGTGAGTCGTTCTGTTCTGCATTAGAATTCTAAACTACTGGCCTTGTTTCTTTCTTTTTAGTTTTTATTATTTTTTACGCAGTCGGGTTTTTAGTTTTTCTTTAAATTATTTTTTTATTTATAGACTCACGCCTGTATCCCGAAGGGGTAGGCAGAGGTGTAATATTACACCCACATTTCGCCATGAACTTTTAGGTGCCACGTAATAGGGGGCGAGCCTATTGCCGTACCGGGCACTTTACCAGACTCCGTGCTGCTACTGAGAATTTTCCTAACGGTAAAGCCCAATAACACTTTGCCCGACCCGGGAATCGAACCCGAGAGCTCCCAATCCCACGCGCATAATTATGCCGCGAGACCCACGAGGCTGTCACATCTTAGCTCACATATTATTGTCTAGTGGTTAGTAACAGGAAGTTCGGCCATTTTGACAGTTCAAGTAGGGCAATATGGGAATTAATAGGCCACCAATTAGTTTACCTAGAAATGCTTATTTATGAGTGAGCGCGACACCTGGTTGATCATCCGTGGTGCGTAAATGGGAGCCAAGATAATATCAGCTCCCAGTATCGATCAGCTGTACTGGGCATAATGCTGACTTGGCTACCCTTTTGGTCAGCACTGGGACACATACTCGACATTACTCGACATTATTTCTGATCTGCTAATTTTTCACAATTTTTATTGAAAGTGAATGTGCTTTTATAATCAGTTTTGTTCTTCTAAAATATTGTATGTTGTTCTGTTTGTACTGTATCCAAATAAATGTTTCTTTCTTTCTTTTTTTCAACTGAGAAATATACAAAAAAAGGACACCAAAACTGCTTCCAACCGACTTCCAAGAACAACCCTACGCACAGAGCAATTAGGTTACCATTTTATATCAGACATGATAAAACTAATAAAACCTTTTTTGTTTCAGGTCTTGTCCAGATCTTAAGAAGATATTCTTGCTAGCACGACCTAAGAAGAACAAGGAAATCGCTAAAAGATTACAGGAACAGTTTGACGATGTTGTAAGTATTGCATCTGCTTTGTTTCATTTGAAGAAGACGCAATATTGATATTGGCGAAATTATCATCATCATCCGAGCGTCATCCCAGTTTCGGACCAAGACCTTTGTCCTTGCATCCCGCGATCCGCTTTTCTGCTACGATGTCTCCATATTGCCTGGTCTTCGGCATTCTTATTTGTGGTCCATTGGCATGCATATCTTAATATATAAAATCCTTGCGTTACTGACTGACTGACAGACACGCTACAGCCGAAACTACTGGGCGCAGGAAGCTGAAATTTGGCATGTATGTTCCTTGGGGACCGTAGGGGTGCACTAAGAAGGGATTTCCCGAAATTCCCACGGGATCGGCCAAAACGGGTAAATTTAAAAAAATGCAGGCGTAGCTGCTGGCGTCCTCTAGTCATCTTATAAGACGTCAAGCCAGCATTTCTTGGGCCTTCCCCCTTTACCAAAAAGAAGTATTCAAATAAGAACTTGACATTTACTACGTTTGGATTTTGTTAAACACATACATAGATAATGACTGGACATACTAATAGCCGTACTACGCAAATTTTCTTAAAGTGTCAATAGTGCAATTTCATTAGAAATCCAATCCAATTCAAACCAATGAAGAAACATTTATACCGTAATACCATATTCGTCCAAATAAATGATTTCAAGTCTTGACAAAAATATTTTGCAGGCCTGTACACTATGGTTCTAAGGCAGTTTCTCTTTACAGCTCTACGATCGCCTCCGAAAGGAACACCCTGACTTCATCCAGAAGATCAGCATCGTTGAAGGCGACATGGGACAGCTGGATCTGGGCATATCGCCTGAAGACAGAGTCAAAGTCATGAACGAGGTATGTTTTTTTTTTAAAACCTTCCCCAGTCATCATTATATCAGACTAGAGACGTCCACTGCTGGACATAGCTGTCCCACAAGGATCTCCACACAGACCGATCTTCACCAGTACTAGGATTAAAACATTTTTTGACATATTATATTAATATGAAGACAGCAGAACCAAAAACAGCGGCGGTGACATATGGACGGACAGACATGGCGAATCTATAATGATTCCGGTTTTGCAATTTTTGGCTACGAAGCCCTAAAAATACCTAGAATTGAAACAATCACCGACCATACATTTTTGGTTCAGTGTACTAGGGTCGAATCTACAACACACATCCACATTAAACATAGTGACTTCTGTGATTGTATACAGGTAAATAACTTTACCTTAAATTGAAAATGTTTTATCGCCATTTATTTTTGGAGAAGACATAATTATAATTATCAAGAATTGCTACGTAATCATTCTAGTAGCAGACGTGGTCCCAGCTGTTCTCGTATTTCTAGGGTTGTTTTAAAAGTCTTTCGGGATATATACCCCGTACCTTTGTTTGGAGTAACCGATATTTCGGCACTGTTGCAAGCGCCATATTCACAGATGTACTGAGGGGTATTGCGGGTGGATGAATGTTACGAGCAAGTATAACGGTCTACTAGCTTTCTTACTCGTTTTTTGCGCTGCTACTGCCACTGTTTTCCCTATCGCACTGTACCCGATCACGACATACTACACTCACTAGGTCAGCTCGCGGATTGAGTTTTTTTCGTTTCACGGGTTTTACATAGACGCACCACCGGATGCCAAATGCTCGACAGTTGAAACCCATCCGCTCTATTGAAATTTTTGAACTTTTTAATTTCAATAGCCTCCCTAACCATTAGATGTATGTAGTGGCGTTCTGTCGAAAGCACTTGAGGGTTGTGTAACTCAATCCAGTGGTCGGTACCCGAGTCTAAAAGTAAAGTTTAAATTCCTATATTTCAAGGGTTGTGACGATTGTGACCCAAGATCTTTGGATTAGATTCTAAACCGTCTCGTCATATCAGCCGATTGAGGTCCACTGTTGGACATAGGCCTCCCTCAAGGCTCTCTACATACTTGGCGTCATTCAACCGCTTCCCGCGATCCCAACAAAATCGTCAGACCACCGTGCGGAAGGCCTACCTTTAAAGCGGGGCTGACGTTTGGTGCGTGGTCGTCATTTCAGAGCATGTCTGCTCCATCTGCTATGGGTTCTTCTAGCTATGCGCCCTGTCTACTACCACTTCTGCTTGACTATTCGGAAAGCTATTTCGGTGACTCCGGTTCGCCTTCAGATCTCGTAATTTTTATCCGATCCATCTAATGGTCTAATTTGTCATAAATACTAGTTTTCCTAGTCATGTTTTTTAATCTTGTATAATTCTAGCTCATTCCATAACTTCATAGCTGATTACCGTGCGGCTAACAAATGCATATTTGCGTCTTAGTCAAGCGTAATCTATAATCACAGATCATAAAAAATAAACATAAATTTAACTAGTTTATTCGTCACCGTACGTAAAAATGACATATACATGCGAATCACTGAGTTAATTGAAGACTAGATGAGCCTGCGGTTAAACCCGCGTTATATAAGGCTACTGCTCCGCTCCTGTGGCGCATAGCGTGATGTCATATAGCCTGTAACCTTCCTCAATAAGTGGGCTATCTAACACTGAAAGAGTTTTTCAAATCGGACCAGTAGTGCCTGCGATTAGCGTGTTCAACCAAACAAACAAACAAACTCTCCAGCTTTATATATTAAGTAGTATTAGATAATGTTTTGATTAAATAAACATGTTGTGCATGTTGCTATGTGGTACTAATTGAAAGTTTAAATAATAACCATAGTTCAGTGTATAGTAATATTTTGGCAATTCATTCTGATTTTTCCTTTTTAGGATTTGGTTTATTTTGTGATTACGGTTTTGCGATGATTTTAAGATTTTTCCATCTCACTTTAGTTTGCAAGTTACACTTACGCTGCGCACCACTGATTTTTCGAAGTTATACATACATACATACATAGACTCACGCCTGTTTCCCCGAAGGGGTAGGCAGAGGCATATTAACTTTTCGAAGTTATGTGCGTATTAAATTGTTAATTATCGGTTATACATCCCGGCTGTAGTGAAGGGCGTCCTTTGAATAAACTGGCACTGGTCTAAGCATTGGGAATCGTATCTCAGACAGCATGCAGTCGCTATGTGGAAAAGCTATGAAATTCTGCCGAATATGGTTGGACTTAAATGCAGACCACGGGGTCTACGACAAAAGTCTTCAATACAACCAGGCTAACGTTAGGATTTCAGCCGGACTTCAAAGGCATGAATGTATTCTCTTTATAACTAAAATTACTTTACGTACAATCAAACAAGTCGGCGTTGGACCAGTTTGAAAAAAAATCCCTTGGCTCGCTCATAGAGTCGAGGCACACTAGAAACTGGTTTTGTAAACGAGTGTCAATGTGCGTGTAAAGTAGCACTGGAAGCGACGATGTCTTGCTGAGCGATTCTCACCCTTATGGTGGTCTAGTGGGAAGTTGTTTGACTGTAGGTACTTATAGAATAAAAGAGGCTGCGGAGCGGGATAGGGAGAGGGCTGATCCTGCCCGAACAAAAGGGTGACGTCGCCGAGATCCGCCAACGGGGCCGCGGGCAGCCAGAGCATGGGGAGCTCTAGTTGCCGTGTAGGATTAGGTTGGTCCGGAAAGCTGCCAATAGGGGCCGGTGAGGGCCTGTAGCCTTCCCTGGGAATGGGTTGAGTTGAACATGGCGCCATGGGAGGAAGACTGGACAGCACCTGTACCCGGTCTTCTTCCCGTAGGGCGTCTTCGGTCGGCAGTCGAGGTGGTTTTTAGTGGAAACACCACGTACTCCGGCTCGCATTTCCCCCAGGAGCCGGAGATCCGAAGGGATTTTCCACCTCGAAAAAAAAAAAAAAAAAAAAGGTACTTATAGAATGCAGAACTCGAAACAATATTTAGTAAGTCAGTTATTATGTATGATGTCATTTTGCTTTATTTTCCGTAATGACGGCTCACCTTTCGATCAATTCGAGAGGTTTGTCGAGGTTATTGGTTTATTTTTTATTTTTTTAATGCATACTTCAACAACTTTACCCTCACATTCACAGGTCGTTGACGTAGATAATCATAGGTTGGCTCATTTTCAATATTGCACGTGAATATCGATCTGCATTACAATGTTGTAAGGAAACAATTAACGAATTGCGAATACCTACGCGAGTTTGTGTAATAATATGGTATTTTTTTGCTTTCTATACTTTGTTTTATTTTTGTTTAGTATTTTACAAATATTCAGTCAACGGATAGTCGGATACAAAGAATACTGAGGTGAATGATGTATCATCATCATCATCATCTCCCTAGCGTTATCCCGGTTGCATCCAAGACTTTCACGCCTTGGAGCCCGGGGTCCGCTTACTGGTCTAACCAGATATGACAGAATATCAACTTTTCCACAGAGCGACTGCCGTCTGACCTCCGCAACCCAAAGGGATAGCGATATTCCATGGTTTGGACCAGTATCAGTTTATTTGAGGGTACTGATTCCCCGTAACGACTGACAAAGATCTTCATCACAGCCAGGACCGACGGTTTAACGTGCTCTCCGAGGCACGGGGCAAGCGATAATTAACAATTTAATACGCACTTAACTTCGAAAAGTCATTGGTGCGTGCCGTGGATTCGAACCCGATACCCTCTGCATGGCAGTCCATTGGTATATCGGTGCCTCCTTTCGAGAGGTTTGTTGAGTGCATTGGTTTATTTTTATTTTTTTAATGGATACTTCACCAACCTTGCCCTCACATGCACAGTTTGCTGACGTAGATAATTATACTTAGGTTGGCTCATTTTCAATATTGCATGTGAATATCGATCTGCATTACCACAGATTTAATAGTCTTAGTGCATTACAATGTTGTAAGGAAACAATTAACGAATTGCGAATACCTACGCGAGTTCGTGCAATAATATGGATTTTTTTTCTTTCTATACTTTGTTTTATTTTTGTTTAGTATTTTACAAATATTCAGTCAACTGATACTTGTGATAGATATATTAGCAATCACATTAATTTTAGCATAGGAATATTAACTTAGCATTTAGCAAATTAAATATTGTTGCGAAATTTCGTGAAGTGTGAAGCTTCGTGCGCGATTCGGTTCGTTCATAATTTCTTGGTAATGCGAGAAACGCGTTTATGTATTTGATAAGCTTTTGTCTAATGTTTATTGCTGCATCTATAATTGATAATAATATGAACTAATTCGCATATTAATAAATTTCACACTTCACATAAAAATATTATTAATGATCGTCATAGTTAGCAAATAGCATAGCAATAGCAATTAGCATGCTAATAGTCACGAATTCGCATGCTAATTAAATTTATGCGAAATCGCATTAATTACCATCACTAATGGATACAAAGGACACTGAGGTGAATGATGTATATCATATTTATATAAATCATCCCTCATACTCATGTAGGTATGTATTAAATTACTGACTGACATATCATAGGAGAGCCCCTAGAATGAATTTGTTAGTAAGTTAGCATCTCATAAGGATAGATTTTCATTTTCTACCGTAGGGATTTAAATTGTTTGAAATTTTGCTGATTTTTATACTGGCACTATTATAATGCGAGGGAAATATAGTATTTCTATTAAAAAAATTGCTCTCTTTGGGACCATCCAAAACAGCCAACGAATTTACAAGCGCCAATCTTCTGTATATATATAAAATTCTTGCGCTACTGACTGACTGACAGACAACGCAAAGCCAAATCGATTGGACGCACAAAGCTGAAATCCCCATGTATGTTCCTTGGGGACCGTAGGGGTGCACTAAGAAGGGATTTCCCGAAATTCACACGGGATTGGGAATAAAAAAATTGTGCGGGTGTAGTTGCGGGCATCCTCTAGTTTTATATTTGTTGTATATTATTTTTTTATTTATAACTAGAGGACGCCAGCAGCTACGCCTGCAATTTTTTTTTTATTTACCCGTTTTGGCCGATCCCGTGGGAATTTCGGGAAATGCCTTCTTAGTGCACCCCTACGGTCCCCAAGGAACATACATGCCAAAATTCAGCTTCCTGCGCCCAATAGTTTCGGCTGTAGCGTGTCTGTCAGTCAGTCAGTAACGCAAGGATTTTATATATTAAGATAATACGCGGCAAACGAGCAGACGGATCGCCTGATGGTAAGCAATTACCACCGCCTATGGACACAAGCAACACCTTAGGACTCAAAAGTGCGTTGACGCCCTTTGGGGTTGGCAGGGATAGGATATGGATTGGGATGAGGGAGAAGGAATAGGGGATAGGGCCTCCGGCACTCTCACTCACCGAACGAAACGCAACAGTATAAGTACTGTTAGTACTGTTACTTTACGTCGATTTTTATTACTGAACGAATGACATCATATCAACTTTGAAGACACTTGCAAACTGAACAGGCACTCTAATTACACTCAAATAGAATAATATTTTGTTTGCTTTCTGATTTGAATAGTGTGTATTTAACATAAAGTTATTTTCTTAAAGTTTCCTAGAGATTTTTACGTCGCAAAATATCTATAGGTTATTAGGGTTCCGTAGTAAACTACAAGGATCTCTTATATTCTTTTGTAGTAGTTGACTGGTCGCCGTGAAAACCCTTAGCGAAATTTCAAATGTCATTTAATTGAATCCTTTTATTCTTATTTGTGAAGCAACGAACAAATCAAAAAACTTTTAGCTCTTTTATGGTACACAGATCCGTTTTATCTTAACGTGACTTTGACATTAACAAATCGAAAAAGTGGCAACACTTTCGAATCGTTTATCTGATTTATTTGGTATTTTGCTTATTAAAAACTGGCCTAATGCTCAAGTGGTTGATGACCCTGTCTGCCAAAAGGTTGTCGATACCCAAGAAAAATATTTATTTGATGAACTCGATGATTTATTCTGCGTTTTTGTGTGAATTATCTATAATAATTATGATTCATTATATTAAAGAATATATATTTTATTTTAGTATGTTAATCGGTTATCTGATCATCATAGTACAGGCTCTGCCTAGTTTGACATCAGATTATAATATTAATAAATGCGGTCAAGTAAAATCACCATTTTTCCTCTACTAGTATACAAAGTCACTTGTCCTCCCTGACATGTCATCGCAGAGCCCAAACTACTGAGGCTCATAACATATTTTTTTATAGACTCACGCATATATCCCCGAGAGGGTAGGCAGAGGTGTAATATTACACCCACATTTAGAACTTGTCATGTGGTGAATTTGGTCTTTTTATGATAAAGGCACCAACTAGGAAAGGATTATTTGATGTTCAACCCGTTGAAAAGTCGTTAACTTTGAAACTAGTACTATAGAAATCTCATTGCCACAAAAACTACTGAACACAAATGAAAAAAGAACCTTTTATCCAAATAACCTAAACCACGCGGGCAAAGCCGCGGGCAAAACAAAGTTATACAAATTTTGTGATCAAGAATATTAAATAAAACCGTTAATTTGAAACTAAAACGTTACTTTAAGTTGATTTATTACTAAAACATTAATAAGGGCCTTCCCCGCGAAATTATTTAAGACTATACGTATACCTGTTAAATTTATTCTTGTCAGCGTGTTTTAAAAGTTTTAGTCGCCATTTTTTGCCAACACATCCTTCCTTATTTAACAAAAAACATACAAATGACCGTAAATAGGTATATGACGATCCGTTTTGGCTCACACGTAGCCATAAAAACCAATTTACAAAAACTCTTTACAAATGATATACTTAAAACTTACGAATCACTCTGACTGTTGATAAAAATTACAATATGAAAACCGCATGAATATACGTTTAGTAATTTTTAAGTTTATCGCGAACAGACGGACAAACTTAAATCTTGAGCAATCCCAGAGTAATTGGCCACACGAAAAAAAAAATTATTGTAAGATCCAAATTTTCCACTGCCTCCGTGGTTCAGTGGATAGTGGATGCGTCTGTAGATCGGTCCCGGGTTCGATACCCAGCTCGGGCAAAAGTGTTACCGAGTTTTTCCGAATTATCAGTAGCAGCACGGAGTCTGACAATGTGTCCGGTAAAGGCAAATAGGCTCACCCCCTATTACGTGGGCCTAAAAAATCGAAGGATGGCGAAATTGGAATGTAATATTACACCTCTGCCCACCCCTTCAGGGATAAGGGCGTGAGTCTATAATATAAAAATTAAATAATAAAAATGAGCCTAGTTTTCTTCTTCCTTTCTTTTCGTGTGTGTGACTCTGTGGCCAACTCTGTTGTCGGAGTAAACGCAATGTCACTGACTGAGCATAAAATTTGACGCTGTATATTCTGTGTCCATAAAACAGGTTTGGATATAGGTATGACCTCTAGAAACTGTGTCGTTATATTTGCTTAGTTCAACTTGGCCGTGGTCTATTGACTTAGTTTTCCTTTATAAGTGACTTTAATAAACCAAGTTGATGTTGTGAACATTTTATTAAACCTTTGTGAATAGCAGAGTGCGTAAATACAGGTAGAGAAGTACTCGCTTGTGCCTGAGACTTCACCTGCATTTCGGTCAATTATCGGGCCAAAAAGTATTCTGCAATTTTTTCTTGAAAATGCGTTCGGTAGTTTTTGCGTGAAAGCGTTCGAAACATAATAACATATCCATCAATCCTTACATTAACCATTTAAGTCTCCAAAATTACCTAACGATACTTGACCTTAGAAAAGAACCATGGTCACTGTGGCCTCCAAAGTACGACTCTTTGTGCCATGAACAACATGGTAGCGCTTTAATGTAAATGCTATTTCAACCAGTGGTCATCTACACAAGTGCTGACATCTGCCAAAGTTGCTTTACTTTGCCGATTTTTCACGAACGACTTGTTAAAACACGCTATGAACGCTACAATGTATAAATAGTAATCGCTTGTAAAATTTGCAATACCGCGATTCAGTTTCTTGTACGTAGTTCCGACGGTATCCGTTAGATGTCGACACTGTGTATGTCCGCCATTGTTGATTACATCAGTTCTGTTGTACGAAGCTACCGCTAATTCAAATACATGTTTTTTATTATTTATCATGAGCTGATTTTAGAATTGACGTAATTCTGTTAGATTAGACTTAACATAATCTGTTAATGATTAATGCATGTCAGTCTTGCATATTTTATTATTTACGCTACATATGCCTCTTCGTACAGCGATGGATTAAGAATACTAAGAGTCGCCCCATTTCATTCCGTGAGTGTCGTGAGACGTAACGCTACTAAGGATACTCGAAGCAAATAGTATTATAATGTAGGAAGGGGGGTAGGAAGAGGGAAGGGATAAAATCTTGAATTCAAACCATACGTAGAGTTGGATGTTGCTTTTTCGTCGTCTGTATCACGCTGGGTCGAAGATTTGACTGGATTTAATCTACTCTATAATTACGTACTTACTATACGTGTGGTATAGTTATAGAGTAGACTTAATCGAATTAAATCGATAGTAAATCAGCAGAGGCCTATGTCCAGCATTGGACCGCGAAAGGCTATACAGGGTGTAAAAAGACCCTTAACGAAAACTGAAATCCCATGTTGTACCAATCACTATGAACATTTTTTACTTCGGCACCATACCTGGGAAATTACTGGTTCAGGAGAAATTGAGGCTCAAAGTTAGTATTGAATTTTTCTAATTAGGAACAAAATCGATGCATTTACCCCGCCAATATGTTCTTTAGATGCCCTATGACCCCATGGATAAGTAGGTATTTCGAGCATTGCACGCGCGCGCTTTTAATTGCGGTTTAAAAAATGTAAAAACTTTAAATTCTTTCCCAGGTATTATTTTTGGTTAGTATGACTTGACATGATGTCCACAACGAGTACACTTCGGCTTGGTGATGGGTCTTGTGACACCTTGTATATATGATGATGATATTAATTAGTGTGATCATCCTCTTAGCGTTATCCTAGTTTTCAATCTCGGGTCCGCTTCCTAGTCTAACCGGATTTGGCTGAATATTAGCTTTTCCACAGAGCGACTGCCTGGCTGACCTCTGCAACCCAAAGGGATAGCGATATTCCATGGTTTAGACTAGTGTCAGTTTATTTAGAAGGTACTGACGCCCTGTAACGACTGTCAAAGATCTTCATGACAACCGGGACCGACGGCTTAAGGTGTTCTCCGAGGCACGGGACAAGCGATAATTAACAATTCAATACGCACATAACTCCGAAAAGTCATTGGTGCGCGCCGTGGATTCAAACCCGATATCCTCTGCATGGCAGTATGTTGGTATCTCTACTAGGCTATCGCTGCCTGATGATGATATTGGAGTATATTGAATAAAATGTACTGTGCTTTTTGAAATTGCTATTATCCCACAATACTCCAAAAAGACGTATTTTCTTTTCTTTATATTTTTCCATTTAAAAGAGTAAAAATGACTAAAATCTACACAGTAGTTTTAGAGTTTACCGTTCAATAACAAACATACAATAATTTTCCTCTTTATAACATGAAGTGCTGTCATTTTCATAGTATTTTACGTCGTTGCGAAGTTAAATATACCATTGAGGACGCCGACTTTAGTTAAAGCAAATATAACTAGGCACTCTTGAACTTGGAATTATTTAATATACTTTGCATTACATTTGCATTTGTGTATGTTGAAGTTATTTCGTTAAGTGATATTTTTATAGTTTGAATTAGTATATGATGCTAACGATAGTATTTAAGTTATATATTATAGTTATGACGTACCTGAAAATCTGTATATATATAAAATTCTTGAGTTTCTGTCTCACAGTTAAGCATGTATTGTATTATTTGGCATGTATGTTCCTTGGGGTCCGTAGGAGTGCACTCAGAAGGGATTTCCCGAAATTACCAAGGGATCAGGCAGAGACGGCATCCTCTGACATATGCACACTAAGCCCAAGTAAAAAATAATTCAATGGAACATTTTCTTATCTGACCGACATAAACAATTAAATATGTTTCCAATATGTGGAACTAAAAGTACAATATAAAAAATTCCATTCAATTATTTATCTGTTTATATAAAATCCTTGCGTTACTGACTGACTGACAGACACGCTACAGCCGGAACTATTAGACGCAGGAAGCTGAAATTTAGCATGTATCTTCCTTGGGGACCGTATGGGTGCACTAAGACAGGATTTCCCGAAATTCCCACGGGATCGGACAAAACGGGAAATTCGAAAATATGTGCGTGCGAAGCCGCTGGCGTCGACTAGTATAAAATAAATTCTTAACCGTCACACGGACCTAAGTTCATTTGCCTAACATATGTCATGATTTATTTATATACATTTATATAACGTTCTGTCCACAGATAATATAATACTGTACTAGTAGTTCTGTTTAATTTAAATTGTCTTTCGGGATATATACCACGTACCTTTGTTTGGAGTACATCCGTGAACATGGCGCTTGCAACAGTGCCGAAATATCGGTTACTCCAAACAAAGGTACGTGGTATACCTATATCCCGAAAGACAATTTAAATTTAGTTTAAATGACCACGAAAGTTTAAATTCCTATATAGTAGTTCGGTGACTTTACTCCAGACGCGGTCAGTCAGACTGAAGCTAAATTTTATAAAGTGGACTTAGATTTTACTGGGACTTAACTTTGAACTTTAGGCTGTATACGGACTTAGTGTTCTTCTTAGCACTCATATTCCTTTTCCCATCCAGGATGCCAACGCATTTGTGACTCCCCTGTTATTGCTGGTGTTTGAGGTGGTAGTAATCGGCTACCATCAGGCGATCCGTCTCCTACTGGCTACCACATAAAAATAGAAGTTGTGAATCACGCAAAGCATTCTCTTTTGTTGGGTCAAACCTACAATACTCTGCGCCTGCGCAGTTCTAAACGTCGTAGCGACCGCTTAAATCATTATAGGAGACCGGGTATGATTGTCACACGGGTTGGTTGTCACAGAGGTCATAATAGAATATCGAGTGGTCGAATAAGTCCATTAAACGGCATGTCGGAATACGCTGACATGTGGTACAAATGGATGTGCTACTCCCTCGCTCCTATCACACCGTTTAATTGTCTGTTATGGCCTCTGTGACAACCAACCCGTGTGACAACCATACCCGGTCTGCCCTACGCCCTATGGCTCATTTCCGCTTTGATTGGTAATGATTAGCACTATGCACGTGGCAGCAACTGATGAACTTGAATCACAATATTCACTAATGGCTAGACACTTGCACTTGCACTAATCAAAGCGGAAATAACCTATACATGTTATCATATAAAATAAATTCAAGTTTAATTAACACACTTTCTTCATATCCTAATAAAACCGCAAGTATAGTACTTTACCAGCAAACCATTCTAATTGTTTTAAATTTCTGGTCTGACCACATCCTTATTTGTATATTCTAACCATGTAAAACTAATAGTTAAGTAAAACGATTTATTTAAATTAAGTTTACACGATTAATTATGTCTTATTGTTCACGTTTTATGTAATTTTAATTGATTATTTCATTATTCTACTATAATGAAATCAATCTAATTTGAATATACAATATATGCGCCTGTCGGTATTTACACGTATTTCTCCTAAACTACGCAACAGATTTTGATAATATTTGCATTGCTATTTTGAGACTTTAGGCATGAATACCTTCGAGATTCGGATTGTTTGTAGAGTTTATAGCTGGCTGCTGACTTGCTGTTTTAAAGTGTCACAGAAATGATTGAATACGTGTGAAACCGTGATCGGCTTGGTAGTTAAAATTAAAGACATTAAAATAGGGGTTGAATGTAAGAAAATATGCTGATTTTGAAATGGTTGGATATAACGTATAATTTCACTGTCTGATAACCCGAGATAAAACAGTAATCTATACAAACCAGGCTCATTTCTTGCAAACACGTGAACCGTTGCTACATAATTATGGCCCCATGTATCTACTCATAAAAAGCTGTACCGTACCTAAGTGGTCGAACACGTGTCGTTAAACCTGAACAACTTATTCAAATTTGTCTGTTCCAACATTTACATTATAAATACTATTCCATAAATTTATAATTAGAAATGCCATGCGGTTTCACACATCTCGTCCATAGAGAACCGGATCCTCGAATTTTCTTCTCGTGCTCTTTTTCTTTTTGTCTAGCTCCTAAATGTTGTAGCGTGATGATACAAAATCTAGAGCCTTCCTTATGAAACGTTATTTCCCGTTTTTATTATGGCTATATGCCCTTGCGTTTCGAGCATGGCACTTCAATTTAGAATCATTGAAATTCATAGGTGAATTTGACATTCATAAGCGTCACATTTTCAAGTTCGGTCTGTGTAGAGAGTCTTGAGGAGGCCTGCGTCCAACAGTGGACGTCTATCGGCTAATATAAATCAGTTTGACAGTTGACTTTTATATTAGGTACTAGACTTACTAGAAGCAATGAATACAGATTTACATAGAAGCGCAGTTCTTAAGGATTTCGTATGCCGATTCCAAGTAGGGACTGTCTCCAGTTTAGTTCGTAGTTGGCTGCGCCGCGGTTGGTGCTCGTGTAGTTAAGATACACAGGAGGAACGTTCGTTTCTCTTGCTCTCGTAGAGACAGCTGTCACAGCGCGACTGCCACGTCACCAATCGGCAATTTGCGTCACAGAAAGTTTGTTTTCAAAGCGCCCATAGGAAATGCGCCTCTATGTAAATATCTGAGCTCTTTGCTAGAAGGTACTAGAGTATCAGTAGCTACGCTTGCAAACTTCATTTTAATTATACCATTTATGCCCGATCCCGTGGGAATTTCTTACCCCCAATAGTTTCGGCTGTACATTGTCTGTCAGTCAGTTAGGTACATAAGAATTTTAGTATACCGAGGTAAATATCATAACATAACTTCACGCCTTTTATCCCCGAAGGGGTAGGCAGAGGTGTATTCACACCCACACTTCGCCAGTCATGTTTCGGTCTCAATGTAATAGGGGGCGAGCCGATTGCCTTCCGGTCACATTATTAAGCGAGCGATAATTAACATTATTAATACACATAACTTCGAAAAGTCAGAGGTGTGTGCCTGGGGATCGAACCCGAGACCATCGCCGCCGAGGTAAATCTTAATATATAAAATCCTTGCGTTACTGACTGACTGACAGACACGCTACAGCCGAAACTATTGGGCGCAGGAAGCTGAAATTTGGCATGTATGTTCCTTGGGGACCGTAGGGGTGCACTAAGAAGGGATTTCCCGAAATTCCCACGGGATCGGCCAAAACGGGTAAAAATGCAGGCGTAGCTGCTGGCGTCCTCTAGTATTGTTGTAATTTAATCATTGTTTTTTCTTCCCAGGTGGAAATCATCTTCCACGGCGCAGCCACGGTAAGGTTCGATGAACCGTTGAAGACAGCCGTCGAGATAAACGTCAGGGGTACCAGGGAGATGTTCAAGTTGGCGCGAGGCTGCAGCAAGCTGAAAGCGTTCGTGCATATATCTACTGCTTACAGGTAAGTCATGAATACTGCTACCTTCTTATTTTCTTCGCCTTATCACATTATCTGGGGTCGGCTCTCCTTGTCTGCCTTCTCCATTTTGCTCTATCTAGAGCATCAACCCTCATGTCCTTGAGATCTTTTTGGACTGATGAGAGCCACGTGGCAGGAGGTCTTCCGGAGCGTCGCGTCGTTGTCGGTAGATTTAGGGCCACTCGTACCATGATCTTCAGGACGGCTGAGCACATGTCCATACCATTGAAGGCGTCGCTCTTTTACCTTCTCGGCAATGGGGGCAACCTTGTAGCTTCCTCTGACGTGGATGTTGCGTACTTTGTCGAGCATAGTGACATTCTTTTGGTCTTGGAATCATACAAGACCATTAACACGGTTTTAGAGGGTACAAGGACGCCTTCCTTGCACTCTACTAGGGCAATTCCTGCTTAGCGCGTCCAAGTCGCGGGGGTGGGCACCCCTCACTTCAGTAGGCCGAAGTGTGTAGGTGGCTAAGTTTAAGCATGGACCCAGTCTCGAAGGGTATAACTCGAACCCTTGCCCTGGGTTACGGGCGAAGACCTCAACGGCTGCGAAGGCGAAGATGGATATCATCAGTAAGGCGGAGCAGGCGGAAGGGGTACAAACCTAAAGTTAGGCTGACCTCACGTATTGGGGTATCAGGCTGCTTTAGGTCTGCACCATCAGGCGGGATGTTGCAGTAGGGTTGGCGGCGAGGGTCTGATAATAAGATCCATCGGCGGCACACAAGCTTCCCAAGGAGGTTACCGTCTTGGTGTCAGGCGGTAGCCAGCCATAAAACTTATAGCCACTTTTTATCCTTGTCCGTGAATACTGCTAACATGCCTACAAAATTTATATTGTAAACTAGCTAAGCCGGCGAACTTCGTAGGTACCGCCATTTTCTTGCGAGTTCCTTTGAAGTTAAGAAGCTTATAATTAGTAACTGTCTCCTTGGTCCAGTGGATGGCGTATGCGACTGCTGATAAGAGGTCCCGGGTTCGATTCCCAGGTCGGGCAAAAGTGTTACTGGGTTTTTCCGATTTCTCAGTAGCAGCACGGAGTCTGGTGATGTGCCCGGTAACGGCAATAGGCTCGCCCCTTATTACGTGGGACCTAAAAATTCATGGCGAAATGTGGGTGTAATCTTATCCCTCTGCTTACCCCTTTGGGGATGCAGGCGTGAGTCTATAAATAAGAAAATAAAATAACTTATAATTAAACTAGAGTACTAACTACTAAAGGATGCCCGCAGCTACGCGCCACATTAATTTTTTTATTTTACAATTTCTTCCTGAACCCGTGGTAATTTTGGGAAAAATGGTAAAATAAGACCAGTAGCGGTTGTGCGTAGTCAGTCAGTCAGTAACGCAAGAATTTTCTATTTAGACAGATTGGAAAAGCACACGGGCTTCTTTTTATTGCAAGAATATAAAAAGAAGAGGTTGAAATTAGGGATAAAATCAATTCTGCGGCCAATCTTTTGGAGCATATCCTGGAGCAGTAAAATAAATAATTTTCTCATTGTTTTGCAGCAACTGCCCCCAGACCGTGATCGGTGAGAAATTCTACGACAGCCCAGTCCCGGGTGAAAAGCTGATCGACCTGGTCGAGACCATGGATGAGAAGGTTATCAATAACATTACCCCTGGGTAAGTTCAGCCAGGTATATCCTGCTTCATCAAACAGCCTCTCGCATATAGGATTTGCTGCAATTTTTCCTTCTCTCAGCATAGTTTTTTTTATCATATTAGGCGGTAAACAAGCAGACGGATCGCCTGATGGTAAGCAATTACCCATGTACACAAGCAACACCACAAGAGTCACAAGTGCGTTGCCGCCACTTAGGGGTTGGGAAAAGAGATAAGATGAGGGAGAAGGAATAGGGGATAGGGCCTCCAGCGCTCTCAAGTATTTGCTTCGTGTATTTTCCCCTACTTGCACGTTGGCGTTAGCCAGTCGGGTTGACTTACCAGATATACAGAATTTGGCAAAACAGGTTGGCCATTTTCTGGATATGTGGTTTGTTGGTATCTGGTTTGATGACGATTTTCACGTCTCTTCGCAAAGGCACTATTTGTTTTGCGTATTTTTATTAGTAACGTCTTTAGACACTCACGGAATGAAATATGGTAGTAACTCCGAAACCACCCTTAGTTTACTATTTCTATAAATGCATGGATCAATGGATGTATGCCTATCTGTCTCTCTTGGACACAAAAACTATGAACAGATTTTAATGAAACTGTGCAGTGATATAGCTTATACCTACCTCATCATCCTCCTAGCGTTATCCCAGTTCAATCTGGGGTCCGCTTGCTAGTCTAACCGGATTTGGCTGAATATTAGCTTTACCACGGAGCGACTGCCTGTCTGACCTCCGCAACCCGAAGGGATAGCAATAGTCCATGGTTTGAACTAGTGTCAGTTTATTTAGAAGGTACTGACGCTCTATAACGACTGTCAAAGATCTTCATGACAATCGGGACCGACGGCTTAACGTGCTCTCCGAGGCACGGGACAAGCGATAATTGACAATTTAATACGCACATAACTCCGAAAAGTCATTGGTGCGCACCGTGCATTCGAACCTGATACTGTTGGTTGGTATCTCCACTAGGCTATCGCTGCCTAGCTTATACCTACCTACATCATAATAATATAATATACAGAACATATGTTTAGCCTTGTCGTAAAAACTGACACATACGCGGTACATATCTTTGTATTACTTAATTGATGAAATACGTATAAAAAAGTTGGCTCCATGATCATTACGAAAATCAATGATCACGATGTGTTATTTTAGTATTCTTTATTCTATGGTTATTTTCCATCAAGCCAACAAAAGCATTAGTCTAGCAAGAGACTCTACAAAAAAATATTTTTTTTTATCCATCATTAGCAGTAGGTACAAGTTAGTAAAGAAAATAATACATCACGATTTTTTTCCTGTTTACTTACTAAATATAAAGCACTTATGTATAATAAATGTAAATTAAGCTTGGCAGGTCCAAAGTATCTTTTTTTATGTAAAGGAAGTTCAAAGATCTTTTTCGAGTGTTAATAGCGCACCTTAGTAGCGCTCTAAAACGTGTTTTGGCTTGCCGGTTGTAATAGATCGGAAAAGTCAAGCAACCATTGCACAGGTATCCAATTGGATAGGTGACCACGGGTGATGTTTACATCAGAGTGTTACAGGGTTTTATATGTAGTAGAGCCTTGCTGATTTCAGCATGAATGGGCCGGCTCGACCGGGGAAGTACTATCCTCTCACAGAAAATCGACGTAAAGTACGGTACCTAAAGTGTTGCGTTTCGTTCGGTGAGTGAGAGTGCCGGAGGCCCTATCCCCTATTCCTTCTCCCTCATCCCACTCCTCATCCTATCCCCATTCTCAACCCCAAGGGGCGGCAACACACTTGTGACTCCTGTGGTGTTGCTTGTGTCCATGGGGGGCGGTAATTGTTTACCATCAGGCAATCCCTCTGCTCGTTTGCCGCCTATTAACATAAAAAAGGGTTTGGGAGGACACATAAAGCTGTCGGTATCAGTTCTTGTTTTTGTTGATTGGTTCATGTTGGACGGCTTCGCGGGGTCAATAAACTCCGTCACCAGAGTAGGCCACTCACTTACACGAAAATAAAAAAGGTCTACATTTACTAATATTTTGTCTCTCTTCCACAGTTTACTCGGCGATTTCCCAAACACATACGCGTATACAAAGGCCGTAGCTGAAGATATTGTACAAGCATACTCCAAGGGTCTACCAGTGGCCTTATTCAGACCTTCCATTGGTAAGCAAATATCATCATCTTCATCTCAGTCTTCATCCACTGCTGGACATAGGCCTCTCCGAAGAATCTGCACAGATTGATGAGGCTGAAAACTTTGTTTGGTTGAACGGGCTAAACTCAGGACCTACTGGTTCGATTTGAATAATTATTTTTGTGTTGGTTAGTCCGTTAATCGAGAAAGGCTATACGCTATGTAATATCAAGCTAAGAGCCACGGGTGCCGATTAGTAGCACTAATCGACACAAGTAACACAAGTATTACCGTAGGCTCAGCTAGTATCTAAGAAATGATAGGGCAGCGCGCATGGACTGAATTGCCGCTTACAATAGATTTGCGAATTATAGCGATGTTGCCAGAGTAAAGGTCACTACTTGGATGGGTGGCCGCTGTGGAGAAAGACAGATCAAGGGCGAGGCACGTTAGTCCCGATTTTGTCTCAAAATAAGAATTGTTTGGTCATGTCGGAGATACGGTCTATAGAATTCAACTCAGAATTGGTCACACTCATCATCAGCCTTTAATAGTCCACTGCTGGACTAGGCCTCTCCTTGGAAAGGAGGAATTGGCCTACTATACCACGCTGGCCAAGCGGGTTGGTATAGGGCTTGTATCAAGTTTTCCATCTCTTACAGTGCTGTTCTCTGCATAATATGCTCCCTCTGTCGGCTCTTACGACACCCATGGGATGATATGGGGTGGTGACAATTCGTATTCTTAATCCGTCACACATTCAAACAAATAGACAACTTTAATTTTGTTATTATATTTCCAGTGATCGGCACAGCCCGAGAACCTGTGGCTGGCTGGATCGACAACGTTTATGGACCCACTGGTGTAAGTATTTCCTTATTCTATATCAGGCATTCGTATTCTATCTTCGAGCTCCATCATCAGAATGACTCAGTAGTACTATATTTTGTACCTACACCAATAAAATTAAATATACTTACACATAATTGGTCAGTTTCATCATGGTCTAGAAGAGGTCAAAATTCTTCAGCACGGAATCTGGTAACGTGCCCGGTGACGATTAAAAGCTCGCTCCTTATTACTTCAGACATAAATTCATGGCGAAATGAGGGTGTATTACACCTCTGTTTAACTCTTCGGGGAAATAGGCGTGAATCTAGAAAAAATAACAATGTATAAATTATTCTTTCCAGGTGGTAGTTGGAGCAGCCGTTGGCCTCCTCCACGTGCTGAACTGCAACCCCAAGGCAGTGGCAGACCTGGTGCCTGGAGACATGGTGGTCAACGCGTGCATAGCAGCCGCCTGGAAGACAGCCAAGGAGTACCCCGCCAACCATGAAGACGCACCCCCACCGGACCTGCCGCCGCCTGTTTATAACTATGTGTCATCGGAGCAGAAACCTCTGACTTGGGGTATGTAAAGAAACATTGAATTTTGTAGCTATTGCATTTGCAAATAAAAGTAGTAAAAGTTACTACTTTATCAAAACGGCTTCGTCCGTTTAGAATGGTTCACAATTGATTT
Source organism: Euclidia mi (assembly GCA_944739405.2). Lineage (NCBI taxonomy): Eukaryota > Metazoa > Arthropoda > Insecta > Lepidoptera > Erebidae > Euclidia > Euclidia mi. The sequence goes on from OX123211.2 coordinate 11,990,645, forward strand.
TCCAGCCTAGCACAGGCTGTCTGTATACTTTCGTTATTTACATAATCATTATTATTCAAGTCAATTTATTCATGTATGTATCGGCAGAGGTTTTGAGGTTCCGATACCTTGGCCTTGTCGCAAGCACTATGATCCGTATGTATATGTTTACATCATTATGCCCACCTAAAGGCAACCACTGCTAGGCGTAGGCCATCGCAAAGCTCTCTGCTGCCCACGATCCTAACAAAATTATCGGTTCACCTTGTGCATGCCTACCTACCTACCCCTTAAGGTGGACTAGTCTTGGAATTGAGCTGAATGTTTAAGCAGCCCATCCTAACAAGGCGTCTATATGTCGCCAGAATATAAACCTATGGGCAAAAATTCAAGGGCTTGCTTTATATCCACAGAGAAATTCATGAAGTTTAATGAAGTGTACGGCTTCCAAGTGCCAACGGTTCAGGCGATCTACTACTACCTCTTCACCCTGACTTCCTCCAAGTTCATCTACAATATATACTGCTTCTTACTGCACTGGATTCCGGCGTATATTATCGACGGAATTGCTATCCTCATTGGAAAGAAGCCTATGTAAGTATTCTATTGGAGAAACACACTTGAAATTTATTAATCCACTAGGATTTACTGGCGGATCCACCCACGTGGGAGTCAGTTATTGAAGTAAAAAGTACCCTATGTCACTGTCCAGTCTTGTGGCTATTTCCACACATTAAAATCATACCATATCATGGCTCCGTTGGGATATGAAAGGAGGAAAAATAAGCGCAACTTTGCATTTACACACTTACAATTTTAGTTTGGATTTTAAAAGAGTTTGGCCATCTCTGGTGTTGGACTTTATAGACCGTTCTAAGAACGCCGAGGTGGCCAACGATTCTAATCCTGAGACAAGAACCCGGCACAACAGCTTCAGGTGCCTTTTGAAGCACATGAGCCCTCTGACCAAAATGCCAAAGTAGATCAGTCACCCAGTAGGCACCTACTGGGTGACTGATCTACTGTGGCATTTTGGTTGTGGCAATTGTCTTTGAAATTATTGGAATGACGAAGCGGTTCCAATATTTATTTTCTTGATAATTAAACCAATTTTTCTTATTGCAAAAATTTACGACAGTACCAGAAAATAATTTCTGTTTTTTCCACTTCTGTGGATCTCGAATGGTCCAATGATACAGTACGTCTTGTGCTATTAGAAGTTTAAAATCACCAGCCAGATGTCAACTGTCATGCGGGTGTAGCCTTTAAAAAAATATATTTTAATGTATTTTCTTTTTTACAGGTTAAGAAAAGCCTACACGAAAATAACAAAATTCTCCGAAGTGATGGCGTATTTCGCGACAAGAGAGTGGAAATTCGACAACAGCAATACTCAGAAACTATTCAAAGAATTATGTGATGCAGACAAACATATGTTTGATTTTGATATGGATGCTGTGGTTTGGAGTGATTATTTCTATAGTTATATCAGAGGCGTCAGGGTATATCTACTCAAAGATCCCGTAGAAACCATCCCTCAGGGCCTTAAAAAACTTAACAGACTAAGGATTCTCCACTACGTTTTCTGTTCTATCTTAACTCTTTTATGTCTAAGGCTACTCTACGGAATTCTTAGCGGTATTTTAGGTTTCTAATTGTGTTGGTTAGTGTATAGCCTTTTTGGGCAATGATTAGTTTTCAAATGAATGTTCTTGCAGTGTTGTAATTGCATCCAAATATGATTAGAATTATGCGTAGGCTAGTTTAGCGGTGCGGAACGGAGATGAGATGAGCAGAGCGGAGTGAAGTTGAGCGGAAATGACAGAAATGTTGATATAACCTTTTGAAGAAATCTAAATTTGATAGTCAAGAGCAACTTAGCTTCGCTCAGCAGCTCATCTTTACTTCGCTCCGCTAATGTCAAAGCTACATTTTCCCGTGCGTTATCTGAGAGATATGTGTCTGTTTTTCTGTTATGTTTTAGTTTTCAGCCACAAGTTGTACAATATTTGAACAATTTTAATACCTTTTATTTATTTATACCTACTGTTAATTTTCACTGCTTAATTTGAATTACAAAGTTGCCATTTAAAACCGGCTATAACTAAAAAAGGTAGTATGACTATTTACAAATATCTAAATTATAGGTTTCGGCAGTTATTTACCTAAGCTAAACAATACTCTGTATATAGTGGAATTATATTTTAGAAGAATATAGTTTTTTAGTAATTAAATACAATTGAGTAAAAATGACAAAAGGTTGGAATAAAAACCGCCTGGTGATTTATATTTTCATTTTGATTGGTCTTAGGACATACCTACACATTCTGACTTATCCGTCCATTTAGATCTTCAATTCGCTTACCGGATTAAGCACTATTCAGGAAGCCGCTTTTTAGGAATTTGTGCCAAATTTCTAAGAAGGCGCGAATCTTAAGGGGGGTATGGGCTCTCACCCCACTCTTGTTGATCATCCTTCATAATAGCATTGAATGAAAATAAAAAACTGAATGACCAAATAAAAAAAATCCTATTTTGAAGCGAACCTAGAAATGAATCTCACGAATGACCGTAGGTATACTTATACCGTTGAACTATAGTAGCGATGTCAAAAGGGAAAAGACATGAAATATGCAATAATATAAACACAATTGTACAAATAAACTCCAATTATACAATAAATGAATTATAATTAATTAATAATTGTGATAAATAATTAATTGCTCAGTTATTAGTCTATAAGTTATAAAGGATTGCGATTGTGCGAGAAATGCCATTTTGTTATAAGATTATAAAAATAAATATTTTAAACGAAATTTGTGTGTTTGTTTTCCCTAAAATTGGATCGTGTTTAATATTCTGGCAACACTGATTCAGCATCATCTTCGCCCTTGCGATGTTCTGGTTGTGTCCAAGAAGAAGTCTTGAAGACTGGTGAACGCTTATTGGTTTAACCAGCAGGCCGATTCAGAATGTCACGACAAGTAATCGTACGATATGTCAAATTATTGTCCTCGTCTTTTAGCCGCCTATCAGAGATATTTTGAACAAATATTCATATAATTCGGTTTATTAATTAATTTACTTCATACTGAATGCATAAAATTGATAGGAAATGCGATAGTTTTGACAAAAACAAGGTATCCCGTTTGACAATTAACGGAATCGAATGTCAAATGAGATATCGTAAGATTCTGAATCGCCCCCTGGTCATCTTAATAATCGTCATAATCATTTTTTTTTGTGTTGGGTTGGAAAATCCTCATGGAGTCCCTCCACACTGAGGGAAGACTCAGACTCTTACTGACTAAAAAGGCAGATGCCAGATGTCAGGCGGGCCCCGAACAAAACCCCCTTGGCGTCGGATGAAGGTGTTGGGCTTCGCCGCCAAAACACTCAGCGGCCGCAGAGGATAGGGAGGAAGGCAACGCAACACCGCATCTCCTCTTCCTCTGCGGCCTCATCGCGACGCAACGATGGTGCGCCCTCATTAGGTCGCGGGAGATAGGGCGCGCGGCAACGGATAGAAGAACTGTCCCTCGCACCCGCACCTTTGGACGCATCCTGCGCAGGCCTCCGTGTCAAGCCCACGCGGAGCGTCCACTCCCGGGATCTCGCTTAGCTTTACCGTGGGTGAACCAACCACGGTTACTGAGCCGGATCATTCTCACTAGTTCCACCAGCGAATAGTTCCATGGAACTAGTGAGACTTTTTTTCTCAGTAGTTCCACCATAGTTGTTAAGTCCATGGAACTGATCAGCTGCATGGATGCCGCATCTATGACTCTTGCAACGCGGAGTCCGTAGTCTAACCAGACTTGACAGAATATCAGTTTTTTTCAAAGCGAAACAGACCTCTGCAACCCAAAAAAATAACGATTTTCCATGGCCTATACCTTACACCAGTGTCAATATATTCAAAGGTACTGACATCCTATAAAGACTGTCAAAGGATTTCATATAAGCCGGAACCTTACCGTGCTCTCTAAAGCACCGGACAGGCGATAATACAGTCTTTGCATGCCTGCACCCCTAATGCGGGCTCTTTGATAAAGCATGCTTGAAATCAATACGCTCTTTATCAGTCTGTCGGTATCTCCACTAGGCTTTAGCTGCAATGTGCTATTATTCAGGCAGTCGGACTGCCTCCATGGTCTAGTGGATAGCGTATGCGACTGCTGATCGGAGGTCCCGGGTTCGATTCCCGGGTCAGGCAAAAGTGTTACTGGGTTTTTCCGAATTCTCAGTAGCAGCACGGAGTCTGGTGATGTGCCCGGTAACGGCAATAGGCTCGCCCCCTATTACGTGGGACCTAAATATTCATGGCGAAATGTGGGTGTAATGTGAGTGGTCATTATCAGCTCAGATAAAAACCTTTTGTATAATACTGTGTAAATAAAAAACGCGCTCTATTATCTACGATCAAAAAAACAACACCAACAAAATCTATGACGACTTCATTTCAAAGTCATTTCACATTATTGTCAAAAATAATGACAGCGAAGAAGCGGTTCAGATGAATTTGTACACTAGTTTTCTAATATTTAACTTAGTTATGACAGTTTTTAGTAAGAATATAGGCATTAAGTCGGGTCTCGAGAACCCTTTACCGTGGTCGGTAGGTCTTAGGTTCTTCACAGAGATCACTAATAGTAACCAAGATGATTATCTAGTTGATGTGTATTCTGATGAATGCTGTTTGGATAATTTCGATAATGCATGCAATATTGTGAAGATCATAGGCAGTGCCAGTGAAGTTGTTAATGGAGGTGAGATATCATCATCATTTTGGTCTATTTACAAAAATAAATGTAAGTATTAGGTATATGTATCCATTGTCCAGTACTTTCCCATAGTACAAGCCCTGCTTAGTTTGAGACTACATGGTACTGTGTGTATGTGTTAGATTATTAGGTATATTAATTTATTATATTTGCGAACTTTCCCTAATAGCAGAAACTAGAGATTTCAATTTGCTATGGTTCTAGCAAACTGTCTTAAGTTGATACACTTTTTCTGCACGCTCCATGTCTTACGGCATTTCTTTCTTACCTTGTAGGTAGTAGAGCCTTGCTGATTTCAGCATGAATGGGCCGGCTCGACCGGGGAAATACTACAAACAGTAGGTACTTAAACTGTTGCTTCCTTCGGTGAGTGAGAATGCCGGCGGCCCTATCCTCTATTCCTTCTCCCTTGTCCCACTCCTCATCCTATCCCTTTTCCCGACCCGACGGGGCGGCAACGCACTTGTGAATCCTTTGGTGTTGCTTGTGTCCATGGGCGGCGGTAATTGCTTACCATCAGGCAATCCGTCTGCTCGTTTGCCGCCTATTACTATAAAAAAAAAACTTTGGCAGGCTTCAGGTATTTCCCTGTCATTAATAGTGCCCAGTCAAGTAGATTACTATTTTAGTATTTCTTTCTAAGAATCTTGTTGTATATTGTTATTACGTAACAATAAGGTCACCATTATCACCCTAACGCTATCCCGGTTTCAACCAAGACTTTTCACTTTTGGAGCCCGAGTTCTGCTTTCTAGACACATCATTAACTCAATAACTATGCTAATATATCGAAAATATAGTTCAGCTTTAGCATGAGTTATAAAATAACACTATTTTTAGAAATTAGAATATAGAAATTCCTTAAGTTATAAACAAAAAGGTAGTTGATAAAGGTAGTAGAGCTTTGCTGATTTTAACATGAATAGACCGGCTCGACCAGGGAAGTACCCTTTCACAGAATATCGATGTAAAGTAACAGTATCCATACTGTTACGTTTCATCAGTGGGTGAGATTGCAAGAAGGGGTATCTCCACTTTACCCCTTTTTCTTCTCGCTCATCCCGCTCTTCCTCATATCCCTAAAGCCGGCAACGCACTTGTGACTCTTTTGGCGCTACGCATGACCATGGGCGGCTGTAATCAGATACTGCCCGTTTGCCGTAGAATAATAATAGAAAAAAGAACCTTAGTTAATTGCTATTAACTTGGTCCCTACCTTCCTTTTCAGGTAGCACTAAAACTTTAACAATGGTGGCCCCTTTACTCGATCCTTTTGAGAGAAGAGGATACTGTACTCTCTATGTTGACTCCAGGCTAGTATCTAAACCGAAAAATATTGTCAGAGATACGATCAAGATAAAATTCAATACTAAAATCAAGAAAGGAAATACATCTGATATTGCCAAACTTTGCAAACATGTAGACGAAGATCCATTGAATGATTGTAAGCCAGTCAATTGTGACACCTATTACAATGGCAAGAGGTCTCACTATAGCGTGATTAAAAAGAGATGTGTGGCAATCCCTGCTTGTGGCAAAGCCCCTAGAGCTACGTACAACCCATTTTCAAATAAATGTATCTTGAAGCCATCTGTGTCTAAAGACGACATTGCTTATGTGAAAGAGATGTCACAAAATGATTATGACCGTCTAGTAAAAAACGTGATGATCTTTAAAATGACCAAAAAGAATCTAACTAGCACGACTGTTGCATCCGACCGTACGGAACCAGAAACACGATCAGATATTACACGCGATGCATTACAAAGTTTAACCCCTGGAGATAGTGATGCTGAAAAAGAAGATGAAACGATAACAAAAGAAGTTAAAAATTTAAAGAAAACTTACACAAATACTGCCCCAAATACTCATGAAGTCACAGCCAAAACGGTCGAGGAAATATACAAATCTTACAAACCCAAAACTACAAACAAACCTGTAAACAAGGTTGTAGGAAAGATCACAATTAAAGACGAAAGGCTAAACCATCTGCTTAGATATGTTAGCACTAATAAATATACTATGATGATACTGACAGGGGTTATATTTTTGCAATGCTGTTTGATATGCACTATGGTGTATTGCATCACGAAGAGATGTGGCTGTTTCAAGAAGAAACACGTAGTCAACAAATATTTCAATTATAGACAAGATGCTTCTGTAACCACCCCATTAATTGGAACAAGCAATATTGATACTGAAACTACAGATTACCAGTATTTGAGCGAATCATCGAACTATATCGATAAGAAGATAAAATGTTACAAAGCCTGTCAGAAAGAGAGGAAAAACAACATGAAGTTAAGTATGTCTGATGATATTTTATCCAAATGTCTGACAAGGAGAGACTGGCATAGATTGCCAAGATCTGAAACAATACCAGAGGTTAATATTGACGATGATGTGCCTAAAGACAATAAGAATGTTCACAGCAATCAGAAGAAAGGAACAGAAATGAAAGTGAACTTCCAAGAAGAGTATACAGATAAACAAACTAAGGTAATCAAAAGCATTGTTAAGAAGGATAGCAAAAGCCACGTGGATGCAATGAGTGATTCCTCTGAAAGAGAAATACGATGCCATAACTACAATTACGATAATAGCTCAAACATAACTGGATTCAAGCATAGTTCGCATTGCAATAATTTTGGAGTTTACCACGAGAAAAAAAAAACTAACTCAATAGAGAAAGGTGCCCAAGCTTACTTCTCAAATGATTCTATAGATGATTTTCTGTCTGAAAGAGGTGTTATTTTTATCGGAGATAATGCGTCTAAATATTCATTTACTAGCCTTTCGAGCGCTGCTAAAAGTTCTATTTCTTCACAATCATCAAAAACCTCAAAGAACAATTTAATGAAGAATGTCATTACTCTGTTGTCTCGAAAAACGAAAGGTCCTTCATCGGACCCTGGAGTGAATAAATCCAAAGCTGATCTAGATTTAGAGCTCCTGCATATTTCAAGGGCGTCCGTTTTCTCATCCAGCAACGAGACCGAAGGGAAGGACATAAAAAGGATTAAAGACTCCACCAGTTCACTTTAGCATATTTTTAGCTAATATTTTGAATTTTAATAATATTTTATTAATTGATTTCAATATTTTGTAGTTTTCTTTGCATTTGATACAATGAGGGTCTTCTGAAATGACGCTCACTACGCGGCAGCACTGAGGCATCAGGTCCAGAAACCTGTCAAAACTGTCAAAGCCCCTATATTTTCGTTCGTCTGTGTTTGTTTGTAATGTGTGAGTACGCGTATGCACATTTTTTTTTTGAATTGGGGTTTTTATCCATGTGGATATGCCAACCCCATCATGCCTTGTACAAAAACAACATTAGGACTTACAAGTAAAATATTATTAAATCTAGTTTAATAATATTTTAGTTGTAAGTCCTAACGGACGCTAGCAGCTACGCCTGCATTGTTTTTAAATTTACCCGTTTTGGCCGATCCCGTGAGAATTTCGGGAAATCCCTTCTTAGCGCACCCCTACGGTCCCCAAGGAACATACATGCCAATTTTCAGCTTCCTGCGCCCAATAGTTTCGGCTGTAGCGTGTCTGTCAGTCAGTCAGTAACGCAAGGATTTTATATATTAAGATATAGAAATTAAATATAGTTAATGAGCTGACACAATCTTTTTGCTAGGGTTGATTTTGGTTGTGCTAAAATGCGTATGCACATATCTGACGTAATTTTGGACCTGACGCATACTAAGCGCCGTCTGGTGGTAGAAGAAGAAATATCACATCGAAGACGGCTAGTCTGTACGTGGTCTTATCGTAGTCCGCGGTAGAACCGCGAAGTGGAGCCAGCGGAGGATTCCAGCCTGCACTGAAAAACCGAAGCAATCAAATCCATTTATATTTCCAGTCCTTCTACTTCAATTGCTAAGCGGTTTAGGTAAACATCGACAGATACATGCATGTCTGAGAGTTCTCCATGATGTTCTCGAAAGACATGTGAAGTCTGCCAACACGCACTTGGTCACAGCGGTTGACTGTTGCTTCAAATGAGGCATGTACGTAGCACACTGACATTGACAGTTTATATAGAGGGTTTTATTAGGTAATAAATCAGAACAAAACACAATGCATAATTATTATACTTTAATGTCAAATAAACTATCACATTCTATAACTTCAAAGAACGCATGGTAATTTTTACATAATTTGTTTTAAAATGATTCAGGGTGTAAGCCATGGAAAGAGTAGGAAAACAATTTTGAGTATGAAATATAGTTTATCTTTTTAAATTCTGTCCACAATTTGCTAATTCATCTCGAATAAAAAAAGGCATCGGTTACAAAGTTGCACGAATTTCTGAAGATACTGTAACGATGTATCATCACGAAATGCTTGAGATACAGTAAAGACTTAAAAATGCAGTTACATTGCTAAATCATATTTATATGCACCAAACAATCATGCAAACAATCAAAATCAGAATAACCAAAAATTACAGGCAGACTAAATTCCGAAAAATAACTAAATCTATCCAAAATTTTGCAGTCAGTCAACATTTCTTTGTTGATGTTACATAATATATGTCTGTTATTATTGTTAGTGTTATTATATTATAAATCTAAGGACCTTCGTACACAAGGCTACTCAAGTTCAAGTTTAAAATTAGTGAATTTTCAAACAAACTTTCAACGCTAATTATACACAAATATTTGTCACGCTAATGAGAAGAGATCATTTACATCCAGCTGTCGACATTGAAAGGCTGTATAATGATGATGATCTCGATGCTTAGCAACAAAGATTTACGAAGCCATATTATGTACGAAGGATTCAGAGGCAATCCATGATGTCACGCAATTTTCATGTTTTTTACTCTTCCTTCTTACTTGTCACACAATATTGCACCTTTCTCTCCCCTCTCTAAACGTATGAGGTATTAATGGATCACCCCTATAGGTACATATAATTAGCATAATGTAGTTCTAAGTGTAGTAGTTTCAGCAGCGTCGGTGAAGCACAGACTGCAGTCACACGGCGGGCAAAGTGTGGACACAATTTCTGTGGTCGTCAGTCTAGGCGGTACAGTCTGTAAAACAGATACACTCAATTTAACCGTATTTACATCTGTGAACATGGCGCTTGTAACAGTGCCGAAATAACGGTTACACGAAACAAAGCAGGAAAGATAATTTTAAATTAACCATATTTTTTGTAGATCAAAATTGTTGTGGATCCAAAATTTTCTTTAGGGAGGAAGCGTTATTTTGTTTTAAGGCATTGATGAGCCTAATGAAGAGGGTTTTATCCAAGAAAATACCTAGGAAAATGCTTTTAGGAAAGAGCCGGTTACCTCTGAAAAGCCCTACATCTGATTATTCTTTTAAATAATACGAATATTTTACACATTGTATACACTTCGCTTGCACAAAAAAATGCGCATTTACCCAGTTTTGACAAGTATTATGTTTTTCGTTCTGATCCTTGCATTAACAAGCAATCTACCTAAGAGCTAAATCACGGTAATGCTTATAGATAACATTTCCTTGGACAAATAATTTTAATAACTATTTTATTATTATACACTCAAAACTTTCCGAGGTTAGAATGGACGGATGTTTGAGACTCTTTTACTCAAAAACTACAGAACGGATTTAGATGAAACTTTGCAGTCATGTAGATTATACCTACATTTATTTAAAAACTTAGCCTATAGGTACCTTTTCACAAAATTACGAATGCAGTTACTCGTTGCCAGTTTAATTTACATACTTGAAATTGTGGTGTATTACGTTGCTTCTCATATTTTCAATTCTGTTTTATTTTTCAGACAATTCTATATATTTTTTTAAAATTATTCTGTATGATTCAAGGAGCTAATATTAGCACCTTGCTCGTAATAAAATTGGCTGATTCATCGTTAGTACAAGAATAAACCACCTACCTCAAAACCATACTCCTAACTCAAAAACTCTATGTCCTTCTCGCTTTCTCTATTTCCCTCACTCTTTCAATCTATTTCTGCTCCTCAATCTCACATACACTGTATTTCTCGCTCTCACCTTTTCCTATTCCTCTCGTTTTCTCTATTTTCCTATCTCCCACACAATCTCTCTGTCCTCCTCAATCACACACACACTGCTCTTCTTGCTCTCGCTCGTTCCTATTTCTCTCTCTTTATCTGTTTCCTTTCTCTTTCTTACTCTCACTCAATCACACTGTATTTCTCGCTGTTCCTCCCTCGTATCTTCAATTACTCTAATTATGTGTTGTACTATTAGTTTGTATAGTGTTTTTGTCAAATACAGTAGCTGTTGTTCGAGTTATATTCCTTGCCCTCGGGTTTCTAGAGTTTCTAGGATTTCTGTTACTTTTTTTACGATTCGGATTCTGTGGTCTTTTGTCTTTATCATTTTCTGCATTTTTAATAGTTGTGTTAGAATTTGAGGCTGAGGTATTTTGTGTTGTCGGTTGTGGTGTATTTGTTAGGTTTCGCGTAGGGCGATTTCTTTTTCTTTGTCTAGGTCTTTGGGTAGATATGCCCCTTGTTAATGGCAAGGTAGTGCGCCGATGTCGTCGGCGGCGGCGACGCCGATTATTAATCTGAAAACACGTTTTTCTTTTTATTTTTACAGAAGATCTTAAAGAGCCGTGTGGTTGACGGCATAGAATACAAGTGTCACCACCCCCTATCTTCCCGTGGGTGTCGTAAGAGGCGACTAAGGGATAACACGATGCAAATACCATCTTTGCAAAGAGACGGAAAACTCGACATCAAACCCTATACGACTGCCTCGTTGGTCTCGCGGCATAAATGTGCGCGTGGGATCGGGAGATCCCGGGTTCGATTCCTGGACCGGGCAGTGTTATTGGGTTTTTCTGTCACGAAATTCTCAGTAGCAGCACGGAGTCTGGAAATGTGCCCGGTACGGCAATAGGCTCGCCCCTTATTACGTGGGACTAAAGTATATCTGGCGAAAAGTGGGTGTAGAAATACACGTCTGCCTACCCCTTCGGGGATAAAAGGCGTGACGATATGTATGTATGTGTACGATATGTATGTATCTTAAAGAGCTCTCTAGCAAAATATAGGATCGCGTGGAACTTTACAAACAAAAGAACAACGGACACAAAGAGTGCGCTTCGGGTAACTTTACAAACATAAGAACAACGTTTACGAAGTCAGGTTGGCCGTTGCACATACAACCTAGCGAAATGGGTCTGATTGACTCGGCCTACACTCAGTGCGACTGTGGCGCTCCAGAACAGACCATGAGTCACCTATTGGAGTGTCCTAAATGTCCGCACAGATGTTCGGGGGCTGATCTATGCCAAGCCACCGACAATGCCGTTGCTGTGGCCACATACTGGCCTGTGCAAAAGTGTAGGTAACTGTGACTGAAAATCCTGATTCAACATTCACATTCAAATTTGACAAAAACGGCGAGATTTGTTGAAAGAAAATTCTTGGATGTTGCACAACGATAATGCGCCTTCGCAAAAGGCCATCTCATTGTGAACGATTTTTTGACCAAACACTCAACAAATACCATCGAGCAACCACCATATTCACCGGATATGGCTCCAGCCGACTTCTTTCTTTTTCCTAAACTCAAATTACCTGTTTTCAATCGGTAGAAGACATAAAAGAGAATTCGCGGCGAGAACTGAACTCCATTCCGGAAACAGCGATTAAAAAATGTTTTGATGATTGAAGTATTCGTTGGCGTAAGTGTATCGTATCTGAGGCCGACCTCACATTAGACGTCAGCGTTCCTCGAGCGTGCGCGCAACGTGCGCTCGGCGTTCACTCTGTAGTTCAAAGTGAACGCCGGGCGCACGCCGAACGGACGCCGAGCGTACGCTCGAGGAACGCTGACGCCTAATGTGGGGGAGGCCTGAAGGAGCATACTTTGAAGGTGAGAAAAAAAAACTGATGATGAATAACAAACAGTTTGTGTATTATTGATATTTTCCCGTAACTTTCTCTCTTTCTTTCTTTCTTTTTTCTCTCCGGAGTTGTATAATGTTACCACACTTCGTACGCGGCTTCCGTGAATTATATAACTTATCAATAATCACTCTATTTATTGGTTAAAACTATACTAAGATCCGTTCGGTAGTTTTTGAATTTATCGAGTTCAGACATAGATGTACCTACTGATAAGTAAAACTAAGAGTATCATTAAAATAACTTACACGTACTCTGATATGCTTGAAGTGTAAATTACCCCTCAGTTTGAACAACGACAGAGGTCCTCTTGTTAAACACATGCACTAGAAAAAGAAAATCGGTAAGAATATTAGAGCGCAAAAGTCTGATAAACCCAAACTGTCTCATTGAAAAGACGTAGAAAGGACATTAAGAGAAAAGGTATTTTTATGGCATGGGAGGAAAACGATCTGATGAATCGCCCGATGGTAAGAAGAGACCCTAACTCAGAGAAGTGACAAGTGCGTTGTCGACCAAAGGAATAGAAGGAACGGGATGAGTGAGAGGGAAAGGGGGATGTGCCAGCGGTTCTCTTACATTATAGATAGCTACTGTTAGTTTGTGTGAGTATTCGGTAGTATTTTACCGGTAGCGCCGGCTTTTTATGCTCTCTGGCAATTTCCACCACCCTCTTACACTCTCACATCTACTGTAGCGGCGCCACTTAACCAAAAGACGTCTTACCGCCGCAGCGGTAAGTGCCTACAAAGGCATGGTGGTGTCATAGTAAAAACAGAATAGTAAGCTAGCTAAGGCCGCTCGGCGAGTTAATTGCCTACTCTTGCGATGACGCACGGGTTGTCACGTGTTTACACCGCGGCGCCGCCGGCATTGTCGGCGCGCGCTATTTCGCCGTTTTTTTAAGTGATTGCACTGAATACTACATAATTTAAGCTTGCATATATTTTTTTTCAAATACCTGTTGACTAGCTAAGCGTTTTATAACTATCTAAATGCCCTTTATAGCGAGAAAAATGTAACAAGTTTAATTTACTGTCGTTTAACACATTGTATAATATTAATAACGTTTATTACAAAACTGAATGTACGTAAACAATGGTCGCGGGCGAGCAGTGTAGTACCTACATGAAGGCGCGCGATCAGACGCGCGGCGCATCCCGTACTGAATCCGCGCCGAGCGTTCCGCGCTCGTGAGATTGTGTGCGTGAAAAGTGCGTGCGTACACGCCGCCCCGGCGACTCACGCATACATTCACACCAGCGCGGCGGCGGCGGCCGATTTGTATGAAGCTATCCTACTATTCTGTTTGTACTATGGTGGTGTTTTGACCATTCATCTGACTCGGGTGTCTTACGGCGCGTTTCCACTATGCCATAATTGTCATTAACGTGTCGTCCTATAATCCATTTAAATGGACAATCCACGATGCTTTAACGACAATTTCATCAGCTATCGTCATACCATACTGGATGATGGATAGATGGGGTTTTACACAAGACTGGTCAGTAATGCTTAGCGTTTGTCTTTGCAGCAATTGTCTCAATATTATCGAAGATACAGCGCTGCACAAATAGCTTTACTTGGGCCTAGCAGTGCTGTGTCTTGGTCGTGAAGGTCTCTTCAGATGGCCACTTACTTTAAAGGTTTTTACAAGACTTGGTCAGACGCCCTGGTCACCGTTGACGCACTATTTCTGCGCTTAGCGCCACAGCCTGGTCGTGGCAGATAATTCAGATTGGCACTCACTTCGGCGTTTTTACCACGTACCACCCGTGCTAGTGCTACTAAATGGGAGAGCATGGATGACCGCTGTCTCTTAAAGTGAGGCAGTAATACTGAGCAAGGAGGTTGTGGACTAGGAATGGGAGAACATCTCACGGTCTCACCACACTTTAGGTTCGGGTATCAGAAAAGGTAAATAATTTTTTAGAACCAAATATAATAATTATGTCATACTTACATTAGGCTATTGGAAAAACCGAATAATTACAACTTTAGTGAAATGTTTTTATATAATAGTATTACAATAAAATATATAAATAATTGTACTTACTTTCTGAGATGAAAAATAATAAGATACATCATTAGGTTGTATTTTTATAAATGAATAATCAATAATTCACTTGATTACAATTAGTTACGAATGACTTACTGTTGCTGGCTAAAAATAAATAGAAATATTATAAATGTTTAATAATTTTGATTAAACCGAGAAAAATATTTCGCTGGCTGTAGCTTGAACATAATATACGATAGTAGTATACCTACCCATTAAGTACTATCGTAGTGTAGTCCGTGTGGTGACGGATTACGAAATTTAAGAATACGGTATGTCACCACCCCATATCATCCCATGGGTGTCGTAAGAGCCGACAGAGGGAGCATATTATTATGCAGAGAACAGCACTGTAAGAGAAGGAAAACTTGATACAAACCCTATGCCAACCCGTTTGGCCAGCGTGGTATAGTAGACCAATTCCTCCTTTCAAAGGAGAGGTCTAGTCCAGCAATGGACTGTTAAAGGCTGATGATGATGATGACTATCGTAGAGCAGAGAAACACCGATAGCTTAGTAGAGAGACTAACAGACTGCTATGCACAGGGTCTCGAGTTCAAATCTACGGTGCACACCAGTGACTTTACCAGTGCGTTATATATTTTTACTTATTTGATTGTAATTTTATTTGATTAGTTTTTAAAGAACACTTTTTTAAAGAGTACTATTCAGAATTAAAGAATTAAATGATGCATCATATATTTTTTTACTATCGCTTGCCAAACGGCGAAGAGCAACATAGTGAGGAAACCAACAAGACTGAAAGTTCTTCATAATGTTCACCACATGTGAAGGCTGTCAGTGCGCACTTGGCCAGCGTGGTGGACTATGCCTAACCCTCCTCATGATGAGAAGAGGCCGAGTAGTGAGCCAGTTAAAACATTGCTGTTGATGTTTGTCGTAGAGTAATACGCTGTTGTCATCACTAGACTAGTGTCGATGATACTTTGGGCTGAAGTTACCCACTAAACACCAGATAGACCAAAACTATTTTAACAACCAACAATTAAAAAATAAACTTACCACTGTCTGCAAACAGGGAATGATTAAGATTAAGATTAAGATTTTTAGTAATTTACAATGATATAATTTTGTCACAAGACCCATCAACAAACCGAAGCCTTTTGGACATCATGCCAAGTCATACTAAGCAAAAATAATGCCTGGGAAACAATTTTTTTTTAAGCTGACACTTTTTTAAGCAGCAATTAAAAGTCAACGCGACAAGACTCAAAATACCTACTTATCACGTACTTATCCATGGGTGCATAGGTAATCTATATCATCGGCTGAGTAAATTCATCGATTTTGTACCTAATTAGAAAAAATCTATAGCGACTTTGAGCGTCAATACCTTCTGAACCAGTACCTAACTTCCCAGATATGGTGCAGAAGTAAAAAATTATCAATGGTTTCCGTTTTTATTAAGGGTCTTTTTACACCCTCTATTAAATAACTGCGACTGGCGGCTTTACCGTCCGCGTACTCTGTCAGGTCGCAATAAATTTAAATACATCAAAAATTCCATATGAATCACTAAGTCCACTGATAAAACGGCATAAAAATCCGTTCTTTACTTTCTGAGTTTATCGCGAACAGTCAGACAGACGACCACGATGGATAACTTTATTTTAATGTGTGGGAAGAGCAGTTTACTTACATAACGCTGTAAAATTTAAAAAAAATACTAATCAAATGTCTTCATGTTATATATTATAATAAAAAACTCAAAATATCGTTGAGACACTTACCGTAACCTGCGTGATTGTAAAAAATAAAATAAACGTATATTAGAATCGATATGACAAAAAATACTTACTTGATTATTTATATAAAATAGCAAAAATTTAAAACCTATTTGGCAAATTTGTTTTCTAAATAAGTAACTAAAAAAAATAAAACGAATGGTAGGTAATATTGATGAAATGTAAAAAAATATATACTTTACCCACATCTACAGAAATTAAAAGATATAAATAAGATATAATATGTAATTTATTTAATTTCGTAAATACGTAACACACTTTGAGACTAATAAAAGCTGTCATAAGCATACCTGTGACTAAAAAAGTAAATAAAATAAGATTAGATTTATTATTGTATGGCGCGATTTATTATTACCTATATAACTTGGCCAGTGTGATAGAATATGGCCTTACACATCTCTTAGTAAGAACAGGCCCGTGCCCAGCAGTGGGACAGTTTTTAAATAGAGCTGACATTATATATGTATATTACTACTGTGAACATTATCTTTATATTTTGGTGATAGTTGACGGATTACTTTTCAACATGTACTTACCACTATACGCTAAAAAGATATAAAATCAATGATTAAAAGAGCTTTAACAAAAATATTTACGCCCAGTTTACTTCACTTTAAAATCTAGTTTATTTTATTAGAGACTAGAAACCCTTTCTCACTCATAGTCCGTGTAAAGTTGTCAGTCTTCAGTGGCCAACAACTCGGTACAAACACAAAAAAAGAAAATTGACCAAGTGCGAGTCGGACTCGCGCACGAAGGGTTCCGTACCATCATCTATAAAAGAAAATCACGTTTGTTGTATGTACTGGTACTTAAATATTTTTAATGTTACTATCTGTTTATTAAAATCGAGAAAAATCGCTTAACAATTACGTTTGTTGCATGGGATTTGTCTTTTAATATTTACTTTATTTTTATTTAATCATTTATTTTGAAAAGTAATATACAACTACATATTTTGTGAAAATTTTAAGCGTCTATTGAGCAAAAAACACGAAAAAAACACGTTTATTTTATGTGACCCCCGCTTAATATATATATATTTTTTTGGTATTTGTTGTTATTGCGGCAACGGAAATACATAATTTGTGAAAATTTCAGCTGTCTAGCTATCACGGTTTATGAGAACCAGCCTAGTGACATACAGACAGTCAGACGGGCAGACAGACAGCGGAGGCTTAGTAATAGGGTCCCGTTTTTTACCTCTTAGGTACGGAACCCTAAAAAAGCACCCTAAGTCCGAACCGGTAAGGGTACACCGCAATGGTTTTATAGGAGTCTCTTATGCTACGTCTTCGAAGCCCAAGCTCATCCACCACATTACCATCGAGTGATAAATTAGACAGACAGGCAATGTAAATGATCCTATCCTATATGCCGTAGTTTTCTATTTAGGGTCGGCGCAAACGGGCAACCGACCACAGCCACTGGTGGTCATATATTTTGTATAGACGCGCCGCATACGCGTGGCCGGTGGCGGCTACTCGCTACAGAAGTAAAATATATGAAAAAAGTGAGTTAAGTGGCTGTCACTGGCCACCAGTGGCTGTGGTCAGTAGCCCGTTTGCGCCGACCCTTAGGTACGCCGTACGATACCTTAAAGACATTAACAGTGCATTTCTCTGAATACTTAATACATTGTCGCCAGAAATTGAACATTAATTAACTTGTATAACAGAACCAGCTTCTATCCGTGAATGTGTCCACGTGAGTGTAAATGGTCGTGACAAAAAGTGGCGTGTTTTTCTCATGTATAAATGATAATGTATAAATTGCTAGGAACATTGCAGCAAGGGGTTCTGGAGTGGCGACCACGTACCGGACGACGCAGCAGGGGTAGGCCTCCCGCAAGGTGGACCTAGATCGCGGTGCGCAGTTGGATGCGGATGGCTCTAAATCGGTCTGTGTGGAGAACCTTGGGGGAGGCCTTTGTCCAGCGGTGGACGTCTCTAGGCTGACACAATGATGATGATTGCAGCAAAGTGTCATCAAAATCTGTTCGGTAGTTTTTGCGTGAAAGAGTAACAAACAAACGTTCGCGTATATAATTAGTAGCATAATAAAAATACACTTACAATCATCTGAAATATTTAATAAAGTGTCATCATATTTTTTTTATTTATGTTTAGATATTTTATGTTATTTTGAATGAATGACTTACACCGCTCTGTAAAAAGAGAAAAAAATGTGACAATTAATTTGAATTTTAATTTTTATATTAACAATGATATATACACTTTGTATAAACTTACGGGTAGCTGTAAAGGGCAAGATATAATTTAATAATTTAGAATGTAATATGCATTATATACATAATTAATAAATAGTAAAAATATATAATTACCGAAACCTTGAAAATTATAAAAAAAAATAGTTTTAATTTTATTTCTATTTATTTCCTTGGTACGTTTTAATATTATTGAGTTTAAGGTTAGGTTTACTTACTTCAATCTGTAGGTAGAAGAGTTTTTTTATTAAATTGTTATAAATAGTTTATACTTAAAATAATAATTGAGGTTCCCATCGTCTTCTTAATCAGATAACAGTGGTGATAAGATATAAGTAGGTACGGCAAGGGGTTCAATTGGTTTTGTATTAAGAGTTCTCTCAAAAGATAGTGCCTCCACTCAGCCTCTAAAGGTAAGCGTAAAGATATACCTAATTATGTATAATTCCCGCATCGAGAAAATATTGGCGAGGCTAAGATTCTAACTAGCAATTCTAGCTGCGAATTTGGAAGTTGTCTGGGTACGACACTTTTGACAGCTCAATTACCACTATAACCTCGAAGCAAATTTGTATTGAAAGCTGTTAAAATGTGAATAGATTGCTTACGAAATGTGAAAAATATGGTATTAGAGGTGCTGCAAATAAAAGGCTTGATAGCTATCTCAAAAATAGAAGACAGTATGTTGACCTATTAAACATAAACGAAAGAAAAGAAGAGTGTCACTTTGTATCTAAGTATCTACCAAATCATATAGGTGTACCTCAGGGCAGCATTTTGGGTCCCTTGTTGTTTTTGATCTACAGGGTGTTTGTTGATTGGTTGGTTGTCCAAATGAAGTAGGGATCTGGTTTGGGCCATTGCCAATGCGTTGGACTCAGAGAAATTAAATTCTGTGTCACAGTTTCAGCGATATGATTTTTTTTTATATTTTAAAGAAAAACCCAGACATTTGGACTAATATTGTAAAAATGTTAAACGAATATGGGTTTAGCTATCGTAGTGATATTTTTTATTTTATTTAACTATTGCTACATTTTATTGAAATACTTATTTCCTGTAGAAACCTTATAAAAAAATTATAACAGGCTGTCAAAGTTTCGAAAAGAGCTAATAACGGAACAAAGTTCAATTTTGTATGATTAAAAAAAAAATAGTGATGGAGGTTTTCAACTTCTTTAAAAACTTCTTCGGTTCATACCCGTTAAAATGATGCATCATAAGCCTATAAAAGCATTCACTAAATAAAAAAAAAGCCAATAATTATGCTCGACCGGCCGAAAACATTAGAAGTTGGCTTTACCTACATTGCACCTATTTAAGGAATTAAAATTACGTGAAACAACTTAATATGCTGTGTCACTCTCGCGCAGCACATAATCTTTTTTTCACCGTTTAATACCTTGTGTTGCCATACAAAAAAAATATTTTTTAATGAGGGAAAAAATAATATTTTGCACCCAAGTGATACTACTTTTCATCACTCACTATGAGAAAATAAAAGATGCCTCATTGTAATATCATTATTTCATAAAACAGAGTACCAACTACTTAAATTGAAATAAAATAGTATCTAATAAAAAAACAACTAAATACTTTTTACATTTGAGACATTTTCGCAATTATGAAAATGTTTTATCCTACTTACAGTTTATGCCGCGCGTTTTTAATTTGATTTCTTTTTTTACGCGCGTCTAAGGGCTGTCGAACCAGCCAATCTTTATTCAAACAAAATTTGCGTTCGATTTCTTTGGCGCTGAACACTAAGATGTTCCAAATTCAAAATTTTCCTTTGAGCTTCGCGTGCATTGGAGTTAGCACTTCCAACGCATTGGCAATGGCCCAAACCAGATCCCTACTTCATTTGGACAACCATGTGCCAAACACCCTGTATATTAATGAATTTCCAGACGCGACGTCACATAAATGCACGCTTTTTGCTGACGATATATCCGTCATCATAACAGAATCTAACGACACTATACACAATGAGGATATAAATAAATGCATCGATGATATAACCAAATGGCTAGATGAAAATAATTTACAAGTTAACCCAGAAAATACTAAATACATGCAATTTTATAACAGAAAGCAAGACTACAATAAACTACACATTTTATGTAAAGGTCAGCCAATAAATATGACGAACGAAGCTACATTCCTAGGTCTTGTCTTAGATGAACAATGTCGATGGGGCCCTCATATTAAGAAGGTGTGTAGCAAAATTGATAGATTTGCATATGCTCTCTGGCGTTTAACCAAAATTGCTAACCAAAAGGTCGCCCTCCAAGCATATCATGGCTACGTTGCATCCAACATTAGGTATGGTATCTTACTATGGGGAAACTCGGTTGAAGTGGGCAGATTAGTTATTTCCCAGAAGCAATGTATCCGAGCTTTAACTGGAGTATCACCTCTTACCACCTGTAGAGATTTGTTTCCAAAATTGAAACTACTCACTGTTGCCGCTATTTATATACTGGAATGTTGTAATTTTGTGAAGGCATATCCAGATTTATTCGATAAGTGGAGCAATCAATGTAATTTTAATACTAGATATCCTGACCGCTTAATATTACCTAATATGAGAACAGAATTATATCGACGGAACTGCTATCCCGTGGTAATTAGGATTTACAACAAGTTACCTGAAAGCTACAAATTTCTACCCAAAACATTACAGATATTTAAAGTTAGGTTAAAAAACTGGTTGCTGGAATAAGCTTTTTATACAGTAAGCGAATATATGGATGCCAAATTTGAAATGATTATTATTTATTTTTTATTTTGTTAGACAGTAAGTTACTCTGTGCTTACTTTGCATGCTGTTAAACGGCCATTCATATAAATTAAAATATTGTAACATCTGATTTTATAACCATATTTGATGCAATCAATATATTTCATTTCATTTCAAAAGTGTCGTACCCCGACAACTTCCAAATTCGCCGCTAGAGGCGCGCGGATAATCTTTGCATCGCCCATAAATTTTGTAAATAAGGAACTTCTACCAAGTGACCAAGCGATCATTTAATATATAATTTCAAATTCAAGCACGTCACTTAACATACGTGTAGGTAAGTGAGTATAGATCGGTTCACGAAAGTTGACCACAAATGGCGGCCGTCGCGCATATGTACATTCGTGCACCAATGACGTGGCTCCATTCTTGACGCATTTAGGGAATGCGTCAAGAACGGAGCCACGCCATTGACATTCCATCCGCGCCTCACCCCGCACCTCCATGGGACCTAAAAAATGATTTCTGCGCAGTGGTCATCTTTCATGAACGGACCTATACTTAATACAAAACTGACAGGCCATGCATTTTAATTATTTATTTTTCAGTGATATAAGGGCATTTAAAATAGAATATTACAAATAATATAATAATATGTTTAATTACTTACAATATTCTGTAGAAAAATAAGACCAATTAATACGATAGAATCGAAATAACATTTTAAGAAACACAATTCCCGCATAAGGGCTAAATCCTGTGTCGCGGGGGACTTTACAAACCTACAACTAACGGACACAATTAACACCCAGACTCGAAACAACAATTTATGAATCACACAAAGTATTGTCTCGTGTGGGAATCGAACCCACAACACTCGGCGCAATTCATTTTCAATTCAAAATCGGCAATATTGCTCTGGCTGAAATATTTACGGAGGAGACGGTCTTCTGAATAATTGCCATCATCTTCAGCGTTTCTGTAGCCCACAGCTGAGGGTCTGGTAAGAGTATGCACTCGATTGTCACGGTGACGATAGACTAGTTGACGGGAACAATTTCCATATATTTTCTAACTGGGCCTCCCAACGGTATCTACCGATTGCCACCATCCGCTAGGGGCTCTTTTATTCATACTAGTCCCTCTGGAAATAGACCTCTAGTTTCGTCACAGCAGTGGCGTAGGAAAAGGGGGAGCGGCGGGGGCGGTCCGCCCCGGGTGCCACCCTTTTTAGGGTGCCACCCATCCAAAAAAAGGGGTGACACCCAAAATTCATCTTTAAGAATAATGTACAAAAATATAAAACAACATAGGCAGTAGCTCATCACTAAAAGAGTTAGCCCGGAATTGTCAGTTATCGACTAAAAAAATGAAAAAAACAAGGTCATCCGCCAACTGCCGCGCCGGGTGCCACCCAAGCTAGCTACGCCACTGCGTCACAGTAGCATATGGAGCCAATAAGAAGATTTGGCTCACCACACTGGCCAGACGGGTTGGCATAGGGTTTGACGTCAAGTTTTCCGACGCTTTCCAAAGTACTATTATTTGTTTAAATTGTTAATTATTGCTTGCTAAACGGTGAAGGAAAACATCGTGAGGAAACTTGCATGTGTGAGAGTTCTCCATAATGTTCTCGAAAGACATGTGAAGTCTGCCAACCCGCACTTGGCCAGCGTCGTGAACTATGGCCTTACCCTTCTCGTAGTGACGAGATGCCCGTGCCCAGCAGTGGGACAGTTTATATACAGGACTGATGATGATGATGATTATTTACACCCACGGAAAGAAATGGGGTAGTGGCATTTTGTATTTTTAATCCGCCACCACTCAATGAGGGTCTTCTGAAATGACGCTCACTATGCGGCAGCACTGAGGCATCAGGTCCAGAAACCTGTCAAAACTGTCAAAGCCCCTATATTTTCGTTCGTCTGTGTTTGTTTGTATTATGTGTGTGTACTCGTCTGTACATATCTGACGTCAGTTTGGACCTGACGCATACTAAGCGCCGTCTGGTGGTAGAAGAAATATCAAACACCCTCATTGGGTGAACAAAATAAATGGTAATTTAAAAATATTAAGTGAAACTCACTTCAGTCTGGAAAGTGGAGTAAAATAATCTATTAGGTTATTTCTTTCAGAAAATAATATTATGTTCATTGTAGATTTATTTATTAATAACATAATCTGGACATACCGTTTGCTGTAAACATGTTAAGTATGAAATATAGATGTATAAAATAAAACATATTGCAACTCAGATTTATAATTATTTTATTTTTTTATTTATAGACTCACGCCTGTATATCCCCGAAGGGGTAGGCGGAGGTGTAATATTACACATACAATGTAATATTACACATCACAGATATATAATTAAGCGTATTAATAGCAGCGATAGCCTAGTGGAGGAGTAGATTGCAATGCAGAAGGTTCGTCCATACGTCGGGGTCCACGGCGCGCACCACTGACTTTTCGAAGTAGGTAATAGATAGGTACGCGTATTGAATTATGATTATCGCTCAGTACCTCTGAATAAACTGACACTTAATACGACAATAATAGAAACGTCTAAATCATGGAATATAGCTAATATTCTGTCATGTCTAGTTAAACTAGTGCGCAGATCTCAAAATCGAAAATGCTGTATGCAACCGCTAACGCGCTTATAATATATATATAACGCTTGCACGAATTGCACGATGATCATTTTTATACTGCCTGTTTTCCAGAAAATTCCAAAATGTACAATGAAATGATAAAGATCTAGTGAGCAGAGCTCAAAAGCGGAAATCCTGGATGCAACCGGGCTAAAGTTAGGACGGTGACCATTATATTGTATAGATACTGTCAGTTTTCCAAAAACATCCAAAATGTACAATTAAATGATGAATGTCAGCTGCAACAATAACTAAGACTTAAGGAGCATACTCACAGCATTCTGAAAAAGAAAGATTTTTTTACTAAAATTGGCAATTCTGACACTTGATCATTTTAAATTCTTAAACTTTCACTAATAAATAATACTTGTAAACTTTTTTCGGTAAAGTTCTCGGAACAGTTGCAGTGCCGTAACTAGGGTGCTAAAATACCCAAGCACAGGGCACAGACCCTGGGAGGGCGTAATAGTTAGCACAATTATCTTCTTAATATATAAAATCCTTGCGTTACTGACTGACTGACAGACACGCTACAGCGAAACTATTGGGCGCAGGAAGCTGAAATTTGGCATGTATGTTCCTTGGGGGCCGTTGAGGTGCACTAAGAAGGGATTTCCCGAAATTCCCACGGGATCGGCCAAAAACGGGTAAATTACAAAAAAAATGCAGGCGTAGCTACTGGCGTCCTCTAGTTACATATAAAAAAATTCAAAGACGCTGTTATTGAAGATGGCATCGGGCGCATAAAAGGAAAGTGTCGACGCTGGGTAGTTGATCATCGTGAGATCGACTATCCAGCTTCGAAACTTGCGAGTCGTGGTTTTTTATTAATCGTGAATCCGTGGCTGTGGCCCTGCCATTATAGGACGTCAGCACGGGACGTCGGTGGACAACGCAGTGGTTTACTAGGTTCCGCTGCCAAGGGGGTTTTGTTCGGGGCCCGCCTGACCATCTGGCGGGCCAATACCCGTCGGGGGTAGCGACGAATGCTTCGGCGATACCCGCCCTTACGACACACGGGTACATGAGGAACACGGGTTGGTTTTTAGTCAGTAAGAGTCTGACAGTCCTCTTCGCCCTTCCCCAGGGCGGAGGGACTCCATGGGGATTTTCCTATCCGACACCAAAAAAAAAAAGTGGTTTATTGGGTAGGCCTCGAACGCTTGTAGAGATAAACACACACCGTCTTCTCTAAAATATGGAAGTAAGCCCGTGGTTTGGGTTTCCACCATGTAGAGAAATATGGCATATTTGTACACTCACTACAAGAAGACACAAACTCATGACACACTAAAAAGTTATATGCCATTTGAAACCATAATTCCGAGAGGATAACGACGGAAATTATATTGTAAAGATAGGCACTTACCCCCTTTTACTGTAATAAACAAAGGAGTCTTAGTAGGTATCTATATAATCTATATCTATTGGTGCTTGTAAACAAAATTGAAGTATCTTTCAGTGATTTTAAAATAACTATCTCTTCTCAAATGCTATACCTATACGATTCCGGTCCATAAACATTTTTTAATTTTTGTTAGTCAGTCTGTTTTTCTATTTGTCCGTTGTACTCTTTAGAATGGCAAGGCAGCGATAGCCTAGTGGAGATGCCAACAGACTGCCATGCAGAGGGTATCGAGTTCGAATCCACGGCGCGCACCAATGACTTTTCGGAGTTATGTGCGTATTGAATTATTAGTTATCGCTTGTCCCGTGCCTCGGCGAGCACGTTAAGCCGTCGGTCCCGGTTGTCATGAAGATCTTTGACAGTCGTTACAGGGCGTCAGTACCTTCTAAATAAACTGACACTAGTCTACACCATGGAATATCGCTATCCCTTCGGGTTGCGGAGGTCAGACAGGCAGTCGCTCTGTGGAAAAGCTAATATTCAGCCAAATCCGGTTAGATTAGTTCCGGTTAGTTATTAAGTTAGGTAAGCGGACCCCAGATTGAAAATTGGGATAACGCTCGGAGGATGACTCTTTGGAATGGCTTAACTGATTTTAATGGAATTTGTGAAGCAAAAATATACTTACTGATATAATTTTTAACGCAGCATGCAAAGAAAAAAAAAAATTAATTAACATTAAGCCAACAAATACTTCTACGGACTTTGGTTAGTTACTAAGAGCGACCATAGGGCTGGCATATAACGATTATTATGTTTATGCAAAGAATTATTTTAAATAAAAACTATTATACTTACGTAGCGATCCTAGAAACAGGTAATAAAAACAATCAAATATAAATATAACACAAAATTAAATAAATGACGTAAAAATCAAATAAACTTACCAATACCTACAAAATAATTTAACAAATATTAAAATTTAAAAAATTATTGCCGTAATATTGAAGCAAGATTTTAAGTTAAGACAGATCACCTTTACGATAAATTTTTATTTTTATATAAATATTTATTTGTAAACTTACGGCATGCTATTTGTAAAAATAAAATAATATTATAAGTAACTTTACAAATATAAATAATTTCATAAAAGAAAATTTACACTTTATACCTCAGGCTAAAAAATAAATACATATTAACCATTATTTAATTTTTCTTTGTACTTATGATTGTTCTTGAAATTTATTTTATTTTTCCTTATATGTAACTTGTGTTATGTGAAGTCAAAATAAATCTTATTTTATTTCATTTCATTATTGTCAAACAATTAAAAATAATATATTAACTGTAAAAGATATACATACCATTTCCTATAACACAGCGTAAGTAATATGAAAAACTATTCACGAATTAAATTTTCCATAACTCCACTATCTTTACTTATAAATTAATAAGTACATAATAGTTGTTAAAATTACCTCGTCAGGCTGTAATCATAATTAAATTTAAATTAAATATCATAGATAATGACTGCCTCCGTGGTCGAGTGGATAGCGTATGCGACTGCGGATCGGAGGTCCCGAGTCCGATTCCCGGGTCGGGCAAAAGTGTTACTTGGTTTTTCCGAGTTCTCAGTAGCAGCACGGAGTCTGGTGATTTGCCCGGTAACGGCAATAGGCTCGCCCCCTACAAAAATACGACCTAAAAATTCGTGGCGAAATGTGAGTGTAATATTACACCTGTGCCTACCCCTTCGGGGATACAGGCGTGAGTCTATAAACAAATAAATAATGAACAAGGGTTTATTTAGGTTCACAGTCTAGGTCTTAATGATGATAAACGGGGGCCGGATGATTGTAGGAGACACATGATGGATGCAAACGCGAGATTGTTCAAGATGTGGTATGACTGTTTTAAAGTAGAATATTCCTAAGAGAATGGTTGCATGATCTGAGGGTCTAGTACGAGTTTGCACTCGATCGTCACGATGGACGATAGCCTAATCGACGGGAACATTTTTTTATTTCGATACATATTCTAAATGCGCCTTAATATGTATGGAAATTGTTCCCGACAACTAGGCTATCGTCCACCGTGACGATCGAGTGCAAACTCGTACTAGACCCTCTGAGGTTATTCCTGTTCTAAAAGTCATATTAATCACGAAAGAAAACGTTATTCATAAAGTGCCCAAAGTAGTGAGAAATCACGAGATGTCAATCTCGCGCCGGACCAGCATTGTGGAGAAGGCTATTTTTCTAATATTTAATAATGTTCTGTACCCAGAAGTAGAAAAGTTTTTGCTGAGAGTTAAATAATTATAATCATAATATTAGTCTATAAGTACTTACATTCATCTAGAAATGTAAAAAAGAAATTTAGTAAACATGCTGTTGCCTCATTCATAACGGTAGCTTCAATATTCAAGGGTTTACAAACAAACTTACAACCCCTATTTTTTGACCTCATTTCGGTGGAGAATATAAAATCCTACCTTGAGTTTGTTAAAATATAATTTTTCTACTTGTAGGTAAATAGGTATGGCAATGTTTTTCCAGGATACTGCGATGATAATGTTACGAGCTGGGGTTCAGCGATAAATTAAAACTCTTTATGCCATTTAAACTGCACTTTATTTTACCACAAACAACTTAATTACACAATAATAAAATAGTTATTTGTGCAACAAGAGAGCAAAGTTGTTTTTCATTTCGAGTGCTGATTTTGAATCCCGAGCAAGCGAAGGTTTCTATGATTGATTCACGAGTGTAGCGAGTGAATCAAAGTTAGAATCCTGAGCGTAGTATGGGACTCAACAGCACGAGATGCAAAAAGCTTTGCTCTCATGTAGAACACCACAGAAATCTTAATAATATGATTTCTATGTAGCACACATAACTTTTCACCTCAGCAGTGAGAACACATATTACTTAGGAGACATAAAAATTAACAGGAATAAATTGAAAACAAAATTCTGCATTAATCACTTGTTGTTTTAACTCTTCTGGTGTTAAAGTACAGTCATCATCGCTAGTTTCACTCATCTTTTTAGATAATAATTTATTAACACGTTACGCTATACGCTATCAGCATCAGCGAAATGTTTACTTTTTCCCGCTATTTTTTAAAATCGCGTTTTGATACCGCGTCCCTGATGTTTATTTTTACCCGACTGCGCGACGCAAAGGAGGGTAATGTGTTTATCAGTCTATGTATGTATGTATGTTTGTTTCTATGTGGCGTTCTAGAGACCAAATGCGTAAGCCGATTTTGATGATTCTTACGTCAATCGATTCGTCTTAACCTTGCGAGTGTCACTAAAGACATGACAGTAATCAAAATTCACCACAGCGACAACCAGACGCCATATTGTCAAAATGAAAAAAAAAAGTCGATGAACTATGTCAAGTGGGGTGTCGTTGAATAGGTATTTTAAAATCATCTTTAGGTTCCTTTTATTCAAATGTATCATTGTTGAAATTCCAAATAAAAATGTATTGGTTAAATACCAATTTTATACTATTAATTAGACTTATTTTTATTAAAATTTAATAATATATAAACATAAAAACAACGTAATTTCTTTATTACAAATATCTTTTTTTATTTGCGTTTCCGAAGGTGTTTTCTTTGAGGTCGAATTCCAAAATCGAATTTCGAATTCGAAGGGGTTTGATTTTTCACTCACTTTTTATAGGCATGTGAAAGAGACAGAGCACAGTAAAATTCGAATGTTTTTAAATTTATGGCTGAACAATGTCAATTCGTGGCACTGAAGATTGAAAAATTAAAAAGCTACTTTGCCTCACGCTCGAATCAAAATCGCGTTTTGTTCACTGTTGTCTCGCAGCCAATAATAATAATAATAATCGTTTACTTCAGGTAATAAAAACCCATACAGATATATACCTTACAGGCTAACATACATATAATAAAATGTCTAATTACTAATAATACAACGCACAGGTGTTGTTTACAGTGGCGTGTTTCGCTGTGTCTTGTTGCGTAATCGTCCATAAAAACGCCGATAGACAACACCCTTCGGCCAAAACTCTTCTTTGAGGAACGTCTGGAGATGTTGAGTCGGCACCCGTACCACGTATGACTTAAAGTTCGTGTTATAGAGTGACTCCAATCTCTCGACTCTCAAAGTCCAGTTGGTTTTCAGGCGCAAATACTCCACGACCTCCTCTTCCTTTGTGGAGTGATGCAACCGGGATACGTACAACTGTGTGGTTGGTACTGCGGGACGTAGCAGCATATTAGACCCTGCTATCCCGGTACCACAAAGGTTACGGCACGATGGCTTCTTCTTCTTTTTCTCCACCTTGATGAAGCCGTCCTTGTCACACGTTGCCTTTTCTGGGACTGTCCGTTCCATGTCCTTGTTACGGAGGGGCTCACAAACCTTCTGTTTATGCCCTTTTTTATCCTGGCGATTTGCTGGCATGGCCGCTTTGCTTTCAGCGGCAACAGCTGCATAGTCGCGCTTAGGGATTGACGCATCCTTTTGCGACAAAACCTTGACCGGTGTCGATGACCCGAGGTCAGCGACAGCAGACGTCACACCGCTTGCATTACTCGCGGCGATAGGCGATCCAAGTAAATTCGCTGACTCAAAACTGCATTCAGATGCAATTTGAGCCCCGCATCGTGTGTTTACATTTGACGCATGCGGTGACCTACTTGCAGATATAGCGTTTTGTAATAACATTACCTCTGCACGTAGTTCAGTTATGGTGTTATCTGATGTCTTCAACTTGGATTGAACTTCGGCCAGGCTGGATTTCAAGGATGTGATGTCCTTCAGTAGCCAGTCGACGTGGTCGAATGTGACGGGCGGCAGCTTGTGCAGATCCTTCGCCACAAAAGTAGGCACGTCGTCTGGGTCGGTCACCTTCAGTAAGGTGATGATATCCTGGATGCTCTTCTCAGTGCCATCTCTTCGCCGAGACGGCATCTTGTCCAGTTTATTCAGAGTCTGATACAGTACTTTTTTACCAGCACTAATATCTTCTTCCTTAAAGTTGGACTTACAGATCTGCAAGATGCTCACCTCGTCCATGGTATCGATGGCATGTTGAATGAATGCCAACAACTCTTTAGCTATGAGTTGCTGTGAGCAGCTCATAGTTATAATGTTTACACTACATTTATTAAATAATAATTATTTAATACACACGTAGCAGCGCAAGCACGTCCGCACTCAACGCTACTCGATCGATTATGATGATGCAAAAGCGGCATGTTTGAGCTGCTGTGGTGAAAACTCTATTTCCACACTAGGAAACACTTCCGACTCTTCAGATCCTTCGCTCGATGTTTATAGCTCCGCTTATTCAACTGAACTGTGTCGATTCGCTCGTCCACGCGGTATTTATAACGGCCGGTTAACAAACTAGTCCATTCTAGGCTTCCCTCGAATGTTCTCGTAACAGTCGGAAACAGAGTCGATAATTCTAGGAAAAAAAGTCAGCAACGCCATCTAGTAGAGAATAGATGAAACACTTTTAAACTACCGATATAACCATTCTCTTCTAGTTCTTTCATTTACCGATAGATGGCGTTATTTTCAAAATATCGCCATTCGTAACACTGCCCTCTTCTTAGACGTGTTCTTCCCGAACATCGTTGGACCCATAGTAACGAGCCAACCGGTCCACATGAACTATCTTCGGTGCATCACGCGGCCCCTTCTGGATTCGATAGGTGACGTCGTTGATCCTGGTAATTATGCGATATGTCCCGTCCCACCGCGCTTGTAACTTACGCGATTTTCCTTTGCTTCATATTGGGTTATGTAGCCACACCAATGATCCGATGATTAAGTCTGCAGGTAAACGTAGTTCCCTTCCGAAATTGGCAAAAGCTGATGTTACTCCTGTAGTTTCGTGGACCGCACTGCGATATGACAGAAGGAATGGTTGGATATACTTGTCCCAATCTCTTTGTTTGCTCTCCACGGCCTTCGCCAGGTACCTACCATTCCAGTGATTGGTTAAACCGTTCAACCATGCCATCTGATTGCGGATGATAAGCCGTGGTCCTGGTTTTATGTGCACCCATCACGCGACAAGTCTCCTTGAACACCTCAGATACGAAGTTCGGCCTTGATCACTGTGGATTTTCAAGGGCACCCCGACCGAACCGACAAAAGAATTTATGCACCAGCTTATCGGCCACTGTGGTAGCTTCTTGATTTGGGATTACAAACACTTCAGGCCACTTCGTGAAGTAATCCATCACAACCAAGAAGTATTTGTTTCTGTCCTGGCTCTCAGGAAACGGCCCAGCAACATCCAACGCTACGCGCTCTCATGGTGCTCCCACATTGTACACCTTTAATGCACCTCTGCTACGAGTGTGTGGCCCCTTCACAGCCGCACAACTTGTGCATTTGCGGCACCAATCTTCTACGTCATCCCGACAGTGGAGCCAATAAAACCTCTCTCGGATCTTAGTAAGGGTCTTCTTAACACCCATGTGACCTCCCGAAGCACCATTGTGATAGAGTCGCAATACTTCCGGCACCTTAGTTTTGGGCACTACCATTTGCAGATAGCACTGATTACCTCGAGCGTTTTCTCATTTGCGGCACAGAACTCCACCCTGGACAACCAAGCTTTCCCACTGTGCCCAACAACCTTTGGTTATAGGGCTCATTGCTGCGATATCACTCCATTTGGGCCTAGGAGCGCCTGATTTCTTCCATTCGAGAATCGGCTGTACGTCCTTGTCGTTTTGCTGAGCACTCTGCAAAGCTTCTTTCCATTCGTCGCTTAGATCCGTCTTCAACATCCTCACTAATGCTGCCTGCTTCGCTTTTTGTACTTACACTGGTCGGAACACGGCAAACGAGATAGAGCATCTTCGTTACCATAGGACTTACCGCTGCGATGTTGTATTTCAAAACCAAACTATTGCAGCAGTTCAATCCATCTGGCTACTTGTCCTTCAGGGTTCTTAAATTGAAGTAGCCATTTCAGCGCAGTGTGGTCGGTTTGCAGGTGGAATTTAGGCCCCAACAAATATTTGTTGAAATGCTGCAATGTCTTTACTACAGCCAAAAGTTCCCGCCAGGTGACGCAGTAGTTTCTTTCGGGTTTGGATAAGGCCTTGCTGAAGTATGCTATAACAACTTCTTGATCACCCTTCCTTTGTGACAGCAAGCCGCCAATTCCAGTGTTACTGGCATCTGTGTCGACTATGAATTCATGCTCATTGTCAGGGTAGCCTAGGATAGGTGCAGTACACAGATGTTCCTTGAGCTTCTGGAATGCAACGTCACAGCTCTCATTCCAACAGAACTGTACTCGGTCTTCGGTGAGCTTATGAAGAGGTCAAGCAATGTCAGCAAAGTTCTTCACAAACCGTCGATAGGAGGAGCGTCATCCGAGAAATGCTCTGACCTGCGTTTTGTTGAGCAAGCTCGACTCACAGACTTCTCCAGCAATTCGCACACCTAAATATTGAATAGAAAGTCCGCAGGATTTCTGCGGTACTACCCATCCATTCAACTCCACCGCGAAGGTCAAAAAGAAAATGGCAAATAATTAGTTTTATTTTAAACATAGGTACTTACGGTAACCTGAAATAACAAAAAATATATTAGCTCTACTTATACTTTTACGGGTGAAGCAGTTAAATTTAATCTAAGTACTAATGTATAAAGCTCAAGAGTTTGTTTATTTGGTTGGTTAAACGCGCTATTCTCAGGAATTACTGGTCCGATTTGAAAAATTATTTCAGTGTTAGATAGCCCATTTATCGAGGAAGACTATAAGCTATATAACATCACGCTATGAGCCATGGGGGCTGAGCAGTAGCCTTAAATAACATGGGTGTAACCGCGGGCTCATCTATTTATAGCAATACTAGACACCGCCCACGTTAAGTTTTTTTAAAGTACTTAGACATCAAGCTAAACTAAGCTGTTTAGTTTTTAAGAACTTTCTTAAGACACAATTTAGCAATGCTGTTTTTATTTAAAACACACGGTTGTTTTACAGGAAAGAGTAAGACACATTTGTCCTTCCAAACTTCCATCCTCACTATCTTTCGCATTTGTATCCATAAGATAAAATGTAAAAAATAATAAAATTCGCCCTGACCTTAGCGTCTTCGACCTAAAAGGAAAAGAAAATCAAATAAATAAATATGATCGTAAGCATTGGACCAGCAATATTCAGAAAGTATAAAATACTTGACCCCCGTTATCAATATTCTGTGGGAAACGATAGCTGGTCACGGTCTGTAGCGTAGTTCCTGTTACCCGACCTCTCACATTGGGTTGGTACACAATTTAAAAATACTTAACCACCATTTTAAAATTTCTGATGAAACCTTAGCGTATATAAACTTTAAATATAAACTCTTTTTTTATGTAACCTTATAGCCTTTGATATAATATTGACAGAACAACATTTGTCGGCCCTTGGTCAAAGAGGTTGGACTAGGTTTAGACTAGAGAGAACATGCCCTATAAATTTCCTTATTCCGAACGTGCAACATGTAATGTCAGTTGGTCTTAGTTGGTTAATCACAAAGAAATATAACCTTAAGGCATAGAAGTAACACTAAATAACAACAGTGGTTGCTATGATTGATATCTTCTTTCTAATGGCACATGCAGTATGATAGAAAGAGCTGTCGATAGGTTTAGCAGCACGCTCTTATAGCAGCCTCGTGGTATGCAAACAGTAGACAAAACATAGAGTTAGGAAACCGAGTGTTGTTCGTAACAGTGATGATTTATCGATAAATATTTTTGGTCAAATGTCTAACTTTAGTATGTGTCGATATATTTAAGCCGTAGAAGTAAACAACTAAAATATTGAAATTGTAGTTTTTGCTGTTGACGCCGGACAGTGCTTTGCAAAGACTTGCCAGACAGACAGTACTAAAAAATTTCACGTGTTTAATTGTTCGTTTTAGCCATAAAATCTATTGATAAAAAGTATTCATAAACTAATGAGCGATGCGTTGCGATGAGATGCTATTGTACGAATTATACCAAATTGGCTAATGCGGCAGGATTTGGCAATTTGTGTGCGTCGCATCATATCACGTTGCTTGCTATCGCTTACGTTGGACACTGCTCGATTTTTTTAGAGTTGTAGGTAATCCGATTTGTGATCCGCCAGCAAAAATGATTCGCCTTTATGTAAATATTAGTACAGCAGTGAACTACTTTGACAACCCATTTGGCGTGAGTGCAACCGACTGCCACGCCGAAGCTTGCGGGTACGATTCAGTTTTACATTCATGTCCGATAGTTTGTTTCCGTATTTATCCCTCATTCAAAAAACATCGATATCTCCTTTCACTGTCAAATCCCATCACTCCTTAATGATGGGATTTGACAGCACGGCTATTTAGAGAATGCAGTCAAAGATATGAGTCTGTAAGGAGTCTATGCCTCTTTAAATGAGACGCGTAATTTGACGTTATGATTAACCAACTAAGACCAACTGACATTACATGTTGCACGTTCGGTATAAGGAAATATGGGGAGCATGTTCTCTCTAGTCTAAACGTCCAACCTCTCTGGTTAATCATAACGTCAAATTACGCGCCTCATTTAAAGAGGCATAGACTCTTTACATACTCATATCTTTGACTACATTCTCTAAATAGCCATACTGTGATCTGTCATCAGTGTAAATTTTGTTGGACGTTTGTGTTTACATTTTTAATAACTTTTTTGCATTTAAATAGTAAGTAAGCTTATAATAATTAAATAGTGTACTCATTAATTAATACACATCGTGTATGTGATATCGGGATGTGGATTCCGCTATTCTCGGAACGGAAATAGCAGGAGAAACTTTATCTTCTAGCAGTGAGTCGGAATTTTCCAACAAATTTATTTACTTTTCTCGTATTAATGCTATAATGAGTGTTAAGTTTACACAATATCATTGTATTGCAAATCAAGGGAACAGCTTGCATACGTAGGTATGTGTTATGAATTTAACTCACAAATTGTTTTTGTACATTTATTGATTTAATAGCCTTAGTGATGGGATTTGACTGTGAAAGGTGATATCGATGTTTTTAAATGAGGGATAAATACGGAAACTAACTATCGGACATGAATGTAAGACTGTAGCTGGAAGCGACAGCGGGTAGCCGCGGTTGCTAAGTTGGCAATAAACAAAAACGTCCAGCGGTTTAATTTTCTATCGCGCGTTTGATAGTAAGCGCAGTTTAATGTACATAATTTACTTAGATACCTACCTTAAAAGTAGCGTCTATTAACCTAAAGCCACGTGTTCCAGTGTACGCGCGTGTGTTTAGGCTTACATTTTTGCATCTATAAAATAGTAGATGGGTTAGGGATGTCAGTAGCATTTTTTATTATTAAGAAGGTGTTTTTTATTACAGGTTGCCTATTAATGACGTCACAAGAAAACTTTGGATAAATGCCGTTGGACGGCCTAGTTTGATTTAGCCGAAGTATGTACCATCGTATTTGTTCACGTCATTTTGAGAAAGACTGTTTTTTAAAAACAGAAAGCACCTGGCGTCGTTTAAAACCGAAAGCTGTGCCTACATTACATTTATGCCCGGACATTGCACACCCGGTAGAATTATTAATCCAAAGTTAAACAAAAAGTGTGTAATTTTAGTTTGAACATATTAATAAAATATAATAATTACAACGATTTTAATTAATCTACCTACTTCTATATTATTTATCATATTAGTGCTATCCTGACTGATCAAAGACGTCTTGCCTTGTAGTCCACTACATAATATTCTACCATAAAATATAATATTCTTTCACATTCACACAACATTATCTGGTCCCAAACTAAGCATATCTTGTACTACGGGTACTAGACAATCGATAAACATGCTTACATACTTTTCTGTAAATATATTACATATTATACATAGTACCATCCAGACCAAGACAAACATCCATATTCATGCACACAAATGTTTGACTTGAGCGGGAATCAAACCCACAAGCTTCGGCGTGGCAGTCGGATTATCTACAACTCTAAAAAAGTCGAGCAGTGTCCAACGTTAGCGATAGCAAGCAACGTGATATGATGCGACGCAAACAAATTGCCAAAGCCTGCCGTGCCGCATTAGCCAATCTGGTATAATTCGTACAATACAGTTATAATCTAAGTGACAGTTTCTTAGCATCGCATCGCAACGCATCGCTCATTAGTTTATGAATACTTTTTGTCAATAGACTTTAAGCCTAAAACGAACAATTAAACACGTGATTTTTTTAGTACTCGTGTAATACGTGTCTGTCAAGTCTTTGCAAAGCACTGTCCGGCGTCAAAAGCAAAAACTACAATTTCAATATTTTAGTTGTTTACTTCTACGGCTTAAATATATCGACACATACTAAAGTTAGACATTTGACCAAAAATATTTATCGATAAATCATCACTGTTACGAACAACACTCGGTTTCCTAACTCTATGTTTTGTCTACTGTTTGCCTACCACGATGCTGCTATAAGAGCGTGCTGCTAAACCTATCGACAGCTCTTTCTATCATACTGCATGTGCCATTAGAAAGAAGATATCAATCATAGCAACCACTGTTGTTATTTAGTGTTACTTCTATGCCTTAGGTTATATTTCTTTGCCCTTGGTCATAACCATAGATGATATACTATAAATAGAGAGTCATACCTTGGTCCATCCTTGGTCAACCTTGGTCGGGACAGCTAGTATCTCATAAAAATTGTCTAAGGCGAAGTTATCGCCTATCCTATCATGAAGAGTGTGTAATTTCCCTAGAAACAAACAGAGCTTGTTTCTCTGTTTTTCTGTAAATATTGACACCAATGTACATCTCATTATATCTATTTTAAGTAACTTCTTAAATAATTGTGACTTACCTTTGGTGTTGCCTAAAAATAAAAAATGATTAGTCAATTTTGTAGATACATCTCCAATAGTAGCATCTATTGATAGATGATTTGAGTTGCCGTTTTAAATAAAAAAGTAAAGAATCGTTTGCAGAGGTCGCTACTTTGATGTATGATCGTTTGTTGGGCCATTTACCTTAAAGCGCTACCATATTTCGAAAACTATGTACAACTAACTAAACGTTTTGCTCGTAAAAGTAAAACAAATAAACAATTTGAATCTGAAAGCAGTCGGACTGGTGCTTGTCTCATGACAAGAAACGTTACTCTATATCCGAAGCCCGGACTATAAACTCCGACACCAGAGTTGGTCACACATCATCATCATCATCAGCCTTTAACAGTCCACTGCTGGACTAGGCCTCTCCTTTGAAAGGAAGAATTGGCCTACTATATAGGTTAGGTGGGTATGGTAGGGTTGGTATAGGGTTTGTATCAAGTTTTCCTTCTCTTACAATGCTGTTTTCTGCATAATATGCTCCCTCTGTCGGCTTTTACGACACCCATGGGATGATACGGGGTGGTGACATTCCGTATTCTTAATCCGTCACCACACGGACAACTTGGCCACACGCTTCTACGAAAAGATATCTCATACAATTTCTATACTTACACTCCCATCACCGCCGGCGACTGTAGTACCTGCCTGCTCACCATCTTTCTTTTCACCATCGCCCTCTTTTGCATCGTCTTTTTTTTCATCACCATCTTTTTTCTCATCGCCATCTTTATTTTCGTCTTTATCCGCAGCGTCCTTTTCTCCACCAGCATCATCAGCACCGGCATCATCGCCAGCGGCAGTAGTAGCCTCGCCTCCGTCTGTATCAGAATTTCATCATCAGCTCTGTATTTAAACTGTCCCACTGCTGGGCACGGGCCTCTTCTCATTGTGAGAAAGGTAAGGCCATAGTCCACCACGCTGGCCAAGTGCAGGTTGGCAGACTTCGCATGTCTTTCGAGAACATTATGGAGAACTCTCAGACAAGCAGGTTTAGCAAGCGATAATTAATAATTTAATACGCACATAACTTCGAAAAGTCATTGGTGCGCGCCGTGGATTCGAACCCGAGTAACGGAGAGACCGACAGACTGCTACGTAGAGGGACGTAGCAGTCTGTTGGTCTCTCCACTAGGCTATCGCTGCTGCTGTCAGAAATTCTATTGAAACAATAATTGGTCAAAAACATCCAAATCTGTCCAGCCGTTTCGGAGTCCAATTAGTTGCACACGGTTTTTATTTCTTTGACATTTGATATTACCGTGCAAAGCGAACGCCGAAATGGTGAAGGTACCCAAACAGCGGAGGGCTTACTGCAAAAAATGCAAGTGCCACAAAACACACAAGGTGTCACAGTACAAGGAAAGGCACGCTGCTCAGGGCAGAAGGCGTTACGATCGTAAACAGCAGGGTTATGGTGGTCAGTCCAAACCCATCTTCAAAAAGAAGGCCAAAACCACAAAGAAAATTGTACTCCGATCCGTCTTAAATTTGCTGACTGCCAGGTGAGGTCACAGATAGCACTCAAGCGCTGCAAGCACTTCGAGCTTGGTGGAGACAAAAAGAGGAAGGGACAGATGATTCAGTTCTAAGCTGGATAATAAATAAGAACAACTAAATAAGAACAACGGAGATAAGTGTACTTTATCTTCATCCTCCTTGCATTCTACCAGTTGCTGCCCGGGCTTCGCTTACTAGTCTATCCGGATATGATTGAATATTAGCTTTTCCACAGGGCGACTGCCTGTGTTACCTGCACAATCCAATGGCCTAGCGATATTCCATGGTTTAGATTAGTGTAAGTAACGAATTAGTCAGAACAGTATCATGCTTAATCAAGGAGCTA
This sequence comes from Euclidia mi, assembly GCA_944739405.2. Lineage (NCBI taxonomy): Eukaryota > Metazoa > Arthropoda > Insecta > Lepidoptera > Erebidae > Euclidia > Euclidia mi. The sequence continues at coordinate 12,029,869 of OX123211.2, forward strand.
TAATTAGCTTTCTTTGATAGACTCACGAGTGTATCCTCTGGAAGGCAGATACATGTCGGCATATTAAGAATTATAGGTCCCACGTAATAGGGGGCAAACCTATTTCCGTTACCGAGCACATTGCCAGACCCCGACCTGAGAATTCGGCAAAACTCAGTAACACTTTTGCCCGATCCGGGAATCGAACACGGAAGCTCCTGATCAGCAGATGCGTACGATATCCACTGGAGCATGGAAGCAGTCACACTGGAGTAAAAAAATATTGTCTAGCGTAAAGTCGAACCGGAGTAGGTACAGGTGTGACTATTGTCTTGGGAGGCTGTACGCTATCCACTGCACCACGGAGGCAGTGAAGTGAAGACGTGAAGAGCTTTAAGGATCTACTTACCAGGATCTCCTCCATCCGCAGGGGCATCAGCAGGGGCATCAGCAGGCGGATCAGCAGGCGGTTCAGCACCCGCTTCGTCTTCTTGAGGCTAAGAAGATGTATATTCAGAATTTTACATTTCATCATCATCATACAGTCTTTAAGTGTCTGGCATTTTTCATTGGCTGGACACGAATAGCCGAAAATCGGGCTCAGTGACATGCCATTGGACAGGTCTTAATCCAGCAGTGGACTGCGGCAGGCTGATGATGATGATACAGTCTTTCCCAGTCCGCTGCAGGATGTAGGCCTCTCCTAACTTGAGGCCAAAAACAACATTGTGAGTCAATTATATAGATTTGACATGTTCATCATCATCAGCATATATCAGTCCACTGCTGGACGTAGGCCTCTCCTGGGGCGTCTTTGACCTATTGCGGAGGAAAAAAGGTATGATGTTCCTCCAACTAGAAGGAGGATCCTCTGACCTGATGGACCAGATGGACTCCAGTCCGACGGATGTACTTGGGAACTTGTATAAATAGGTACTGTGGGTAAGCTCCGCTAGCGCGATTTCAGGGCTATGGTTTCGTCGTGTCGTGTCCGTTAGATGTCGCCGTATTGATTTTCGTCGTCGTACGATAGATGGCCTCAGTGGTATGTACTATGTAGCTACCGCTACACTATGATTCCACGCTGGTTTAGATAGTTTAGTATAGTGTTTGGTGTCCAGTTCTCCGTCTCTTTCGCACGTTTCTATTTGCTTCGTGTATTTTCCTAAGTCATCTCTTACGAAACCCAAGGAATTAAATGGGTAGTTACCGCAGAATTAGATTTGAGATAGATATTACGCATACTATTTGCTCTATTTAACTACCTAGGTATTTTTCTATTATTTTCTATTAGTAGCCTCTTACGACAGCAACGTTAAGAAATGGCCTAGTAATACTTTGTACTCCTAATCTTTGTCTATACGGAGTCCGTCAATATATGTATAGGTAAGTCAATGATATTAGAAAAAGCAGGCCGGGCGCACTTCGCATTTTAGGTATAAACTTACAAGTACCTCGGCCGACCACGTCGACGTGGTTGGATTTAGTGGGTTGCCGCGCGCCGCTCACATTAGACGTCACGCAACGCAACGAGTGCGACCGCTCCGTATTCTCACGCGCCGTGTTTATACACTGTTCAAATAATATACCTAAACGCCTTTAACAACAAAAATGTATCATCACAAGTCTAATGCACAGTATTGCTCAATTAACTGTGTGTCGAAAGCGACTTGAAAATTTGATTTTATTTTATTTATATTACGAGAGCAACTTGAAAATTTGATTTTTTGTTTGTTGAGATATCTTAACGATTATAGTGTCAAATTAAAGATCTAGTTCAAAAACCATTTTATCTGTTTGAATCATGTAAATCGGTCCACGCGTTTAGGAAATAACTAAGAATCAGTATAGTAAAAATGTAAACAACCAGAATTTTTGTGGTATTTGTTCTACGAGCTCAAATAGTGGGATAGGATACTTATATGATAATTATTTATTATTAGGTACGTGGTCAAGTAGGTAGATAGACGACGAATAAATATTATAGTTGCAGCGGCAAGTCAACAACCCTAGCGCGCCACTCCGCGCCAGACAGTGACAGCGTTATGTGTTAGAAAAGAAAGGGAACGGTTAGGTTAATATCGCATTAGGCACTGGGTGCTTATGCGAGTTGAATTGCACTTTGTTGCTTTGTAGCAAGAGTCGCAAATTCAATAAATTGGTTTGACAAGTGAAGCTTCTGTACGTTAGTACTATTCTTTATTCTGTGGAAAAAGGTAGATACGTTACCTATATTCCATTTGGTTAGGTACTTAACTAAAGGTAAACAATCTTGATGTGTCTTTTATATCTTAATGCTAAAGATCAAGGTAAATACCACAAAAATGATTACTAAATCAATGGAACCATTATTTTAAGCAGTAGTTTATTTGTTTAACATGTGATAATATAAAAAGTCACATCAAGATTGTTTACCTTTAGTTAAGTACCTAACCAAATGGAGTATAGGTAGTAATCAATCCGTAGAAATGGTACACTAACGCACACATCGATAACTCTATATTTTATTTTAATTTCGGTTGACAAGATGTGTCAGTTTCACTTTGACGCCGGCTCGCGACGTCACACACACATAATAATTATGTCAGACTTGCCAACTGCTTTATGTTTAGCGTCCTGTTTTTGGTACGCCTATAACGTATCTATCTACTTCTTATTATGTAACATCATTGGTATAAGTAGATAAATTGTTACACAAAAAATAAAAAGTATTTTTTGTGTGACTGTTGTGGATAATGACAATATCGGTACCTACCAATGGGACTTTTATTCGGAGTGACTTATGCAAAGAAAAATATTTGAGGATATTTTCCCGTACATTCGAATTTTAACACATATGTAGGTATTACGAGTACCTTAGTAAGTAGGTACGCAGTTTAAGCATGCCTAAAGTAATATGCACAAATGGTACTTACCATTGGCACACCTTTAACGACTGTCCAAACCAGTAACAACAGAACTATGGATGACTTCATTATGCTTCAGTAAACCTGTGAAATAATAAGAGTTCTGGTTTCACCATGAACCGACCAGACTGATAAGGAACTCCCTCATTAACGTAGAGTAGAGGCGGCTCCAATGTGTAAAGGGTTCAAGGTTCCTAAATTATACCTGTCTCAGATGCTTTGGGAAGGGCGTGATAAAACACCCTTGATAAAACCTACCCTCGTTAGGGTCAAGCCTCTTTCAAAGCAGAATCCTAAAACCGGCTCTGTTACCAGCTAGTCTATCATCAATTGCAATAAAAATTATAGATAACCAGTCATACTGGCTCTCAGTAGTAGGTTATTTATCTAAGGCCTAACTAGAGGTAGTGAAACCATCTAGATAAACTTAAACTCACAAGTAATTATTTTTAGATTTGCCTACGAATTAATTTAATCGTTACTAAGGATCCTTTAAAGAGAGCCTGTCGGGTCTCTGCTTTGCTTATTTTTGAGGACATGACTTTTAGGGTCGTAGCACACGTATCAACTCGGAAAGGGATCGGCACCTTATCAACTGAAGCGGTTCAGTATTATTTGTATGGAACTCCTGCTACGCACACTAATCAGAATCGTAACGTAATCGCCTCGCCTCGGGACAAGCTCACAAACGCGGTGCGGTGCGTGGTCTTACGGTTCTCCGTACCCTAGCTTACGGCTCTCCGTAGCCTAGCTTACGGCTCTCCGTAGCCTAGCTTACGTCTTTTCGTCCACGCCCCGCGGTCTGCGTTCGGATTCAAAATGATTGAAGTAGTGCCGCCTAGCCGTCAACCAGCGGTCGGCGAGCCGTAAGCACGGCGTCGCCTAGCTGTAGCCGAGTCGACGTGCCGGAGCTTCTGATCCGCTTACGTTACGTGGTTACGTCAGGTTGACGCCTGTTTGACGGCGAGGCAAAAGGCGATACGGTGACGATCCTTTTCCGAGTTGATATGTGTGCTACGACCCTTATTGGGACTAGTCCCACCCTCATTCCCACTACTGTGTCACCTGAATTTTGACACTTGTGAAGTCCCAGGGAAAGTTAAACTGTCTTTGAACCCGCAACGAACTTAATCAGAAGTAGGAGGAGGAGTTGGAAAATTGAGAACATGACTGGAGAAGGGAGAGTAGATGGTGATTACATCAGCATTTTTTTTACCTTTTTGGTTTTTGCACAAAATATATTTTGATTTGAACACTAGGTATGGCAGGTTGAAAATCTGACCAATAAGGGGAGGGGAGACTACTTTTGGGTCGATGTTCTTAGGGAGGAAATATACAGAAGACTTACAGTTTTGATCCAATCAATATTTTTGCGTCGCACAACCTTTCTCCAATAATAATTTTATATCTTTATTTGAGTTCAGAAGGCGTTTATAGCACCAGTAACCATATAAGTTTTATTAACGGCAAATTGAAATATCAGAAAGTATGGGAGTATTATGTTTATTGCTTATGAGGTTTTGTAAGCGTCCGCTTGCCTATCGCTTACAATCAGCGAACTTAGTATGGGTTCTGTCAACGCTACGTGCGGTATAGTATAGGTACCTATCACCTCAATTCGATTGACGTTCGTCGCACTCATAATTCACAACAATAATTGTATTATTCAAATCGAACAAATTCCTAGTTTCCGAAACTACAGAAGCAACATACTTAGTGGAGATACCGACAGACTGCCATTACTTACTTTTCAGAGTTACCACCAATTACTTTTCGCTTGACCCTTGCCTTGAAGAGCACTTTAAGCCATCGGTCCTGGCTGTGACGAAGATCTTTGACAGCCATTATAGGGCATCAGTACCTATGAATAAACGAACACTAGTGAAGAGGCGTCTTTACCTATAGTGCAGGGTGTGCGGCGCACACGGGCGCCGGGTCTAAGGGGGCGCCGAGCGTCGAGCGCCCTGACACCACTGCGCCCTTGCCGACGTCGGGCGCACGGTAGCAAAGCAAGGCTACTTACTCCTTTTCGTACTCTATTTTAATATAGGTACACTATAACTTTTATTTCAACGTGAAATCAGTCTTAAAGCAGATTATTAAAGATTTAATTGGCGTAATGTCGCATCGCTACCAAAGGCGCGAGCCGGCATCGGCACCTGTTTGTTTTGATTCGTTTCACACCACGCCGACAATTATTTCTATCTCGACTGTATTAGAATGCTTTAAAGTTCAAATTGAAATTCCCCAGGGACGTGCGGCGGTCATTTTCAAAGGCTTGTGTGCGCGTGCCGCACTTTTGTTTTACCGCTATACCGTAGTTTTGCGATGCCTTGATGGAATTGGATTAAGTATCATTTTTTGAGTAAACATGTAAATATGAAGTGAATCGGCTTTCCTTTTGATAGAAAATATATAAAAGGGAAGATTATGTTTTTTGCTTCCACAATTATTGCGACATTCCTCGAGGTCGGAGGTCATCAAAAATAGCAAGTGAAATACAAAAACAAAACATCGAGTGATAGATAGTAATATCGAAGTTTACTCGTACCTATAGGTACGACCTAGGATTTTTCATTTGTTTATCCTACTGCAGTGCAGAACAAACAACTGTAAGTTAAAGTGCTTTAATATGACCTACTAGTATAGGTACTTAGGTATTTATTGAGGTCTTCGTCAACAACCCATCACGTCTCCACTAGTGGGACACAGACACAGGTGTCTTTCCGCATCGCGGAAAGGCTTAGGCCATACCTACTCTACACACGGGGCCAAGTCCGGATTGGTGGATACGCATCTGGTTAGGTATCTCAGATGTACAGGTCTCCTCACGTTGTTTTCCTTCACCGAAAAGCAGTCGGTAGTTGTACCTACTTAAATAGGTACTAGGTAGGTACCGCGACGTTGATTGATGTGTCATATCCATACTTATATTATAATTTATAAATGCGAAAGTAACTGTATTTCTGTCTGTCTGTGTGTTAAAAACTTTCACGGCTTAACCGCTGCATCAATTTGGCTGAATTTTGGTATGGAGATAGGATAGCTTTAGTCCTGGGGAAGGATATTATTATGCTGCTTCTTATTCCGGAAAAGTGCACAGATCCCGGGGGAATCGCTATAGGTATACGAATTCCTCGCAAACGAAGTCGCGCGCAGAAGCTAGTAGTAGGTAATAATTAGTCCAAGTTGCAACTATTTCTCTGGGCCTTTAATATTTCCATAGATACTACTTAGTTCTTTTAGGTGCCTAAGTATAAGCACTTAGTTTATTATTTATTTTAGATGTCTGATGGCGATGAAAAAAGAAACTTTCTGGTGCACAGAATCGAAAAAGAAAGCTGGAGAAGGAAGTGTCTCTGAAAAAGAATACAAGTTCTATTAAAAAGTTTTTTGTTCGACCCGGTCCATCCTCGGACGAACACCTGGGGCCCAATTCTGCTAATTATATTTGTTCAAAATGCAGTTTCGATATGATGTCAGTGTCATATTTACGTCATAATGATATTCTCCTAAATTAAGAGACATTGAAATGATATTGCGAATATATTGAGAGTTGAACAATACATAAACGGTATTCTGCTAAATATATTTTTGTACAAAGACAAATGTCAAACTGTAAATACACATATTCAAAACACCCATATTTTAAATGTTCGATTTCAAATCGTACGTAACATTATTGATTATGTATCAAAAAATCTCTCACAATCCAACGAATAAATTCATTTACTAAAATGGTACTGGTTAGTATTATAGACTGCCATATTGCACTGCTAGGTAGTATCATCTGTATATATAAAATTCATTCACAATTCCCTGACTAACAGCAATGCACAGCCGAATCTACTGGGCACAAGATGCTAAAAATTGGCATGTACGTTCCTTGAGGACCGTATGCTGCACCCTTACGGTCCCTGACTAAGAAGAGATTTCCCGAAACATCTACCAGATCGTAAGGAACTGTTAAATTGAAATAAAATGTGAGAGCGTACTTGCGGGCATATTACATAAAAAACAAATCATAGGCAACGCTGTAACATCAAATTACCAGCAATAAAGTTAATTATTTCATTAATGGCAATACCTACTCATGTCAGGATATTTGACATTAAATTGAATATATCGAAATTAGAATAGAATGACATTGTGTAGCAGAATACCGATTTTGAGTCAATTCAAAATATAATCTCATTCCATTCAAAATATGATGTCGATGTCATCTAAAATAGCAGAATTGGGCCCCTGGAGACAGAGACCTATGAAATTCATTAATGACAAAAATTAAGTCGTTTAAATTCATCTGCTCTCTGCTCATTTGGTTTGAAATTTTAAGCAAGATAAACATGGTTAGCAAGGCCCTTCAAAAGTCAGACGTTGTATTGGCAGAAGCGGTGAAAATAATTGAGAATGCAAAAATAAGTTTGTCTGGATTCCATAATGAGTCCGCTTTTGAAGAGCTCCTTAACAGGGCGAAAACTGTAGCGGATGAAGTCGAGGCAATAGTAGAATTTCCCACATCTGCACGCCCTCGCGCTCGTTAAAGGTTTTTCAATTATGAGGCGCAGGATGAACCGATAACAGACGCGAAAACAGATTTTAAAGTAAATTTTTACTACTATTTGTTAGACACCGCAATAACTAAGTTCGACGAACGGTTCGAACTTTTGAATGAAAATAATGTACATACACATACATACATATCGTCACGCCCTTTATCCCCGAAGGGGTAGGCAGAGGTGTATTTCTACACCCACTTTTCGCCAGATATACTTTAGTCCCACGTAATAAGGGGCGAGCCTATTGCCGTACCGGGCACATTTCCAGACTCCGTGCTGCTACTGAGAATTTCGTGACAGAAAAACCCAATAACACTGCCCGACCCAGGAATCGAACCCGGGACCTCCCGATCCCACGCGCACATTTATGCCGCGAGACCAACGAGGCAGTCATATAAGGTTTGATGTCGAGTTTTCCGTCTCTACGCAAAGATGGTATTTGCATCGTGTTATCCCTTAGTCGCCTCTTACGACACCCACGGGAAGATAGGGGGAGGTGACACTTGTATTCTATGCCGTCAACCACACGGCAAAATAATGTATATTTTTCATTTCTACAAAAATTGAAAAACTGGAAAGATTTGGACTCTGATACAAAAAATAACACATTACTCTAATGTATGGGCTACCAAAAATACACAAGGAAAACGCTCCTCTGCGCCCGATAGTTAGTCAGATAGGCGCACCAACTTACAGACTGGCTCAACACATGGCAAATGCATGGCATGGCTCTCACCGCTCAGAGGCAATACGAGAGCACATGTGAAAGATTCCTACCGTTTTGTCAGTGAAATCAAACACCTACATCTCTCTGACAAGGAAACTATGGTTAGTTTTGATATACAGTCATTATTCACATGCATACCAGTACATGACTGTGTAGAAATTACTAGAAGGAAGCTGACAGAAAACAACATGCCTGAGGAATATGCAGAAATACTACATACATGTACTTAGACGGTGTAGCAATGGGCTCTCCAGTATCGCCTGTTGTCGCTGACATCTTCATGGAGGACTTCGAGGCGCGAGCTCTGCAGACTGCCACCATCACACCGAGGTTCTACAAGCGGTATGTAGATGACACTTTCACAATTTTACCAACAGATAGTGTTAATGCTTTCCTAAACCATCTTTATTCTATTAATAACCAAATACAATTCACAATGGAATTAGAGGCAAACAAGTCTTTAGCTTTCTTAGATGTACTTGTCATCAGGAATAAAAACAACTCCTTAAGCCATACTGTGTATAGGAAAAAGACCCATACAAATAGGTAGGTACTTAAACGGTGAATCTCACCACCATCCTAAACAGTTAGCTACTGTAGGAATGTCTCTGTTTCAGAGAGCCCGCGGGATCTGTGACAAGAAACACCTGGACGCTGAGCTTCAACATGTCAGGCAAGTTCTGCAAGGCAACAAGCTCCGACCGCCGCGCCACTGTCGCAGATCCCAGAAGAAAGAAAAACCAGCCACAGTAGAAAGACAACCTGCTGTCCTCCCATACATCAAGGGCGTGACCGACAAAATAGGCTACATCTTGAAGCTAGCTTCTATCAAAACTTACTACAAGCCGCCAACGAAAATCAGTCAATTATTACCATCTGTCAAGTGTCAGTTACCCTTGCAAGAGGCCGGTGTCTACAAAATTTACTGTGAATGTGGGCTCTCATACATTGGACAAACCAAGAGAAGCATAGGCATTCGACTCAAAGAACATATAGCTGACATAAAACATAAACGCTCAACAAAGTCTGCTGTGTGTGAACATGTGGAACAAGGACCCAACCACTACCTGCGATTTGATGAACCACAGATACTCGCAAAAGAACATCGTTTTCTTCCAAGGATGATACGAGAGGCTATTGAAATTAAAAAACACCCTAATTTAAATAGGGAAGATGGTTGGAATGTTCCTCCAGCTTGGGACCCTGTCATAAGGCTAATGAAACCCAAGAAGGACAAAGTCACCAGAAGACCTAAGGACACTGTGAGCTCATTCTGCGTAAATTGTAACACCAGTAGTTGAAAAATGTTCGGGTACTTTGAGATAACTTATACATTCAAGAAAAAGACAAATATCACCTCAGTCTGCCGTGAACATGAATTCTGTAAGGAATTCGAAACGTCGGCTAGTAATAAATTAAAAATAAAAATATAGTTTCTAGATCTTTAGTTTCAAATGTAATAACTTAGTGAAACCAATACAACGCGATAAAATCCGTAAACTGTAGTTTAATTGCAACATTGCTCTAATTTAGAAAATAACCTTAGCCATGCTGGCTCCTCACATGTGGAACAGTTCGAAGACTATAATGAAATCGAATTATTACCGATGTTTATTGATGATTCCACTACGCCGTTGGACATTTTAAATTACTTGTTTACGAATAAATTAATTCCAATGTTCCCAAATCGGTCCACTGCGCTGAGGATATACCTGACACTTCCAGTCACGGTCGCATATAGCGAAAGGCCATTTTCTAAACTGAAAATAATTAAAAACTACCTTAGATCAACATTGTCGCAAAGTAGATTGACAAATCTATCGATAATAAGTATTGAACACGAAATCAAAATTGAAGTTAGTGACATTATTAAAGATTTCGCTAATGCAAAAGCTCGAAAAGTAACCTTTTTGTAAAAACATTTGTCTAAGCTATATACTTGTGTGACGAGCGTCCTGTTATGTTACTATAAGATAAGTAGTTTTTAAAATAAATATTATTGAAAGAACTACAAAGTTGTGATTTTTTTCATTCTTAAAACCCCTTCTTTCCCATAAAAATATTTTGCTTCCCGACATAATTTTAAATTGCACCATTTGCATACGAATTTCCGATTGAAAATATAGGCATAGATATAGGGTCTTAACAAAGGTATGCAATTTTTTTAAACTGTGGCTTCTACTCATGATACTGAACAACTTTCCACAAAGAATGCATGGTCAAATTTCAGAAAAAAAAAAATTGGACTTTGTATGGAGACTTGGTCAATCAGCTGATCGATCTCCATACTACCTAAGTCCAATTTTTTTTTGAGAATTGACCATGGATTCCTTGGGGAAAGTTGTTCAGTATTGTCATGAGTAGGTGTCACAGTTTAAAAAAAGTGCATACCTTTGTGAACACCCTGTATAACTGTTAGTACTCATTCCATTTTGACCCCGCTCCTACTAGACTAGAGGGCGCCAGGGTACTGGCTGCACACGGGCGCCACAAGGGCTAGAGACGCCTCTACACTAGTCTAAATCACCGACAGAGAACCAAGGCAATCGACATAGCTCAAAGAATTAGCAAGCTGAAATGGCAGTGGGCCGGCCACATTTGTCGAAGAACCGATAACCGTTGGAGTAGTCGTGTTCTAGAGTGGAGACCGCGCCTTGGCAAACGTAGTGTAGGACGCCCTCCGGCTGGAGGTGGAATGAAGATATACGCAAAGTGCCTGGCAGCGGCTGGACACGAAAAGCCGAAAATCGGGCTCAGTGGCGTGCCATTGGAGAGGCCTATATCCAGCAGTGGACTCTTACAGGCTGATGATGATGATGATGAGCCTAAACCACGGAATACGGTTGGAATTTGGCACCAAAAGGGGTCGCTTTTGGGCCTTTAGGTTGCGGAGGTCAGACAGGCAGTCGCTCTGAGGAAAAGCTAATATTCAGTCAAATTCGGTTAGATTAGAAAGTGGACCAGCATGACCTGTGACTAGCGCCTTCATCGAACCAAACAACTTCTTAGGTACTTGTCAGCACCCGTTGCTCATAGCGTAATGTTATGCCAAAAGACTTCCCCGATAAATGGTCTAACACAAGAAAGACTATTCCCATCGAAAAAGTACTTCTCGTTCAAAAAAACAAACTCTTCAGATTTAGCAAGAAGTATTCCTGGAAGCAAAGCAAGAAGTCCGTGTGGTGACGGATTAAGAATACGGAATGTCACTAACCCATATCATCCCATGGGTGTCGTAAGAGCCGACAGAACATATTATGCAGAGAACAGCACTGTAAGAGAAGGAAAACTTGATACAAACCCTATACCAACCCGTTTGGCCAGCGTGGTATAGTAGGCCAATTCCTCCTGTCAAAGGAGAGGCCTAGTCCAGCAGTGGACTGTTAAAGGCTGATGATGATGATTCCTGGATAAAAAGATAATTGATAATCTTTTCTTATTCATTATGGTTTTCACTAATGGCCGTTTTTCGTTGGATCTTAAAATAAGGACCACAATTTCAAAAACGAATAAAACAAACAAATAGAAATGCATATATATATTTGCTGTATAATACATGTTATGTACAAAATAATTCTCTATCGTCACTTTGCTTCTTCCGACTTCTCTTGATAAGTTATTACACCTTTTTCTATTAGCTCTGGAATTTCGACTGCTAGCCAAGGGCCGAGCTGAAACAATAAAATAAAAAAAAATAGCTATTAGGCACTGAACTTTTATCTACTCTACACAACGACAACCCAGCCTACTAGACGGCAGACGTAAGGCGAACACGTTCTGACAACACGTTAGACTTATACGTCTTACATAAGACCAATCCCTATACTAGTTATGAATTATGACTAGTGATCGGATAATCGGATGCATATTTACCTAAAGTTGAGGTGTTGGCTATTATGGAATGCACTTTTGAATCGAAAAATCCCGTGATTACGGAATTGACAAATTTGTTTTTTTTACTATAGAATCAAATGGGGTGAGGGTATATTTACATATTATAACGTGTTGGCTAATATGGAATACACTTTTATATCGAAAAAGTCCCGGGATTTCGAAATCGACAAATTTTGTGTTTTTATTATAGAATCAAATCGGGTGTAAGTATATTTACTTATTTTAACTTTTGTACCAAAAAAGCTATAAAAATAATAAAATCCTCTTAATTTTCTTCAATTTTCAAAACATTTATCTCAAACGAATAATAAATAAGAACCACAAAGAAAAACCATTAGGCGGGTCCACACAGACCGAGCAGCCTCGCGAGGAAAATGCTTCGCGAGGCTACTCGGTCTGTGTGGACGTGGCTCGGTCGAGGAAATCGCATGTGCCGCCGCGGCCGAGCTTACCGTGCGCCCGAGCTACCGAATTAGACACGTCCACACAGAGCGCGCAGCCTCGCGAGGAATTGGCGCGCGAGGCTGCGCGCTCTGTGTGGACGTGCCCCGGCCGAGGCATGCGCGTATGCCGCCGCGGGCGAGCGACCGAGCGGCCGAGCCATCGAGTTCGGTTTTTTGTTTTGCCGCGGTGTGGACGCTGTTTCGTGCCTCGCTCGAACATAGTAATCCCTACTAATAATATAAATTCGAAAGTATGTATGTATGTTGTGCATTTTTTTTATAGACTCACATCTGTATCCCCGAAGGGATAGGCAGAGGTGTAATATTTTTACATCCACATTTCGCCATGAAATGTTTAAGTCCCACATAATAGGGGACGAGCCTATTGCCGTTACCGGGCACATCAGCAGACGTACGGTGTCTGCTTCTGAGAATTCAGGAAAACTCAGTAACACTTTTGCCCGACCCCGGAATCGAACCTGGGACCTCCGATCAGCAGTCGCATACGCTATCCACTGGTCACTGGATCACGGAGGATATCTACATTCATCATAACAATCTCATCTTTGACGTAATTTATTGTACCAATAATAATCCTTCAGTCTGCTTCGATTACAGTATCCTTGCCTACAGACATTAATTTCCTATAATTCATTCTATATTTTTTCCATGTCTACCTATTCTTCATCCTTTAGGTATAACAATAATCGACGACTGGTTGGCATAGCGGGAGTGTAAGTGACTGCAACGCCGATGGTCGCGGGTTCGATTCCCGCTCAAGTCAAACATTTGTGTGCATGAATATGAATGTTTGTCTTGGTCAGGGTGTTTCTATGTATATATTTACAAAAAAAGTAAGTATAAGTAAATATGTATGTTATGGCTTATAGCCCATTATTACCATTGTCTAGTACCCAAAGTAGGTACAGCAATTGGCGTCAGTCAGGCAGCCGGCTAGTAAAAACACATGCCACAACCCTATTGCAGTATGACCATTTCCAAGTACTATATATATAAACAAAATTTAAAAATAAGAGAGAGGAAAGACCAACGATCTCACATTGATACGTAGACCGATAGATGGCAAAAGTACCACAGAGTACCTTTGTATATAGGAGGATAGAGACGTCACTCAAGCTATTAGCGCTACCTGGCGGTCGTTTCAAGCATTTTTTAACTATAGTAGGTACTTTATTAGATATTATTAGACAAATTTATTTTATTATGTGGTTCAATTAGATATACATCCCTAAGTGAAAACCATGGTTTTCGCTTATGGATGTACATGCTACTGAACTGAAGTGTGTAACTGCGTACTGTAAAATTATATAAAATAAAACATTGGTTTAATAGCACCCTTTATTTTTCAAACGTTTTTTACAATATTCATAACATTTTTGTTGCATCTGAGATTTTTCATCATAGTCAATTCTGGACCCAGTTAAAACTTTATTGATGACTTTACACCAAGTAAAAATAAATAAGTTTGTGCATATTTCTTCAAAATGTTTGAGACTTTTTTATTCAAGATGCGTAAGTTCTTAATGCAGCCCTTCTGCGTGACTCCACTCATCCGGCGCAGCATATTCATCTCATTGACACGCAGGCTGTGCGATACAATCGCTGGCAGCTATAGTTTGGATAAAAACCTGTGTTGCACATTTTACTTTCACGTTTGATATTTTCTTTGAATTCACATGATATATTACTTTTCGCATTAAGCAAAGTCCTTGATATGCAGGATTTTCACTTTACAGAAGCATAGTACGTTTCCTTTTGCTAAATTTTCTTGCCCATCATTAATTACTTTAAAAAATATTTTTATTATTTTCTAGAATTGATCAAATATATTGTCATTGAAGTCGGGTGTAAGGGAAGCTGTTCGAATCACTCGGCTAAGTGTTATTAGTGATGGTAATACAAAAACTGAACTCATTTTTCATTTACCAATCTTCCTGATACTGTAGCATAGTGAAAATCATTGCAGGGGATATATACATTCAGTGTCTTTAAAAGAAATGGGTTTTCTCATAGCTTTAATCATCATCATCATCCTCCTAGTTATCAACCTGGGATCCGCTTACTCCTCTAACCGGATTTGGCTGAATATGAGTTTTTCCACAGAGCGACTGCCTGTCTGTCCTCCGCAACCCAAAGGGATAGCACTATTCCATGGTTTAGACTAGTGACAGTTTATTTTGAAGGTACTGATTCCTTAAAATGACTGCCCATTACTTTAAGGAAACTTTACACACAAAACGATAACCTTAAGATCAGTTAGATGACTTATAAAAGTGGCTTTAGTTACTTACAAATTTTATTACAGTTTCAAACACAACATCTTCTTGTGGACATTGCTGTGAATGTTGCTAAATTCCAGTGGAATGCAAAATTTCTCAAGTAAGATGGGTACCTAGGCGAAGAGTGCGGGAATCAGAGTCCAATATGTTGCCACAGTAGTTGATGAAAGAAGGATCGTCAGAATCACTGGGTCGGGGTAAAATATGCACAAAAAATAGGAAACATATCCATACACACAAAATAAATTAATGGAGATTTTTAAATTTTCAAAAAGCTTTTATGTCAAATTTGACTTACATGTTAGACAATGTAGTATTACTACTTTATGGTTTGACAGCTGCTCATCGTTTGAAAATCAGGAAATTAAGAAACATTAACATTTAAATGTTGTTTTCAAAATAAAAATTGCTTTTTACAGATATTTTTATGGAGAAAATTTAGAAATAAATATTATAAGAATAATTAAACGTGAGAATAAGTGATTATGTAAAAAAGTGAGTTTTACTGCCATCTAGCGCTCATTTTATCTAAATAAATGAGGTTCTATTCAACTTTGTTCTAAGTTTTAAAACCATGAAATGTACTATTTCACTCTCATTCACAAGTCGACAATTTGATACATGCGTTCTGAATTCAAACTTTATGACAACTACAATTTTCTTTTTTCCTACGGTGCCGAGGCTGCCGCGCTCTAGGCCGCGTTCACATTTATCTGATGTAATCTGTCGTGACAGCGTCTGTCGTGTCGCGACATACAATATCCCGGTCTGCGAAGAGAAGGGGGGATGGTGGGGGGTTGTACAGCGCGAATTAAGAGATTGGACTCAGATTAATTGTAAAAAAAATTTTTATTTAATTATAACAGCTTAACAGTATATTTAAAATATAAAATAGTAATCGCTAATGTTAGATCTACAAAGGTATTTATAATAAATTAATGCTAAGATGACAATAAGATTATCTAGATAATTTGGTGGGGACAGATGTGCTGACGAAGCTAACATTGCTGGGTTCCGTACAGTTAACTCGCGCGACACAACTCGTCAGACTAATGTGGACGCGACACTGTCTGTCGTAAAGCGTCAGACGCGCGTATGCAATTGTGCGCAATGGACGACGAACTAATTGACTTCCTTTTTATAATATTATTCTTATACAGTACCTATAGATGAGCTAATTGAATACGAAATAATATAATCCTATGTAAATAATTTATGGATATAATTGGATATCTACTTAATCTGAATCGGATAATTCATCAAAAACATTGCGAAAGTGTGAACTCTACGAGAGTCAAGACAGAACTGATTTAAAATTGCGTCAGATCGCGATAGACGGCGACAGAAAAATGTGAACGGTAAGTAATTACGACAGAGACCGTCACGAGAGATCACGTCAGATAAATGTGAACGCAGCTTTATTCTATGGCCTCGCTCGTTCGGGAACCGTTTCCTCGCGCGGCAAATGCCTCGCGAGGCTGCTCGCTCTGTGTGGACCCACCTATTCAATCTCTTAATAATTATTAACTTACAACAGCATCACCAACGAACTCCCGCGCTCAACTGAGTCTGACTGACAGTATCGTATTAAACGGCTAAGTTGAAAGTTTAGGATACATATTAAATATGTTTTTTTTTTATTAACACCCACTGCCTACCATTCCTCTTACACTCAACATACTCATAAATTGATGAGGAGCTTAAAATTAACTTCAAGTAAATACACATTTATAATTATGTAATCCCGGAGAGCAGTTTTTTTTATAAATAAAAACACATAATAAAGACGTCGTTTCTTCACTTTATTTTCTGAAATCCCGGGATTTATATTTAAAAAAATATGTTTTAAGAAGCCGCTTCCATAATATCCTAGTCAAAAATTAACTTTAGGTGAATATGCATCCGATTATCCGATCACTGATTATGGCGTACCGCAAATTTGAATCGGCCAATAAGAATGCATTTTGTAGCACCCTTCTCCCCGCATACCTCACCGCTTTGACAGAATTGTTTGTTTGTAGAAATGAAAACATTAGGTGTCTAGTAAGCTGGGTTGTCGTTGCCGTTACACCAAACTTGCAGTTAAATCTATCTCTATATATTAAAGCGAAATGTCTCTCATCATGACATCTCGAAAACCGCTGGACGCATAAAGATATGGCCTGGAAGTAGTTTATACGCCCTTGCTTAGCGGCCGCCTAGATATAGGATTCCGCTAAGAACGGATTTTTAGGAAGATCTAGGTTGGGGTTTTAAGAGCTCTCGCAAGTTTTGTTTTTAGGTTAAGAAATAATGTAGTTTTGATCCGCGCAGTGGCGTAGGAAGGGTGGGGGGGGCGGCGATGGCGGTTTGTTCCCCGGGTGTCACCCTTTTTTGGGGTGCCACCCATCCAAAAAAATGACACCCCAAACTCAACTTAAAGAACAATGTACAAAAATACGTTTGACCAAGTAGCCTGGGGGAGTTAGTAGCCCGTAATTGTTAGGTATGGACTACTAGGGACAAAAAAAAAAGGTCGCCTGCCAAATTCCGCCCCGGGTGCCACCCAAGCTAGCTACGCCACTGGATCCGCTTACAAAAGATACTATTAATATAAAAGTGTACTTACACCAAGCGCCATAGCATGTGCAATCCCAAACCTGGGCACGTTCCTAGCCCACAGCGGCTTGAAGTGGTCTGTCAGACAGATCTTACCGCCCCGGTACATTTTAGCGGTCTTACCGTCCAGACCTGGTAACGCTAGCTCTGGTGCTGTGGTCGGATATGTTACCGGTATCTGGAAGAAGAGATTCTAGTGGTTAGCTTTTGATAATTTTATAATACATCAGACCAGAGGGTCTAGTACGAGTTTTACACGGTGACGATCTAGACTCGTCGTCGGGACAATTTTTCATACATTTTCAAAATGCGCCCCCTGGCGGTCTCTATCGATAGATACACTCCGTTAGGGGCGCTTTTAGAAAATGTATGGAAATTGTTCCCGTCGACTAGGCTATCGTCACCGTGACAATCGTGTGTAAAATTCGTAACGTACGACCCTCTTATTCCGTGACAAAATAATACGCGATAGAATCTGTAAACCGCAGTTTGATTTCAATGTGTAACATTCGCGTAAATCTAAGAAAATAAAATGTTTCCAAGGTAAAAAAAAATACATTGAATTTTTGGGCTATAGGACTTTTGACACTTTTAGGCGAGGTCGAACGAATTTTTTTTTTAATATTAATAGGCGGCAAACGAGCAGATGGAGCACCTGATGGTAAGCAATTACCGCCGCCCATGGACACAAGCAACACCACAGGAGTCACAAGTGCGTTGCCGCCCTTGAGGTTGGGAAAAGGGATAGGATGAGGAGTGGGATGTGGGAGAAGGAATAGGGTCTATTTTGATTTTACGTTAAACTTCAGTTCGGGAGCCAGACGGATGGAAGTAACTTCAGTTGCTATCTAATGTTCGTACTAGTAGTACATAGTTTAAAATCGAAAAGTTTAGTATCATTTAAAATATCAATAATAATATTTAGAGAAAACATGTTATTCAAAGTAAAATTCTATCGAGCGAAAATCTTCCAATCATGTATCTGTCTATGGTTTTTCTAGTCAAAGACCTCATGAATAATATACTTAAGTTTTACTTTATTAGTGTGTCTAACAGATTCTAAATCAGTCCGCAAATATGGCGTACATTTGAAAGGTAGTGTCTTAACAATTAAACCTAGAAACATTAAATTTGGACAGAGAGCTGATTGTCTTAGCTTCAGATTTTGAAACTAGCACCACGAAAATATAGGCAACACCTAGTAATATTTCTACAATACATTGCCGTGTGGTTGACGGCATAGAATACAAGTGTCACCACCCCCTATCTTCCCGTGGGTGTCGTAAGAGGCGACTAAGGGATAACACGATGCAAATACCATCTTTGCGTAGAGACGGAAAACTCGACATCAAACCCTATACGACTGCCTCATTGGTCTCGCGGCATGAATGTGCGCGTGGGATCGGGAGGTCCCGGGTTCGATTCCTGGGTCGGGCAGTGTTATTGGGTTTTTCTGTCACGAAATTCTCAGTAGCAGCACGGAGTCTGGAAATGTGCCCGGTACGGCAATAGGCTCGCCCCTTATTACGTGGGACTAAAGTATATCTGGCGAAAAGTGGGTATAGAAATACACCTCTGCCTACCCCTTCGGGGATAAAAGGCGTGACGATATGTATGTATGTATTGCCTAACAATTAATTTATTGTGACATCATCTGGGATTAATGACTTCACATGCCCTGCAAGACCAAACAGTGCTCAGAAATGGCACAAGCAGACATCCATCTGATTGTGACCTTTATTAGCATGGCTTGACATTGCCGATCTAAGGCACAAGAAGCAAGTCAAGTCAGGCTATCATTGATACAGCTATATAAATATTTTGATTAACTTACATCAAACTCTAGATCAAACTCGTACTTCAGCAGGTTGTGGACGTACCAGCACTTGCCGAACCACTTGGTGCCGGTTTTGTCTGACTCCAGACGGAACCAGTCATTGTCAGCTGCTTTATTGTTTTGCACATACTGGAAGTAAAAAAATTATAGATAAATAGCCGTGCCTCAATAGGTAATATTCTATCCAATTTGGTTGGACTGGTAAGTGAACTGGCTCTAAGGTGAATCTTGGATTTAAACTTGATCGCAGTTGAAAGTTGATGATGATTGCTGGACTGTAGACAGAAGACCATATTGCTTGCCAGTGAGCCTTAAGTTTAATTGATGTTAATGCCCAAACTAGTACCAGAATAGTCATGCATGCTTGGAAAAAAGAAATACATGGTAAAATACAAGAAGTATGTGGTAGGTTATGAATGTCTTTGACAGATTTACCTAATTATCAAAATATCAAACAAATTTGGGCAAGTACGAGTCGGACTTGTGCACGAAGGGTTCTGTACCATCATCTATAAAAGAAAATCACGTTCATTGTATGTATACTTAAATACTTTTTAAGTTTCCACTTATTTATTAAGATCGAGTAACAAATTGCTTACAAATTATGTTTGTTGTATGGGAGCCCCCTTGATTATTTCCTTTTTTTATTTAATTATTTATTTTGGAAGGTAATATACAACTACATATTCTGTAAAAATTAAAAGCTTCTACATGTTACAGTTAGTTATTTTTAGCAAAAAATAGACAACAAACATGTTTTTTGTATGGGATAATTTTTTATTTTTAGTATTTGCCCCCCTCTTAATATTTTTTATTTTCTTATTTTTAGTATTTGTTGTTATAGCTGCAACCGAAATACATAATTTGATAAAATTTCAGCTTTCTAGCTATCACGGTTTATGAGATACAGCCTGTCACCAGGCTGTATCAGTATAGTATTCAGACAGACGGACCGACAGACAGACAGACAGCGGAGGCTTAGTAATAGGGTCCCGTTTTTTACCTCTTAGGTACGGAACCCTAAAAACAAACTTTTACTCTATGTACTTTTAATTGCCCAGTTGGACAAGAAGTTATTCACTTAGCTTCTAGCAACATATTGTAACACATAAAGGTAGTTAGTGCAAAAAAATGTACTTTATTCTAGTTTTTTACTCAGGCGTACATGAACAACATTAAGTAAAGGTAGGAATTTTAACTATTATCAGCCTACATTTATAACTAGAAGTAGTACAGTAATTACTAGCCTTTCTATTTGCATGCTGTTGACCTAAACAGGAAGATAGCAAACAAGCAGAAAGTTAAAGACAATACGCAAGTATTTTTACCTTAATGAGTGCTTGATACTCTTCTTTAAGCCTATTCACCCATAACTCCTTATCCCGCGGTCCAGCTTTCGTTTGGAGCAAGGGTATACTGCTCAAAGTCTTCCTTGTACCTTCGTCTACCATTTTATTACTGCTTTAATTTATTATTTCATAATATTTACGATGTATTCAGAGTTTAGAACAAAGATCCGTGATTCCGTGTACGTGTGTAGTACAATCATTACAATTTACATGTCAAATGTCAAACGTCAACGTGACGTCGACAGAGGACGTCATCAGGTAGCACAGATAAAAATTCGAACTAATTCTTTGTTTTGTGGTCCAACCTCTCTGGTTGTAACATTGTAAGTCGACTAATACAAATTACCTATAGTCCGTTCACAGTTATTTTACCTCTGACAGATGTCGGTGTTTATTTTCTTTATGTTGGAATTGTACTCTGTGATGACAGGAATGTAAAATAGGGTTACCCGTGCATAACATTTTACCCAATATTAGTGGAAATGCTTCAAAAATTCAAATGCTTGAAGCTCATGGTCGCAAAGTGGTTAGATTACCGCCATACCACTGCGAGCTAAACGCAATTTAACTTATGTGGAGTCTCATTAAAAGGCGAGTCACAAGCAAAAATTTAGGACAAGAGGCAACCAACATTGTGAATTTAGCTGAGGAAGCTTTTCAATCTATCACTGCAGAAGACTGACAAAAACAATGCAAACATGAGCGCCACATTGAAGACAAGTTTCGTGAAACAGATGGGTCTACGGATGCTGAAATGGACAGGTTCATAATAGAATTATATTCTGAGTCTGATACAGAATATGACAGCAGTTACGAATCATCATAACATTGGCAGGCCACATGGATCATTCTTATAGACTCACGCCTGTTTCCATGCAGGGGTAGGCAGAGGTGTAATATTACACCCACAATAAATATGAAAATTAAATTTGCAGTTTTTGTATTTGATAATTAGAACCTCACGTTGGCGTAATTATGATGCGTTTACCTTTATATATTAAATAGACAACATTATTATTATAACTACTTATCTTTATAGGAAATTAGTTATTTCGTAAGAAAATAAAGGTACATGCATATTGCCATGCCAATATCAAGAAGTTTTGTTACAAACATTACTTCCAAATATTTAATACGATCGCTTAGGCAATAAAAAAATAAGTACATTTTTAGCAATAATGTATATTTAAAATGGGAGTATTATATACCAAATATAGCAACACAACGCCCAGGTTGGCCAATCTAACAGCTAGAGGTAAAATAACTGTGAACGGACTATACTCAATAAGTCTGCTGCTACACCTGAAACTCAAAGGACAATGGCAGATCTCCATACATCAAAATGTCTGAAATTAAATTGAAGCGAACAGTAATAAAAAATATATAAAAAAATTTGGCGTGAGTAACAGAGTCTATAAATGATTCTATTTTCACTCAGGAAAGGTGGAAAAAGGAAGATATCGGCGTTTGAATTTTTAGTTAAGAATGAACAATGTAGGTAAAAAGAAAGTTATAGTATAAAAGTTAAACAATGTAGGTAGGTACATACGTTTGAATTATCAAATGATATAATATGTCAGATTGATAATTGATATCAAAACGCGGAAGTATTTTGTAGCATCTAACTGTCTGGTCACAGCCAAAGATAAAAGCAGAGCTGCACATTTTAAATCGATTTTATGTGAAATCGATTCAACTTTAAAACGATGCTGTGACGTTTTTATTTGATTTAAACGTTTTTTTGCTTCAAAAATATTAGCTTATTGTTATAATGTTGATTTAATATTAAATAACTGCATTTTAAACCAAACCAACTCTATAAAGATCGATCGTATCGATTACTTATTTAATAATCGATACGGATATAGTACTCACGTCTATTCCTGTCACACCATTGTCTATGGCAACTATCAAATAATAAAGTATTCGTCATAGATTATACAGATATACTGGTAGTATTCGTAATCAATTGGAACCAAAGAGGTTGGACGTTGGAACGCTTTTTATCATCATAAAATACTCCAACTTTAACGAGACAAAGTGAAAATATTAAAAATCGTAGAAAATAAACCAATTTGTTTTGTTCATATGAAGTTTAAGGTCGCCACAACAAACCCAGACCAAATTCTGCCATTGTTCTTTTGCAAATGATACCTAAATCAGGTACCCCTTACCTGATTAGGTACTTATTGCATAAAAATGATTGGAACGCTTTTTATCATCATAAAATACTCCAGCTTTAACGAGACAAAGTGAAAATATTAAAAATCGTAGAAAAAAAACCAATTTGTTTTGTTCATATGAAGTTTAAGGTCGCCACAACAAACCCAGACCAAATTCTGCCATTGTCCTTTTGCAAATGATACCTAAATCAGGTACCCCTTACCTGATTAGGTACTTATTGCATAAAAAATGTTGGGGCCATCCAAGCGCAGTGCGAGACGTAGACCACTGTCTGAAAGACTGGTTAATCAGAGAACTGGACATGTGTATCTGGTACAAAAAAGTTATTGCTTTATGTGGACACGGCTACTACAAGTCAACAATTTGCAGAACGAATAACGATGTTAAATTTTTATTACTGAATATAATAACTCATAGGGCATAGGGTTCCCACCAAGAACTTAGGGTCCCAAGCTAACCTGACCTGCAAGTGGTGCACCTACCGATCAACGGACGAGGCTCTGGCAAACAAAATGTCCCAATAAGCGGCAATAGGCTCGCCACCTATTACGTGGGATCAAAACACTGGCGAAAAGTGGGCGTTTAATATGCCTCTGCCTACCCCTTCGGGGAAACAGGCGTGAGTCTATGTATGTATGTATAATAACTCACATTTCCTTGCAGATAATTGTGAGGAACCTCTGTCACTACTACATGTGGAAGAAGCTGTTTTTGAGGCATTCTTCCAGAAAGAACATTTATAGCCAGAATATTTGACTAGCTCTATCTATCACTGGTATTTTTTCTCTACGTATCGTTGTGTTTAGAAAAGAACTATTTTGTATCAATCGACATGGCTCAAGCCCAGTGGCGGCGCTAGACCACATGTGGACGTCGGCGACATGAAGTACGCGAGGCCCTATAAATCGAGGGCGAGGCCCCTTTAATTTCATAGTAAAAAAACGCTAAAATTAAGTTAGCCAAATTATAAAATAATGTTTGGATAAATAAATAACAAAACAAAAATTTCACCTAGTACCTACCTACAGATATCGTGTCGGGCAGTGTGTGTGAAAACGCTCATTTAGGCGAAAGTTTCATTTCATAGTGTTGTAAGCACAGACATAGATCCACATAGATAACGCAAATGCATGCACTTCGCGTGTCTGAACTCCGACCAAGCCCAAGCGTCGAGCTTGGTCGCCACTAACTTCAGTCCCCGCGCGTCCGTTTTACCGTTAAGTAAACTTTATTTACATTACGTTGCCGCGTTTGCTTCGGACGTTTGATCTGACGTTGTGTATTAGGAGACGATGAATATCGCACAAGCGATACTGTCGCGCATCGCTTCGACTTCGTGATACAGGCAACGTCACAGTAGGTATTAAAAAGTCGGCACGCTTGTTTTCAATACAAATCGTGATAATTGCGTTATCTATGTAGATCTATATCTGTGGTTGTAAGACTGACGACTCTGAATAGGTACCTGTAAAGTACCTACTACTCACTTCACTTCAGACTTGCTTTTTCCTGAATTGTTCGGAGTCGGCTACCTAGGCCAGGATGATTGGCGAAACGAAACTAGGTAACTTATGAAACTTTTTAGCGAGGCCCCCTCAGGCGCGAGGCCGTCGGCGGTCGCCGACGTCACCGACGCCTAGCGCCGCCACTGCTCAAGCCTTATGAATGGTACAAACAAAGGTCAAAGTGTCTATCTTCATTAGCCGTTTGAATAATGTGGCAATGCAAATGTGACGTGCAAGAAGCTTTCATAATCCTGTTGAAACTTTTCTTATTCTATTGTTAAAACAATATATTATTCTATTACTGTAGTCATAGTCACTGACTAGGAAGATAGCAGTAGTGTATTGTATTGTAACGATATGTTATACCTGGGGACAAAGTTGTGCTCCGCTTTGTAAGAAACGTGCATATCAAAATTCAAAAATATTGATGTTTAGTCGTTTACCTACTAAGTGTGCAGCCCTATTTCATTTTTTTTACTGATTTTGACTTGTTGTGATGTGATTTTATCAATAAAATAAATATTATCACTGGATTAACGCCGTTTTACCTCGAAATATGTGCACTTAAACTAAAAGAATCCACGATTACATGCACAGAGATGTTTATAGAATAAATCAATAAAATTATTGATCAAACCGGGTTTTATAATGTGAGTAATTAGAAACTTAAAAAAATAATGTAGCATTTCACCTGAAGAATAATACCTTCGTAAAAGAGTTTCATTAGTTGACCTTAGTTCAATAAGGTGACATTAACGCTTTTATTGCTATTATTATGCTAATCACGTCAAATATCTACGTATAATATAAATTAAATGTTCAAATGAGTTGCTTTATTTCAGCCTTACGATGGGTTCTGAGCAGTCCTCTGTACCACCAAAGAAGCAGCCTCAAAGGCCTCCACCAGTGAGGAGAGGTCATACCATAGCTGTTACTAGCATACCAGGTAAATCGTTATACTTACCTATTTTGAGTGTTCAAATCTTTGTAATTTACTGAGTGACTTTATAGGATAATATCATCCTTTTTAAAATCTAGTAATGAGAGTTTCCACCGCAAGATTTCTACATGGATAATAATTATGATCTTTTTAATGAAAGTGCTGATTTTATAGTTTAAAGTTATATGGATCAGCAACTTGTGAAAATATGCCCACAAGATCCTAGAGACCTCAGATCATAAAAAAAAGATAAAAGATAATTTATTTTGTGAAACATGTGTGTACTTTACAAGACTGTGTCATATATCCTAAGTAATGGGAGCTATTATTTAGGTCAGAGTAGTATTTTTTACTGTTTCTACAGGATATATACCACTATATATTTTGACTAAAGTGATTTAAACTAATCTAAGATATAAAGAAAATCAGTATACCAGATTTTTTTTTCAGCACATCCACTAACTAGGATTTTCCCTGGCTATACTTATTTAGTTGTAATCAATTTTCATACCACAGAGATAAAACCTTTCAAGATAACTTGCATATATCATTTTCATATCATTGAAGAATTAATTTTTATTTAGTTTGTCTGAACAAACTGAACTCTGCGCCAGTCTGATTAAATATTATTTCTAGTTAACCATTTCTGCCCTAATGGAACTAGCATTTCAAATTTCAGCCTCCTGCGCCAAATAGTTTTGGGTGTGGCTTGTCTGTCAATCAGTCAGTAATGCTAGAATATTTTATACTAGAGGATGCCCGCGGTTACACCTGCGTTCTTTAAGGCTACTGCTCTGCTCCCGTCGCTCATAGCGTGATGTTATATAGCCTATAGCCTTCCTCGATAAATGAGCTATCTAACACTGAAATAAATTTTCAAATCAGGCCAGTAGTTCCTGAGATTAGCATGTTCAACCAAACAAACAAACAAACTCTTCAGCTTTATATATTAGTATAAGATACAGATAACCACATTCATGTGCTTCTAAGGGTTACATGAGGTGATACTGATACGTGTGGGGTTTCCCGCAGGTCGCTAGTAATAAGGTAACAACTAGTAATGTTATACATTAAAATTTCCAGACACATCCAGAGGCACAGAACCTCCAGCGAGTGGCAACAATTCACCAGGGACAAGCATCTGCTCCGACTCGGAGCTGCCATACATATCTTATACTGTGGACAGACCTATAGGAGGTTTGTGAATTTATTATTACTATTATATTTAATCAGGCAGGCAGTTGAGACAACAAATGATGCCTGTATCTCACTTTTTTACTGGTTTTCATTTGCAGCTAAGTATTTGTCCAGTTGGTTCTTAAATTGGTTTATGTTGTCAGCTGTGATCACATGTTATGGAAGTTTATTCCACGCTCTGACCACTGGTTACTCAAAAAGTGCTTGTGTAGATTTTTGTTTGAGAAACTGGTACATAGTTTTAAAGAATGGCCTCATAGATGGGTATTTTCATTACGTGTGAAGATGTGATCAAAGTCTTGAATGTCGTACGTGTCCAGTTAGGGTCTTGTATGTTTCGATCAGATCGCCACGGGCCCTGCGATCCTTCAGGGTTGTGAGCCTCAACATCTTTAGGCGTTCTTCGTAACTTCGTTGTTTCAGGATTCGGGGAATTTTCGTGAAGCTCGCGAACTTCAGGAAAAGGTACACCTTTTCCAGAAGTTCGATATCTTTAGCAAAACAGGGGCTCCAGGCTTGAAATGCGTACTCCAGAATTGGTCTTATAAAGGTTTTGTGTATTCAAAGCACCATGTCTGGTGTGAGATTGCCAAAGGCTTTTCTGATTAGATTATATTTTATATAGATAAGGGTCTTTGCTTTCTTCGTTATTGATGTTACATGTTCTTGCCACTTGAGGTCCTCCACTATTTTCACTCCCAGGTCACTCTGCACCTTGGTCTCCGTCAGTGAAGAAGAATTCAAATTATAAGTTAGACGAGGATTTGCCTATATTTTATGTACAGTGCAATTTGAGGCGTTAAGGTTAATAAGCCATTCTTTGGACCAGTTAGCTATCCTGTTTAGATCCTCTTGAAGGTGGTCATAATCAATTAGCAGATTCCCAAATATTTTGATGTCTGCAAAGAAGGTGTACAGTATGTACAACACTGGGCCCAACACTGTACCCTGTAACCCACCACGGTGTACCTCTCGGTATTCAGACATCGTGTCACCCACTCTTACCCGTAGGGTTCTTTGTCGTAACAACGCCTCGATCCATTTTAATAGATTCCCGCGTATTCCTACTGTTGGGTTTGTTGAAGATTTAGCGGTGTGAAGAAAGAAATAACTCAAAAGACGAAATATATACTTTAACATCGAAAAGTCTAGATATATTACGTCGATGTTAAAATCATTAAATAATTAATCTCTTTTGTTAAAATGTTTAGTCCATGATGACAGACATGCTAGCAAGTTTGACACTGTGGAGTGATGCGGGCAGAAACCATGCTGTTGTTCTGGTATAATTTTGTATGTAATATATATATATCTTTTTTTTATAAGACAACTCCCGCACTATCAATAAATCCTGTGACGCGGGGGACTTTATAATCATACAACTAATGGACACAAAGTACACCCAGACTCGAAACAACAATTTGTAGATCACACAAAGTGATGGTTGGTAAAGAAGTGTCTGATATGCTCAACTATAATTTTTTCAGTTTACCATTAGGGCAATTGCACTGTTTATATGCATATTCTATCAAATGAGTCCTCATATGACTGTACTGATGTCTATGGCTTGGTTTGCCGTTCGTAATACGGCGTCGGAGTTAAGCAATGCTGGCAAGTCACAATGTGACTGGGTGACCATTTGCAGCGTTTTCTGTCTCATCTAAATATCAAATGCCACACACAAAACTCAGTTTGCTATTGCTTCATGTATTTTCCTTATTCTCATCTCACAACACGCATGGAATGAAACTGGGTAGTGACACTTTAATACATTACAGATTCACCCAAAGCGTCTGCAAAGAACCAGCG
Source organism: Euclidia mi (assembly GCA_944739405.2). Taxonomy (NCBI): domain Eukaryota; kingdom Metazoa; phylum Arthropoda; class Insecta; order Lepidoptera; family Erebidae; genus Euclidia; species Euclidia mi. Next base: position 12,058,096 of record OX123211.2, read on the forward strand.
CTCCACTGACACCAAGAAGTCCTTGCTACAGAGAAGGCAGTTGAGTCTACAAGCTCGTAAGACAAAGCGGACCCGGGATATTGTAGTAGTCAAGCAGCCAACGGATGAACAGCTTGATGAGGATATACAGAGGTTACAGGTAACATATAAATAGACTACCAATAATGTAACATTTTTAAGATATTTGAAACCAAAATCACGCAAAAGAATCTATTTTATAATATTTTGTAATTTTTTTAAATCTGTTATTGACTGACTGACATGCAATATTCCCTAGTGCATATTATAAAATGATGTCCCCGTCGCGTCCTATCATAATATGATAACTTAAAAAACTACCCAACGGATATTTTTCGGTCTTACTGAAAGTGTGATTCCTCAGGAAGGTTTTTTGTTTGTTTGGTTGAATGCGCTAATCTCCGGAACTACTGGTCCAATTTGAAAAGGAAGGCTATAGGCTATATAACATCACGTTATGAGCGACGGGAGCAGAGCAGTAGCCTTAAATAACGCGGGTGCAACGGCGGGCATCCTCTAGTATTATAATATAATACTTGCACGTGGTTGACATTACATTGCGTCCATGTCAGGAATGGTAACTCAAATAAAGTATATTTATTTTCTCTGAACTTTGGACTAGATGAAGAAATTTTGCCTCTTTATAAAATAAATTTGTATTTCAGGAAATCCCAACATTCTTGCCTATAATGAGAGGGACTCTAGGACTCCCTGGTGCTCGAGACCCTGAGGTTTTGGAAGGTAAGAATCCTGAGGTCGTACGCAAAGTGACATTCAATCAGCAGTATGGCTATTCGCTAAGTGCAAATGTATGGAACTGACATACATCTTTGGTATGTCACGTCATAGAGCATAGATATTTAAATAGAGGCACATTTCTTATGGGCGCTCTGTAGACAAACTTTCTGTGACCCATATTGTCGCTTGGCGGCGTCGCAGTCGCGCTGTGACAGCTGTCTCTACGAGTGCAAGAGAGATGAACGTTTCTCCTGTGTATCTTAACTACGAGAGCAAGAGAGACTGAGAACGACGCCAGCGCCGCCAACGGCGCCAACTACGAACTACACTGACGACAGTCGCCAACTCGCCACTTGGAATCGGCACACGAAATCCTTAAGAAATACGCTCCTTTTATGTAAATCTGTATTCATTGGTCACGTGGTCAGTGAAAAACGAATACCTAGCTTATGTTACTATGGCAACCAAACTTTAGCAATGAAGACACATTTTCCATAGCGAGACTTGACTTCCTGTTTGTAGTAGATCGGTAAAGTTAAGCAACGCGTGCACAGGTCACCACTTGGATGGTTGACCGCGTGTGGCATTTACATCTGAGCGCTACCGTGCTCCGGAGGGCACGCTAAGCTGTCGGTCCCGGTTCCTGCCTTAGTTCAAGAATCATTAGGCCATGGAGGCCTTTGAGCGCTGAAAACACCGACTACTAAGTTAGCCACACACGAAAAAGAAAAAAAAATCTTGCCTTCTCTTTCATTCTCTCTTCCACTGTCTCTTGATTTTGGGCCTGTCATTATTATTAATCATTTAAATATAGACATCTGCCGCATTTGTCGCGGGGGACTTAACAGACATACAAGTAACGGACACAACACAATGAACACCCAGATTCGAAACAACAATTTAGGAATCACACAAAGTGTTATTTCGTGTGTGGATCGAACCCACAACACTTCGGCGCAGTGTCAAGCAGTGAGGCGGCCGCTTAAACCACTACACCAACCGTGCAGTCATCTCCCCCAAATCAAAAGACAATGGTGGCCATGATATTAATATATTTTTAATTCAATTGATACTGTTGTCCAGGCCTGGACTACCGTCCGTGGGTGCGAGTCACGAGTCGCCTCCAAGCGCATCTAGCGGCGTGCGCTCACCCCCTAGCCGCTGAAGAAATATCACTCGCCACTAAGATTAAAGAGGTAAGTAGTTGAATAGAGAATAGGATCCTTTTTCCAACAGGGGATCCAAAACAGTGACAGGAGAATCCTCTCTCAAGAGTGGATCCAGTAGGCGCATGTGCTAAAAGGACACTGGATCCATAAAGTAGGAAGGGGCTAGGTCTTGTCTAAGATGATCAGAGGGCCTAGCCAAATGGCATTCGCTTATTCTACTTTCGCTAACGCTTGGTTGCCATGACAACATAAAAAAATCCTTTTTCGTTATCGAAAGCCTATATCAGTTCCATACATTTTTGCACTTAGCGATTAACGATATTCCTAATCGATCGCCATTTGGCTACTGACCCTGGACTTTAAGAGAATACGAAAAAATGAAAGAGAATGAAATTACAGAAAAAAAAGTAATTACTCTTGAGATTGTTTCGGCTTTTCTTCTAAAGAGGTCATTTAGCTAGAAAAGCCGGCATCATCTAGAATAGGGTTTTGACTTGTATAGGTGTTGTAAACAACCAAAATGCAGAAATAATTATGTCTTGAGTGGATCCAGGTCCAGGTGATGAACTCGTCTCCGGATGCAAGAAGGAGGATATTTAAGTATTTAGAGGATTTTACTAATCTATACCAGCGCCCTTAGCCAAATGGCATTCGATTAACGATATTGCTAATCGCTAAGTGCAAAAATGTATGGAACTGACATAAGCATTCGTTACATCACGTGGTCAACGAAGAAGGAATTCCTGATGTTGCCATAGCAACCAAACGTTAGCGAAAGTAGATATCAGAGCGAATGCCGTTTGGCTAGCCCCCCAGGCCTCCTTCACTCGTGTGTACCTACAGCGATAAGTGCCTACGCCACCTGCTCCTCGACTGCCCTGAGGTCGCACAGTACAGGCAGCAGTACCTGACGAGATACAGCACCCTGAGGGAGGCAGTGGGCCACATCAAGAGTCTGCTGGCCTTCCTCGAAGAGCTGGGGTGGCTCGAATGAAGACACCATTCCCACCTGCACGCAAAATACACGCCAAGACGTGGAGTTGCGGAAACAGCCCGTGTCATCAAGTATCAAGTGCCTACGCTTTCGCGCGGCTTCCAAGCCCGCGTCCGACGCGTCGCGCTAGTGTTGTCGACTTGAAAATTTGATTTTATTTATTTTACGAGAGCAACTTATAAATGTGTTTTTTTTTGTTGAGATAGCCCAACGATTATGGTGTCAAATTAAAGTTCTAGTACAAAAACCATTTTATCTGTTTGAATCATGTAAATCGGTCCACGCGTTTAGGAAATAACTGAGAATAGTATAGTGAAAATGTAAACGACCAGATTTTCTGTGGTTTTTGTTCTACGAGCTCAAATAGTGGGATAGGATACTTATAGGATGATTATTTATTATTAGGTACGTGGTCAAGTAGGTAGATAGACGATGAATAAATATTATAGTAGCAACGGCAAGTCGACAACCCTAGCGCGACAGCTAGCGCACCGCTCCGCGCCAGACAGCGACAGCGTTATGTGTTAGAAAAGAGCGGGAACGGTTAGGTTAATATCGCATTAGGCACTGAGTGCTTATGCGAGCTGAATTGCACTTTGTTGCTTAGTAGCAAGAGGCGCAATTTCAATAAATTGGTTTGAGAAGTGATGCTTCTGTACGTAAGTACTAATTATTCTATACATTAAAAAAAATTCAAGTGTCTGACTATGATTTCAAAATAACTGTTTTTCAAGTTCGTATTGTCCTCTATCTTTCGAACTGAAAGTCCCATTAAACTCTGCTTAGCCATTCCAGAGATTATCTAGTGCAACATGAAGGCTTTTATTTTACCCGATAGGTGGGCGCTATTGTCAAGATACCAAAAACAGTAGTTTTACATAAAATTGTTCTTTGTTTTTCCCAGGCCGACCAAGAGATCTCCCGTCTGTATTCTCAGATGGTGGATAAGCAGAGAGCTAACGCGCGCCACGCCGAACGGTTAGCGAGAGTCCATGAAGTTTCCCATCAACTGTCTAGATGTAACTCACTGCTAAATCAGGTAAGACGTGTCATAGGACGACTCAGATACGGTTTTCTAATCCTGAATCAACAAAAAAATAACTTGTGCAGTGGCAACCAGATATATACATACTAATACTAGCTGACCCGGCGAACTCCGTATCGCCTTTTTAAGGTCTTTTTTCTCATTCCTTTTTTCCATCCATCCATCAGGGCTTAAGAAATTGACCAAAAAAATATTATTTCGGAGAAGTATTGTATCACTAACACTGTGAAATTGCTGAATTGTTTCACTAACGCAGCTGTAAAACGATTTATTAACTCCAGTATGCGACTGGCGCGTATGACTGATCTAGTGATATGATTAACTGACTAAGATGGCTATTAAAAATAGGGTGTGTAGTGTTACAAGGGTGAAAATGAAGAGTTGTTTGGATTTTCAATGCCTTATCATAAAGAAAGAGACTGCCTTCGTGGTCCAGTGGATAGCGTATGCGACTGCAGATCGGAGGTCCCGGGTTCAATTCCCGGGTCGGGCAAAAGTGTTACTGGGTTTTTCCGAATGCTCAGTAGCAGCACGGAGTCTGGTGATGTTCCCGGTAACGGCAATAGCTTCGCCCCCTAATACGTGGGACCTAAAAATTCATGGCGAAATGTGGGTGTCATATTACACTTCTGCCTACCCTTTCGGGAATATACAGGCGTGAGTCAATAAAAAAAAAGTAAAAGTAAAGTAAAGTTGACACAGTAAAACGATGCCAAATGATAATTGGACCAATTATATTATGATTTTAAAGATATTAATTTTACTAAAAATGTGCCGTCCGCCATCTTGGATCTCCAAATAAATGCCATTTTCGTTATCAGAATGCATGATAGTCCCGAAAATTATACTCATATTAATTTTATTAAAAATGTCCCGTCCGCCATCTTGGATTCCCAAATAGATGTCATTTTCGTGACCAGAATCCATGAAAACCCGAAAATGACACCCATATAAAATTTTATTAAAAATGTCCCGTCCGCCATCTTGGATTCTCAAATAGATGTCATTTTCGTGATCAGAATCCATGAAAACCCCGAAAATGATAGCCATATTAATTTTATTAAAAATTTCCCGTCCGCCATCTTGGATTCCCAAATAGATGTCATTTTCGTGATCAGAATCCATGAAAACCCCGAAAATGATACCCATATTAATTTTATTAAAAAAGGCTCGTCCGCCATCTTGTGAATGTAGACACTAAAAACTTTTCCCGTGAGAATTTTGTGTCACACATGCGCATCGTAAAATGTGACTCTCATCATTCTTTCATAACGCGCCTTTTCAAAGAAGTATAACTTCAAAAATAAATGTTTGGATTGGCCCGTCTTTTTTACTTAGGGGTTTAAAAACTAAACTGCGGCCGATTCTCAGACCTAAAGTATACGTTTAAAATTTCATACAAATCGGTTCAGCCGTTTCATCCAGTAACACTGAGAAACGATTTTTTTGACTCCGGTATGCGCGTGGCGTGGCCGTGGATTGATCTTTATTATCACTAGGACGAAATTACTAATATGGCTATAAAAAAAAAAGAAGTTGGTGTTAAAGGAGTGAAAATTAAGAGTTGTATGTATTTTATACTGCGCCGACCCCAAATAGATTGGGACCAGGGCAAGAAGATGATGATGTATTTTATACTGCCATATCATAAAAAAATAAAAATATAAAAAAAAATAAAAAAAAATTTTTTTGGGCTGGCCACCCTTATGACTTGGAAGTTTCAAAAATAGATGTTGGCCGATTCTCATAGATACCGGATAAGCACAAAAAAATCATCAAAATCGGTCAAGCCCTTTCGGAGGAGTATGGCAACGAAAACTGTGACACGAGAATTTTATATATTAGATTAGTCGATGCCAGCGGTTTCGCACGCATATTGCTTCGAATTTCCCGTATTGCACGATCGCGTGGGAATTTCGGGAAATCCCGTCTTAGTGCACCTCTTCGGTCCCCAAGGAACATACATGCTAAATTTTAGCTACTTGCGCCTAGTAGTTTCGGCAGTAGCTTGTCTGTCAGTCAGTCAGTAACACAAGGATTTTATATATACAGATTATAAAGCTGAAGTTTGTTTGTTTAATTGAACGCGCTAATCTCAGTAACTACTGGTCCGATTTGGATAATTATTTTTGTGGTGTATTGCTCATTCACATTGAGGAAGGCTAAAAGCTATATAACATCACACTATAAACCACGAGTGCGGAGCAGATAACGCGGGTGTAACCGCGGGCTTACCTAGTACTTTTATACACTTTGCTCTATAAGTCAGTCTTTTCCCGAAAAGTATAAACCGTGCCCATCATATAGACGCTTCTTATAGCATCAGAATCAGAATCTTTATTGGCAAAAAAACTGTGACAATTGGTGTTTTAGCATTATTTTACAAATATAAAAAAATATATTTTCAAAAATATCACCCTATATATAGGTCTCGGGTTCGATTCCCGGGTCGGGCAAAGTGTTATTGGTTTTTTCCGTTAGGAAATTCTCAGTAACAGCACGGAGTCTGGTAATGTGCCCGGTACGGCAATAGGCTCGCTCCCTATTACGTGGGACCTAAAAATTCATGGCGAAATGTGGGTGTAATATTACACCTCTGCCTACCCCTTCGGGGATACAGGCGTGAGTCTATAAATAAATAAATAAAAAATGTCACCATCGTCATAATCAGCAGTTGGCAGTTACCAACATCGTGTACGACGGTCGATGCCTTATTTATAATTTATAACCTTTATAATTTATAACACCAAGTCGTCTAAATTAAATATTATTTTAGGCTCAAATTCAGAACCCCCGGAAACGCTTTATCCGCCCGGATAGTTAATACATACATTCATACATACATAAATTAACGCCTGTTTCCCCGAAGGGGTAGGCAGAAGCTTATTTAACGCCCACTTTTCGCCAGTGTTTTGATCCCACGTAATAGGTGGCGAGTCTATTGCCGCTTATCGGGATATTTAATATTGTAACGAAATCTGTATAAGTTATCTGACATCTGTAAATTTTACCAGACAGCAGAGAAACCTGGCCTTTAAACTAATCATTATCATATCAGCCGAAAGACGTCCAGTGCTGGACGTAGGCCTCCCCCAAGACTCTCCACACCGACCAATCTTTAGCCGCCCGCATCCATCCGCTGCCTGCTTGCTGAAACTAATGTATTCATTTATTTTTCTTTCAGACTTTACAAGACATAGAAGAATTAAACGCTCTGCTACCAGAAGATAAAAGATTGGAACCTTTCGTATGGAATATTGAAGAAGAACGCTGAAAGCAAAGAAATAAAAAAAAGAAAGACAGAAAATGGTCTTTTACACCCAACAGACCTGAAAAGACCTCTAAAAGACCATGGGTTTAATGTGTTAATAGTCATCATTGGCTATTTAAATTGTCCCACTGCTGGGCATGGGCCTCTTCTCAATATGTGAAGGATAAGTCCATAGTTCACTATTCCAAGTGTGGCTTGGCAGACGTGTTAATAGTATAGTGAGAGAATATTTGTATTAAATAGTTAATTATCGCTTGTCCCGTACCTCGAAGAGCACGTTAAGCTGTCGGTCCCGGCTGTCATGAAGATCTTTGATAGTCTTTATGGGGGGTCAGTACCTAGAATATACTGATATTGGTCTAACGCGTGGAATATCGCTTTGCCTTTGAGTTTTAGAGGTAAGACGGCGTTGGTCATTAGGAAATTAAAATATTCTGTCATATCAGGTTAGATTATAAAGCGGATCCCGGGCTCCAAAACAAAAGTCTTGTATGCAACTGGATTTTTTATACTTACACGTGGTCCACCGATTCCAAACTAGGCGGAGCCTGTACTACGATAACTAGTTAACTGATAAACATATATTTTAAATTCATACCTACATATTGTAGATAAATTCTATCCATACAGAAAAAAACATTGTGCTCATTACAGAAAGATTTGACTTGGGTGGGAATCGAACCCCCACCTCCGCTCAGCGGTCAGGGTCACTAACGATTAGACCAAGAGGTCAATCAATTTGCTTTTTGTACGAAGTTCATACTCAATTCTAATCTTAATGTCTCAAATAATTTATCTGCTAATAGCGGATTATTGTGCTTGTTAGCTCATTATTCTGCTATTTAGCATAAGCATTTTGCATATTCTGCTATTTATTAAAAAACAGCTCAATGAAATATTATAGCTTGAAGCTTATAAAATGTTGTTACGAATGATTTTATTTATATTTGATTATCACAATAAATTATGTATTATTCTCTAAATGTAAGACAATACATTTGTATTAAATAAATATTAGTAAACTGTCACAAAATTAAATAAATACAGCGTGGCGTAGTGATTTAACCGGCGCCTACGTCGAGAGTTGTGGGTTCGATTCCCACACGAGACAACACTTCGTGTGATTCATAAATTGTTGTTTCGAGTCTGGGTGTTCATTGTGCCCGTTGGTTGTATGTTTGTAAAGTTGAAAGAATTAAGGTAGGGACAAACTGAGCCCACGTACGCAACGTATGCTACGTATTATGACATCTAGACCACGAAAATTCTATGAAAATATATGACTTGGAAACACACTTGTCATACGCAATGCTGTCACACGCGTCCTATGCAACGTTCAAGGTAGGGACAAACTGAGCCCACGTACGCAACGTATGCAGTGCGACGTGGGAGAGCATACGTGCACACTTATCCCACGTACGCAACGCGAATTTGGCGTCAGACGCTGTTGTTCTTCCATAGAAAATGGACTAAGCCTCTTACAGACATGTTTTCCGAGTCTAACAGTGAATTTGAAGACGATTTATTACGTTTGTTATTTTTAAATGTATATATCCGCGCCAAAAAAAAAACAAAAAGAGTTAAGAAAAGATGCTATTTACCTAATTGAAAATATTAAATACCGTTTAATAAGTGGAATTTGTGTTTAATTTATCTGCCATTAAATCCTAAAGTAGTACCTACTTATAACTAAACGACCAGACTTGCCATGCAGTTTTGCTATTTCTTCCCATGCTGCATTGCATAAATTAGAATCGCGATATTCAATACATTTAATATTATAATTGACTTCATATCGCCTAACCAAATCAATGAGCTGTTCGTCTCCCATTTTATCGAAGGTATTTACCGCAATGTCTAATCCGTGTCTGACGCGCTATCAACGAAAGATCTAGAAACACACTAGTCGTACGCGTGGAATAGCGTATGATTATCCCCTCCACGTTCCCACGCCGATCTGGCGCGACAAGTTAAACGTTGCATAGGACGCGTGTGACAGCATTGCGTATGACAAGTGTGTTTCCAAGTCATATATTTTCATAGAATTTTCGTGGTCTAGATGTCATAATACGTAGCATACGTTGCGTACGTGGGCTCAGTTTGTCCCTACCTTCAACAGGTCGCGCCAGATCGGCGTGGGAACGTGGAGGGGATAATCATACGCTATTCCACGCGTACGACTAGTGTGTTTCTAGATCTTTCGTTGATAGCGCGTCAGACACGGATTAGACATTGCGGTAAATACCTTCCATAAAATGGGAGACGAACAGCTCATTGATTTGGTTAGGCGATATGAAGCCAATTATAATATTAACAGCTCATTGATTTGGTTAGGTGATATGAAGCCAATTATAATATTAAATGTATTGAATGTATGTATGTATTATAATATTGATGTATTTAATTTACGCAAAACTGCATGGAATGTCTGGTCGTTTAGTTATAAGTACTATTTTAGGATTTAATGGCAGATAAATTAAACACAAATTCCATTTATTAAACGGTATTTAATATTTTCAAGTAGGTAAATAGCATCTTTTCTTAACTCTTTTTATTTTTTTGGCGCGGATATATACATTTAAAAATAACAAACGTAATAAATCGTCTTCAAATTCACTGTCAGACTCGGAAAACATGACTGTAAGAGGCATTAGTCCATTTTCTATGGAAGAACAACAGCGTCTGACGCCAAATTCGCGTTGCGTACGTGGGATAAGTGTGCACGTATGCTCTCCCACGTCGCACTGCATACGTTGCGTACGTGGGCTCAGTTTGTCCCTACCTTTAAGCTTGTATGGCCTAACCCTTGAGGCATATTAATATAAGTAATAATGATTATTATAATTAGAATATATGAAATCGATCTCTGTATTATAATTATTATCGGTATAACTAAATAATATATAACATGTATATAAATAAAGTTACCTAATATATTATCGTAATGGTTTTTTATGTCCCACAGACTAATGGTTTGAATATTCGATCTACCGATGGTTTTGCCAACTAGAGATAGGTATTTGGCATGTTTTGTATGGATTTTATATCAAATTTACATATTATGTACCTATTTCTATTAGCCATCCATGTATAAATAGAAAATTGAAACCGGCCGTATGAAATCACTTAACAGGCTGTGTGCATAGGTTAGGTAAGTATTTATAATCATCTAGTTTCTGCGGTTCCACAAAATTAAAGGCAGCGATAGCCTAGTGGAGATACCAACAGACTGCCATGACCTCTCGATGTTAGGTTCACTTTTTTATGTTATAAGGCGGCAAATGAACTGATGGATCGCCTGATGGTAAGCAATTACCGTCGCCCATGGACACAAGCAACACCACAGGAGTCACAAGTGCGTTGCCGCCCCTTGGGGTTGAGAAAAGGGATAAGGCAGAGGAGTGGGATAAGGGAGAAGGAAAGGGGTGGGGCCTCCGGCACTCTCACTCACCGAACAAAACGCAACAATTTAGGTCCTGTTACTTTACGTCGATTTTCTGTGAGAGGGTAGTGCTTCCCCGGTCGAGCCGGCCCATTCATGCTGAAATCAGCAAGGCTCTCCTGCCTAAATTGTTAATTATCATTCTCCCCGTGCTTCGCAGAAAACATTAAATCATGGATCTTTGACTTGATATACTCACATGGTCATCATTGGTCTTTGTCATGGAATATCACTATCCCTTTGGGTTGCGGAAGTCAGACAGCAGTCACTCTGTTGAAAAGCTAAAATTCTGTCAGATCTGTAAAAGTAAAAAGCGGACCTCGGGCTCTATTTAAAAAGTGTTCATAAAGATTCTTTTCATTTTGTATGGATACTTAAAAAAGGTTCCTATTTCGTGTGATATGCCTTTTTGGGACATGATCATGTAGACAAGCACATAATTATCACGTCGGGGTCACTAATGTGGAGGAATAAGATGAGGTGTTCCTCCATCTAGACGGAGGATCCTCTAACCAGGCTGGGTGGTCGTGTGGTCGTCCGACGGAAGTACTTGAGAAGTTGTATATATGCGGCTCGACGCGCGAAAGCTACTTGCGTAGTTCAAGACTTCGATTTGGCGCGTTGTTTGCGATAGATGGCGTCGTGATGTGGCAGTTTTATCGTTGTTAGTAAGATGACTCCAAGCCCCCCCAAGACTGGAGGTCGTTATTGAAGGTGATAGGTCAGCTGTCGAGTTGCGAAGGTGATGAGCAGTGAGTGTCACATCACAGATAGCAACAAACTTGCAGCAAGTTTAAATCAAACTTGTTAGTTTCACTGTGACAAACTTGCATCAAACTTGCATGAAGTTTGCTTTTGCAAAGGTTGCACAGGTACAAGGCACAGGTTGGTGGTCCGACAACAGCTGGTTGTCGAGCACCTCCTGCTGTATCTAGGAGGTCGACCGACCACCAACCTGTGCTCGTCGTCATCCAAATCCTTTGAAAACCAACTTCATGCAAGTTTGTCACAGTGAAACTAGCAAGTTTGATTTAAACTTGCTGCAAGTTTGGCAAGTTTGCATTGTTATCTGGGATAGTGTCAGTCGGGGAGTTGCTGTGTGGCATTAATATTACTTATATATCAATGCTGCGTGGTGGCTGCGTAGTTGCTGCGAAGCGGTTGAGTAGTGGCACTGCTGTGTTGATGGGCGAGATGTGCTCTACTTTCCAAGACCGTGTGTGCAGTGGGTTGTGCCTAGGCGCTGGAGTGGCTGCAGAGAAGACCAGGCATCAAGTTCTGCATGACTTACTGTTGGTCCCTGGCCTAAGATGCTGGCTGGCAGCGACTTGATTGCAGCATTAGGCGAAGTGCGGCGTGAGGCGAGGCGAAGATGACCACGAAGTTGCTGTTGATGATCTGGCTCGAGAAGGCTACTTCAGATCACGGCGGTGTTCCTCCAACTAGAGGTGGTTGTACCTGGTGGACTGTTTAGAAACCACCCAGCCTGGTTAGAAAATCCTCCCTCTAGTTGGAGGAACGCCACACCTTATTCCTCCGCAATCTCAATACAATGCCTACGTACCAAGTGTCACGCTCATTGTTTCATTGGTTTTAAAAATAGTAATAGACTTTGAAATTTGACGCTACTAAATGCGTGAATAAGGTAAAAGCCAAACCATTCACGTAACTTTATCAGTAATAATATTACACATAACTTACCTTATAACGTCAGCACCTCTCAAATGACGTCATAATACTGTTATCAGAGGACCAAGTTTGGGCAGTAACGCATTGCGGTCGGTTTGTCGATAGAAACATTTACCAAATACCTGCCTATTTGTTGAAAACGCCCTTTTTCTATCGAATACCTAAAAAGGGTGTTTTTAGCAAATAGACTATAACCTCTTCAACATGGCTGCCTCCGTGGTCCAGTGGATAGCGTATGCGACTGCTGATCGGAGGTCCCTGGTTCGATTCCCGGGTCGGGCAAAAGTGTTACTGGGTTTTCCGAATACTCATTAGCAGCCCGGAGTCTGGTGATGTGCCCGGTAACGGCAATAGGCTCGCCCCCTATTACGTGGGACCTAAAAATTCATGGCGAAATGTGGGTGTAATATTTACACCTCTGCCTACCCCTTCGAGGATACAGGCGTGAGACTATAAATAAAAATAAATAAATACTAACCTCTTTTGCTTATCTCCCGCCACCACAAAAAATTGGGTTTGGATCCCGGTGGAAGCAGTATGAGCAACTTCCGATATCTATACCTATCTACTGTTCGCCCGTGTTATGCTCCTGAAAGCGGATTTGACTTAATATTAGCTTCTACACCCTAAAACGCCGTGTCCTCAATTTCTGTTTGATACTCGACTCTACCACACAGTTTTATTTATTTATTTATAGACTCACGCCTGTATCCCCGAAGGGGTAGGCAGAGGTGTAATATTACACCCACATTTCGCCATGAATCGTTAGGTCCCACGTAATAGGGGGCGAGCCTATTGCCGTTACCGGGTACTTCACCAGACTCCGTGCTGCTACTGAGAATTCGGAAAAACCCAGTAACACTTTTGCCCTACCCGGGAATCGAACCCGGGACCTCCAATCAGCAGTCGCATACGCTATCCACTGGACCACGGAAGCAGCCACACAGTGGTGTGATGATATGGTATGCACGAGCTTACCAAGCGGGCGCCCTTGGCTGACAGTGACAGTAGAAGCCACGTCTCTGTCCTTGGCTACACCCGCGTAAGAGTCTGTTATCGAAATCAAATATCATCATCATTAGCCCTTTGCAGTCCATTGCTGGACATAGGCCAGTGGCGTAGCTAGCTTCGGGTGGAAGTAGGTGGGTGGCACCTTTTTTTTTGGGTGGATACCTACAATTTACGGGCTAGCTTCCCCAGACTGACTTCAATGAGACGTCAATCGCAGAATCGTAGTGCTGAGCTAGTGCCTAGTTTTTATGTTTCTAAATATTGTTCTTAAAATCGAATATCGGGTGGGTGGCACCCCAAAAAAAGGGTGACACCCGGGGCGGACCGCCCCCGTCGCCCCCCCTTCCTACGCCACTGACATAGGCCTCTCTTTATTTGCGCCATAATAGCATGTTGTGTCAATAGAAGGAATTGGCCTACTATACCACGCTGACGGATTTGCATATTCATCTTCTTCATCACCATCTTCTACCTATAGGAGAGGCTTGCAGTTTTCGACATGGCTGACTCAACCGGGGTACCTAGTCCTCTGCTACTCTCTCACAGAATATCGCGACGCAAAGCAACAATATTTACACTGTTGCGTTTCGTGACGTGTTGTTGAGTGCCGAGGGCACCCGGCACTCAACAAAACGTCACACATCTCATTCCTCCTTCTTCTTTCCATATCCTAAGGGGCAGCAACGCACTGTGACTCTGTGACTCCACTGGTGTTGCTCCTTTCCATGGGCGCTGGTAACCGTCTGCTGATAGCTGCCTATATCACTACATAGTTTAAAACAAAGTCTCTTTTCTGTCTTTCTATCCCTATGTATGCTTAAATCTTAAAAACTACGCAACGGATTTTAATGCGGTTTATTTTAATAGATAGAATGATTCAAGAGGAAGGTTTAAGTACATAGGTGTAGGTATAATTGACGCGGGCGAAGCCGCTGGCGACGTCTAGTATTATATAAAACAAGAAACCCGCACTCGAACAGCGAGGTGGACTATGCCCCAATCATTCTCAGAATGAGAAGAGGCCTGTGCCCAGCACTAGTGTAGAACAGACCCACCAAAATACTTAATTCTGTAAAAAAAATTGCTAAGTCTCGATGAAGCTGCTTGTTTATCACAAAAAGTAATTAAATCTGTAGATAAAGCTGAGCCAAGTCTACGATTCCTTACTGCAATTTCTTTAATATTATATTTAATGTTATGTTACTTGGCCGTTGACTTGTACCCATTAAAGTGTAAAAATTTTCAACCGTTGAACATTTCACATGTGGCGTTAAACTCTATCTCTGTACTAAACAGCGCTCTAAGTCAATACGAAGTATCTGTTCTATTTTGATGATCAGTGAGTCAGTGTGTCAGTGTCGGAAATGCAAAACTTTGGTTTCGCTAAGCATCGGAACATAATGATCGAAATTTTGTATTTCAAGTGTGTGATTATACCTCTGGATGGGCCTAGAAATTTCAGCATTCTAGTTCCATCCAGAGGTTCTCATATAGGGGCCTGAAAACGCGGCGAAATGGTCCCAGAAAAGAAGCGAAATGGTCGCGCTCGACTTGGCGGGGCTACTGCCGTGCCCCCAGATAAAAAATCATGACTGTTGAAATAATTTCAACCATTGGGTGAAAACGATTATCTTTTTCCTATTACCGCATGGTTTTGTATACATTGACGTCATAAATGAAATAATGTAACAATGGGTATGGAATATTAAATAGGTACCTACCTTATAAAGGTACTAGATGCGCCCGCGGTTACACCCGCGTCATTTAAGGCTACTGCTCCGCTCCTGTGACACAGCGTGATGTTATATAGCCTTCCTCAATAAATGGGCTATCTAACACTGAAAGATTTTTCAAATCGTACCAGTAGCTCCTGAGATTAGCGTGTTCAAGCAAACAAACAAACTCAACTTCAGCTTTAAGTATATATAAGTATTGGATACCTATGAATTGAGCGGAAAACCCTAAATTCTGTATAAAATAGGTCGACTGAAAAGTTTTGCGGTCCATTCAATGCTCAACTATGATTGAAGTGATTTAAAAATAATAAAGGAAGTGAATATTTTTTGTAAAGTTAACAAAACAGATATTATTTTGAAGTTATTTTAGTTTGACAAAATGAAAATATTTGTGGCTTTGTTTGGGGTAAGTAGTTTTGTTACGTGTTTTTTATTCTTTAATGACGTTCATGGAGTAGGTATTAAAATTAAAAATCATTACAAATAGTAATAGGCAAATGTGTGTGGGCAAGTCGGTCGCGGCAGACCTCGGCGGACATTCGTCGACCAGACATCCTAAGAAACGGAAAGGTCCGAAGTACCCGAAACCGGCGAGCATGTATGTCAAAGTCAAAGTCAAAAATCATTTATTCATCTAGGTCACAAGGTGACGCTTATGCACGTCAAATTTTTAAAGTAAATTACTAATGCTTCTACATTTACATTTACTGCCTCGTTCGCAAAGCAATAGGTAGAACCACGAGAAAGAACGGGCAATAAAACTCGTGGCCAGTCTTTTTAATCGCCAGTGTTATGGTACATATTTTGTTTTTGTAAGGAGCTGCAACTGTTCCACATTGTTATTAATTACTTGTAAATAGTAAATAAGAACATACATAATACTTAAACAAATATGCAGTTACTAAATTAAGTGCTGTAGTAGTCTTCCAATGTGAATCTTGTGTAACAGGAGCATCGACTTACGCCTTATAATGTAGGCAACTCGCGATCATGTTCAGAACTATGGTGGAAAAGTATGTTACAGAAAGTGACGGTATATGAATACACGAAAATTACAAAAACGTTAGTATCCAGCCCATGATAACGAGTTAATTATCTTCATCTAACACTGTAGCAAATTTTAATAAAATTTGTGGAACAACAATGAAAATGTAAATGTAGCAAGTTGAATGACCTAATAATACATTAATATTAAATTAATAGAACTAGATATATTATATAAAAAAACAAAACTGAAAAGCAAGGTATCTATATAAATTCAAAATAATCAAGAGTTGGCTAGTGTAAGTGACCATCTATTCTTATCACTGAAATAATCATTAATGGTATAATAACCTTTCCTAATAAGGCAGTCTTTTATTTTACTTTTGAACGTACTAAATGGTAATTCTAAAAGTCTAATTGGTATTTTATTGTATATACGAATACCTAGCCTACAAAAGAATTATTAACTTTATGTAAACGATGATAAGGCGCATATAACTTATGCCTGTTTCGAGTATTTATGTTATGTACATCACTTTTTGGAGTAAAGAAAGCTATATTTTGCCTAATATACAATATATTAGCAAATAAAAACTGCGAGGCTTCTGTAAGAATCCCTATAGACTTAAAGCGTTCCCTAAGACTATCTTTTGCACATAACATGTATATTGCTCGTACCGCTCGTTTCTGTAGAACGAAGATATTCTGAATATCCGCAGCTTTGCCCCATAACAAAATGCCGTAGGACATGACACTATGAAAATAGCTAAAATAAACTAGACGAGCTGTGTCAACATCAGTAAGTTGTCTAACTTTTTTGACAGCATACGCAGCAGAGCTGAGCTTACCTGCAAGACATGCTATATGTGCACCCCATTGTAACTTATTATCTAGTGTGTTTCTAGGCAAGAAACACTGTCGAGTCAACTGTGTCAAGTTCCTCCCTATCTAGCCTTATATTAGGTCCCAGTTGTCTAACGTTAGGTAAAGCAAATTTAACGCATTTAGTCTTTTTAGAATTAAGCACTAGGTTGTTTGCTGTAAACCATTGTGTAACCTGTATAAGTGCATTATTTACATTATCAAATTGATTCCTATTCCTATCTACTTTAAAAATAAGTGACGTATCATCTGCAAAAAGAACGACATCACAGATGTTTTTTAAATAAAAAGGTAAGTCATTAATATATACAAGGAATAGAAAAGGACCTAAAATAGAACCTTGTGGAACGCCCAACTGTAAAGGTAATTTAGAGGATGTAGTCCTATTTACATCGACGCACTGAAATCTTTGCCGCAGGTACGACTCGACAACACAAAGTGCGGTTTCCTCTACGCCGTAGTGGCGGAGCTTACGCAATAGTGTGTCGTGATGAACGCAATCAAATGCTTTTGAGAGGTCACAGAATACTCCGATAGCATTTTTAGATGACTCCCAAGCATTATAAACGTGTTTTACGAGAGCAACACCCGCATCAGTAGTGGATCTACCTTTAGTAAATCCGTATTGATCTTTATAAAGCAGACTATTTAAATTAATGTGTCTTAGTAGCTGCTTTAATAAAATCTTTTCAAATATTTTACTAAATGCCAGAAAGATAGAGATGGGCCTATAATTATTTACGTCATTTTTACTGCCAGATTTCAATAAAGGTATGATTTTACTTAATTTCATCAACTCCGGCAATACGCCTAAGTCAAAGCATTGGTTAAAAATTATAGAGAGGTAAGGCGCAACAGTCTCAACTATAGTACTTACCTAAAATTTTAGTTGAAATGCCCCAAAAGTCACCGGTATTTTTAATATTAATTGAATTATATGCGATCAATATATCTCGCGGGGTAACGTGCTCGAATTTAAACACGCTCTTCCTTCAGGTACACTGCTAAGCAAAAAATTTCCAGCGTCTAAAGATGATGATTGTAAAGAGCTAGTAGTTGTTAAAGGTATGCTCGCAAAGAAACTATTGAACATATGCGCTACTTGAGTTTGATTGGTGACTAATAAATTGTTTTCTTTTAGTTCAAATTGGCTTTCCCGTGGTCGTGCTCTTCCTGTTTCATTATTTATAATTCTCCAAGTTTCTTTAATTACATTTGTTGAATGCTTAATTTTACTACTAATAAATTTTGATTTTGCCATACTTAACACAAACTTGTTTAAAAATTTTTGAGTAGTTTTTTACATAATTTAGAAAAGGTGTGTCAAATCTATGTTGTTTCATACCATGTAATTCAAACAATTTGGCTCTACTTCTGTATATACCTATAGTGGCCCACTGATTAAAAGATCCGGTAGTACCCTTTAATGTGACAGTTTTACTCTTGAAAGTATTTTGAAACTCATTATTTACTATTCCAAAAAGTGAATTATAAATTGTATTTGGATTTTCTGAGTTCAATATTGAGGGATTGAGTTTAGCGATAATATTGTTTTTACAACGTATAAGACGATTGGTAGTTTGAGGCCTACATTCTACTGTATGTGATTTATCATATGTTGAACAGGAAAAACTAGCTATCTGTCCACGGTGATCAGAAGGAAGAGAACTAATAACTACTGGGTTTTTAGCAACACAAGAACTAAATATATTATCCAAACAAGTAGAAGATGTTTCAGAGACTCTAGTAGGTTCTCAGAATAAATTACTTAAATTAAATGACTTAAAAAGATTCAGAAATCTAGTACACTGTGAAGAATTCTCTAAAATATTAATATTAAAATTACCACATACTATAATATTCGTACGACTATAATTTTATTAAGAGCATCTTCCATAACAGTCTCAAATAGATTATAATCACCAGAAGGGGGTCGATATACACAAATTACAATATATAAGTCTAGTTCCACACAAGACAACTCAATAGTGCGCTCAATAGATAAGATTACAATATCCTTACGTTCTATGCATTTTAATAAATTTGAAGTCATTATGAGAGAACCGCCTCTAATAGCCTGCTTTCTAATATACGAACTCTGCACTGTGTAATATTCATTTATAACAATAACCTCATGGGTGTTTAACCAATGTTCAGTTAAGCACAAAACCTTAACGTCATATTTTTCCAGAAATAAACTTAACTGTAATTCTTTGCCAGATAGGCCCTGCATGTTTTGATGTACTATATTCAAATACTGCAGCCTAACTGTTGTCCTATCTTGGAGTTTAAATCACAAGATGTGTCAATAAAACGTTGTTAGTACATGTACTAACCCTATCAAATAAATTGTCAACACAAGGCTCACTGCCTTGCTGTAAATTGTATGCTAATAACTTAGCAATTTGTTGCTTAATATAAAGTGGCAGATACATTGTATCTTTAAAATAAAATATATGAAAAGAGTAATGAGTGTAGAGGAAGCGCGTGAGGTTTGTAAGGATAGGAGCAAGTGGCGTTCTGTTGTCTCTGCCTACCCCGACGGGAAAAAGGCGTGAGTATATGTATGTATGTACAAATAGTCTACGTCTTAAATGAAACTCCCTATATAGCTTTTAGAAGTAAAGTGCGTGTTGTCCATGATTGGTTTCCAAACGGTGAATTATGGACGGTTTTTTGGAGTGGAATCGCGCTTTGGAAAACGTAGCGTGACGATATACGCAAAGCAGCTGGTAGCGGATTGACACGGAGAGCGGAACATCAAGCACAGGCCGAGGCCTTTGTCCAATTGTAGACTAGGGCAGGCAGCTCATGATGATGATGATGATTTAACGGCAAAGAAAAATCGTGAAGAAACTTGTGTCTGTGTGTTCTCCATAATGTTCTCACAACACACAATAAAGTCTGCTCACCAGCACTTGACCATTTTCTTGGACTGTGTAGCGGTGTCATCATCAGCCTTTAACAGTCCACTGGGCCTCTCCTTTGAAAGGAGGAATTGGCCTACTATACCACGCTGGCCAAACGGGTTGGTATAGAGTTTGTATCAAGTTTTCCTTCTCTTACAGTGCTGTTCTCTGCATAATATGCTCCCTCTGTCGGCTCTTACGACACCCATCGGATGATATGGGGTGGTGACATTCCGTATTCTTAATCCGTCACCACACGGATGTAGCGGTGTAGCCTAACCCTAATTATAATGACATATCTTTGGCATATGTGTTACAGGTATCTCTGCTGAGCATCTGTGCTTGTGACACATGTAAGTACATACAGTCCGTTCACAGTTATTTTACCTCTGACAGATGTCGGTGTTTATTTTCTTTATGTTGGAATTGTACTCTGTGATGACAGAAATGTAAAATAGGGTTACCCGTGCATAACATTTTACCCAACATTAGTGGAAATGCTTCAAAAATTCAAATGCTTGAAGCTCATGGCCGCAAAGTGGTTAGATTACCGCCATACCACTGCGAGCTAAACGCAATTGAACTTATGTGGAGTCTCATTAAAAGGCGAGTCACAAGCAAAAATTAAGGACAAGAGGCAACCAACATTGTGAATTTAGCTGAAGAAGCTTTTCAATCTATCACTGCAGAAGACTGACAAAAGCAATGCAAACATGAGCGCAACATTGAAGATAAGCTTCGTGAAACAGATGGGTCTACGGATGCTGAAATGGACAGGTTCATAATAGAATTAAATTCTGAGTCTGATACAGAATATGACAGCAGTTACGGATCATCATAACATTGGCAGTCCACATGGATCATTCTTATAGACTCACGCCTGTTTCCATGCAGGGGTAGGCAGAGGTGTTATATTACACCCACATCATTCTTATCTTAATATATAAAATCCTTGCGTTACTGACTGACTGACAGACACGCTACAGCCAAAACTATTGGGCGCAGGAAGCTGAAATTTGGTAGGTATGTTCCTTGGGGACCGTAGGGGTGCACTAAGAAGGGATTTCCCGAAATTCCCACGGGATCGGCCAAAACGGGTAAATTAAAAAAAAATGCAGGCGTAGCTCCTGGCGTCCTCTAGTTCAAAATAAATATGAAAATTAAATTTGCAGTTTTTGTATTTGATAATTAGAACCTCACGTTGGCGTAATTATGATGCGTTTACCTTTATATATTAAATAGACAACATTTTTATTTTAACTACTTATCTTCATAGGAAATTCGTTATTTCGTAAGAAAATAAATGTACATATGCATATAGCCATGCCAATATCAAGAGGTTTTGTTACAAACATTACTTCCAAATATTTAATACGATCGCTTAGGCAAAAAAATAAGTACATTTTTAGCAATAATGTATATTTAAAATGGGAGTATTATATACCGAATATACGCAACATAACGCCCAGGTTGGCCAATCTAACAGCTAGAGGTAAAATAACTGTGAATGGACTGTACACATTACTTGTTTTATAGAGTAGTGTACATCGATTTCTGGGATCTGCCTTTCGATAAAAATGCAATTTATTTTATAAGCCATCTAGAGAATGCCCGAAGTTATGCTTGCATATTTTTTTTATTGAACCGTTTTTGCCCGATCCCATAGGAAGGATGGATGTATGGATGTCACTGTTTTTAGTAAAAACGAGTGAACCAATTCTGATGATACTTTAGTCTACTGATTTTATAAGTAGACACGAAACTCTCTGAGGATGAGTGGCGGATCTACGGGGTGGCTAACCGGGGCACTTGCTCCGGACGGCAGCGTCATGGGGGCGCCAAAATCATATTGTCACGGCATAGGTATAGCGAGAAATTTGAACTGGTTGGAAAACTGTTGGGAGGGGGCGCCATAATCAAGACTTGCCACGGTTCGAAAAATATGTAGATTCGTTACTGGGTGAGGATGGATGTATTGATCGCTAAGTTGCTTATTAAAAATTAATAGTAGCCTTATCGAAGAAATTATTTCACCTACTACAAAAATATTGTGTAATTTCCAGATGAAATGCCAGAATCCTGTATGGGCCAGAGGTTCTGTACTGAGAAAGGTACAGATTATCCCGACGAAGAAGATATTTTAGAAGTTCTACTTGACAGTGGTTGGGTGAGTTTGTTTGTTTAAAATCTAAAGACTTATAAACTCACTTCTTTATACCCGAAGGGGTAGGCAGAGCTGTAACATTACACCCACATTGCGCCTCGTTATGTAGGTCTCTCGTAGGATGCGAGTAGTGTTTTCGGAACCGGTATTCGTTTGAAAACCGGGAATTTCGGTACTTTTGTATAACGGAACCGAGATTTCCCGGTTCTTTCGGTATTTTCGGTTCTTGCTAGTTTTTATTATAGAAAACGGAAAGGACCGTAAGTCCGTCCCTTTCTTGAGCAACACTCCCTTGTCACATGCATTCAGTGCGCGTACTGATGAAACTTTGGTACCCCTTACCAAAGTTCGAGCAATCTTCCATGACGCGTCTTTCTCTAGACCTTCTAGAAGTACACATCGGTTCCCCTGACCCGAATTCCCTGGTAGACAAACTGGTACAACGGTTTCTGACCGCGGGTGAAGAATGACATTCTTCAGGCAGTACACTTTTCCTGAAGTTGCACCTTCCATGAAGACGTCTTCTAAGCCACATTTCAACACTCCCTGGTTAACATCGATCTCGCAGCGATGCTTCCGCATGAAGTTTAGGCATAGCCATATCGGGCACGATGACTTTGTGACGGTAAACTTTGTTGCCTAGCTTCAGATCCACCTCCATTTCACCTCGGACTGTTATGTGCTGACCGATAGTGTTCTCAGTTTCACACATTCATTATTCCTGAAGCAGCCCCGAAAAACCCATCTTGCCAGATGGAAACCGACGACTGTCCGCGGAGCACCCGTGTCCAATGTCAGCTTGCATGGCGTTTCATTAATTTCGCCTTCAATGATCAGGCTGTTTTTACCGTCACATGATTGCGAGATCGAGATACTTGGGGCTCTTCCATTACCAGCCAGCACAGTCCTGGCTTCTACTCGTTTTCCTGCTCTCGCTGCCTGGCAGGCACAGCAGGCGATCCCTTTGGGGGAGACAGAGTGCCAGCACTCCAGGTCGCGGATTCCATCCGTAAATGTTACGAGGTTTCCATCTATCAGAGCAGGCGACGACTGGTATGACTTCCTGACCAGCTTTTCCACCTCCAGAGCCCACTACAGCAGAGTTTCTCCGGTGCGTTGTGTCCTGTCCTTCAGCTGAGCACGATACACATGTTCGAGGTGCGCGTCACCGTATCTGGCCTCCAGCACCTCTAGAAGGTTCTCGTAGGAGACGTCTTGCCCGAGTGCCCCCAACACCGTCAACGCCTAATCACGAAGAACCAAGGTTAGGGCGGTTAAGGCCTGTTTTTTATTCCACCCATTTGATCGCATCATAGCCTCAAATTGGATCTGGTATGCTGACCATGATGACGAGCCATCAAATAATCGATTTTAAACTTTCGCGATTTGTATACATTATACAATTTAATTAAACGGGTCTTATTCGCGATATTTAATTAATTTAGGGTATAAATACCTATGTTTTACCGACTTTTCAGCCGTCTTACAACAGCCGAACTTTTTATTTTTATCCGAACTGTCGGTACGTTGACACACAACACTTATGACGTCTATACACTGATGAGCTGTGTTACTGCGGCGGGGTTTACATTTGTTGATTACCGGATTCCAAGTTGTAGACAGTCTGTATCCATCCTCCCGGTTGAAATTTTTATGCTTTTTTATTTCAACCGCTTCACGTACTATCCTGGAGTAATAGTGACGATCGGTAGATAAGACCTTTGGTTGATGTAATTCGATCCAGTGGTTTGGTCCAGACTTCAACAAATGCTCAGCTATAGCAGACTTGTTAATTTTCCGGTTTTTTACAGCTGCGATATGTTCCTTGACCCTTTCAGCGATGGTTCGTTTGGTCTGTCCGATATAGGAACTACCACAACTGCAATCAACCTTGTAGACGCCAGGTGTTTGTAGAGGAATGACATCCTTCGGGGTGCGCAGATTGTGTGCTACCTTGGAGAGCGGACTGTATACAGTCTTTATTGAGTATTTCTGTAGTACTGTTCCAACTTTGTCCGTCACTCCCTTTATGTAAGGCATATAAGCCGGTACTCTGCTTACTTCCGGCACGTGAAGCGGTTGAAATAAAAAAACATAAAAAAATCAACCAGTAGGATAGATACAGACTGTCTACAACTTGGAATCCGGTAATCAACAAATGTAAACCCCGCCGCAGTAACACAGCTTATCAGACGTCATAAGTGTTGTGTGTCAACGTACTGACAGTTCGGATAAAAATAAAAATAAAAAACAAGTGAGGGTAGCTGCCGAAACCCGCGCTTCACAAGGACGACGCGGACATGACATCAGTCCTGCCGCAACCACGGCTGTTGTAAGACGGTCGAAACGTCGGTAAAACATAGGTATTTATACCCTATATTAATTAAATATCGCGACTTATTCGCGATATTTAAGTAATATAGGGTATAAATACCCGTTTAATCAAATTGTATAAGAGCCATCAAATGGTGGAACCTTAAACCCACGAGGCCACCTACGCTTTGCAGGCAGCTCAGGCGGATATGGCCTCTTTCCTCGCAGTTTTAGCACCGAGGTGACGATACAACTTCCCTGATACGGTGACTTCGTTAGTCGCGTCGTACTGCTTCCACCTCCAGAGCGTGGGCTAAGGCGTCCTTCAGGTTCTTGAAGTGCCAACGTCTTACCGCTGCTCTTACCTACAGCCTGGAGGTTAGAGCAGCGGTAAGTAATGTGTGTTATCTACGTATCCAAGCCGCTCCTTCATAGGTGCCACCTATGAAGAAGCGGCTTGGATGCGTTTCGGCGAAAACTGAGTGAACGAGAGATCACGGCGCGCGGGCGGGGCATGCACGGCAGGCGCGGGGAAGCTCGACACCGCGTCGCAGTCGCGTTCCTATTATTTTCATTCCTATCCTAGCAACAGCGAGCGAGTGTAGGTAGTTATTGGTTATAGCGACCGCACCATTAATTTCGCGCGTTATTTCTTTTAACGCTGAATTATTCACGTTAGTTTTGAATGTTTCAATAGTAGAAAAAGTGGAAAAGTAAAGTAAGAGTAAATAAGTAAATAATAGTGTGAACTAGTGTGAATCGCTTTTGTTAGTAAAATTACCGAAAGTACCGAAAGAACCGGGAATCAAATTTGATATCCCGGTTCCATTTTACGGCAAAAGAACCAGGAATTCCCGGTACTTTCGAGACCGGGATTTCCCGGTTCTGAACCCTAGATGCGAGACTATTGTCGTTACCGGGCACTTCGTCAGACTCCATGCTCCCTATCAGCAGAGGCAAAGCTATGCACTGAACCATGGACGCAGGCTATGGAAGGTATTTCATAGAAATACATAGAATTAATTTATGTTTCCAGAAGGTGAATATTGTTGAGGATGACTTGTCAGTTCGTAATGGTTATGACGATTTCAGCTGTGGAGGCAAATACCAGGTGAGTTGAGCTTTAAACATCTCTCTTTCATTGTTTAGGTAGTAGAGTCTTGCTGATTTCCGCATGAATGGACCGGCTCGACCGGAGAAGATCCTCTCACAGAAAATCGACGTAAAGTAACAGTACCTAAACTGTTGCGTTTCGTTCGGTGAGTGAGAGTGCCGGAGGCCTTATGCCCTTCTCCGTCTCTCTCATCCCACTCCTCCTCCTAATCCTTGTCCCATCCAAGGCGGCAACGCACTTGTGACTCCTGTGGTGTTGCTTGACTTGTGCCCATGGGCAGCGGTAATTGCTTACCATCAGGCGATCCGTCATAAGAACATATAAGGCACTTTTGAAAAGCAAAGAAAGTAAGTGACAGCAACAATTTTCTATTATGAGCTAGTACTAAAGTCATTGACAAAGGTTTTGGTTTTGTCTCACGACAAAAATCTTTAGACCGTGTAGGAGCCTTCGAGTGGTCTATAACCGCTCCGTTGTTTCAAGGGACAAAACACCCTTTTTTCCAAATCAGTTGCTTGCTCCAAGGGACAATAGTCCCTTTTTTTTCTGAAGCCGTAGACTGCGCACAAGTAACTAATGTTCGTTTTATTTTCCCGCCATTTTTGAGCGCGATTTTATATTTCTGACATATTCCTTTTTCTCGTCGTTTTTTATTAAGGGAGGTATATAAGTATTATACATGGTTAGAAAGGTTATTTAATTTACTTAGAGGAAATAAATATAATTAAAAGAAACATTTTAATTTCAAACATAAAAAAGTTAAACAAAGAATTGATTGTTAATTGCCGCCTATTTCCGTATTTTATTTTTTTAAATACCTTTTTATGTTATATATCTGATTCAAACCTACATAAGTTTCTTACCAATTAGATTTCCAAGCAAAAGAACTATTTCCGATAAGAATCCGATAAGAATTACTCTTACTGGAATGTGCACAGTTGTTTACTTCTTTCCGCTAAAAATAACCTGAATATCCGCAAAATTTTTCGATAATCAATATCTCATGAACAATATGAGTATTATACATCATATGATAGGTTTATTTTATACTCATAATAAAAAAATAACACAGAGCATAAATGTAACCTTATCAACATACATATGTATTTACATTCAATAAAAAAGAAATGGCGTTTTTTTCGACAATTGTTTGTAAAAATCTCTTAAATTAAAGTAATACACAATATTTATTATTTTTTTTGCTGTAACTTCATAATTAATTAGTTTATTCACAATAAAAACATAAAAGTATCTTATATAATTATAATATTCGTTTACAATGATGTTTTTAATCCATAATTACGCCCCGCGCGCAAAGTGCAGTCAGCGAAATAAAAAAATTTTTTCACATGCTAATATCTAAATAATTTTTCATGCAAGTATTGCTATAATTTTATATATTTGTTAAGATAATATTACCAGGTATATAACAAAGCAAAAGGAACCAAGGCAAAACTCGTATTGTTATCACGATAAGCAATTTTTTCGACTAAGTCGTAATTGTTTACATAGCATCCGGTTCGGCCCCTCGCATAAAGTAAACACTTCATTCAAACGTAGTGTATTTGGGATCATATGAAAGAATAATTCATTTACTTGAACAAAAACATAACTTCAACACCCTTAACGCTACAAACGAATAAACAATGACTGATTTATTGAGCTCGCGACGCGTTGAGCCGTAAGCACTTGGGATTTTTTAGGTACCTACTTACGCGAAACGACGGAGCGGTTAAGCTCCGACAACAAAATCGCCTCACTCTTTCACTAAAAAAAGTTTCTTTTATTGCAAAGTTTGGCTTTATTTACCTATTTATTTGTGTTTATGTTCACAGAACGCGACTGTTTACTACATCTTAGATAGTAACAATAAGACACAAGTTGTAGCACAAGCAGAAAACTATATCATACAGAAATATGAGATCAGGACTTGCCAGTAAGTACTATATTCCAGTACAGTATGCGCGACTAGGATGAACACCCTTAGTCTTATTGCTGAACACAAACAACTTGCGAAGCAAGGATGAAAATTATTGGGTAATCTGGGTATTGTAATCTAGATAAAAAAACGTGTGTTATATTTCGAGAGAGTACGTACGCATCACTACGATGTACAGTCGAACAACTTCCCGCTAGACCACTATAAGGGCGAGAATCGCTCAGCAAGACATCGTCGCTTCCAGTGCTAGTTTACACGCACATTGAAACTCGTAAACAAAACCAGTTTCTAGTGTGCCTCGACTCTATGAGCGAGCCAAAGGACTATTTTTTCAAACTGGTCCAGCGCCGACTTGTTCGATTGTACATCCTTAATATTTTTACTGAACATGCCAGACAAGAATTGGCTTTGATTGCACGTATGGCGCATGGTGTGGTGGTTTAATCTGTCACCACACCGTTTGATAAAGCACCAAGTCTTGTGGGTTCGATTCCCACACGAGACAACACATTCTGAGACCCACAAACTGCTGTTTCGAGTTTAGGTGTTGTTTGGGCCCGATGCTAGAAGGTTTGTTAGGTTAAAGACGAAGACGAAACAGGATTTATTCGTAGCACGAGAGATACTCTGAAAGACATAGGATGTAGATTACCAGAGAGAGAAGTTTATTCACAAATGGTTTAACAGCTCAATAAGTAAGAATCGGTAACTTCCTATAGAATTGAAAAACGCGACTGTGTAATTGTTATGATTTTTCTGTCAGAAATGCACTCAAGATTGTATTGTATTTTCAATCTCCCACTCGAAAAATACGACTGTTTAAGTTTGACTTGTATATTAGTCCGGTCAATATAGACATTTGAAATAACAAAAATTGCCGGAGAGCCAAATATTGGTGGAGAGCTAGGGTTTACCAATACAAATAAAGTCTTAAAAGTCCCCATCGATCCCATGTGTGCTACAAACGTTATTCGGGGTCAAACGTCAAAATTTGAGGTTTTTCGGATTGTAGAGTGATTGTATTTTTCGTTATTGGAAGTGTAATGGTAAACCCTAGCTCTCCACCAATATTTGGCTCTCCGGCAATTTTTGTTATTTGACCAGTATTTTTATGTATGTCTTAATTGACCGGACTATATGTACAACTGTACACGTACCTATCTGGTGTCGCATACTATTTAAATAAAAAAGGATGTGGTATTGCCAGTCAAATTCAAAATATCCGATTCCTAAAAAGACCAATGCCCTGAATGCCCAAAATTGCTTTAGGAATTGAAGTTTAGACATTTTGATGATTGGACGAGAGTTACACATTTTGAAATCGTTGTATATTCTATTTTGACATTGGATATTCTGAACTTAACTAATCGGTTTTATTTTCAAGTTCATCAGCTTTTTTTTATCGTCATCATCATCCCTATAATATAAACTGCACCACTGCTGGCCTTTTAGAGAACTCTCAGACATGCAGGTTTCTTCTCAATGTTTTTCTTCACTGTCTGAAAAGATGGAACCTAGATATCGGTAGGACGATGATGAACCATAAAAACATTTTTTTAATATTTTTTTAACGACAACTCCCGCACTAGGAATAAATCCTGTGTCGCGGGGGACTTTACAGACATACAACCAACGGACACAATGAACACCCAGCCTCGAACAACAAATTATGGATCACACAAAGTGTTGTCTCGTGTGGGAATCGAACCCACAACACTCGGCGCAGTCTTAAACGGCGAGGCGACCGCTTAAACCACTACGCCAACCGTGCAGTCAATATTTTTTATTAATTGTTTTTTATGTAATTTCAGCCCAGACAGCAACTGCAATGAGCAAATTATGCGCACTCTGCGGGCTGGGCCGTTATGTGAGGATACATATATGGAGTTTGATTTCATTATCATAAACTCGGATTTTAAGCTAGAACTAATTCAAGCGGAGTTGCCAGTTTGCTGCAAATGTCGACCAAGCCCAAATAATAAATACCTCCCTAGACATTTTGGAGATTTAGCTATATATTAACAAGAGGATTCCCGCAGCTAAACTAGCATATTGCCTTGCCTGTAAAACGAAGATATTAATGGCCGATACCATGGGCATTTCTGAAAATCTCTTTTGAGTGCTCGCAAGAAACGTACCCTACAAATTTTAAGTTGTTGCTGGCCGTGCGTTGTACGTCAATCAGTAATTGAGGAGTTTTACACATATATTTTTGATTGATGTAGGTAAATATTTTTGATTGATGTAAATCGTCAGCATCAGCCTGCCGTATGGCACTGTCGGATAACTTGGATATGGGCCTCTCAAATGACCACCAAGCTCGATTTTCCACTCTGCGTGTCAAGCCACTGCCAGCCACTTTGCGTATATCATCACTCCACCTAACCGGGGGGCGCCCTACACTAAGTTTGCCAAGGCGCGGTCGCCACTGCAGAACATGTCTGCTCCAACGGTCATCGGTTCTGCAACAAGACCGAGCCACTGCAGTATATAAAATAAGACTTCACCCGCAACTCGGCTTGCGTGAACAGCTATAACTACTTTAGGCAGTTTCTATTGGTGTATAATATTATGAACATTGTGATATTTGTAATAAAAAGGTGCCATATAATTAAAAAAATCGTTTTATTTTCGTTTGGTGAAAGCTCATCTTAATATATAAAATCCTTGCGTTACTGACTGACTGACAGACACGCTACAGCCGAAACTATTGGGCGCAGGAAGCTGAAATTTGGCATGTATGTTCCTTGGGGGCCGTAGGGGTGCACTAAAAAGGGATTTCCCGAAATTCCCACGGGATCGGTCAAAACAGATAAATTAAAAAAAAATATGCAGGCGTAGCTGCTGGCGTCCTCTAGTTTGCTAATAAATCGTACAAATAAAAGGTTTAATTCCTTTGGTATACCTATCTATAGTCATTAGCGGATCCATAGAGAGAATGGTCAGACCAGGCTAGGTGCTAGAACCTGGTGGCCAGCGGTCCGATAAAAATTGCTGAGAAATTGTGATTATACATATCTATATGTGCGAAAACTTCAATAGCGTGATTCAGGATCTAGTACTGCCCGTGTCCGGTAGATGACACCACGTGTTGATAGTATTCGTTATTATACGATAGAGAGCAGCATTACAGACAATAAGTGTAACCAGATATGTCAGAATAAACTATGCTATAAAGCGACTGCCGTCTGAGCGCCGCAAACCAAAGGAATATTCCATGGTTTAGAATAGTGTCAATATTTTCTAGTGCCATAGATTTTTATGATCGCCTGGGCCCCTGTTCTCCGAGTTAGACTCTGAAGCGAACTTAGACTTCAAACCTTGTATTCATTCAACCGGAGTAACAGTATTATCAGTACGACGAAACGACGATGATGATTAAAAAATCAATGATCTGTTACTTTGCTATATTCATTGAGTAGGCGTTTCAAATCCTACTTCTATATTCACTAGAGGATTGGGATGCTCCCAGTGCCCCAGCTATGCCAGCACATATTTCATTCTGATTCTTCTATCCTACGTCATAGAGCATAGATATTTATATAGAGGCGCATTTCTTATGGGCGCTCTGTAGACAAACTTACTGTGACCCATATTGCCGCTTGGCGGCGTGGCAGTCGCGCTGTGAGTCTGTGACAGCTGTCTCTACGAGTGCAAGAGAGATGAACGTTTCTCCTGTGTATCTTAACTACGAGAGCAAGAGAGACTGAGAACGACACCAGCGCTGCCAACGGCCCCAACTATGAACTACACTGACGACAGTCGCCAACTCGCCACTTGGAATCGGCACACGAAATCCTTAAGAAATGCGCTTATATTGTAAATCTGTATTCATTGCCTACGCCGTGAGAATTTTGGCAATTACATTTTTTTTTCTTCCGCACTAGTACTAAATCCTGTGTCACGGGAGACTTTACAAACATACAAATAACGGACACAATGAACACCCAGACTCGAAACAACAATTCACAACAATTCATGAATCACACAAAGTGTTGTCTCGTGTGGGGATCGAACCCACAACACTGCGCGCAGTGTCAAGCGGCGAGGCGGAAGCTTAAACCACTCCGCCAACCGTACAGTCAATCACGTATACAGATGTTTGTGGGGATGGTTCGATGGATATTTGTTACTTTATTTATTTATTTATAGTATCACGCTTGTATCCCCGACGAGGTAGGCAGAGGTGTAAATATTACACCCACATTTCGCCATGAATTTTTAGGTCCCACATAATAGGGCGTGAGCCTAATTGCCGTTACCTGCAACTGAGTAGTGAGTGAGGCTGCTACTGAGTATTCGGAAAAACCCAGTAACGTACCCGGAACCTCCGATCAGCAGTCGCATACGCTATCCACTGGACCACGGAGGTAGTCACATTTTTGTTTGTTACTCTATCACATAAAAGCTGGATTGGAGCACATGGATTATGATAAAACTATGCAGTGTTCATCAATTTCTTACCCATATACTTATGTAGAGCAATAAATACCTACACCACAACACTTCAAAGATGACGCACGTCCATTCGCAAAACCACGCACGGCTGGAAGCCGGCTTAACGTTTCAAAAGTTAAACTAAGGTATATGGAAAGAAATAGATAGATTATTCATTTATTAGCAATTATATATGGACATTTATATACCTAGATATACCTAGAGGATGCCCGCAGTTACACCCGCGTTATTTAAGGCTACTGCTCCGCTCCCGTCGCTCATAGCGTAATGTTATATAGCCTATAGCCTTCCTCGATAAATGGGCTAACTAACACTGAAAGAATTTTTCAAATCGGACCAGTAGTTCCTGAGATTAACGCGTTCAACCAAACGAACTCTTCAGCTTTTGTTGTTTCTTAAACCGCGGCTCCACCGGCGTACCTACATACAAGAGTAAGCCAAGGTCATAAGTGAGTTTACTATGATGATAATTCAAATAGACAGACACGCAACTTGTCTGAGTGGCCATAACCTACAGAGTGTGTAGGTACCTACGCAATACGCATGCCATTGCGGTCATTTCGCTGTTTAGAAATGCGCCGATTGTCGTGGGCATAGATTATACAAATATACTGTGGTAGTCGTGGGTCCGGACCCCACGTAATGATTGTACGGTTGGCGTAGTGGTTTAAGCGGCCGCCTCGCCGCTTGACACTGCGCCGGGTGTCGTGGGTTCGATTCCCACACGAGACAACACGTTGTACATTCATACATAGACTCACGCGTGTTTCCCGGAACGGTAGGCAGAGACTACGGAATGCCATTTGCAGCGATCCTGACATATCTCTCTTGCTTCATTCACTCCCATCAGATTCCTAATTAGGGAATGCAATCTCAATCGCGAGATCTCGCGAGATCGAGATCTCGCGAGATCTCGGCCTTTTTTAGCAAGATTAATCTCGGTCGAAAAATGGGCGAGAACTCGCGAGATTTACGAGATTGCACTCGAGCCTAAAAACGTCTTATTCGAAGCGCGAACTGACACGGACGGATCGCAATCTGTCGATATCGGCATTAATAAAAAAGGCAAAATTTTGCAGTTCGTGTATGTCTGTCTGAGAACTGCGGTTTCAATTCGCGTTGAATCCGAAAGGGCCTTCTCAGCGGCTGGTTATCTGGCCAACAGAAAAGGAAGCTGTTAGCAGACGATTCTTTGGACATTTTGTGCTTCTTAAGGAGCTCCTTTGAAAATAATTCGTAATAATGGCTTGTGATTTGAACTGAACCAATCGTCCCTTTAATTGGTATATTTTGTTAATTAGGTTCTGTAATTTCTAATAGTCTGCCTTATTGGTATATTTTGCTAATTAATCTGTAATATCTAAAAAGTCTACAGAGTAGATATAGTTTTATTTACCTAATTGATAATAATACCTCAGTTTAGCAACATAGATGATAAGTAATTTTTTTTTTGACCTCTCGTTGTTTTGTTTATTATAAAAGAAATGATTTATTACAAAAAAATCCAGATCTCGCCGAAAACCAGCTTGACAAACTTGAGCGCCTTTAAAATCTCTGTATACGATTCATATTTGGATTACGCAAATACGATCATGTGTCACAATTTCGCAAACAACTCAAGTGGTTACCAATACGATTTCGCCGGAATACCCACATACCTTCTCTACTATACAATATATTGTTTAACCCTTCTACTCCCTCGTATCTTAAAGGACGATTCGAATTCCATCATGATACGCATAATCGTTATTTAAGGTCATCAGAAAACTTAAAGCTGAAGATGCCGGCACATTGCACGGATTTTTATGATAAATCGTTTAGTGTCACTGCTGTTCGCCTATGGAATGCACTCCCATTACATATAAGACAGGCTCAGACGATAACAAGGTTCAAATCCTTAGTCAAGGATCACTACCTATCACTATGATATTTCCTGTTCTAATATAATTTTAAGTATTATTTATGTATGTGTGTATGTATGTATGTATGTATGTATAATTATTTATATATGTGTAGTATATTGTTATAATATTACATAAATGTATATATATTTTAAAGTATTTATCATCCTATTACTGGTACACTTACAACTACCATTTCATTCCTACCAATAATATCTCCATCCAAAGGTTGCCTGGTAGAAATCGCTGTTAGCGATAAGGTCGCCCTTTGTACTTTATTTATTATAAAATTCCTGTAAATGTTCTTTATAGTGTACAATAAAGTATTAAATAAATAAAAGATTTTTGTTTGATATTAGAAGCGAAGACTTGTTGTTTCTTTCATTTATTATTTGACAGATCCGTCCGTAAGTTTACTTCATAAAAGTTTATTAAAAAAATATAGACAGATAGGTAAGTACGTCAAACAATTTTTGAAGCATAAAAGTCTATTGAAAAGTTCGTGAAAAGTAATGTTTATCTTATAATACTTAAAATGGTTATTATTTATGTCCTAATTTATTCAAATATTGCGATTATTTACAAAAAAACATACAAAACTGTCAATCTTGCGAGATCTCGAAATTGGCGAGATCTCGCGAGATTGGTTTCATAATCTCGCGAGATCTCGCTTGAGCCCAAATCTCGCGAGATTTGCATTCCCTATTCCTAATGCATGCTCTTCTGTTCAGGGTACTTCTAACCTGTCCTGTTTTAAGGATGTCTCCAGTCTGGTCAGAGAACGTCCGCCTAGGTCTTCCCCTTCGTCCTGACCCATTCACACTTGTATTTCTGCTTGGTCAATCTTTGTGTGATTCATAAATTGTTGTTTCGAATCTGGGTGTTCATTGTGTCCGTTAGTTGTATATTTGTGAAGTCCTCCGCGACACAGGATTTATTTCTAGTGCGGGAGTTGTCTTTTAAATAGACTATACTTTGCGTTATCCAGAACCTGATGGTAAGCGATTACTGCCGCCCATGAACACCCGCAACCCCAGAGGAGTCACATGCTTTATGGGAAAAGAAATAGCAAGAGGAGTGGGATGAGGAAGAAGGAAAAGGTATGGGGTATTCAAAGTACACTCAGACTAGAAACGGTCATTTCTGGATCACACAGTGTTGTTGCGTGTGAGGACTGAATCCTACATCACTCGGTGCTCGGTGCAGTTCTATGCCAAAAGAATATCTTATACGACTTATACTAATATATAAAGCTGCCGTGTGGTTGACGGCATAGAATACAAGTGTCACCACCCCCTATCTTCCCGTAGGTGTCGTAAGAGGCGACTAAAGCCCTGTATTCACTAGGGGACAAAGTCGCGCGACTTATCGCGAACAGTCGCAGGACATTTACGTGCGACTGTCCCGCGACAATGTCGACCGACATTTCGCTCGTCCACATACCGGCATCGTGATCGAGATGTCGCCTAAGTGTTAACACAGTTTCGTTGGTAGTGTGGACCAACGAAGTGTGCTATAATCGCGGGTAGTCGCGGAACAAATAGCAACACACGTCCTCACAAGTCAAATGCCGTCGGAAACTGTCGAGGGACACGAAGTCGCGCAAGGTCGACGCTATCGGAGCGTCGACAAGCGACTTGTCCCCCGACACGTAGATGTCGCCTGCGATGTCGGGCGATGTCCCCCGCGACGTCGCTCAACACGTAAGCCATGTATACACTAGGGGACAAAGTCGCTCGACTTATCGCGAACAGTCGCAGGAAATTTACGTGCGACTGTCCCGCGACAATGTCGACCGGCATTTCGCTCGTCCACATACCGGCATTGTGATCAAGATGTCGCCTAAGTGTTAACACAGTTTCGTTGGTAGTGTGGACCAACGAAGTGTGCTATAATCGCGGGTAGTCGCCTAACAAATAGCAACACACGTCCTCATAAGTCAAATGCCGTCGGCAACTGCCGAATGACTGCCGAGGGACACGAAATCGCGCAAGGTCGACGCTATCGGAGCGTCGACAACCGACTTGTCCCCCGACACGTTGATGTCGCCTGCGATGACGGGCGATGTCCCCCGCGACGTCGCCCAACACGTAGAATTCGTGTCGGGCGACAAGGCCGCGGGACAAATGTCCTCTAATGAAAACGGGGCTGTAGAATTCGTGTCGGGCGACATTGTCGCGGGACAAATGTCCCCTAATGAATACGAGGCTTTAGGGATAACACGATGCAAATACCATCTTTGCGTAGAGACGGAAAACTTGACATCAAACCCTATACGACTGCCTCGTTGGTCTCGCGGCATAAATGTGCGCGTGGGATCGGGAGGTCCCGGGTTTGATTCCTGGGTCGGGCACTGTTATTGGGTTTTTCTGTCACGAAATTCTCAGTAGCAGCACGTAGTCTGGAAATGTGCCCGGTACGGCAATAGGCTCGCGCCTTATTACGTGGGACTAAAGTATATCTGGCGAAAAGTGGGTGTAGAAATACACCTCTGCCTACCTCTTCGGGGTAATAGGCGTGAGACTATGTATGTATGTATGTATAAAGCTGAAGAGTTTGTTTGTTTGGTTGAACGTGCTAATCTCAGGAACTACTGGTCCGATTTGAAAAAATCTTTCAGTTTTAGATAGATTATCGAGGAAGGCTATAGGCTATATATCATCACGCTATGAGCGACGGGAGCAGAGCAGTAGCCTTAAATAACGCGGGTTTAACCGCGGGCTTCGTCTAGTATTTCAATATAATTATAACCTCTACGATTCATGCTACAAGTGATAGCTTTTTAACACACGTGCTGAGAAAATGAAGTAAGTAATTATTAAAATTGACCAACGTTCTTTAATTGGCTGTATGGCAGCGTTGACAACCTCGTTATAGTTTTAAATGATTTTTTAACAGCTGACAGTTAAATGAAACCGCCAAAATGATCTGTCAATCAATCTGATTCAAAATTTT
This sequence comes from Euclidia mi, assembly GCA_944739405.2. Lineage (NCBI taxonomy): Eukaryota > Metazoa > Arthropoda > Insecta > Lepidoptera > Erebidae > Euclidia > Euclidia mi. The sequence continues at coordinate 12,094,828 of OX123211.2, forward strand.
GTGACTTATTGATTCATGTCTGTTGTTTCCAAATGTTTAATTTTTAATTTTTGAGGAAATCGAAAATACTTATTTTTTAATACTATTAGCTTCTGCCCGTAGTTCCACCCGCCATGAGTGTCAGTTATCGCGATTACAACGTGCTTCGGAGGGCACGAAAAGCTGTTGGTTCCGGTGCTTATCTCAGGAAGAGAATCGTTAGATCATGTCGGAGGTTTTATATATTTAAATAGACGTCGCCAGCGCGACGCCTCTTGAATCGATTTGATTTAATTCGATTTAAAAAACAGCATTAAAATCCGTTACGTAGTTTTAAAGATTTATGCAAAGGTACATAACCATTACATAACAGAAGACCGACTTTGTTTTATATATGTAGTGATATAATCACCATACAGCTAATAACCATTCATATCTAAAAATTATGTCAAATATACATCTCTATTTGCCAAATCCGTAACACATAACATAACTTCACGCCTTTTACCCCCGAAGGGGTAGGCAGAGGTGTATACACACTCACATTTCGCCAGTTATGTTTAGATCCCAATGTAATAGGGGGCGAGCCTATTGCCATCTACCGGGCACATTATAAGCGAGCGATAATTAACATTTTTAATACACACATAACTTCGAAAAGTCAGAGGTGTGTGCCCGGGGTACCTGGGGATCGAACCCGAGACCATCGTCGTACAGTCCGTACCGTTACGTACAGTCGTACACCACTTGGCTATCGCCGCTTCTCCAAATCCATCAATAGGTAAAATATAGAAAACGGCTATAAGTCGGATGGTTCATAATTCCTGCAACTGGGATAAGGTCAGTAGGTATGTAATGTTGATCTTAACCACACCGAATGGTTACTCTTTGTATGTTAGGCTCAATTCACACCGAGAGTGCAGTGACCGACGCGCGACGGCGCGGCGAGCACTCTGTGCGTGAAAAAGATTTTACCTTTATCGAACTTTGTATAACTTTTGTATAATAATTCGACGTCGTACCTCGGTGCATCGACAACGATCGGCGCACTAAATCTCGCTTCAAGTTTATATCGTCGGCAAACTCGGTCTTAATTTTTTTCGTTCGTGGCGGAGTTTTCAGACCACCCGAAGGCCTCTGACGTGGCCTAACTATTCTTGTCCTGAGACAAGAACCGGGACCGACAGCTTTACGTGCCCTCCGAAGCACGGTAGCGCTCTTTTGTAAATGCCACACAGCGTTGCTTAACCTTATTACGAACGAAAAGCAAAGTCACGTAATGAGACCGCTCTGCAAAGAACTTTGTGCGAGTCAAATAGTGCTTCAATATAGTTTGTAAACGGAATAGGGCTTGATTAAATTTGATTAAAACTGAGGTTCTCCCTATTTAAATTTTAATACAGACTAGGCCTATGATGATTTTAAAAATAACACTACTAGAGTAATGGAAGCCAGCAAGCTCAACCCGCACATTTAAAAAATAATTAAATACTTCCTCCCGATCTAGTTGGAATTTCAAAAAACTCTTTCGTGCACCCCAACAAACACAGGAACTTACATGCCAAATTTCAGTTCTTTGGGGCCATTAATTTTGGCTGTGCGTTGTCTATCAGACAGATTCACTTAAGACATTTAGAGAAACATCCTATTATTTCTAAAGTAGTATTTATTTTACTTTTCAGGCCAATCTTTATTTCTTGTAGAAAACACACTGTCAACCCTACTCATTCTGTCGGCCGCTAATGGCCTAATATCGGTGTGAATTGAGCCTCACAAATTACTACGCCAAAAAGTTGCGTGTCAATTTGTGCCAATTTACGTCATGGTAATCTCTCTTTTAGCGTACGACCTTGAGTAGCTTACCCGACCGGTTCTCCATTCAGTATTTGACATCGTATACACACAACAACTTGATGACACCGAAATAGACAGATGTACGGTTAATTTTCTATTAATATACAATGTGGTGCAGATATCATCGGAAGATGCTATAATTTTTTAATTTAGCGGTTTATGATAGTTCCAATTTGACATTAATGAAGTAAACAGTAAACAGATACCTACAATATACCTACACGTAAAAAGATATTAAGTGACACTGGCTGGCCAGATCGCTCGATTTTAAGGTAATTTTTTTAGACAACCCTTCATGGGTTTTCTTGAAGCGCTCTGTGAAATTAATGTTGGAAGTGTTGGCCCATCCCCGGAGGTTCTAGCAAACTTGCCAGGATTAAAAAGAAAATGCCCTATAGTGATTACTATGGCAATGAATACAGATTTACATAATAGAAGCGCATTTATTAAGGATTTCGTGTGCCGATTCCAAGTGGCGTGTTGGCGGGTGTCGTCAGTTCGTCTCTCCTGCACTCATAGAGACAGCTGTCACAGCGCGACTTCCACGCCGCCAAGCGGCAATTTGGGTCACAGAAAGTTTGTCTACAGAGCGCCCATAAAATATGCGCCTTTATATAAATATCTACATCATACATCAAATTAACATAAATCACAGGAAAAACAAACTTTACCATATAGGTATAAAATAAATTGGTCCGTGTGGTGAAGGATTATTAAGAATACGGAATGTCACCACCCCATATCATCCCATGGGTGTCGTAAGAGCCGACAGAGGGAGCATATTATGCAGAGAACAACACTGTAAGAGAAGGAAAACTTGATACAAACCCTATACCAACTCGTTTGGTCAGCGTGGTATAGTAGGCCAATTCCTCCTTTCAAAGGAGAGGCGTAGTCCAGCAGTGGACTGTTAAAGGCCTATGATGATGATAAAAAAATGGACAAAGAACTGCCTGTGACAAATAATTAATTAACTATACAAAAATACAGACTTTGACTGGCATTATGCTTAGGTCGACGGCCGTGCGAGCCAACAGCAAGTACGTATGTCACAAATTGTAATTTCGACTATGTTTGTAATTTGTGTATGTTTGTAAAATCCCCGCGACACAGTTTATCAATGGTCGGGCGAAATATTTTGCAAAATATTTAAATAATTATGAGACTCAATATAACTAATATAAAATTTAAATAAAACTACGTAAGTATTACTAATATTTTATGTAACTAGTCGCATTATAATTCAAAAATGAAGTTGAAATATCTTGTATTTGTTCCGACGTTTCGACATGGGTTACATCAGCCGTGGACACGGAATGACCTTGTCCTGACTAACTTATCAGAACTCTTTACGGTAGTAGAGCCTTGCGGTAGTAGATTTCAGCATGAATGGGCCGGCTCGACCGGGGAAGTACTACCCTCTCACAGAAAATCGACGTAAAGTAACAGTACCTAAACTGTTGCGTTTAGTTCAGTGAGTGAGAGTACCGGAGGCCCTATCCCCTATTCCTTCTCCCTTATTCCTCGCCTCATCGTATCCCTTTTCCCAACCTCACGGGGCGGCAACGCACTTGTGACTCCTGTGGGGTTGCTTGTGGACACAATGGGCGGCGGTAATTGCTTACCAACAGGCGATCCGTCTGTCTGTTTGCCGCCTATTACTATAAAAAAAAACTATACTACTAAAGTTAGAAACATGAATACTATCAGCTAATTTATTGAACACATTGGTTGCCTACACCGAATTAGATCAATTTAATGCAAATCCAGTAACATTTAAAAAAATATGGTTTCAATCGGTTCGCTGTGATTTGTTCTTATCATTCCAATTATTAAATTAATTAGTATTTTTATATTTTGTTGTGTAAATGGTTATAAAGCAGCGATAGCCTAGTGGGATACCGACAGACTGCTAGGCAGAGGGTCCGGGTTCGAATCCACGGCGCGCACCGATGACTTTTCGGAGTTATGTGCGTACTGAATTGTTAATTATCGCTTGCTAAACGGCGAAGAAAAACATCTTGAGGAAACCTGCATGTCTGAGAGTTCTGCATAATGTTCTCGAAATACATGTGAAGTCTGCCAACCCGCACTTGGCCAGCGTGGTGGACTATGGTCTTACCCTTCTCATAATGGGAAGAGGCCCGTGCCCAGCAGAAGGACAGTATAAAGAGCTGATGATATATGTATGATGTAATTCAAAGCCGTTCACATTTAAAAAAATATTGTCAATTGATGGTTTCAATCGGTTCGCTGTGTTTTGTTCTTTGATTATATAAGTTTTGTTATTCTCAGTCCAATTATTAAATTATGCGGTGTTTTTATATTTTGTTGTATAAATGGTTATTAGTTGCTCTTAAAGATTTTGTATTTGTTTTAGACACTGTTTGGTTTCCAAAATAAATAAAATACTCGGACATCGGGGTCCTTTTAAAACGTATAGGCGACCACATAGGAAGGTCTTTTTTATTCCGGTCCTACTGTATTTACAATAGAAGTTGGAATTTTGTTATAAACTCTGCTGATTTTAAGAACAAAGCACGAGCAGAAGTCAAGGTATAATTTAGTCACAACTTAAGAAATAAATCGTCTGAAATAGGTACCTATTGTTGTCGTAAATAATGTAATGACTCATAGAAGATGGAAACACCAATTTATTCTCGCTTAGGGAATGCAAATCTCGCGCGATTTGGGCTCAAGCAAGATCTCGCGAGATTATGAAGTCAATCTCGCGAGATCTCGCCAATTTCGAGATCTCGCGAGATTGACAGTTTTGTATGTTTTTTTTGTAAATCGCAATATTGGAATAAATTAGGACATAAATAATAACCATTTTAAGTATTATAAGATAAACATTACTTTTCACGAACTTTTCAATAGACGTTTATGCTTCAAAAATTGTTTGACGTACCTATCTGTCTATATTTTTTTAATACACTTTTATGAAGTAAACTTTTACGGACGGATCTGTCAAATAAGAAATGAAAGAAACAACAAGTCTTCGCTTCTAATATCAAGCCAAAATCTTTTAGTAATAAATAATTTCTTTTATAATAAACAAAACAACGAGAGGTCAAAAAAAATTTACTTATCATCTACATATGTTGCTAAACTGAGGTATTAAGGTGGACGCACACCTATCCGAGCCGAACGCGTCGAACGAATCGAAGTCAAGGAGGCCTCGCACATTAGCAAGAATCGACCGCGCCGAAAGAATCGACCGCGCCGAAAGAATCGAGCGCATCGAACAAAATGGTTTCCATTTCCTTTACGCCTGTCGCACTGTTATTACATGTGAATTGTGTTGGATCTTGACGAGGTTTTTATTTGTCAGTGCTTTATTAATGGAAGATGAAGAAACAATGCGGAAATAGTACTCGCGCGTTGCTCTGTCATACCCAACTGACAGAATGCGAGCGCATCGGACGAATCGACCGCACTAACCGCGCCGAATCTGATGACGTCATTCGCATTCTTCTAGGATTTCTGAGGTTCTTCCAGATTCGGACGATTCGACGCGGACAAGTGTGCGAGGTTTCATGAGATTTCATATAAAGAATTCTAAAATTCGTTTCGTTCGACTCGTTCGACGCGTTCGGCTCGGATAAGTGTGCGTTCACCATTATTATCAATTAGGTTAATAAAATTTTAACTACTCTGTAGACTTTTTAGATATTACAGATTAATTAACAAAATATACCAATAAGGCAGACTATTAGAAATTACAGAACCTAATTAACAAAATATACCAATCAAAGGGACGATTGGTTCAGTTCAAATCACAAGCCATTATTACGAATTATTTTCAAAGGAGCTCCTTAAAAAGCACAAAATGTCCAAAGAATCGTCTGCTAACAGCTTCCTTTTCTGTTGGCCAGATAACCAGCCGCTGACAAGGCCCTTTCGGATTCAACGCGAATTGAAACCGCAGTTCTCAGGCAGACATCCACGAACTGCAAAATTTTGCCTTTTGACCCCCCGGACTCGTATAAATTTATTTCATTTTTTATTAATGCCGATACCGACAGATTGCGATCCGTCAGTGTCAGTTCGCGCTTCGAATAAGACGTTTTAGAATCGTTAGTGCAATCTCGTAAATCTCGCGAGATCTCGCCCATTTTTCGACCGAGATTAATCTCGCTAAAAAAGGCCGAGATCGCGCGAGATCGAGATCTCGCGAGATCGAGATTGCATTCCCTATTCTCGCTAGCGCGTAGGTATATTATACTTGTAAACAAATTCAACAACAACGTCCGTGGAATGTCACCACCCCATATCATCCCATGGGTGTCGTAAGAGCCAACAGAGGGAGCATATTATGCATAGAACAGCACTGTAAGAGAAGGAAAACTTGATACAAACCCTATGCCAACCCGTTTGGCCAGCGTGGTATATAGTAGGCCAATTCCTCCTTTCAAAGGAGAGGCCTAGTCCAGCAATGGACTGTTAAAGGCTGATGATGAACAGCCTTTAACATGTCAATTGACACACATTCAAGGGCGTCGCTAACGAGGGAACAACGGGCAGCTGCTCCCCACTCTAGACATTAAAAAATTCCTACAATTCATACTTTCCCCAATTCATCATCAGCCCTTTACACAGTCTCACTGCTGGGCACGGGCCTCTTCCCATTATGAGAAGGGTAAGGCCATAGTCCACCACGCTGGCCAAGTGCTGGTTGGCAGACTTCACATGTCTCTCGAGAACATTATGGAGAACTCTCAGACATGCAGGTTTCCTCACGATGTTTTCCTTCACCGTTTAGCAAGCGATAATTAACAACTTAATACGCACATAACTCCGAAAAGTCATCGGTGCGCGCCGTGGATTCGAACCCGGACCCTCTGCGTAGCAGTCTGTCGGTTTGTCCACTAGACTATCACTGCTTTATCTTTCCCCAATACTTTTCTCATTTTCCATATCAACTTGCCCTCCCTTAGGCAATCGGCTGGCGACCTTGCCCTCCTCAAGGCAATCGGGTGCCGACGTCCTTGCACATTTGACACATTTTGCTATTGTGTTGCAATTAGAGGTGCCCTATGTCTAGCTGCGGACTGCGAAGGAAATATGTGAAGTCAATAAGTATTTTTTTTTAAAATCGTCCCGATTGTATCCCCAAAGAGATAGGCAGAGGTGTATATATTGGGTCTCCCTTGTTTGACCGAAAGCAATTTGACAAATATTCACTTACCAAAAAATTTTTCGCGTAATTTCATTTGCCAAATAATTACTTAGCAAATAATTTAACGCATACACACATAGACTCACGCCTGTTTCCCCGAAGGGGTAGGCAGAGGCATATCTATCTCCCACCCCTCGCCAGTGTTTTGATCCCACGTAATAGGTGGCGAGCCTATTGCCTAAATTTAACGCAAACCCAATGTTTGGGAAATGAACGTTTAAACTTGCCTAAATTTAACGCAAACCCAATGTTTGGGAAATGAACGTTTAAACTATAACTTATTTACCAACTAGTACTTTTAACATTTTTTATTTAGTCAAATATTTCAGTTGGAATAACAGTTTTTACGCAAAATCAATAATTATCCTAATCTAAATAGTTCAGTTCCGGGTAACCTACTAAAAACAATCTCTTTTTTATATTAATGCAAATCGTTTCTGGCACTCGCCGGCCGCTACCGCGGCACCGCTCGCTTTGCTCGCTCGGCTCGTGCGTAGGGCACAGTTCTAACCTAACCTTACCATTTTTTTTATAATTAACCTACTCTATCTACTTCCATAAACAAACTAATATCACCAAACGTTTATGGTCTGAAGATTGTTTGCTGTGATAAATCATTCGATTAAAAACCAAATGAAATAATGACATTATACTTGGTAATATTTTGCCAAGTAAAAATTTGACCAAATAAAAATATGCGTACTAAAATCATTCGAAATATTGCAATGGTATAAAAAAAGGTTGCTAAAATTTGTTTGGGTAATGAAATTTTGTCAAAATCTTTTCGGCAAAACGGCAGGATCCCGTATATATTACTCCTACAATTTTATTTGCCTTATGAATTGTAGGTCTCGCATAATAGGTGGGGGGGGGACTAATGCGGTTACCGGGCACATTGCCAGACTCCGTGATGCTACTGAGAATGCGGAAAAACTCCCACTTTTGCCCAACCCCGAGAATCGAACCTGGGACCCGATCAGCAGACTCATACGCTAACCACTGGAACACGGATTTACAATTACTTCCGTTTAAAACTAGTTAAAATCTCAATAAACTTGAGTTTGTACTAAATAACGGACTGCGGAGACGTTGGTCTCGGGTTCGAACCCCAAGTACCCCGGGCACACACCTCTGACTTTTCGAAGTTATGTGTGTATTAAATTAATAATGTTAATTATCGCTCGCTTAATAATGTGCCCGGTAGATGGCAATAGGCTCAATTTTCAATGAAAATAAGTGCCGTAACGGACTATCGAAACCGTGGTCTCGCGGGTTCGATCCCCAGGTACCCCGGGCACACACCTCTGACTTAGCGAAGTTATGTGTGTATTGAAAATGTTAATTATCGCTCGCTTAATAATGTGACCGGTAGATGGCACTAGGCTTGCCTCCTATAACATTGGGACCAAAACATAACTGGCGAAAAGTGGGTGTGTAATACACCTCTGCCTACCCTTTCGGGGATAAAAGGCGTGACGATATGTTATGTTACAACAAAGCTCTTTTCGCATCACAGTGTAGTAGGTAGTTACTGGCAGGACCAAATCACAGATTACTAAATAGTTACTTCGTAACAGATACATATCACTCCCATACAAAATCGAAAATACCTACGCTATAATCACCTACAAAATCTTAATAATAATAGCCGTTGTTCGCAGTGAAGAGAAATGTACCCTAAGTACTCACGCAAAGAGTTGCAGATTGCGTGACTGTACGTACAAGCGCGTCATCGAACGAAGGCGCTAGGGTTGTTCTTATGATGATTTTGGTAATAAAACGAATGTTGCGAAATAACCATATTTTTATGTGCTAAATACTTACCTATAAATACACGAGTCAGTTAGTAAATACATATTGTTAACATATTTAATAAAATTAACAATAAGTATGCAATATGTTGTACATAAGATTCTGACATTAAGTAGATTTTACTTAATTAAAACAACATTTATATTTATTTCTAGTAGTAACCTAAACTAATCAATTTACGAACATTTACATACATAGTATTTCTTTTCTTACCTTTGCTCCAAATAAAATAAACGGTGTTAATTTGTAGACGAAATTTTATATAAGTACCCACTTATATCAAATCTTAGGTCCTCCGCAGACTAGCTTCTTTTAGCATCGGCGACCAGCGATTCAGTCGCTTTATAGCAGCCAGATGTAGCGTCCGAATTCTTACACCGCACACTGGAAGATGCCGATCGCGGCGACTTGTCACTTAAAATAATAACGTAGGGGTCGTCCATTAATAACGTGATTTTATGTCTTTCCAATTTTAAACTTACTCTGTGATGATGATACCTTGGTATCTTGGAGGCTTTACCACCTCTCCTGATTCTTTATCAAAAGTTATTTTTTTATACAAAATAAATAAAAAATTATTTTATCCAAAAAAGACATTGCGAGCTACTGGTGTCCAAATTGAAGCTAAAATAAAAAATATGACACTCATTACTCTCTTCATCTCTTACCTGACTTCAATTTTTTTGGGTCGGCGCTGTATGGACATACATTCTCTTCCATACTTCTCTGTCACCAGTCATCCGATCACTTCCCCCTTTTCTTACATATATATTCTCACACAGTTATTCCATCTCTTATTTGGTCGCCTTCTCCCTTTTCCTCTCTGCCCTCCTATTTATCACTTGTTTACCTAAATACATAATCATCCACTCTTCTCATAAGATGTTTCTAAAATGCAAATCTTTTCATCCATGGACGCTACTTGCAGACTACTTTGATATTTTCTTTATTTTGGCATGGTAAAAAAATATTATTATATCATGCATCATTACCTTTAAGAACGCTATTTTAAAAGTACACTGGCCCATTTAAGTCTTAACTTGCAATAGTTGCAATTCGATCTTGCAAAATATAATAATCTTGCAAAATATAAAAGCATATCAAACATAAAAAAATCCAGAAATGGATCAGAAAATTCAGAGACCGGTGCACCTACACAAAAAGAATCCAGACCAAACTGAGGACATCCTCCTTTTTGAAGTGGGTTGATTAAAGCATCCTAGAGCATCCAAAAGCAACGAAAGATCTTAATACAGGACTTTTCTGAATCCCTGCCAATCGAACGAACGCTCGTTGTTTTAGGATACGTATAGGATAAAAATCTCTGGCTCAAGAAAAACAAGGACACTTGATATCTATCTACACTTATTTGTCCCTTCCACCTATTAAGACTCACGTGATTAAAGGACGACTCCTTACCATAGGTTGTCACTTATTTGTTAACCCTTAAATAACACTGTGGGGTAAGAAAATTCTTCACCCCAGGGGCACAACTTGTATTTTTCTTGCGATGGTAGTGTCATCTCCTAAAGTTGTCAGTCACGTGGCTTTAAAAAGAACTTCCATCTAGTCTGCTTAGCTATGTGAGAAAATTACCCCAGGCAGTCAGTTACGCATGCATGAATTTCTCATTAATTCAGTCAAATGTTTGATAAACTAAGTTAACAGAGCCCTGCGAAGTTCTTTTTTTGGGTGCAGCGTCACAAGAAAACCTAAGATAACCTATTAAGTTTTCTGAGTGGATAAGTTTCCGGAGCGGACGAGACTTTTCATATTAAATGATATTTTGTTGAACGATCGTTAATTTGGTGTACAATTAGTAATTTTATGAAATAATGAAGTTTTTAACGTAAAGCACTTTAGTGTTATTTAAAATGTTTGATTCTTTGTTAAAAATATCCCCATGTAAACTACAAAAATAATTTATTTTGTACACTACAACTTTTAATAGCCGTTTGGGGTAATTTTACCCCAAAGTTTTATTTACTATTCTGTAACCGAAAATAAGGATGTTATTATAGGGTTTGACTAGTGACTGGCTTAAACAGAATAAATGTCGATAAAATTATGACAGCGCTTATAATAAATATGTAAGTTTTTATTAAGGCAGTACACTACCTAGGGTGACGTACTAGATTTTGAGGAGGCGACCCTTATCATAGGTTATGATAAAGCTACACTAGCTACTGCTTTCTTTATACCGATGAAAATATTAAGCAAGCTAAAGTCAGTATTTTAACCTACATCTAAAAACCAGTTCTCGTATTACTTTCAGAGAGCATCATCTATCAATTCAAACGTTAATATTAATACGAAGAAATGAGTGCAGTAATGTCCATGCCGTCTATTGTTTAGAACATAAAATGTAGAGTATAACTAGCCAGTTTTCGATAGTATAAGTCTATAAATAATAGAACATAATTTAACATCATTGTAACGAACATCATTTAATTATACTGGTATATTTATGTTTTTTGATAGAAACCTATATTACTGATATTGTACAATTATTGTATTACGACGATGAAAAATAAATCAATTAATCGATAGTCGACTCGGCCGATCACCAACAACACACTACAGCACTACGGTCGCCGCGTCCGAACGCAGAGAGTCGCTAAAACGCGATGCAGCATCGATACAGTTGCAAAATCGCCGGTCGCCGATGCTAAAAGAAGCTAGTCTGCGGAGGCCCTTATACCTACCATAACTTACTACATAAATCATTGTTTGTCCATCGGCAATGAAAAAAACTACAAGTTTTCATTTGTTTTGTGCGTTTAACACCCGTCCACTGCACAATAACTTCGTGGTTTCGGCATTTCTATAGGAAAGCGCGGGAAACGTGCCGTTCGTACACGCTGCCGGGCGTGCGGCGGCCCTCTGTCGTTTGTATCCATATGGATACAAGAAATGGTAGGTATTTATCGCGCGAATTTGGGCCAGTGACGGGGGCCTGACCAAATGCAGCGTAAATGCCGTATACTACATTATAGCCGACTCGAAACTTAAAATAAATACGGTAAGTAGTAATTTTTGACCTCGTATTGTATTGTATGTTTAATATTTAAATAAAAATCTGGTTGCTGTTATGTAAGTATACAATAATAATAATCGCTTGTAGGTATAATGAGTTCGATAAACCCTTTTATACCTACGGTACCTACCACATTTTTATGTTGTTTTTAAAATGTTATTAGGCGCCATCTATAAATCACGTCACAAGTATGGAGAGGGGTAGGGGCTCGATGAAGTGTGGCATTGTAATAAATGAGATGGTGATGTTTGAGAGCAACTGTGACAAGGACGGGGGAGGGGTCAAAACATCATGAAAATCGTGTGACGTAATTAATGGATGACCCCTTATGTTTTTTTTATTCTTTTCATGGTAGATCGTAGATGAACACTCTGTGTATTGGATGTGTTTTAACTACGGTTAAATTAAATTAAAATACCGACCAACGACAACCCAGCCTACTAGACACCTAATGTTTTCATTTCTACAAACAAACAATTCTGTCAAAGCGGTGAGGTATGTGGGGCGAAGGGGGCTACAAAATTGCATTCTAATTGGCCGGTTCAAATTTGCGGTACATCATAATGCATATAACTAGTGTTGGGATTGGTCTAATGTAAGACGTATAAGTCTAACGTGTTGTCAGAAAGTGTTCGCCTTACGTCTGCCGTCTAGTAGGCTGGGTTGTCTTTGATACCGACACACTGGTTACAGATTTTACAGAAACGGTTAAAATAAAATGTGTGTGCGAAGCCGGATAATCCTCTAATATACTGATATTATAAAGTTGAAGAGTTTGTTTGCTTGAACGCGCTAATTTCATGAACTACTGGTCCGATTTGGAAAATTATTTCAGTGTTAGATAGCTCATTTATCGAGGCAAGCTATAGGCTATATATTATCACGCTATGAGCCACTGGAGCGGAGCAGTAGGCTTAAGTAACTCGTGTGTAACCGCGGGCTCATCTAGTATGAAATAAGAGATGCCTCCTGCTACGCCCGCACATTTTCCAATTCCGGGCAATTCGGTAAACCATTTCTTGGTGCAGTCCCCTAGGAATATACATGCCAAATTACGGCTTCTTGCGCTTAAAAGATTTGGTTGTGCGTTGTCTGTCAGGCAGTTAGTAACGCAAGGATTTTATATACTTACTATATGAGGCCGCGTTTACACAGAGCTTTATATAGCCTATAGCCTAGGCTATATAAAGCTTCGCAATAAATGGACTATCTAACACTGAAAGAATCTTTCAAATCGGACAAGTAGTTCCTAAGATAAGCGCGTTCAAGCAAACAGACAAACTCTTCAGCTTGATATATTAGTATTAGATGCATTCACACCGCAGTTGCTTTCCGTTGAGCAACATTAAAGAATGTTAGAGTACAACATTCTGTAACAAAACACTACAAAGATTGTTTGTTGCTTGAAGTTATTGAATATGGCCGTGTTTCTAAATGTCAAGCAACTAAGAATAACTGCTGTGACACAATACTCACTGACATTTTAAAAATATCACTTAAAAGACTTAAAGATTCTACATTTATATTTATACTGTACTTTCTTCAATCAAAAACATACTTACATACATACATAGACTCACGCCTGTTTCCCGGAGGGGTAGGCATAGACTACGGAACGCTATTTGCAACGATCCTGACATATCTCTCTTGCTTCATTCACTACCATCAGATTCCTCATGCATGCTCTTCTGTTCAGGGTACTTCTAACCTGCCCTGTTTTTAGGATGTCTCCAATCTGGTCAGAGAACGTCCGCCTCGGTCTTCCCCTTCGTCCTGTCCCTTCCACACTTGCCTTATATATCTGCTTGGTCAGTCTTTCGTCATCCATCCTCTCCACGTGCCCAAACCATCTTAGCATACCTTTCTCGATGCTTGTCACACCATCTTCTTTTTCCCCACAACACTCTCTTATCACACTATTCTTTACTCTGTCAGTCAAAGAAACACCACACATACTTCTCAGTGCTCTCATTTCTACAGCATTTATTCTACTTTCATGACTCTTCTGCCATACCCAACTATCACTACCATACAGAAGAGTAGGTACTAACACCCCTCTATGCACAGCCAAACGTGCCTTTTTGGAAACGTTTTGGCTATTCATAAACGCCTTCAGAGCTCCATTCACTCTATTACCTGCATTAACTCTTCTTTCAATATCTTCTACATTCTTACCATCTCTTGTAAACACATAATAATATTATCAAGAAGCAGCCAAATTCAACACCTCCTCCTGGGATCTCCACCTTGGGGGGGGGGGGAGGCTCAGTAACCGCGGTTTTTACGCCCGCGGTGAAGCTAAGAGAGATCCCGTTGAGTGGACGCTCCGCGTGGGCTCGGAGGGGCCTGCGCAGGATACGTCCAAAGGTGCGGGTCTGTCCCTCTGTGTCGGGCGCGGTCACGGGAGGAGAGGCGTGTCGGTGTTGCGTTGCCACGCGCCCTATCTCCCGCGACCAAATGGGGGCGCACACCATTGTTGCGTCGCGGTGGGGCCGCAGAGGAAGAGGAGATGCGGTGTTGCCAGGTTGCCGTCCTCCCTATCCTCTGCGGCCGCTGGGTGTCTTGGCGGCGGAGCCCAACACCTTCATCCGCCGCCAAGGGGGTTTTGTTCGGGGCCCGCCTGACCATCTGGCGGGCCCCGAACAAAACCCGTCGGGGGTAGTGACGAATGCTTCGGTGATACCCGACCCTCCGACACACGGGTACATGAGGAACATGGGTTGGTTTTTAGTCAGTAAGAGTCTGACAGTCCCCTTTGCCCTTCCCCCAGGGCGCAGGGACTCCATGAGGATTTTCCAACCCGACACCAAAAAAAAAGCCAAATTCATCACACTTTAAACCTGTGACACTAATTGCGAAAATAATATCGTCTTCTACAAAAGTGCTTCGTTCCTGCCTACCTAGTTATGTATGATTCTTATTACAGTGCGATAGTCTGTTTATGTTTTTAAAATTGTAATTTTTTTGGATATTTTGCCCTAGCACGGGCAGTAGAACCAGAAGAATTGCATCCGGATGATATTAAACAAATAAATCCAAACTGGGTCAGATATGATTTTACATTAACGGCTTAATGGTTGTGAAATAAGATGTAAGTAGGTACAAGATTGTTTGCAACAGCCTCTAAATGATAGCATAAATTTTTGAAGTAAATGAGGTTTAAGCATTACTTCGATTATTTACAGCAATGTCCGTGACTCCGTGTGGTGACGGATTAAGAATACGGAATGTCACCACCCCATATCATCCCATGGGTGTCGTAAGAGCCGACAGAGGGAGCATATTTTGCAGAGAACAACACTGTAAGAGAAGGAAAACTTGATACAAACACTATACCAACCCGTTTGGCCAGCGTGGTATAGTAGGCCAATTCCTCCTTTCACAGGAGAGGCCTAGTCCAGCAGTGGACTGTTAAAGGCTGATGATGATGATGATTTACAGCAATTATTGCAGCGATTGCATGATACAAAACTTCCTATTGATCTAGTTTGAGGAAAAATTACGACCGTAACTGACCTAACCTAACTTCTAAATTTAAATTTTTAATTTTTTGAATTTTCCCTTGTATATATATTAATTAGTTTTTTTTTATTATTTTAAGACTTAATTTAATTATATTGTAAATCATTTAAATAATTATTGGATAATTGTAAAGGAATAAAAATACTACCACTCCTAGGATCATAAAAAAAATATATACCTAACACTATCTTTAAGTTGCGTCAAATAATCATTTGGATAGGAAGAATAGAGAAGAGAAACAAGAGGGCGTTCGGCACTCTCACTCATAGAACGAAACGCAACAGGAAGATTACCACGTTTTAGGTACACAAATAGTGTAGTGAGCATTGAACTGATTTTAAAATTAAGTTCTCTGTTAATATCAAAGCATGTTTAGCATTTTTATGTGGGTGATTAAAGTCCACGAGGTGAATAAAAAAGGTCGCCTTTCTTCAGCTGGGTGAATGAATTTCTAGGTGATCAAAGTACTCCATGTATGTTGACATATTTCACCTGGGGGGTAAAGGGTAGGTGAAATAATGAGGAGGTGAAATGAGGACACCAAGAAGACTACTTTGTTCACCCAGGTGATATCACCCAGGTGAACATAGTGGAATAAACATTATTATTCGTACTGTAAGTACCAGTGTGTGTGCTGACTAGACTTGGTTTGGCATAGGGCTAGATGTCGAGTGTTTTATTTCTTTCGAGGGATACTATTTGTTTTGTGTATATTTTTTAGATTGCTGTACCGACAGCCACGAAATGAAAACGGGTTTCTAATAGTCTGTATTCTTAATCACCACGTGGTTTATGTAATAGGTTAAACCCTAACCCTGTTGATCTACCCCTATAGCACCTGTGCTCGAATACTTACTTTACTGGTGGTAGGCTTCATATTGCAGGGCCGTCTAGGTAGGTACCTACTACCACAGTCAAATAATCCATACAGTCGTTCGACGAACGCGTCTAGACGGGTCAATCGTGCGGGGGGCAAGAGGTGAGACGCGGGAAGAGCGGTACCTACTTACGTATGTCGCCTTAGTTCCCAACTAGGTACATATTTTTGGGGGCTGGCGCGTGCTTATTTTTTGTTCGTTACTTATTTATTTGCTTATGAATATTAATTTAGATGCTGCAGACGACTTGTACTGTGAGACGTTGCAATGCTTTATGCTGCTTAAAGATTTAAAGCAATAAGGATTTAAAACATCTGCGATTTCATCAATTTACTTACACCAAAAAATAAAATTTCATTTATTATAATTAAGTATTTAAATTATTTTGAAATGTATTTACCTATAACCACTTAAAATAATATGCACGTACCTACTAATCTACTGACATTTTACGATATCTCATGTTTGGCCCAGTCACAGAATAAAGTAGTATTACTGTGCGTAAACGACAAAGCAGACGTAAGAAAATATGCGTTTTAAGGAAATATTCGATTCAAGTGTGATTTTAATTTCTTGCAATAAGTACCTAGTATTTTCGTATTAGGTAAGTACCTATCACATATTATTATGTATCTTGATAACGGCGCGGCTTAGCTCAAAAAAAAACCATATTTTTGGCCCCCTTTTATAAACCCCACACATGTTCTCCGTCACCTCATAGCCCGGAGACCCATCCAGTAAATGACCGTGGTATCTATTGCTTTACCTTGACGTAGTTTGCACGAAAATAAATCTGCAAAATACTTCATATCGATATAGGCTCTGCAAGCTAATCCCACGGTTACCCATCCATTAAACGACCGCTATGTTAATCGCTTTATTTTAACTTGGTTTGTATGATAAAGAACAAATGAAAATTGCTTCATATTCTTAACCGCCTCCCACGACACCTGTGGGATGAAATATGTGCTGACTGTGTATGCAAAGCTGTCACCGCACGAAAAAATGCTAACTGTTTTATAATTATTATTTATCGTTAATTATTGTAATATAATAAATAAGTGATTTACAGTATAAATTCATCTAACGTAGCAATTGTTTTATTTTTCTATAATAAATAGACGGTATTTGAATAAGTAGGTATTGTTTACATGAGGCAGCCCTAGCCTCCTTACCCTTGTCTAGACGTTGTCGGCTTTTTCTTCGAGATCAAAGGCGTCAAACTACTGTATGCTCTTTATACTGTACTACTACACCGCAATATCAGTTATTCTGCCATCAAGTAGCAACGTACAAAATGCAGTACTAAGTTCCCGAAACCAGCGAGCATGTATGAAAAGAGTAATGAATGTAGAGGCAGCGAGGTTTGTAAGGATAGAAGCAAGTGGCGTTCTGTTGTCTCTGCCTACCTCGACGGGAAAAAGGGGTAAATATACATAATATGTATATTTACCCCTTACATTATTTAAGTATGTTAACATATTATGTATGTATGTTCCGCTTTGAATGGTAATGAAGCTAGTGTTTACTGAGCATTAGAAGACTTAACACATTACGTCGCAAGGTAGGCAGCGGCTTGGCTGTCATTGACATGGCCAAATCCATGGGTGGCGGTTGCCATCTACCATCAAGTGGACTGACAGCTCGTCTTTTATAACATGGGAGGCAAACGCGCAGACGGATCGCCTGATAGTAAGCGATTCATCATCATCCTAGAGCTCTGTCCCGGGTACGCCTACTCCTTGGAGCCCGGGGTCCGCTTTCCGGCTGTATCTTCCTTCGCACGGCACGCATGGGGAAAGGAATAGGAGGAGCAGCAGGAGGGAGAAGGAAAAGGGAATGTGGATGTGGTATCGTCTGCTACCCCACTGCCATAAAGAGTATCTACATATATATTGCACGTACAGTCGAACTACTTCCCGCTCGACCCAAGGGTGAGAATCGCTCAGCAAGACATCATTGCTTCCAGTGCTACTTTACACGCACATTGACACTCGTATACTAAGCCAGTTTCTAGTGTGCCTCGACTCTATCAGTGAGCCAAGGGTTTTTTTTCAAACTGGTCCAGCGCCGACTTGTTTGATTATATATACCTACCTATATGAGTGCATGCAATTTACAACATCGCCTTAGGAAATATGTAATAGGTAATCGTTTTATATCTTTACAAGACGCCCATCTTGCAAAACGGATGAGATTTGCAAGACAAGCAACTTTGTAAACTTTGTGTAAGTAACTGCAATAATAATTAGATACATCAATCTCTTATTAATTTATGAAACGAATTTCAATCATAATTAGTAGGAAGTAAATATCAAATGTGCTGTTGATATAATCTGTATATATAAAATCCTTGCGTTACTGACTGACTGACAGACACGCTACAGCCGAAACTATTGGGCGCAGGAAGCTGAAATTTGACATGTATGTTCCTTGGGGACCGTAGGGTGCACTAAGAAGGGATTTCCCGAAATTCCCACGGGATCGGGCAAAACGGGAAATTTGAAAATATGTGCGTGCGAAGCCGCTGGCGTCGACTAGTCTGTTATATAAATCTTGCAAGAATTCTTACGTTACTGACTGACTGACAGACAACGCACAGCCAAAACTATGAGGCACAAGATGCTGAATTGTAGCAGGTCTATTACTTGCTACCTTAGCGGTGCACTAAGAAGGGCTTGCCCGAAATTGTCACAGGATCCTTAGAGGAGGATAAAAGGGTTCAATTAAAGTAAATTGTGCGTACGTAGCGACGGACACCCTCCACTATACCACAGTCAAATAATCCTACTATGATCATCATCCTTTTAGCGTTATCCCAGTTTCAACCTGGGGTCCGCTTACTAGTCTAACCGGATTTGGCTAAATATATTAGCTTTTTCACAGAGCGATTGCCTGTCTCACCTTCGCAACCCTACGGAATGGCGACATTCGATGATTTGAACAAGTGACGGTTTATTTATCTTTTTTTTTATGTAAAATTAGGCGGTAAACGAGCAGACGGATCGCCTGATGGTAGGCAATTACCGCCGCCCATGCACACGAGCAACACCACAGGAGTCACAAGTGCGTTGCCGGCCCTTGGGGTAGAGAAAAAGGATAGGAGGAGGAATGGGATGAGGGAAAAGGAATAGGGAATGGGCCTCCGGCACTTTCACTCACCGAACGAAACGCAACAGTTTGGATACTGTTACTTTACGTCGATTTTCTGTGAAGGGGTAGTAAGTACTTCCCCGGTCGAGCCGGCCCATTCGTGCTGAAATCAGCAAGGCTCTACTACCTGTAAATATTTAGAGGTACTGACTATAACGATTGTCAAATATCTTCATGACAATGTAGTATACAATAATATGCTCTTTAATATAATTATCTCTTGACCCTTGATCTTCGGTCGGAGAGTATGTTAAGACATAAATTCTGGCTGTCATGAAGATCTTTGACAGTCAGTTTAAGGAGTCAGTATCCTAGAATATACTGACACTAGTATAATACATGGCATGTCGCTATTCTTTTGGGTTTGGCCAGTTGCTTTGATGAAAAGCTAATATTCTGTCAAAGATACTAGCACTTTAAGTTGTGTGACTTGGAACAAATCTAAACTAATAGAATATTCCTATCGGATTTACTAAAAAGTTGTACCTATAGTAAAGGAAATAAATAATTGATTCTTTCTAACTTGTTGGTTTACCTAGTTGGTCAAGTGGAAGGACAGATTAGTAAGTATACAAATCACGTAAGTTTAAAAGTTTAATCAAAGCAATCACTAACGTAAGATAACATTAAGTTTTTCTTTTATTTATAAATACTAGTTCGGTACAAGCAATATTGCAATGAACTTAGGCAATTCGAGATCGGACTGCCTAACCAAATCAGTTACTTTTTATCATCTGTCAAAAAGTGTAAATAATTTTTTACACTTAATTGCTGAATTTTTGATGGTTTTAATAATATTGTTACGAGCTGGGGTTCGTGATAAATTATAACTCACTATGCCAGAAAAACTGCACTTTATTCACTAACACAATAACACTAGATACACACACTTAATTTTCACTTCACTAATAAAACACACTATTCACACCACTAGAACAACACTAACACTTCCGACTTATTTCCTTCGCTTGATGTTGATCGCTTTCCGTATTCAATTGAACTGTGTCCGGTCCGTTCGCTCCCGCTCTATTTATACTGGCCGGATAACATCACTAGGCTTTTCGAGACGACTCACGATATTTCTGGAAACGTGTAAGGTGTTTCTAGAATTGCGTAAATGTTCTATTTACACCTACGCCATCTATTAGAGGATAGATGAAACAGCCTTAAACAACCGATACATCTAATCTCATGTAGTTCTCCCATTCACTGATAGATGGCGTTATTTTCAATTCGTAACACGGCCTCCCTCTTAAACGTGTTCGTCTCGAACATCGTTAGACCCATAGTAACGAGCCAACCGGTCCACATGAACTATCTTCGGTGCACCTCGCGACCCCTTCTGGATTCGATAGGTGACGTCGTTCATCCTGGTAATTATGCGATATGGCCCGTCCCATCTGGCTTGTAACTTAGGCGATTTTCCTTTGCTTCGTACTGGGTTATGAAGCCACACCAATGATCCCTCATCGAAGCCTTTGTTGTTTGCCTTCCGGTCGTAGCGAGTCTTCATCTTCTCAGACATCTGTTGTCCAGATTCCCTGATGTGCTCGTATACGTCGTTCATCCTGTTGCGTAGCTCGGTTGCGGAATCCGTTATATTGCGTGGAGATTCTGGTGGAATACCGGTGATAAGGTCTGCAGGTAAACGGAGCTCTCTACCGAAATTGGCAAAAGCTGGTGTTACTCCTGTAGTTTCGTGGACCGCACTGCGATATGACAGGAGAAATGGTTGGATGTGCTTGTCCCAATCTCTTTGTTTGCTCTCCACGACCATCGCCAGGTACCTTTCCAGTGATTGGTTAAACCGTTCAACCATGCCATCTGATTGCGGATGATAAGCCGTGGTCCTGGTTTTATGTGCACCCATTACGCGACAAGTCTCATTGAACACCTCAGATTTGAAGTTCCGGCCTTGATCGCTGAGGATTTCCAAGGGCACCCCGAACCGACAAAAGACTTCATGCACCAGCTTATCAGCCACTGTGGTAGCTTCTTGATTTGGGATTGCAAACACTTCAGGCCACTTCGTGAAGTAATCCATCACAACCAAGAAGTATTTGTTTCCGTCCTGGCTCTCAGGAAACGGCCCAGCGACATCCATCGCTATGCGCTCCCATGGAGCTCCCACATTGTACACCTTTAATGCACCTCTGCTTCGAGTATGTGGCCCCTTGACAGCCGCACAACTTGTGCATTTGCGGCACCAATCCTCGACGTCATCTCGACAGTGGAGCCAATAAAACCGCTCCCGGATCTTAGTAAGGGTCTTCTTAACTCCCATGTGACCATGAAGCACCATTGTGATAGAGCTGCAAGACTTCCGGCACCTTAGTTTTGGGCACTACCATTTGCAAATGGCACTGGTTACCGCGAGCGTTTTCCCATTTGCGGCATAGAACTCCATCCTGGATAACCAAGCTTTCCCACTGTGCCCAATAACCTTTGGTGACAGGGCTCATTGCTGCGATATCACTCCATTTGGGCCTAGGAGCGCCTGATTTCTTCCATTCGAGAATCGGTTGTACGTCCTTGTCTTCTTGCTGAGCACTCTGCAAAGCTTCTTTCCATCCGTCGCTCAGATCCGTCTTCAATATTCTCACTAGCGCTGCCGGCTTCGCTTCCTGTCTTGCACAGTGTTTGCGTTGGTCGGGGTAAGCCCTACCTATCAGAGCATCTGCGCTACGTTGCTCTTGCCGCCAGACAGGTACGTCAGGTGACCCCTTTGGTGGAGACAGGGTACCAACGTGCCGCTTACGCTTTGGGCAGCTCAAGCGGATATGGCCTCTTTCCCCGCAGTTGTAGCACCGTGGTGAAGAAACAACTTCCCTGATACGGTAAGGTCGATCCTCGTGACGCGCTGCTTCCACCTCGAGAGCGTAGGCCAAGGCTGCCTTCAGGGACTTGAAGTGCCCAAGTCTTACCGCTGCTCTAACTTCCAGGTCCCGGATCCCATCCGTAAACGCTTGTACGAGGTTCCCGTCAATGAGCGCAGGCGACGACTGGTATGCCTTCCTGACCAGCCTTTCTACCTCTAGAGCCCACTGCTGCAGAGTTTCTCCGGTGCGTTGTGTCCTGTCCTTCAGCTGAGCACGATACACATGTTCAAGGTGCGCGTCACCGTATCTCGCCTCCAGCGCCTCCAGGAGCTTTTCGTAGGTGACGTCTTGCCCGAGTGCCTCCAACACTGTCAAGGCCCGGTCGCGAAGGCCCAAGGTTAGGGCGGTTAAGGCCTGTTCTTTGGTCCACCCATTCGATCGCATCACAGCCTCGAACTGGATCTTGTATGCAGACCATGATGACGAGCCATCAAATGGTGGAACCTTAAATCCACGAGGTGAGGGCGCTACAGCCGCTGGTGTCACTTCGAGCCCACGCAACTTCTTCTCCACTTCAGCAACACAGGTCTCGTGGTGGTCGTGTACACGCTTCTCTACGTCGCTGATACGGGCCTCATGCTGCTGAAGTTCCTCCTTGACCGCCTTCAAGTCCTTCCCTACAGCGGCGCTGAGGTCCTTCATAAGCACCACCTGCTCTTCTAGGCGGCGCGCGTGCTCCTCCTTGTCACGCTGGAGCTGTTGTTCTAGGCGGCGCACGTGCTCCTCTTGACGGCGAGCCTGCTCCTCCTTGTCGCGCTGAAGCTGTTCCTCCAGGCGGCGCGCATGCTCCTCTTGACGGCGAGCCTGCTCCTCCTGACGGCGCGCGTGTTCCTCTTGACGGCGAGCCTGCTCCTGTTGACGGCGGTCCTGCTCCTCTTGACGGCGGGCCTGCTCCTCCTTGTCGCGCTGTCGCTGTTCTTCCATGCAGCGCGCCTGCTCCTGCATGAACGCCATCAGAGCCGCGATGTCGGGCACCGCCATGGAGTGTGCGCTTGCAGGCTCCACTGCAGCCGCGGAGTCGCCTGATCCACCAGACGATGGAGAAGGAACGTCTCCGAAGCGTCTCTGGTCCAGGTCTTGCTGGCGCTGGTTCCTGGTACGCACTCCGTCAGTTTCTTCCTTCGGCATAACCGGCATAATTTATCCCACTTCTGACACCAATTTGTTACGAGCTGGGGTTCGTGATAAATTATAACTCACTATGCCAGAAAAACTGCACTTTATTCACTAACACAATAACACTAGATACACACACTTAATTTTCACTTCACTAATAAAACACACTATTCACACCACTAGAACAACACTAACACTTCCGACTTATTTCCTTCGCTTGATGTTGATCGCTTTCCGTATTCAATTGAACTGTGTCCGGTCCGTTCGCTCCCGCTCTATTTATACTGGCCGGATAACATCACTAGGCTTTTCGAGACGACTCACGATATTTCTGGAAACGTGTAAGGTGTTTCTAGAATTGCGTAAATGTTCTATTTACACCTA
Organism: Euclidia mi; assembly: GCA_944739405.2. Taxonomy (NCBI): domain Eukaryota; kingdom Metazoa; phylum Arthropoda; class Insecta; order Lepidoptera; family Erebidae; genus Euclidia; species Euclidia mi. Next base: position 12,118,624 of record OX123211.2, read on the forward strand.
CGCCATCTATTAGAGGATAGATGAAACAGCCTTAAACAACCGATACATCTAATCTCATGTAGTTCTCCCATTCACTGATAGATGGCGTTATTTTCAATTCGTAACAATATGAAATTCGCTATAAAGGCAAAATTAAAATTTAAAGATGTTTAGAGAGGTGTTTTGAGACAATCTTTTAATGCAGTCCGATCCCCTATTCTATACAAAGCCTAGTGATAATGCCTAATACATAAAAGCTACTCACCAGCTCACTCACGGTCAACTGATCGTAAACTAGGCAGAGCCAACTACCTTGCTACCAGACAACTAAAAAACATACAGATATATTTTTAAATACATATTGTAGAGAATAGGTGAAGGCCTTGCCACACGGCACAATTTTACCACTGATCAAATTTTCAATCGAATTGGCTTTGCCCGTCTACACGACAAAATCAAATCACTGATTTTCATTCCGTCCACCGGATTGGTTAAAATCTGGTGGTACCGCCCACCCGATGAACTTGAGTTGGACGACTGGCGTCTACACGTCACGATTTCATCAAGTGATTTAGTCAAGTTGGACGTAAAATTGTGCCGTGTGGCAAGGCCTTGAGTTCGCAGTTACGACCGCGTTGTTTAAAAGGCTATTGTTCCGCACCAATGGGATGATACTATATAGCCTTTAGCCTTCCTCGATAAACGTGCTATCAAACATAAAAAAATATTATAATAGTGCCGGAGATTAGCGTGTTCAACCAAACAAACTTTTCAGCTTAATGATGTGCTATACTGCTATACAGTATAAATAAATTATAATATGATAATATGATTCTACCACTACCACATACACACAACACTATCTAGTCCCAAACTAAGCAGATGCACTATGAGCACTAGAAGGTGTATGTATTTTTTTGTAAATACTTACATACATAGGAATTAAACATGGAAACACCCAGTTGGTCTGGGTCAAAAACACTTGTTCAGTGTTCACATACATAAATACTACCAGACACAAAATAAATGATTGTGCTCCCCACTAAAAGATTAGTCCTGGCTGGGAAACGAACTCATGACCTGCGGCGTAGCAGTCAGGGTCAACAGGTCAAAATCGTTATTCATTTAAGTAACGTTGTTGTTTTACATTTATATAATTAGTGAACCACTTATGAGATAGTAGATACGTTTTACTTTTAAGTCGCACCAAAAATCTACATACATACATACATATCGTCACGCCTTTTATCCCCGAAGGGGAAGGCAGAGGTGTATTTCTACACCCACTTTTCGCCAGATATACTTTAGTCCCACGTAATAAGGGGCGAGCCTATTGCCGTACCGGGCACATTTCCAGACTCCGTGCTGCTACTGAGAATTTCGTGACAGAAAAACCCAATAACACTGCCCGACCCAGGAATTGAACCCGGGACCTCCCGATCCCACGCGCACATTTATGCCGCGAGACCAACGAGGCAGTCGTATAGGGTTTGATGTCGAATTTTCCGTTTCTACGCAAAGATGGTATTTGCATCGTGTTATCCCTTAGTCGCCTCTTACGACACCCACGGGAAGATAGGGGGTGGTGACACTTGTATTCTATGCCGTCAACCACACGGCAAAAAATCTATTGCAATAAAATATAGCACGGGCATAAAAATATGACCTCACTTTTAACCGCAAAACAGACAATAATGGCAAGGTACGATGCCAATCTCTTAATCATCTCAAGAATAGAGTCATATAATCATAATATCATCTGTGAGAATTTCCTCAATCAATCTTTTTGTAATTAAAATGCAATAATCGTCGAAGGACATGCTCCAAGACTCAGTAAACTCAACGTTAATAAAATCTTACTTAAACTTGCTCATAAGATTATACCCAACAGAACTTTAGCATAATAATTATGTGTAATCCATTTAGCATATCTAACAATCCTGTTGCGAAGAACTAAAATGTTAGAATTTTAGTAGAAATAAAGCATAAATAGAGGTTGCTTACGACACAAACCAGTGGTAACGCAATGGTTTGCCAATGTTGTTTCGTTCGGAACCCTTAGTCTTACAGTTAGTAAAGAGTCGTGAAGTGAATCGAACGCGCTCAGTGTTAGAAAAAAAAACATTTAAAAAATCGAATTGCGAAATACGCGGGCAAATTTGGTGAGTACCTATTTACTTTTTTCTACTACCAATTTAAAAAATGAATCTGTCATTTTGCCTATTATTTTTGTTTTTTTTTCAGTCGTTTCGCAGATAAATTTTTATTGTTATTATTTTGTTGTTTGTAAAGAACAGTGTTGTTTATTATAATTAGTTACGTATAATTTAATACGTAGTCGTATGAATTATAGAGGCTACAAATGTTGTGTATGAATTGAACTTTGAACTGTGATGGAAGTTGTCGAGAAGTTTTTATGTTCAGTACTTTTTATGCGTACCGGAAAACTACACGACTGTGTTAATATAGATATATTTAGGTAGGATTATAATGTAAGGATAGTAAAATTACATAACTGAATAGTGATTGGCAAATCGTCCTAGTTTCGCGCGCTTAGCAGGTATTGCTAATATATTTGCCTAATATTAGTCAATTTACTCAAAATATTTATGCTAAAGATGTCTTTGTTAATCTGTTGGTATAGGCTGGGCCATCTTAGGCCATACCGGATATCTTGGGTCCACAAGAATTTGGGCTTTTGTTTACACAACAATTGGGCCTTTTTTAAATTGGATAAAGTAGTACTATTTATTCTGTGATAAAGTGAGTGATAGAAACAGTTTCCTGATAGGTATTATTATGATTTTGTATTTAATATAGTAAATTGCCACAAACCAAACTGTTACCTAGCCAGTAACAAATTATGTATAATGATAAGTTTGTTATCATTATGTATGACATATTAATATCGAAGCCATAAGGCATAAGCAAGGGAACGGAGGCCTCCGTTCCCTTGCCACATGCCTTTTGCCTTTCTTTTGACCTTTGGGAAATACGGTAATCATTGCAATATACAAGTTTACGTAGTAATTATTGAGATCAGTATGTTTTTTAATGGACATACTAAACGCTAAATTTAATTTGTAGGTACATAATCTACGAAATACTGTTACCTACACATTTTCTTTATCTATACACATAAATAAAATTGGAGTGTCTGTTTGTAATATTAATGTAACCGCTTTTTACTAAATGCATATGGATGTATGCACGGTACATAAACCCAAATTACATTTTTTACACTTTTTGTCTGTCTGTTTATTTTCGCTAATCTCTGGAACGGCTGGACCGATTTTGACGGGACTCGCACTGGCGTATAATTTATGTACTAAAGAGCAACTTAGGCTATAAATTAACCTGGTACGCGAAGTAGTTCCCTCAGGACGCGGGTGAAACCGCGGGAAACAGCTAGTTTTATAATATACAGCAATACTTAGTTAACATACAAAATGAGGTTACATTCTTGCATTGTACAAGCCATGGAACATCGTCATACTTTTGAGTTCCGGAGGTCAGACGGTAGTCGCTCTGCGGAAAAGTTAATAAAATACGAAGTATGTAACATTAATTTATACTCAATTCACAAGTCGCTTTATATCTGCAATCATATTTCTAAGAAGTTAAATGTAGTTATTACTTACGCAAGCAATTCAGACACCCAAGGTTACGTTTAAAGGTATGGAGCAGTGGTTAAAGCGGTCATCCGTATGGATGCGAAGGTCAGATCTCATGATTATGACTGTTTATGGCTTCTACATGATGCAAAAAAACCGGCCAAGTGCGAGTCGGACTCGCGCACGGTAGGTTCCGTACTATAAAACCGACAAAAACTTGTGTTAGTCGAATGGCAGCCCGCGCAAATATTTTATTTTATTATGTTTTTTGTCGTGTTTGTTGTTCATATTAAGTGTTGTTCGTTCATGTAAAGTGAGTGTGTGGGGATCGAACAACACAGTGCATAAGCTAGAGAAGAGATCGGTAAACCTCTACAGCATACCTACGTGCATAAGAAATCTCTCCTTTACATCATAAAAGGACCCTTATGTCCAAATTACATGTTTAGTACGTCAGTAGTTTAAGCTCTGTGATGATATATCAGTCCCCAGATAAACAAATAAACTTTACAAACTTGCAGCAAGTTTAAATCAAACTTTCGAGTTTCACTGTGACCAGTGGCGTAGGAAAGGGGGGCAGCGGGGGCGGTCCGCCCCGGGTGCCACCCTTTTTGGGGTGCCACCCATCCAAAAAAGGGGTGACACCCAAAACTCGACTAACAGGTTGGTGGCCCGACAACAGCTCGTGGTCCTCCTAGATACACTAGGAGGTGCTCGATGACGAGCTGATGTCGGACCACCCAAAAAGAAAGAAAAAACAAACTTCACGCAAGTTTGTCACAGTGAAACTAAAAAGTTTAATTTAAACTTGCTGCAAGTTTGTAAAGTTTATATTGTTAAATATAAATGTATAATATAAATTATTTTATACTTAGGTATTGCGTAGCTGCAAAATCATAAATAAATGTTACAATACTACAACATTTCTCACTTTGCTGCTATTTTAACACTTATTAGTAAACTATTTTGAGCTGTGTCCTAATCTGCGAACGAAGGTTACGTCATATCAGTTGTGAAAAGCGACTTACGCTTGACCGGTTTATGTTTTTTATAGACAGAGGAAATCTCATTCCGCCAAGTTGTTTCTTAAAATTTGCGACAGCATTTGTAATTAGGCTATTGAGACAGTGATAGCCTAATGGAGATACCAACAGACTGCCATGCAGAGGGTATCGAGTTCAAATCCAGGGCGCGCACTACTGACTTTTCGAAGTTATATCGTTGGTCCAGATGAACAGGGTATTAACTCAAAAATGCCTATTTTTCAGGAGAGCGATTTGAAGTTTTCAAATCAATATATTTCCATTTCCGTTAATAATTGGTTAACCTCACTTATATATTTTGAAAACTTACTTTATTGATAATGTTTCTGTTCACTGCACGATTTTGTTAATTTTGCTATTTCTGAGAAAAAATACAAAATCTACAGGCAAGAACATAATAATACCTTTTTACATAAAAAAATACTTCTGAACCAAAGTAGTAACTACAAAATTTTATTTTCATAAAAATGCAATTTTGAGGGTCTACGTTCGACTTTTCGTTTATTTTTTTAAGACATTATTCAAACATCATTCTTAGTTTGCTATGCCATCCTATTTTTTCATGATTTGTTAATTCATTTAGTTATGTTTATGGAGCATTCGTAATACTACCATGTTCCACAAATATTAGGAATAAATTTTCAAAATAATACAAAATGAAAACAAAAATTTCTCTATTAAACGTTTATTTATTTAAAAAAAATCACATAATTAAAAATAGTTTTAACATCAGTCTTAGTATTTTAATAAACATATTTAAATCACTACCTACACTTTTGAGTACACTAAAGACCGTCGGCGTCGTTGGCTTTGTAGTAGGTAACCTAGTAGTAACCGTTTTTTGTATGGTTTACTTATAATAAACTTTATTCTTAATTAAACGATGGCAGCGTTACAACAATTTCACAGTCTATTTTATTTAGTCTCAGTTTAATTCGACTAGGATTACAAGAACTAGAATAAATATAATCATAGGTAAATAAATCTTAGGTAATCATCACTAAAACTTAAACAAAAGAGAAAATTAGACTTAAAAAAAAACATAAAGAGTACTTCTAAATAAAAGTGAAATATAGGTAACAATCATAAACATGTAAACAGTTTCAAAACAGTCAAATCAAAGTCAACTAGGTTTTATATACCTAAATAAAAAATTAAAGGTTAAGGTAAATTAAAGGCAATTAAAGGTTTTTTTTTATAAAAGCTTCTATAATACTGAGGGATTAGATATTTTTCAATTATACTTATAAACCCGTTTATACGTAACCACTTATGTTCGTTTCTTTGTCTTTTTCGAGTAAGGTTTCTTCTATTGTCGCTGCTTGAGCTTGTATTTGTAATATCAGTTAGTGACTTGCACCTCATTAACTGACAGAGTTAAATGTAACTCTTCCATAGCCGCTGTTGTTGGCATACTTGAAGGTTCGGAGTCACTAGATGAAGACCCGGAGTCACTAGACGAAGAATCCGAATAGCTCGAAGTAGAAGATGGGTAGTTCGGATCTTTAACACTGTCATCCGAGTTGACTCCGAGAAAACATGGTTCTGGAAGAAATATATACTTAAGCGTCTAACTGTTTAGTAAACATTGTTTCTAGAATTATCAGATTTTGTGTACTTTCAAGAACTTTACCATGATTTTCGACTTGATGGACCGAAGACAATGATATATTATAGAATAATTGATTTGCTTCTGGAAAAACAATCAGTAATTAATACAAAACATAAATTATGAATTATATAAGTACTGACATAATTAAAACTTCACTATTTTTTGGAGACATTGCCTAAAATTTTGCCTGTTGTGTTGTTAGATGTGTCATTGAAAGTAGAAGTTGAAGCTATTGGTTCTTCAGGACTATCTTCGGGCACTGAGGCTGGTTCTTTTAAAAGATGAGTCTCGTCTTGATTAGTCGCTACAAATAATAATGGAAATAGATTCTAATTAAACTATTATTTATAACGAGCAAAATAGTGTTAATAATCTTTAAACGAAATGCTTATAGATACTTATAAAAGATATATTTATACATTAAAAGTACTACCTTGAGTAGACATATTCAAGGTCTCATTATAAGAAACTAATGCGGATTCTCCCTCTCTTGGATCAGGTGCTTTAACAGCGTTTCTGATTAAGGTAAGTTTTTCCGAAATCATTACGTAAAATGAAAAATTTAGGTAGTTATAGAAAGAAGATAATAAGATAAGAATAAAAGTTCTTTTCATAATTAATTCAAACAAATACACGACAAATTATGTTGAACATAAAACTTTTTAGTTTTAATACTATTGTTTTTTAAGTTTTTCTAAACAATAAGGAATCATAGCCAAAAAAAACCCTAAAAATCCACGTTATTTTAAATTTACATAATATTATTCACGATAAATACTGTTTCATCGAGAAAGAATTGCACTCAATTCAAAAAAACTTTTGTGAACATGGTAGTATCTCAAATTAGTTCTTTAAACTAGAAAGACCCGTTAAAAACCAAATGCAACAATTTATTGTAAAGAAGGTATTAACTTGAAATTACTACTCTATTTCACAAAATAATAGTATTCAAACAGAACTCACCTTTTAATGAACACTGCGTTTTTCAAGGTTAAAACTGTATATCACAAACGAACGACGACCTTTCACCACAACTCCGCGAGTAAGACTGAATACGACAGTGTTGTTCAAACCGACACGTACAGAAGTGCGAAAGAGACGAAGATACTACCCCGCACCCCCGCGTTTTTGACGTCATATCGTTATGCAACCACGTTCGTTAGAAAGATCGCATGATTTGAAGTAGGACTGTATTTTTAGGTTAAAAATCGTAAATTTTGAGTTAATACCCTGTTCATCCAAACCAACGATATGCCCATTAAATCGTAAATTTTTGCTTGCCCCGTACCTCGGAGTACGTTCATCCGTCTAGGCGTGCTCCACGGAGCCCCTCTGCTCCGTAAAGCAACTCTTGGAGTTCTACGAAAATGTTGCTCAAATTCAAATAACATCGACTGACTCCACCTCTCTTACTTCATTCACTCTCATCAATCATGCATGCTCTTTGGTTTAGGGTAGGTACTTTTAACCTGTCCTTTTTAGGATGTCTCCAATCTGGGGGGCGATTCAGAATCGTTCGATATCTCATTTGACATTCAATTCCGTTAATTGTCAAACGGTTTACCTCATTTTTTGTCAAAACTATTGCATTTCCTATAAATTTTATGCATTCAGTATGAAGTAAATTAATAAATAAACCGAATTCAATGAATATTTGTTCAAAATATGTCTGATAGGCGGCTAAAAGCCGAGGACAATAATTTGACATATCGTACGATTACTTGTCGTGACATTCTGAATCGGCCTGCTGGTCAGAGAACGTCCGCCTAGGTCCTGTCGTAATTATAGCATTTTCATTTAAATCTTATCATTATCTTCTAGCGTTGTGTTTCTATTGTCCAGCTTTTAAGGGTCGTAGCGTGATGTTATAAAGTCTGTAACCTTCCTCATGAATGTGGCCACCATCTGTATATACGTATAAAATTCTTGCGTTACTGACTGACTGACAGGCAACGTTCAGCCAAAACTATTGGGCGCATGAAGCTGTTTGGCTTGTTTTTCCCTTGGGGAATTCAGAGATGCGAAGAACCTGAAATGCCCATGAGGTCGGTCAGAATCGGTTAAATTAAAAAAATATAGGTCCTAAAAAGACCCTTAACGAAAACTGAAATCTCATGTTGTACCAATCACTACGAACATTTTTTACTTCGGCACCATACCTGGGAAATTACTGGTTCAGGAGATATTGGGGCTCAAAGTTAGTGTGGAATTTTTCTAACTAGGTACAAAATCGATGCATTTACCCCGCCAATATGTTCTTTAGATGACCCCATGGATAAGTAGGTATTTCGGGGATTGCACGCGCTTTTAATTGCGGCTTAAAAAATCTGAAAACTGAATAAAAAATCGTTTCCCAGGTATTATTTTTGGTTAGTATGACTAGACATGATGTCCACAACGAGTAGACTTCGGCTTGGTGATGGTTCTTGTGACATCCTGTTTATCTACACTAGATGAGCCCGCGGTTAGACCCGCGTTATTTAAGCCTACTGCTCCGCTCCCGTGGCTCATAGCGTGATGTTTTATAGCCTATAGCCTTCCACAATAAATAGGCTATCTAACACTGAAAGAATTTTCAAATCGGACCATTTGTTCCTGAGATAAGCGCGTTCAACCAAACAAACAAACTCTTCATCTCTTCAGCTTTATATATTAAGTACTTATAAGATGCGCGACATATTACAAAAAAGAGATTTCCAGATATTGACGCATCAAACAAGCACCTCAGCTTTATTATTTTCTATAGATAATTCGTATCTATTATTAAAATAATTATTTTTAGATAACAGTCAGGAAGTGGTCAAATGCATTTTTTGTAAGACATAATGTACAAAACATAAATTGTAAACAACATACGGATTTTCCATAGACGCGCTTTGATGTTTTTGTTTGCTATAAAATCTTTTTGTTACGTATTAATGTACTCTTAAAATAACATATGACGTCAAACGTTTTTATTAATCTGTGGTCAATTCGGTGCATAGGTCATCCATAACCACAACCATAATTGTATGCCGGCCGAAACATAGAAAATTCTAAACTATTTGTTCACATTTCAAATCTATCTAACTATAGGTACACTCCCGTCTTCTTGTCTGTCTGTCTGTATGAACGCGATAATCTCAAAAACGACCGAACGGAATTTTGTGCGGTTTTGACCAATAGACCAGATAGTGTGATTCCTAATGAAGTTACCTACACCTAATTCACGCTGACGAAGTTTCGTAATATTTCAAAATATTAGGACAACTCACACTTGGTCAATTTATCTCAAATAGGTCTTGTACTAGGAATGGTAACTAGATAACTAATAAACATGGACATCTGGAGCGGATGGATGAAAGAAGAAATACGAAAGGAGTGTATCGTGCGAGAATAAATGGAAATGTCGGTAGGGGACGCCCTAGGCGGACGTACGCCGACCAAATAGGTGATCTAGTGATAAAGGGCAAAATAAAAAGTACCTATAACCGACGCGCATGCATGACGAGGTTAATGAATGTCGATGAAGCGAAAGAGGTATGTTTGAACCGAAGCATGTGGCGTTCCATAGTCTCTGCCTACCCCAATGGGAGACAGGCGTGACGTTATAGATAGATAACTAATAAACACACTTAAATAATTAATTTCAAATACCTACCTACATTACTAATTACAGATAAATTTCCCTAGACATATAAAATATAGTATCGTGTTCATCATACAAAGATTTGTCCTAGGTGGGAATCGAACCCACGACCTTTGGCCAAGCTGTCAGGGTCATAAGTGTCATAACCCAGTGGTAGACATTTTAGCTATGTAATACTTTTTGCATTAAGAATTTTAATTTAAGAAATTTCTTAACATTTTTAGCTTATGCCATTTCATTAATTTCCTTTAGTGGTGAAGTGACTGTCTGAGTGTTGTGGATTCGATCCCAACACGAGACAACATATTGTGATCTTTTTTTTGACCCATGGTGAAAACCAAACAATTTAGGGGCTAACTCCAAGAGGGTGGGGCCTTAAAGGGCTCAGCCTAGGAAGTGTGTGGTGGCTCCGACGAGAAGCGCCGGAACTACCCACTAAAACCACCATGGTGTTCCTCTATCCGATTCCATTGAATGGCGGTCACGGGAACTACTTTAGCATTTCTTCCACAACATTTTGTGATCTGCAAATTGTTGTTCCAAGTCTGAGTGCGCTTTGTGTCCATTGCTTGCACAGAACAGATAAAAGATGTTCTGTGATTGCTTGCATGTTTGTAAGGTCTCCTGTGTCACAAGATTCTAAACACATAATGCCGAAGTTACGCGACCGAAGTTCGGCATGATTATGCCTGCAATGTTATTTGAATTACTGACGACACATTATACCGAAATCACATTGAGTTATAGCGTACAGCGTAACTTCTGTCGGGCGTAAGTTCAGCGGCAACTCTTCTAGTAGTAGAGCACAAACGTAGTTCGTAGCACGAGCGTAAGTTCGGCACTTAGGGTGTCTCATATCAGTCGAATACGTCGCAACGTAAAATTGGCCGCGGAACTTCAGTCGCGTAACTTCGACATAGTGTGTTCACACTTATAGTGGGGTAATAAAAATTGTCATTTTGTATAACAACTAGAACTAACTAACTACAGCAGCGATAGCCTAGTGGAGAGACCAACGGACTGCTACGCAGAGGGTCTCGGGTTCGAATCTACGGTGCGCACCAATGACTTTTCGAAGTTATGTGCGTATTAAACTGTTAATTATCACTTGCTAAACGGTGAAGGAAAACATCGTGAGGAAACCTGCATGTCGGAGAGTTCTCCATAATGTTGACGAAAGACATGTGAAGTCTACCAATCCGCACTTGGCCAGCGTGGTGGACTATGGCCTTACCCTTGACATAGTGAGAAGAGGCCTGTGCCCAGCAGTGGGACAGTTTATATACATGGCTGATGAAGTATAACAACTAGAGGATGTCCGCAGATATAAGCACGCACATTTGTTTCATTGTTTTCTTCGATCCCGTGGGAGCTTTGGGAAATCCCTTCTAAGTGTATCTCTATGGGTCCCTAGGAAAATACAAGCCTTATTTCAGCCTCATGCGCCTAGTAGTTTTCGCCGTGCGATGTCAGTCAGTCAGTCAGTAACGGAAGAATGTTATATACAGATAGTAATAAAACTAAGCATACCTAGAGTCTAGATTGTTAGGTATGCATTTAGCGCACACGTTATAATTATGCTGCCGAAATATTGTAACATTTGACTCAACATTTAAAGTTTAGAAAGACGGAACAATTACAAAATCAAGACCAATTGAATTTGAGTTATTGCTGTATAGAAAGTGGATTTGAAAATCAGTGTATGGAAAGGAATTTTGTTATAAATTGCTTCAAACTTAATTACAAAACTAAGACTGATATATACAAACTATAATTAGATATAAGTATAATAATTATATGATTATGTAATCTAATCTTATATCTTACCTAATACTAATATATAAAGTTGAAGAGTTTGTTTGTTTGTTTGTTTGTTTGGTTGGTTGAACGCGCTAATCTCAGGAACTACTGGTCCGATTTTAAAAATTCTTTCACTGTTTGATAGCCCATTTATTGAGGAAGGCTATAGGCTATATAACATCACGCTATGAGCGACGGGAGCGAGCCTTAAATAACGCGGGTGTTACCGCGGGCATCCTGTAGTACTAATTATAAAGCTGAAGAGTTCGTTTGTTTGTTTGGTTGAACGCGCTAATTTCAGGAACTACCGGTCCGATTTGAAAAATTCTTTCAGTTATAGATAGGTTATTTATCGAAGAAGGCTATAGGCTATATAACATCTCGCTACGAGCCACGGGAGCAGAGCAGCAGCCTTAAATAACGCGGGTGTAACCGCGGGCATCATCTAGTATAATATATAATCTTAATATATAAAATCCTTGCGTTACTGACTGACTGACAGACACGCTACAGCCGAAACTATTGGGCGCAGGAAGCTGAAATTTGGCATGTATGTTCCTTGGGAACCGTAGGGGCGCAATAAGAAGGGATTTCCCGAAATTCCCACGGGATTGGACAACAAGCGTAAATTAAAAAAAAAATCAGGCATGGCTGCTGGCGTCCTCTAGTCATCAATATGAGCCATTTGTAGTCCACAGCTGCCCATAAGTATGTAGATCTCTACTAATACATACATACATAGACTCACGCCTTTTTCCTGGAGGGGTAGGCAGAGACTACGGAACGCCATTTGCAACGATCTTGACAAATTTGCTTCACATTAGTATTGTGAGTTAATCGAAGGATTTAGATTACTATACCACGCTGGCCAGATGAGCTGGCATTATATAACATAACTTGACGCCTTTATTCCCGAAGGGGTAGGCAGAGGTGTATTAGGTACACACCCATACTTCGCCAGTTATGTTTCGGTCCAATGTAATAGGGGGCGAGCCTATTGCCATCTACCGGGCACATTATTAAGCGAGCGATAATTATCATTTTTAAAACACACATAACTTCGAAAGTTCAGAGTTGTGTGCCCGGGGTATTTGGGGATCGAACCCGAGACCATCGTTTCGGCAGTCCGTTATGTACACCATTGGCCTATCAGCGCTTAGCACCGAGTTGGCATAAGGTTTTCATATAATGTTATCCGTTTTAAAGTGATGTGTGTATTAAAAACGTTAATATAGCTCGCTTAATAATGTGCCCGGTAGATGGCAATAGGCTCGTCCCCTATTACATTGGGACCGAAACATACCTGGCGAAAAGTGGGTGTGTAATACACCTCTGCCTACCCCTTCGGGGATAAAAGGCGTGAAGTTATGTTTTCCGTCTCTTCTGCAAGATATTATTTGATATTGTATATTTTCATTAGTCGCATCTTAAGACACCCACGGTAGGAAAAAGTGTAGTTACACTTAGTGTTCTTAATTGTAACAACACGGAATATTAAAAAAATTGGGCAAGTGCGAGTCGGGCTCGCGCACGAAGGGTTCCGTACCATCATCTATAAAAGAAAATCACGTTTGTCGTATGTATACTTAATTTTTTTTTAAGTTTCTACCTGTTTATTAAGATCGAGTAAGAAATTGCTTAAAATTACGTTTTTTGTATGGGAGCCCTCCTTTATTATTTACTTTTTTTAATTTAATTATTTATTTTGAAAGGTGATATACAACTACATATTCTGTGAAAATACCATCAGTAATTTTGAGCAAAAAATATGAAAAAAAACACGTTTATTGTATGGGACCCTCCTTAATATTTACATTTTTTATTTTTAGTATTTGTTATTATAGCGGCAACCGAAATACATAATCTGTGAAAATTTCAGCTTTCTAGCTATCACGGTTTATGAGATACAGCCTGGTGACAGACAGACAGACAGCGGGGGCTTAGTAATAGATAGGGTCCCGTTTTTTACCTTTTAGGTACGGAACCCTAAAAACATAGCATGGTTGATCCAAGTCCAAGTAAGTCAAGACTTTTTTGGAGCAGTCAAACTAGAAACTAAAACCAGATTCAGTCCAAGATTCAGAACTTTCGCGTTTTTTTTAGGCTGTTCATCATCATCAGCCTTTAACAGGCCACTTCGGACTAGGCCTCTCCTTTGAAAGGAGGAATTGGCCTACTATACCACGCTGGCCAAACGGGTTGGTATAAGGTTTGTATCAAGTTTTCCTTCTCTTACAGCGCTGTTCTCTGCATAATGTGCTCCCTCTGTCGGCTCTTACGACACCCATGGGATGATATGGGGTGGTGACATTCCGTATTCTTAATCCGTCACCACACGGACTATTAATTTTAAGCTGTTAAGTCAGCTGTAAAGTCAATTCTAACTATAACATACATAAAATATATTAAAGAAATAAAATTGTACCAATAAAATAAATACCAAACACGGCAAACGCATTTATTTTTATCCGAAACTTTATAAGGTAAATACGCTAAATGTCGGCCACCTTACGGTTTTTCTGTTTTGGGATCGGTCTGGCACCATCAATTTGCAACGAAAGGATAGCTTCCGATGCGGTTTTGGATAGTTTGATAAATCTATTTCATGTTTATGGGCATAAGGTTGACATTTCTACTACAAGGAAAAAGTACTAAGGTTTAGATGCGTCGAGAACGAAAAAACCCTAAAGTCGGCCATTCACGGCCCATGGTCGGTCGCGTTTTTCCCAAATGTCAGCCGGGTATAGGATGTTTTAAATGAAGACGGACAAATATTATTAATATGATTTATTTTGGCAGGAGTCTCACTAAGTATACGTTATTAATAGCATTTGTTTAATAATAGGTAAAGTATTTTTTTTATTTGCACTTAAATAATGTAAGGTATTACAATTTATAACAAAGGAAACGTCACAATAATTATAATTAGTTCTGGATGTCTTTTCAAAACTAATTCATACCATTTTTGGCCCGGAGTATCATTATTGAATGTATTTATATTTTTTAAGCTAATTAACATGGGTAAAGGTAGCAAGTTCCAAAGAGCAGTTTATATCTTATATTCCCATACCATAATAAGCTAAGTACTATAAATGGTTTCAATAATATCAACTCCTACATTTAAATTAACTCTTTATAATATTAATAAATAAATGTATAATAAATATTTTTAATTTTGAGAAAATAAGAAAAGTAATCAGCCTGTATAGTTGGGCTCGAATTCGAGGCTGGTCGACATTACGATCTTTAATGTTTCTAAAGCCGGCCCAGGGCCGTTCCGACCCAATGCAGCGCCTGTGTGTGAAATCTATGAAGCGCCTGTGCGGTGGCGTAGGGCGGATGGCCTTCTTTTTTTTTTTTAGTCGTTACCTAACAATTCCGGCCTAACTTAATTTTATATTTGCCCTTCCTACGCCACTGTGCCTGTGTGCGAAATCTGAGAAGCGCCTTTTTTTGGCATCCATTTTCGAAAATAAGTGTTATAATTAACGCATATTTCGGCGCGCGGCGCCCCTGTCACCCTGGCGCCTGTGTGCGCCGCGCACATTGCACATAGGGAAGGTTCGGCCCTGAGCCGGCCCCTATTTCGTGTACATTATTTCTCGAGATTCAACTATTATCACCCCGGCCGGTATTTGGCGATTAAACGTAAAATACATTTATTTGCCTATATGCGTTGCAAATTCTCTTACTAAGCTAATGGAATTAGTACAATTGAAAACAGACTGCATTTACTTTAAGTCGGCCACGGCCGAGAATCCGGTTTTAATTCAAAATTGGTATTCTATTGGCGGCCTCCTATTTTCCCTTTAAAACAATACGAACAACATTGAAAAACCATCTCAAAATATAGTAAAAATCACTAATTACTGATAATAAAGCTTAAAACAATAAAAAAGGAATGTATGATCGTTCTATATCAATCCCTGAAGTGTGGGTATTCACAGCAAATAAGGTACTTTCAATATGAAATTGACGCTTCGACGGCGCAATCGCTATTGACGCTCAGTGTGCGAAGAGTGAGTAACGTAATCGGAAAGTAACGGTTTGTACATAATATATAGAGTATGAACTAAGATTGTAATTCGAGTGGCAAATTTGTCACTTCATTGCGTTTTAAATAAACGCAAGCTGAAAATGTGCAGACGGCCGAAGTTTGGGGAGGGGCCGACGTATAGCGTATTTACCCTACCTACTGCATATTACTAAAAAGCCATGAATAATGAATTATTCTCCTAAATCTTTGAATGGCAGATATTATGGTTTGTGGTCAATCAAATAGTTATTAGCATCTAAAAATAACTGTCTGTATAGATCAAATTATACTGCGCGGACGACGAAGTAACTATTTAGTAATCTGTGCGAGTGTAGATGATCGATTTGCCACTGAAAATTTGCCGTGAGACGATTACGATTCTCAAATTATAAAACAATATTACGTTTCTCAAACGGGTCAATGTGTAATAAACAAATTGTTGTACGGAGGGAACGACCAATAAGTTTTCTTCACTATTATCGAATACATACAATAACTTTTGACAGAAAATTTACATCAAACCTTATATTTTTTAATATTTTTATAGACTTACGCCTGTATCCCCGAAGGGGTAGGCAGAGGTGTAATATTACACCCACATTTCGCCAGATTTATTTTCGTCTCACGTAATAGGGGGCGAGCCTATTGCCGTACCGGGCACATTACCAGACTCCGTGCTGCTACTGAGAATTTCCTAACGGAAAAACCCAATAACACTTTGCCCGACCCGGGAATCGAACCCGAGCCCTCCCAATCCCACGCGCAAAGTTATGCCACGCCAACGAGGCAATCTTATACGATATATAAAACGTCTGAACAGCATGGTATAGTAGGCCAGATCTTCCCATTGACACACATTGTCACCACATAACATAACATAACAGCTGAACTTCATGCCTTTTATCCCCGAAGGGGTAGGCAGAGATGTATTACACACCCACACTACGCCAGTTATGTTTCGGTCCCAATGTAATAGGGGGCGAGCCCATTGCCATCTACCGGGCACGTTGTCACCGTGAAGCAAAATACACTGGGCTCAAGGTTAGTCCAACTGTAAGGACTGCAAAGGCTGCCGTTAGAGCCTTTCGCAGTCCCAAAACTGGACTTTCAATTGACGCTGTGGTAAATTCAATTGACTTCCCTATAATATACTTAATGCCGTAGTAACAACTCTTGTAACTGTCACCACTGCTAAATAAGTTCCAGATATATTAATTTGTCAGATAGCTGATATAAATTCGTTGTATAAAACGTTACAATTTTGTATTTACCTGGCAGATAAGACTTAAGTACCTACGTTACGCAGAGGTGGAGTAACTGGGCCTTTCGCTACAGCCTTAGACCACTGCTGGAATTAAGTTTCTTCTAATTCGCTTTACAGTAGCACTATGAGTCAATAGAAAGATTCAATCATCAATCATCATCAGCCCTTTATACTGTCCCACTGCTGGGCATGGGCCTCTTCTCACTATGAGAAGGGTAAGGCCATAGTCCACCACGCTGGCCAAGTGCGGGTTGGCAGACTTCAGAGGCCTTATTACAAAACAAGGTCTAAAGATAATACCAGGTTTATACCTTAATGGAGATTGGTTAAAAAGACTTTTTGATGAAATTAGCTATTTATTTTCATTCTTCATTTGTTCTAACGCATTTGAGTGACAATAGTTTTCCAAAAATGTGTCTATAGTGCGAGTAAAATTAATTTTACGCAGGTAAGTTTAGTACTAAACCTTGATTTAGATTTAGTCCATGTTTAGTAATAAGGCGGCAGATGTCTTTCGAGAACGTTATGGAGAACTCTCAGACATGCAGGTTTCCTCACGATGTTTTCCTTTACCGATAAGCAAGCGATAATTAACAATTTAATACGAACTTCGTAAAGTCATTGTTGCGTGCGTGGATTCGAACCCTGCTTGGCAGTCTGTCGATCTCTCCACTCGGCTATCGCTGAAAAGAAAGGTTAGCTTCATCTAATTATCTTAGTAACCTCCTACAACACCCACAGAATTAAAGAGGGAAGTGATTTTTTTTTATGAGCCTGTAACGTCCTACTGCAGGGCAAAGGCCTCCCCACTCTTCTTCCACAAGTCCCTATCTTCTCCCTCCTGGAACTAATCCTTTTTGAAGGAGTCTAGTTCATCCCGCCATCGCCGTCTCGGCCTGCCGCTATGTTGTCTTTGAGAGGGTCCATAGAGTTGTTAATTTGGCCCATTTGTTATCTGACATGCGACAGATATGTCCTGCCCAGCTCCATTGGGGTAGTGATTTTTTTATTTATAATCTGTCACCACACGATCCAACTGGGCCTCAGCGTGAAATATTTGCTCATAAATCTTATATAAAACAATCCGAGCATAAATTTATTCAAATTTTATACAATTTATATGTTGCATGAAGTAAAAACGCAATTGCAATGATTTCTCAAGCACTCGTGCTAGCTACACACGTATTTTATAATGGCACTTGAAAACTTAGGTTTGACTTAAATAAAATATTTCTTAATATTGCAGAATTGTGACTTACTGACTTACTTTTACTTCTCGGTATCTTATCATTAGTATATATCAAATTCTTCCGTAACTGCCTGACTTACAGACGAAACCAGACGAAACTACTGGGCGTAGGAAGCTGAAATTTGCCATGTATGTTATTTGAGGACCGTAGGGGTACACTAATACAGTGCCTACTAGGTAGTACGGTGTGCGACCTAACACCTTTCAAATGCTATGATAATGCTTAGTTGACAGCTGATATAACGAGTCTCGCGAACCGGTGGAAATTATAGAGAGATGGGTTTGCTATGATAGTTTTATTGAGACTGAATCTTATGTTAGTACACTGTATAATGTAAATACGTCACAATGAAATCGTACGCCATAGTCAGCAAAAAACGTATACTAGATAAGTGTACGGGTTTGCTCGTACATAGGGAATTAGCAAAATTTCCACGAAATGCGGGGAGAAACGGCTAAATTTAAATAATATAATATTATAATCGCGAATTTTTGACGATTAATTATGTTTGTAAGTAACTCTTTTACTCGAAAACTACTGTTCGGATTTTGATGAAACTGCAGTAATCTAGCTTATACCTACTTTAGAATAGCACAAGGGCTACTTTTTGTCCCTATATCCTAACCCAGCCACCAAGACACGGGTAAAAGCTACTCCTTGTACAAGTTTTCGAGCGAAATAATAAACCTAGACCAATAATTTAAAATAAAACTAAATAGATTTCTAATGCCTCCGTGGTCCAGTGGATAGCGTATGCGACTACTGATCGGTGGTCCCGGGTTCGATTCACGCGTCGGGCAATAGTGTTACTGGGTTTTTCCGAATTCTCAGTAGCAGCACGGAGTCTGGTGATGTGCCCGGTAACGGTAATAGGCTCGCCCCCTATTACGTGGGACCTAAAAAATTCGTGGCGAAATGTAGGTGTAATATTACACCTCTGCCCTTCCCTACGGGGATACAGGCGTGAGACTATAAATAAATAAAATATTTCTAATAAAGACGAATATACTATCTGTGGCTCGCGGTTTCACCCGCTACACTTCGTCGCTAGCGCATCGCTAGCGATTGCTATTAAATCCTTCTCGCGTTCATTTAATTCTCACTCAGCTTATGGTTATGTATGTAATATAAACCATTTACACATTTTTTAATCATGCAAGTATTTTCAAAGATTATCACGTTCAAACAAACAAACTCATCAGCTTTTTATATTAGCACTAATTGAGCTCGTGGTTACACCCGCGTCATTTAAAGCTACTGCTCCGCACCAGTGGCTAATAGTGTGATGTTATATAGCCGATAACTGTCCTGGTTAAATTAGCTATCCGACATAAAAATGATGATTCCATTCGGGCCAGTCGTTCCTGAGATTAGAGCGTTTAACCAACCAAACAAGCTCTTTAACTTTATTGTATTACCGTACATATTGAATCCGGCATGAATGTACCGTTTTACAAATAAACATAAAAAATTACGATCCAATTGTTAAAATAAGATGTTTTCTCATTCTGAATGGAAGTTTCGATCAATATTTTTTTAATCAAGGTGAAGTCCAATGCTACTATATTTTTTATCTGTTTATGTAATATTTCGATTCCTGTTTTGGCGGTAAGGTGAAAGTCAAAATCATTTTTAGGGTTCCGTACCTAAAAGGTAAAAAACGGGACCCTATTACTAAGCCTCCGCTGTCTGTCTGTCCGTCTGTCTGTCTGTCTGTCACCAGGCTGTATCTGATAAACCGTGATAGCTAGAAAGCTGAAATCTTCACAAATTATGTATTTCGGTTGCCGCTATAACAACAAATACTAAAAATTAAAAAATAAAGTGGGATCCTATACAAAAAACGTGTTTTTTTTCAAATTTTTGCTCAAAATTACTAACTGTAACAGGTAGACGCTTTAAATTTTAACAGAATATGTAGTTTTATATTATCTTTCAAAATAAATAATTAAATAAAAAAAAGTAAATAATAAAGGGGGGCTCCCATACAACAAACGTATTTTTTAGGCAATTTGTTACTCGATCTTATAAACAGGTAGAAACTTAAAAAGTATTTAAGTATACATACAACGAACGTGATTTTCCTTTATAGATGATGGTACGGAACCCTTCGTGCGCGAGTCCGACTCGCAATTGCCCATTTTTTTCATTTACGTCACGAAGTGACTCTTGTGAACGTCAAAAGGTTGTCACTACTTGTCTATTTTATTTAACGATATATATCGTTAAATAAATCGTGTATAGTCGACTACCTACTAGAGAAAGTTCCATTAAAATCTACTAAGTTAAACCATAGCACAGAGACAGTTATTTTATCCATATGTATAGACAGCAGCAATAGCCTAGTGGAGAGACCGACGGACTGCTACGCAGAGGGGCTCGGATTCGAATCCGCGGCGCGCACCAATGACTTTTCGAAGTTATGTGCGTATTAAATTGCTAATTATCGCTTGCTTAACGGTGAAGGAAAACATCGTCAGGAAACCTGCATGTCTGAGAGTTCTCCATAATATTCTCGAAAGACATGTTAAGTCTGCCAACCCGCATTTGGCCAGCGTGGTGGACTTTATCCTTCTCATAGCGAGAAGAGGCCCGTGCTCGGCAGTGGGACAGTTTATATACAGGGCTGAAACAGGCGTTAGCCTATAAAAAAAAATGTATAGACTACAGGACTCCCGCAGCTACGCTCGCACATTTTATTTTTGTTTATTTGTGACAATTTCCGTAAATCCCTTTTTAATGCACCCCTACGATCCTAAACGAACATACATGCCAAATTTCAGCTTCTTGCAACTAATGGCTGTGCGATGTCTGTCAGTCAGTCAGTAACGCAGGAATTTCATATATACCTACATATTATTATAAAAGAAACAACATATGAAGAAATAAATTGGAGACCTCTAAAATAACATTCAAATCTCGCCCTTGAGCGGCCTTGGATATAATGATATGTTCAGGTAAGTGTATAATAAAAGCAAAATGGCGACGATATGCCGCAACACTTTGTAAATGATCTATGTCGCAAACTTGCTCCACACTGTTGTGTTGAGGGACATGCTTCACTGCAAGCGATGAGCGATAAGCGATGAGCGATTTTATATTTGACTGCACGAAGAGCGGATTAGTTTTAACTCTCTGTTCTGTTATAATAATATCACAACAACTAAGTACCGGGTCTAATTGGAAGCCTAAATTCAGGTACTCATTAAAATAATCAAAATCATAATCGGTTCATCCATTTAAAATTGTGCAGAGACACAAAAGAATTATATAATTATGTGTACAATTAAAGTTAGTCTCATCTCAACGTCAAATCTCATTAGCGACCTTGAGTCTAATATAACATAAGGATGTAATATTTATACTAGATTCCACCCGCGACTCCGCCTGCATGGCTTTCGGGTTTCACAAAAAGTAGCCTATGTACTACTAGCTATATTACTGCAAAATTTGATATGTAGATTTTACGTGAAACAGTAAAAGTATTCATCCACCAAAAAATATCCTCGCAAACATGTGCATAAATAGAATTATTTTAGTTTAATACAAATTTACTTAGTTTAGGTTACTGAGGATAACATAATGGAGAAATACTTGCTAATGGAACAATTTCGTAAGCGTCCATTCTGTAACATAAAGCACTGGTTTTAGTGTAAGCGATTAGCGGAAAGCGGATTTATTTTACCAACTGATTTCAAAACTTCGTCTACATTAAATATGGTTTACTCCACAGAAGAAAATAATTACTGAAAATCTTATATTATGGCAACATCTTGGATCGTCCGCCATAGTGGATTTAGAATATTTTTTAATCATTACCTGGCTATCTGATAGATTCGACCATGACAGTCTGTTGGTATCTCCACGAGGCTATCGATGCCTTGAAATCTATCCAAATTCAAAATCATTTATTCATCTAGGTCACAAGGTGACGCTTATGAACGTCAAATGTTCAAAGTAAATTACTTAATGCTTCTACGTTTACATTTACTGCCTCGGTCGCAAAGCAATAGGTATAACCACGAGAAAAAATGGGCAATAAAACCCAACATGAATCAAAAATTTAATTTTGATTTAAAATTCAGTTGCATTACTTTAACCGCGCAGACATACAAACACTGCAAGGTTAAATCTTGTAAGAAATACAATTAAAATTCTTAACTAACCTCCGAAATAGATTTGAATACTTAGGTTGTAACAAAAAAAATTCTCGAAGACGTCAGCTTTCAAACAAGAAACCGCATCACAATCGATCCATTGGTTTAGGAGATATGTATGTTGTCACAGACAGCCCTTTTTTGCATAGAGCGAAATACATACAAATATTAGTAACTTAGCATTACTCAAGCGCGCTTCGACTAACTATCCTCTATCTCCTTTTCTCTTGCGAAAAAGAAAAGGATGGCTGACCGATTAAACACGAATCTGTTAAAATCACGTAACTTTAACCATAAAGCATCATCTGTTTTCTCTATAGGTCATGGCCAAATGACCATAGACTTCACAATGCAGTAGACAAGTCATTATATTTTAATAAGGCTGGCTTTTGATTTGAATTTATATTATTTATACATAATTACTGTGTAAAATATGTTCGTTCGTAGTTTCTGTATCTTATACTAATATATAAAGCTGAAGAGTTTGTTTTTTTGTTTATTTGTTTGTTTGGTTGAACGCGCTAATCTCAGGAACTACTGGCCCGATTTGAAAAATTCTTTCAGTGCTAGATAGCCCATTTATCGAGGAAGGCTATATATAGGCTATATAATATCACGCTATGTCCGACGGGAGCGGAGCAGTAGCCTTAAATAACGCGGGTGTAACCGCGGGCATCTTCTAGTCTACTAATATAATGAACCGGTCTGTTTGTTTGTAAGCGCTTTTCTCTAAAACTATCGGGTCGATTTAAAAACCATACATAGGTAAGTATAGTTTGATATTTTGTATAGATATAGTACTATTTAAGATAGTTTCTTAAGTTAGTTATAGCTCAAAGGAAGCCTATAATTACTGCAAAGTTTACCAAAATCCGTTTGCTAGTTTTTGCGTGTAAAACCCATCTGCACAAACAGTAGTAGGATTTCTCTGAAGATTTTTTGTTTGTTTTTTTTTTAGTTTCATTCGTATTGCTGTCTAAGAGTACGGTAATTAATATTAATGGCATCTTTTTTTGCCAATCTAGTAGATTATGTATCTGTGGTAATGCCCACGATTCAGGCTGTAGGTATCAACAATGACATCTGTATAAGCAGAAAGTCGAGAATTTTCTCGAGATGACTTTGAATAAACGTAAAGCTTCTATTTGTTGATTACATTATGTATATTGCATTACGTAAGAAAAACAAAAATAATGGCTAGTTGGCGGTCTTAACCTTCGCGTTTCGCAAAATTGGACATATGTTTTTTTTTAAAGACTACGCCTGCGCTTCCTATATTTAAACCCTATCCACCTTATTACAAAATATGGCTTCAAAACTGAGGATTGGTTCTAGCCGAATCTGCGTAAAATTGATTATCGGCCATTTTCAATATTCGAACTATACCTAGATAGATCTGTAGATTTTAGATTCGTGTTTGACATTTTGTATGGAGCTTATGTCAAAAACGAATCTAAAATCTACAGATCTATCTATATTTCAAATATTGAATTCCGTACAACGACAACATAACCTACTAGACGGCAGACGCAAGGCGAACACTTTCAGACAACACATTGGACTTAGATATACGTCTTACATAAGACCAATCCCAACACTAGATATGAATTATGACGCAAATTTGAACTGGTCATTTAGAATGCATGGCATGTGGAAGGGACAGGACGAAGGGGAAGACCTAGGCGGATGTTCTCTGACCAGATTGGAGACATCCTAAAAACAGGACAGGTGAGAAGTACCCTGAACAGAAGAGCATGCATGAGGAATCTGATGGGAGTGAATGAAGCAAGAGAGATATGTCAGGATCGTTGCAAATGGCGTTCCGTAGTCTCTGCCCACCCCTCCGGGAAACAGGCGTGAGTCTATGTATGTATGTATGTATTTGTAGCCCCCCCCTAACCCCGCATACCTCTCTGCTTTGACAGAACTGTTTGTTTGTAGAAATGAAAACATTAGGTGTCTAGGCTGGGTTGTCGTTGATTCCGTAGTATATGTGCACTATAATTTAATTTTGTACACTTTCTTTTGTCAAAAACTTAAATAATTCTCAATCAAGGACTAAACCTGGTATTAATTTAGACGTTGTTTTGTAATAATGCCTATAGATTTACAAATTTTTGGAATTTGAAATGTTGACAGCGTTTTTTTTTTCATGACGTAGTTACGACAGGATGGACTTTTTATCATCTACCCCTAAAGGGGCAAATTAGAGTTAACATTTTTGGCCAGGCAAAACCGCAGCTCATGAAAAATTACCTTATTCTAAAGCTTACAAAACACTTATTAAAATTCCTATCTGATTATTTCAACAATTTCCTACTATATCAAAATACTAACCCAGATTTTTACTTTATAGCAACTATTGAACGTAGGAACCGTAACTTTTAAATTGCAATACGAAACAGTTAAAAAAATATCCGATTGCTTGAGGTACTTATGTCTTAAATGGGTAAGTCCAAGGTCAAATGAATGATGAAGCAATGAATAGATTTACTTGAGGTTTTGCTTGCAGGTTCTTACACGACTGTAGAAAAAGTATGTAATAGTTTTGACTTATTTGACTTTATGGACCAACGATGTTACAAAAGTAAAAAGAAGTAGATACGTTATAGGCGTACCAAAAGCAGGACGCTAAAGATAAGCCAGTTGGCAAGTCTGATATATGTGTGTGTGACGTCACGAGCGGGCGTCATAGTGATAATGACACAACTTGTCAACCGAAAATAAAATAAAATATGGAGTTATCGATGTGTGTGTTAGTGTACCGTTTCTACGGATTGATTACTACGTAGGTAACGTATCTACAACTTTTCTAATATCATTGTTATGGACGGTGAAGTTGTTTAAGCGGCGCTACTTAATAGTGCGTCGTGTGTTGTGGGTTCGATTCCCAGACGGGACAAATATCCTCAAATAATTGATCCTCAAATTGTTTTTTCGTGTCTGGGTGCAGTTTGTGTCCGATGATTGAATGTTTTTGAAGTCCTCTGAGATCCAACATTAGTGGAGCCTAATGCGGTAGTTGTCTTTTAAAGTACAAAAGTTGTATAAGACCAATTTTAATTTAAACCTTCGCGATTTGTAAGCAATAATACCTCAGTAAGTTCAAGTGGCAGTGGGCTGGCCATATCTGTAGAAGGACTGATGGCCCATGGAGCAAGCGTGTCCTAAAGTGGAGACCACGCCTCGGCAAGCGTAAGGTACGGTGGCCCCTGGCTAGGTGGACCGACGACCTGAAAAAGGTGGCTGAGATTGGATGCGGAAGGTTGAGGGCCGTGTACTGTGGCGCGTGTTAGGAGAGGCCTATGTCCAGCAGTGGACTGCGATAGGCTGATTGATTGATTGATTGAATACCTCTGTTATTCACCGATGTTCCGACCGGCTTTCAATGGTCAGGGTCACAGAGGTACTTTAAGTACGTTAAATGCTATGCCTTGCGATATTTGTTTATATTTTATACTTTTTGACTGCCTCCGTTGTCCAGTGTAGAGAGTATGCGACTGCTGATCGGAGGTCTCGGGTTCGATTCCCGGGTCGGGCAAAAGTGTTACTGGGTTTTTCCGAATTATCAGTAGCAGCACGGAGTCTGGTGAAGTGCCCGGTAACGGCAATATGCTCGCCCGCTATAACGTGGGACCTAACAATTCATGGCGAAATGTGGGTGTAATATCACATCTCTGCCTACCCCCTCGGGGATACAGGCGTGAGTCTATAATAATAATATACTTTTTCTGTGTCTGTGACAAATAAATAGTTTTTCTTTCTTTCTTCTTCTCTCTAAACGTTAATTATCGCGAGTAAGACCCGCTAAACAAAATTGCGTGGTGGTCCGAGACGCCGGCAGTTGGCTCCGGCAACTGGTACCGCAGTCTGAGATGACTGAGTCTTCAATCACCGGAAGTATCTATCTAGCAATAATCTCTAAGTCAATGTTCGCGCGTCAGTTCGTACAATGACCGACTTTAAAGTTACGCAATGTGACTGGCCTTGGGTTACTAACCTTACAATGTAAATATCTGTTGACAAATATACACCAATGGTGCAATGGTTTGAGTGGTCACTCGATAAATATGACCCGATGAGTGGCGAGGGTTTGATTCTATGGTACTGAATTTTCTTGTCCTAAAAAAAAGCCTGACAGACTGATACTAAAATGGAACCAGTAGTTTCTGAGATTAGCGCGTTCAACCAAAGAACCGAACTTTTCAACTTTATAAAATGGATCATCATCAGCCTTTTATACTGTCCCACTGCTGGGCACTGGCCTCTTCCCATTATGAGAAGAGTAAGGCCATAGTCTACCACGCTGGCCAAGTGCGGGTTGGCAGACTTCACATGTCTTTCGAGAACATTATGGAAAACTCTCAGACATGCAGGTTTCCTCACGATGTTTTCCTTCACCGTTTAGCATGCGATAATTAACAATTTAATACGTACATAACGCCGAAAAGTCATTGGTGCGCGCCGTGGATTCGAACCCAGACACTCTGCGTAGCAATCTGTCGGTTATCGCTGCTTGGTGTGTATAAAATGGATATTGAATATTAAAACCTATTAATACGTAAGAATTAATCTTTTACGGTAATCTCTTACTAAAACTTATCTGCTGATATAGTAAACTAAATATAGGTATGCCTGCGTCACATATTACCCAACGTATAAGATATCTAGTTCTGTGAGCAATAGTGAGCATACATCAAGGGTAACTGCTTTCACCTCTTACACACAGCGTGAAGTTACTCAATAGCTCCTAACACATTCGTAGTATATCGTAGATAATATTGTCTATTCTTAGATGTTTACACAAAAACTACGTCGAAAAGTAGATATATTTCAAAATATGAGATAATAGAGGCTTGCTGATTTCAGCATAAATGGGCCGGCTCGACCGGGAAAGTACTACCCTCTCACAGAAAATCGACGTAAAGTAACGGTCCCTAATGAGTGAGAGTGCCGGAAGCCCTATCCCCTATTCCTTCTCCCTGATCCCACTCCTCATCCTATCCCCATTCCCAACCCCAAGGGGCGGCAACACACTTGTGACTCCTGTGGTGTTGCTTGTGTCCATGGGCGGCGGTAATTGCTCACCATCAGGCAATCCGTCTGCTCGTTTGCCGCCTATTAACATAAAAAAAAAACACTAGGTGAGCTGCTACTGAGAATTTCGTGACAGAAAAACCCAATAACACTGCCCGACCCAGGAATCGAACCCGGGACCTCACGATCCCACGCGCACATTTATGCCGCGAGACCAACGAGGCAGTCGTATAGGGTTTGATGTCGAGTTTTCCGTCTCTACGCAAAGATGGTATTTGCATCGTGTTATCCCTTAGTCGCCTCTTACGACACCCACGGGAAGATAGGGGGTGGTGACTCTTGTATTCTGTGCCGTCAACCACACGGCAATGGAAAAGTCTGGAAATGTGCCCGGTACGGCAATAGGCTCGCCCCTTATTACGTGGGACTAAAGTATTTTTGGCGAAAAGTGGGTGTAGAAATACACCTCTGCCTACCCCTTCGGGGATAAAAGGCGTGACGATATGTATGTATGTATGTATGTACTAGATGAGCTCGCGGTTACACCCGCATTATTTGAGAGTACTGCTCCGCTCCCGCGCCTCATAGCGTGACACTATACAGCAGTATAGCCTTCCTCGATAAATGAGCTGTCTAACACAAATATAATTATTCAAATCGAACCACTAGTTCCTAAGATTAGCGCGTTCAACTAAACAAACAAAGAAATAAACTCTTCAGCTTTATAATATTAAGTAGGTACTACAGATAATGTAATAAAAGAAACCCACTGTCTATATTTCATACTAGAAGACGCCAGCAGCTGCGCCTGCACATTTTTTTCAAATTTATCTGCTTTGACCGATCCCGTGGGTATTTCGGGAAATCCCATCTTAGTGCACCCCTACGGTCCCCAAGGAACATACATGCCAAATTTCAGCTTTCTGCGCCCAATAGTTTCGGCTGTAGCGTGTCTGTCAGTCAGTCAGTAACGCAAGGATTTTATATATTAAGATGATTTCTAGCACCAGTACTTTAAAGCCCTGCGATGGTACGTCAGAGGACAAGTGATTTAATATAATTATACCAGATAATCTGGTGAATGATTTTTGTCATATTTGGAGTAAAAAAAACCGTGTGGTTGACGGCATAGAATACAAGTGTCACCACCCCCTTCCCGCCATCTTCCCGTGGGTGTCGTAAGAGGCGACTAAGGGATAACACGATACAAATACCATCTTTGCGTAGAGACGGAAAACTCGACATCAAACCCTATACGACTGCCTCGTTGGTCTCGCGGCATAAATGTGCGCGTGGGATCGGGAGGTCCCGGGTTCGATTCCTGGGTCGGGCAGTGTTATTGGGTTTTTCTGTCACGAAATTCTCAGTAGCCGCACGGAGTCTGGAAATGTGCCCGGTACGGCAATAGGCTCGCCCCTTATTACGTGGGACTAAAGTATATCTGGCGAAAAGTGGGTGTAGAAATACACCTCTGCCTACCCCTTCGGGGATAAAAGGCGTGACGTTATGTATGTATGTATGTTGGAGTAAAAAATACTTATCTTTTTAGGCAAAATTATAAAAAAGATATTGCCAAAAACTTGCATGATAAAAAATAATAATATCGTTTTGGCAACGCTCTATATAAAACGTTGCGACATACCTACCAGATTTGTAAACTTTAAAGATGATGATGATGACATATGTTTTTCTTGTCCACAGCACGATGTCAGGAGGCACAGTATCCACAGACATGGAATCTCTACCAGACCGCATCGCGGAGACCTTCACAGGGATGAAGGTCCTCATCACTGGAGGAACTGGCTTCATGGGGAAGGTCCTCGTGGAGAAACTCCTGAGGTTAGTTGCAGAGCTTCTTGTTACATAACAAAAAACATCGTGAGGAAACCTGCATGTCTGAGAGTTCTCCATTATGTTCTTGAAAGATATGTGAAGTTTGCCAACCCGCGCTTGGCCAGCGTGGTGGACAATGGCCTTACCCTTCTCATAGTGAGAAGAAGCCCGTGCCCAGCAGTGGGACAGTGTATATACAGGCCTGATGATGATGAAAGCCTTTCGCAGTCTACTGCTAGATATAGGCCTCTCCTAATTTTCGTCACAATAACATTGAAAGTAGACGTAACAGTACCCAAACTCTTCCGTTTCGTTCGGTGAGTGAGAGTGCCGGAGACCCATCCCCTATTCCTTCCCCCTTATCCCACTACTCCTCCTATCCCTTTTCCCAACCCCAAGGGGCGGCAACGCACATGTGACTCCTCTGGTGTTGCTTGTGTCCATGGGCGACGGCTACTGCTTACCATCAGGCGATCCGTCTGTTCGTTTGCCGCCTTTTACCATAAAAAAAAATTGACATTATATACCATGTCGACATCAAGTTCCCCGTCTCTCTTTAATTTGCTTCGTCTCTTTCTTCTATTGGTCCAAGAGCTGGCATCCACGTTGCTTCAAATATATTTTTTCAAACAAAACAAAATTCTCATAATTTGCTATAGCACCGCTACTCGCCAGCCAGGTCTGCAGTTCCGTGTTGGGGTATGAGGCAAGTTTTCAGCATGCCTCAAATACCTACCCAAAATCGATGCCAGACAGATCTCCTACTATAGCCGGGGTCGGTCCTGGCTATAGTAGGAGATCTGTCTGGCATCCATCGGTGTTGGTGCACATTGTTATTTTGTTTTAATTGGGAGAAGCCTACGACCACTATATGCAAAAGACTGCATAATGACGGTGACTACCGTCTGACCTCCGTTACCAAAAGGACAAAAGGATAGCGAAATTCCATGTCTTGAACCAATTTTAGAACATCATAGTATTATGTCTTAAATTCTTAATGATATTCAGCGGACTCTAGATTCCTAAAAGATTGTCTCGGATCGAAACCAGGGACAACGTTTATCAATGTTGTTATCTTAATGATATTAATGCATACGGGGTTACGTATCATATTTTCAAGGCATAACATTGCAAAGCATACATTTATTTACGTAAAATCTTATTACCAAACCAATAAACTCATTATGACTAGTAAAATTATGCGTATTAAAATTATGTCAAAATCAAATAACGCCGAGCGAATTACAATTACCTATGTCAAAATCTATTGAAGATATGATGATATATAATATTAATTTTCCAGAAAATGTCCAGACATCGGCCAGATCTACCTGCTAGTCAGATCTAAGAAGGGAAAGAACCCAAGACAGAGGCTGGAAGAAATATTCAGTGGAGCTGTAAGTAGCTAAGTCACATGTTTACTATAGAAATGTTTGAAATAGACAGCGCCAGTCTGGTGGAGATTCTAACATACTGCAATGGAAGGAGTCTCGCCATCAAACATGGAGAGTTCTCCATTATCATCATCAGGCTATCGAAGTCCACTGCTGTATATAGGGCATAAGCCTCACCAAAGGCACGCAACTGATCCCAAGATGACAAGGTAATTCCGATTTTCATCCGAATTACCTTGGTTCTCGGTGAGAGTTCTCCATAATGTTCTCGAAAGACAAATGAAGTCTGCCAAACAGTCACGATTACTTTAGTCATCATCATCCTCCTAGCGTTATCCCAGTTTGAACCCGGGGTCCGCTTTCTAGTCTAACCGGATTTGGCTGAATATTAGCTTTTCCACGGAGCGACTGCCTGTCTGACTTCCGCAACCCGAAGTGATAGCGATATTCCATGGTTTAGACTAGTGTCAGTTTATTTTAGAGGTACTGACGCCCTATAACGACTGTCAAAGATCTTCATGACAACCGGGACCGACGGCTTAACGTGATCTCCGAGGCACGAGACAAGCGATAATTAACAATTCAATACGCACATAACTTCGAAAAGTCAGTGGTGCGCGCCGTGGATTCGAACCCGATACCCTCTGCATGGCAGTCTGTTGATATCTCCACTAGGCTATCGCTGCCTTAGATTACTTTAGTAATGTCTCAAATACCCAGTGCCATGCCAATCTAGAGGAGAGCTTAACAGACCGCTACGTAGAGGGTCTCAGGTTCGAACCCACGGCATGCAAAGCTGACCTTTCAAAGTTTAGGTCGTTTGCGATGAAGAAAAATATATGGAGGAAACCTGCATGAGGGTTCTCCATAATGTACTCGAAAGACATGTGAAGTCTGCCAACCCGCACTTGGCCAGCGTGGTGGACGATGACAGTCGAAGTAACGTGGGCAACAGCTTCTTATACAGGCTGTCACAAGACCCATCACCAAGCCGAAGTCTACTCGTTTTGGACATCATGCCAAGTCATACCATGCAAAAATAAAACCTGGGAAATGACTTTTTTTAAGAATTCACTTTTTTCAAGCCGCTATAAAAATGCGCGCGTGCATATTTCGAAACACCTACTAATCCATGGGTGCATAGGACATCTATAGAACAGGTTGGCGGGGTAAATGCACCGATTTTGTACTTAATTACAAAAATTTATACATACATACATACATATCGTCACGCCTTTTATCCCCGAAGGGGTAGGCAGAGGTGTATTTCTACACCCACTTTTCGCCAGATATACTTTAGTCCCACGTAATAAGGGGCGAGCCTATTGCCGTACCGGGCACATTTCCAGACTCCGTGCTGCTACTGAGAATTTCGTGACAGAAAAACCCAATAACACTGCCCGACCCAGGAATCGAACCCGGGACCTCCCGATCCCACGCGCACATTTATGCCGCGAGACCAACGAGGCAGTCGTATAGGGTTTGATGTCGAGTTTTCCGTCTCTACGCAAAGATGGTATTTGCATCGTGTTATCCCTTAGTCGCCTCTTACGACACCCACGGGAAGATAGGGGGTGGTGACACTTGTATTCTATGCCGTCAACCACACGGCTCAAAAATTTATATAGTAACTTTTTGCCTCATTATCTCCTGAACCAGTAATTTCCCAGGTATGATGCCGAAGCAAAAACTGTTCATAATGATTGGTACAATATGGAGTTTCAGTTTTCGTTAAGGGTCTTTTTACACCCTTATATAATTTACATCCCAACTGCGTGGTTGGCGTAGTGGTTTAAGCGGCCGCCTCGCCGCTTGACACTGCGTGGAGTGTCCTGGGTTCGATCACCACACGAGACAACACATTGTGAGATTCATAAATTGCTGTTTCGAGTTTGGGTGTTAATTGTGTTGTCCCCCGCGACACAGGATTCGTCTTTTTAAAAAGAAACGCACACTATTTACTTTCTTTGACCTCTCTAAAGTTCTAATGGTCAGACCATTCGGTCAGAAAAAAATCTTGTTTATAATTTGTCCACTGCTGGACATAGTCCTGTTCTCACTAACCGATGAATTCAATATTCGACCCATCCATTTTTTTAAATTTTAGATTTGTTTTTGACATAAGCTTCTTACAAAATATGTCAAACACGAATCTCGAATCTCAAAATCCATGTATGGATCGAATATTGAAACCGGCTGTAAGAGAAGAGGTCATAGTCCACAAATTAGATTTAGCAGTTTTTTCTGCCAAATCTAATTTGACTAGCTTGAAATATAATTTTTATTTTTCCTTACTCAAATTAAATTTTGGCTGGCAGAAAGATTCAAATTATACTTTTTACTTAAACATATTGTGAATAAATGACTGTGAATACAATGATACATTCTTCAATTCGATGATTCATCCTTCAATTCAATCAATAGTGAATACATCTGACACTTGGGTCAATGACACGGGATTCGCGATTGCTAACAATTACTAACAAATTCAATTGCATTGCCCCATTCATAGTTCAGTTATTACAATGAGCCACCCTTGACTTCGATTGCAACAAACAGTCTAATATACGTATTGATATAGATGGACTAGCTAAGCCCGCGGCTCCGCCCGCGTTTATAACGCACCTAAACCTTCCTCAGATATCACACTACATATTGGAGAAAACTAATGTTTGAGTTTCTGTCAAAATCATTTATTCATTTAGGCAACAAAGTGATGTATATGAACGTCAAAAATTAAAGTTAATTACTAGATGATTCTACATTTACATTTACTGCCACGTTCGCAATGCAATAGGTAGAACCACGAGAAATAGATAAGTAATTATACAAGGTGTCACAAGACCCATCACCAAGCCGAAATCTACTCGTTGTGAACATCATGCCAAGTCATACTAACCAAAAATAATACCTGGGAAACGATATTTTTTGTAAGTTTTCACATTTTTTAAACCGCAATTAAAAGCGCGCGCGTGCAATTCTCGAAATACCTACTTATCCATGGGGTCATATAGGACATCTAATTCATCTAAAGAACATATTGGCAGGGTAAATGCATCGATTTTGTACCTAATTAGAAAAATTCCATACTAACTTTGAGCCTCAATATCTCCAAAACCAGTAATTTCCCAGGTATGGTGCCGAAGTAAAAAATGTTCGTAGTGATTGGTACAACATGGGATTTCAGTTTTCGTTATGGGTCTTTTTACAACCTGTATATAATTAGATGAACCCGCGCACACACCCGCGTTATTTAAGGCTACTGCTCCGCTCCCTAAGCTCATAGCGTGATGTTATATAGCCTAAAGTCTTCCTCAATAAATGGACTATCTAACACTGAAAGATTTTTCAAATCGGACGGGTAGTTCCTGAGATTAGCGCGTTCAAGCAAACAAACAAACAAACTCTTCAGCTTTATTTCTTTATAGGGGGTATTAGATTAGATTAATAAATATATATTGATTATTGGGCCATTTTTCCGCCTCCCCAGGCAGGCCTCTCTCACTTCCATACAAGTGACGTAAAATCCCCGAGATATTTACCTACTACTACTTCTGTTTGTATTGCGTATACCGTTCATAGTACAATAACTGTCTGCCGTCTCACTTCAATCTGGTAGGGCTGTCAGAGGTACTACTTTATACCTTACGGTATTAACAGTTTACTTTTGTTTCGCGGATGCGTGCGTTGCGTGTGCGACAAGTCGAGCGAGTGCCAGCCTATTGAGACTAGTCCGGTGACCGGACGCTTGCGTTTATCATACCTAAACTCGAAAGTGAAATTTCTGTACCGTAAGGTACTAATTATATATTCTGTGCCCCTACTACCTCTTGTGCTTGGGTACCGCTAGTACAGCGCAAATTACGGCGCTGCCTCAGCCTAGCAGTGCTATCAGTTAGTCTTCTCACTAGTCTATCGCGGATATTCCAAACATCATCATTATCGGCCCTGTATATAAACTGTCCCACTGCTGGGCATGGGCCTCTTCTCTCTATGAGAAGGGTAAGGCCATAATCCACCACGCTGGCCAAGTGCGCTTTGGCAGACTTCACATGTCTTTCGAGAAAACTATGGAGAACTCTCAGACATGCAGGTTTCCTCACGATGTTTTCCTTCACCGTTTAGAAACACTGCTTAGCAGTCCGTCGACTTCTCCATTGGTCTCATCATCATCAGCCCCTAACAGTCCACTGCTGGACTAGGCCTCTCCTTTGAAAGGAGGAATTGGCCTACTATACCACGCTGGCCAAACGGGTTAGTAGAGGGTTTGTATCAAGTTTTCCTTCTCTTACAGTGCTGTTCTCTGCATAATATGCTCCCTCTGTCGGCTCTTACGACACCCATGGGATGATATGGGGTGGTGACATTCCGTATTCTTAATCCGTCACCTCTCTCCAGACCTCCATTGGTCTATCGCGATCATATTTCTAACATATTCGCGATATTCAGGTTAATGTTAATAAGTTGAGTAAAAAGGATGCGAATGAAATATTCGCGTTCATGCCTCACCGCTTCATGTTGCAATATTATTTTGTAAGCGCCATGACTCAAGACCTGCCTTTGTTTATATGCCAGAATAACGTTACAGGAAAATATCGCTTAAAGTAGAAGCGTTTAGGTGGAAATTGCTGTGGAGTTTAGCTCGTATCTTGCAAATTATTGCAGTGACATTCCTAAGGAGAATCAATGGCAGTAATAAAGTACTTAGAAGCTTTAAATACTTAGTAGGAAATGTAGTTACAGCGTTATTTTGATAGGAATTTGATTGCACGAATGGTGTAGTTGTTTTTGTGGTCGCCTCGCCTTTTAGTACTGCGTTGAATGTCGTGGTTTCGATCCTAAAGCCAGGATCAAACCAACGCGTTCAGCTTGCGTCCGCGGTGGCGTGCGCGGTGGCGATCAGATGTTGTGTACGAACTTATAGCGCGGTGTTCACATCTACGCGTCCTCGGATTGCACGCGGCGTCCGGTGCAGCGTCTGCACGCGGCGGTGGCGATCAGATCGCGCTTGTTGCGTTAGGACGCTGCACGCAGCTATTATTTGTTGAGGAAACTGTGAAACTTTTTGTAGATTTTAGGTATGGTGGAAACGGAAGAAATTATAAATTAATTCCACAAATACCCATTGTTGTATGATACGTCTCATTCTGATAAGGCGTTATCGAATGATGGTAGGTATTTACTTCACTGGCACTGTATAATTATCATACCCACCTCAAGTTCACTTCTTGTTCCTCTTCGTCTTCAATAATAGCAGACAGAAGTAAAACTTCTTCAATTTCACTATCTGTATCAGACAGCATTTTAGTGACGCGACTACAGCCTGGTGAACGCCTGAACGAACGCGACAGTGTGCACAACTTTTGCACGCGCAATAATCGCCACCGCGCACGCCACCGCGGACGCGAGCTGAACGCGTTGGTTTGATCCTGGCTTAAGAGATAACACGTTATTTGATCTATTTTGTTTTCTTTGCGTCAGTTGCTTGAATGTTTTTAAAGTCTTCTGCGACATAGAATTTATTCCTAGTTTTGAAAACAATCCGAAGAACTTGGTAGGTCCTCGTCTTTACGTAAAAAAGCAAAACAATTTCCGAAGTTCCGTACAAAAATAAACGAATTTCAAGTGTTTTATTAGTGCGTATTTCTATACATATAAATAAAATTGGAGTGTCTGTTTGTAATATTAAAATAACCGCTTTTTACTAAATGCATATGGATGTATACACGATAGGTACATATAACGAAATGAAATTTTAAAATGTTTGTCTGTCTGTCTGTCTGTTTGTTCTCGCTAATCTCTAGAACGACTGGACCGATTTTGACGTGACGTTCACTGGCGGATAGCTGATGTACCAAGGAGTAACTTAGGCTACAAATTAACCGTGTACGCGAAGTAGTTCCCTCAGGACGCGGGTGAAACTGCGAGAAACAGCTATAGCCAATAAAATTTTGGTGTCAGAAGTTTCAGGCGACCCGAAGGCCTCCGACATGATCTAAAGATTCTTGTTCTGTAACAAGAACTGATACCGACAGCCTTCATAAGCAAATACGTACTATACTTCCTAACACTCTGATGCTACGCACGGTCACCCATCCAAATTTTGACCTGTGCAATCGTTGCTTAACTTTGCGAGCTATGTCTCGCTATAAGTGCTACATGACAACGAGGCGACCGCGCCATTTAAAAAAAAAATATAATTACGAGTATATGTATCTTTATCCATTATCTAGTACCCATAGTACAAGCTCTGTTCGGTTTGGAACTAGATGGTGATGTGTGAGTGTGGTAGAATATTATATTACTAGAGGATGCCCGCGGTTACACCCGCGTTATTTAAGGCTACTGCTCTGCTCCCGTCGCTCATAGCGTGATGTTATATAGCATATAGCCTTCCTCGATAAATGGGCTATCTAACACTGAAAGAAGTT
Source organism: Euclidia mi (assembly GCA_944739405.2). NCBI lineage: Eukaryota > Metazoa > Arthropoda > Insecta > Lepidoptera > Erebidae > Euclidia > Euclidia mi. The sequence goes on from OX123211.2 coordinate 12,155,702, forward strand.
TTCAAATCGGACCAGTAGTTCCTGAGATTAGCACGTTCAACCAAACAAACTCTTCTGCTTTATAAATTACTACTAGATGAGCCCGCGGTTACACCCGCGTTATTTAAGGCTACTGCTCCGCTCCCGTCGCTCATAGCGTGATGTTATATAGCCTATAGCCTTCCTCGATAAATGGGCTATTTAGCAGTAAAATAATTTTTCAAATCGAACCAGTAGTTCCTGAGATTAGCGCGTTCAACCAAACAAACAAACTCTTCAGCTTTATATATTAGTATAAGATATTATATATGCAGACAATCTAACATGTCGCATAATATAAGCCAAGTAGCAAATATTTCCAAACAATGTTAAGATGACATTACCGTACGCAATGCCCTATTGCTTCAGTAAAAGTACTTCACACTCAAACAGCTATTGCCTAAGTCCGTTGAGAATCGGTCTAGCAGTTTCCGAGATTACCGCTGACGTACCAACACACGTTTCCTTTTAAGACTATGTTGACGTTGACAAGTTGGTTTTGAGCTCAAGGTTGGCTATCGTAATGCAATGTAATGTTTGCGGTTCGTTGGCTCTGTGGCGTAATGTTGCGGTTAAGTTTGCTTTGATGTCCTAAGTTTGATGCCTGATTGTTTAACTTTGTTATGTATGTTTTATGTGAGAAGAGGCACGTGCAGCAGTGTGACAAACTGTACAGGGCAGATGTTTTTTGTAGGACTGAACTGGTTAGACTTATAGTCTTTATCTTCCTAGAGCGTTATCCCGTGTACATACAAGACGTTTCGTCTTGAAGCCCGGTAATCGCTTACTAGTTATACCAGATATGCAGAAAGCCGGGACCGACTTTCCAGGGTACCTACAGGTCAAGCGATTATAAGCACATTACTTAAAAAAGTCAGTAGTGCGCGCCATGTTAGGTTTCTTCAGTGTACACTCCTGCTAATGTTATTTTGTCAGGAGTCTAAAACAATAAGCAAAGATGGAAGAAAATGAAACGCAAAGAAAGACTCAAAAAGAAGGTTGCCTGGTAGAAATCGCTTTCAGCGATAAGGCCGCCCTTTGAACTCTACTTAAGTTATAACATACATACATACATAGACTCACGCCTGTTTCCCCGAAGGGGTAGGCAGAGGCATATTAAACGCCCACTTTTCGCCAGTGTTTTGATCCCACGTAATAGGTGGCGAGCCTATTGCCGCTTATCGGGATATTTGGTTTGCCAGAGCCTCGTCCGTTGGTCGCCAGGTGCACCACTTGCAGGTGAGGTTGGCTTGGGACCCTAAGTTCTTGGTGGGAACCCTATGCACCCTTAATTATTACCAGTATTCAATCAGTGGACATCAAACACATCCAGATTCGCAACAACCATTTTTGGATCACGACATCATCATCTATCATCACTTAAGTTATAAGATTTCTAATAATGTTTTTTAATTTGTACAATAAAGTGTAAATAAATAAATAAATTAAGACTCTGAGTTTATTGTCTTCGGTTGTTTGTGGACTGGTTGTTTCTTCTCAAGAAGTAATTTAGCTAGGAAAAGCCAGCATCTTCTAGAATAGTGTTTTGACATTTATGAGAGCTGTATACAACCAAAATGCAGAACTAGTCTTTGAGTTTTTCAAATGTAGGCTATGTATGTACATACGGGCTTGGAAAGAGCAAGTAGATCTCTTTAATGCGGGGTCCACTAAACGTATTGGCGACTGAGCTTGTATTATGCGTTACTCCAGGTTAGAGCAAATTAAATATATTATACTAAGGCTTTGACTGCCTCCGTGGCCCAGTGGATAGCGTATGCGACTGCTGATCGGAGGTCCCGGGCTCGATTCCCGAGCCGGGCAAAAGTATTACTATTTTTTTCCGAATTCTCAGTAGCAGCACGGAGTCTGGCAATGTGCCCGGTTACGGCAATAGGCTCGCTCCCTATTACGTGGGACTTGAAAATTCACGGCGAAATGTGGGTGTAATATTACACCTCTGCCTACCCCTTCGGGGATACAGGCGTGAGTCTATAACTAAAAATATATTATACTTAGGCAAAGTTTCACTCATCACTACACTCATCATAGACTAGTTTCCGTTAAATTAATTCGTTAGATAGGCAACACATTTATATTTCGTTCTCAACTTGAATTTACCTGGAAGATAAACCCTTCACAGAAGTGGTTAAACTGTGCCTTAGTTTTTTAAGTAAGTAGTAAATAAGTATATGAATTCAAAAAATATCCTGTGAAGAGAAACGTCTCTTAGACCTTGACGTAAAACGCCAAATACGTAAGGATAGACCTAAAATCTCCTAAGCCTACGCCTACAATGCCGTAGGCCACCTATTCTACCATTCCTGTAACCGGATTTATAAGAATAATATAAGTTTGGGCTTTATAGGAATTTAAACTTACGTGGTCATTTAAACTTATTTTAAATTGTCTTTCGGGATGGCGTAGCGATGGGCAGCCCGGTAGCTCCAGTGGTAGCCAAACTATGGATGGAACATTTCGAAAACCAAGCCATTGCTACTGCCCCATTAAGTGTAAAAATTTGGAAACGGTACGTGGACGACATTTTCTGTGTTACGGAAGGCGATGAAGAGAATGTTCATCGGTACTTGGCACATTTAAACAGCATCCACAGTAAAATGGGTTTTACTTATGAAATCGAAAAGGATAGAAGAATGGCATTCCTCGACGTTATGATTGGCGTACGAGAGGACGGTTCCCTGAGCCACTCCGTATACAGGAAACCAACGCACACAGATCGCTATCTACACGCCGACTCACATCATCACCCACGTGTTGACTGAATTCCGTTATAACGTCGCTTACCGACCGGGCATACAGCTTGTGAGACGAGGAACATTTAGATAAGGAACTTTCACATATAAGCGACGTTCTACACAAGAACGGGTACAGTAGGCGAATCAGACCACCCAGACATACTAAGAAACACCTGGACTTCAAGGTTGAACGACACCCAGCGTACTTGCCGTACGTCAAAGGAGTGACAGATAAGATCGCCAATATCCTTAAGAAGGTCTCAGTTAAAACTATCTTCACTCCTTTTAAGAAACTGTCGCAATATATAAGATCGCCGAAAGACAGTCTTCCCTTAGAAAAGCCAGGTGTATACAAAATTGACTGCAGCTGTGGGAGTTCCTATATAGAACAGACTAAACGCACCATCTCTTGCCGGATAAAGGAACACATAAGGGCAGTCAAAAATAATGAACCACACAAGTCAGCCATAGCTCAACATCTCTTAGACTCGGGTACCGACCACTGGATTGAGTTACACAACCCTCAGGTGCTTTCGACAGAACGCCACTACATACCCCGAATGGTTAGGGAAGCTATTGAAATTAAAAAGTTCAGAAATTTCAGAGTTCAAAAATTAAATAGAGAGGATGGGTTTCAACTGTCGAGTATCTGGCATCCAGTGGTACGTCTATGTAAAACCCGTGAAAATAAAAAAGTCAAACCGCGAGCTGACGTAGTGAGTGTAGTATGTCGTGATTGGGTACAGTGCGATAGTGAAAACAGTGGCAGTGGTGTTGTACGCAAAAAACGAGTAAGAAAGCGGGTAGACCGTTATACTTGCTCGTAATATTCATCCACCCGCAATACCCTCAGTACATCCGTGAACATGGCGCTTGCAACAGTGCCGAAATATCCGTTACTCCAAACAAAGGTACGTGGTATAAACCCCGAAAGACAATTTAAAATAAGTTTGGGCTTGTGAGCCATAATAGAGCACATGCTCTAATTTAAAAAGATTTTCCTTCGGTCGCCGTTATCGAAATCGATAAGACTATATATAAAGACTGCACGGGTACTGCGCCGCGTGTCGTGGGTTCGATTCCCAGACGAGATAACACTTTGTGTGATCTACAAATTGTTCATACAATATTATTTAGCGGGTCTTAGTCGCGATAATTTATTTATTTCAAGGCATAAATACCTCTGTTATTCTCCTACGTTTCTACCGGCTTGTAACGGTTGTGGTCGCGGAGGGACTGATGTCAGCTCAGCGCCGTCCTTGTGAAGCGCGGGTTTCGGCAGCTACCCTCACTTGTTTTGTATTTTGATATTTTGAGTTCTATCCGCACTGTCGGTACTTCGACACACTACACTTATGACGTCTACACACTGATGAGTTGTGTTACTGCGGCGTTGTTTGCATTTGTTGATAACTGGGTTCCAAGTGGTCGATAGTCTGTATCCGTCCTCCCGGTTGAAATTTCTATGTCTTTTCATTTCAACCGCTTCACGTACTATCCTGGAGTAATAGTGGCGATCGGTGGATAAGACTTGTGGTTGATGTAATTCTATCCAGTGGTTTGGTCCAGATTCCAGCAAATGCTCAGCTATGGCAGATTTATTAATTTGTCGATTTTTGACAGCTGGCATTCTTTGGCAGCAGCAGACCACAAACGTAGGAGAATAACAGAGGTATTTATGCCTTGAAATAAATAAATTATCGCGACTAAGACCCGCTAAATAATATTGTATGATGTTTACAAATCGCGAAAGTTTAAAATCGATTACTACAAATTGCTGTCTCGAGTCGGTCTTTGTGTCCGTTGATTGAATGTTTGTAAAGTTCCCCGCGACACAGGAATTTATTCCTAGTGCGGGAGTAGTCTTATAAAAAAAAAAAAGAAAAAGAAACAGCAATCCAGATTTTAAAAGTGCGTTTCTTTCCAGCTGTTCGAAAAACTCCGCACGATGCGGGGTGGCATCGAGCCTCTCATGGAGAAGATGAGTATCATCTGCGGAGATGTCGGAGAACCGGACCTCGCTCTGAGTGCCGCTGACAGGACTCTCATCAATGAACAGATACACATTATTGTACACGCTGCTGCTACTATCAGGTAAGAAAGTACTAAAGGGCCTTTTACAAATTACGTCTCATAATAGGGTAGGATGACATGGAGAATATGGATGACGAAAGACTGACAAAGAAGATATATAAGGTAAATGTGAATAAAACAGGATGATGTGAAAGAACTAGGCGGACGTACTCTGACCAGATTGGAGACATCCTAAAAAGGGGACAGGTCAGAAGTACCCTAAACAATGAAGCAAGAGAGATATGTCAGGATCGTTGCAAATGGCGTTGCGTAGTCTCTGCCTACCCCGTCTGGGGGCAGAGATGTATGTAATAGGGTAGAGGATCAACGACGTGTTTATGAAGAATGAGGTGAAGACGATCGGGACCTTCTGTGCTAAGGATGGGAGAGGGGTCAAAGAATCACGAAAAACTCCGCACGATGCGCGGTGGCATCGAGCCTCTAATGGAGAAGATGACTATAATCTGCGGAGATGTCGGAGAGCCAGACCTCGCTCTGAGTGCCGCTGACAGGACTCTCATTAATGAACAGATACATATTATTGTACACGCTGCTGCTACTATCAGATAAGAATGACCATCGTCCTAGCGTTATCCCAGTTTCGACCTGAGGTCCGCGTACTAATCTAGCCAGGTTTGGCTGAATATTAGCTTTTCCACAGAGCGCCTGTCTGATCTCCACAACCCGAAGGGATAGCTATATTCTATGGTTTAGAATATTCAAGGGTAATGAATCCCTATAAAGACTCTTAACAGCGGTGTGTTTTTGCCGTAAGAAAATATTTGGATATGGCGCAATTTTGACTCCTACACGTATGGGACAAAAATACTATATAAAAGCACTGTATTCACCTCCGTGACGGAATACGAACAATTCAAACAAGGCACCCAGTATCTATACACATAAATATAATTGAATTGTCTATTTGTAATATTAAAATAACCGCTTTATACTAAATGCATATGTATGTATACACGGTATAAATAACGAAATGATAATTTTTGTCTGTCTGTCTGTCTCACTCAGGACGCGGGTGAACCGCGGGAAACAGCTTTAAGTAATAAGTATTTAATATAATATAAGCTAACTGGTAACCGTAGTAGGTACCGGCTCTTTCTAGGAGACAGATGAGCGAGAGAATTCATAGGATATTCATTCATAGGACAATATAGTATATGGCTTCGAATTGGTCGGCCGGGAAACGTGTTGTTGCCATTGAGCAGAAATAACAAACTGCCATTACAATAATGAAGTATTATAGACTTGTTATGTATTTCTTAGGCTTTATTTTGTTTTAGGTTATGTTTTCTTTAATCATAACATTTCTGGTGTGTGCTATTCGTGGAAAAAATAATGTTACTTTTATCCTTTTTATAGAGCAAGCATTGTACCTACCAAAGTTGTACAATATATAAACTGTCTGTTTGTCTGCAGGTTCGACGAAGAGCTAAAGAAAGCTGTTCTGCTGAACGTAAGAGGCACCAAGCTGATGGTGGAATTGGCCAAAGAGTGCAAAGTTTTAAAGGTTAGTCATACACTTCTTAGGAACGACTCCCGCGCTAGGAATGAACTGTGTCGCGGTGAACTTTACGAACATTCTAGCAAAAAATACAAATAACACTGAGGCTAAAAACCACAATTTGTGGAGATGATACAAATTTCTGCAAAAGTGTCATCTAAAATTTGTTGTTAGAAGCCCGGCTGTTCTGTGTCCGTTGGTAAAGGTGGATCCGGGCTCGGGGCTAAGGGATTCAGGCTTTCTAAAAAGCATTATTATTAGTGCTCTAATGCTCGTAGGGTAATTAAATAAAGAACCTGGCCAAGTGCATCGAGCCACGCACAATATAGTGTAGAAGCCCTTACCTAGTGTCCTAAGGATAAAATGACTTGATAGCAAAATTTATTTGTTTACTTGCAAATGTAAGTTTTACTTATTCAACTATTACTCGTCAATCGTACATTAGTTTCCACACACGTAAATGCTGTGGTTGAGAACGTAGAGAGGCAGGGAGTGCTTTGCAATGAATGGTTCTTGCTAAATATTTCACAATCGCATCACTGAGAGAAAAATAAATGTGACTTTTCTTCCAGCTATTCATCCACATCTCGACTTCCTACTGCCACCTGCACGAGAAACTCTTGGAAGAGAAGGCGTATCCCCCGCCCGCGGACCCTCACCAGATCATTCAGACTATGGAGTGGATGGATGATGCGATGGTTGCGGCTATGACTCCCAAGTAAGTACATTATCAACTCATCATCATCATCGTCCTAGCGTTATCCCAGTTGCATCCAAGACTTCTCGCCTCCGCAACCCAAAGGGATTGCGATATTCCATGGTGTAGACTAGTGCCAATTTATTCAGAGGTACTAAGTTCCAATAATCAGGGCCGAACCGTCCCTATGTGCAATGTGCGCGGCGCACACAGGCGCCAGGGTGACAGGGGCGCCGCTCATTTTCGAAAAACACACGCATGCGCACAGGCGCCACAGTGGCGTAGGGAGTGCCACCCATCCAAAAAACGACATCGAGAGTTAGGCCGGAATTGTTAGGCATCGACAAAAAAAAAGGTCATCCGCCAACTTCCGGGTGCCACCCAAGCTAGCCCAAGCCACTGCACAGGCGCTTCATAGATTTCGCACACAGGCGCTGGATTGGGTCGGAACGGCCCTGCCAATAATGACTGTCAAAGATCTTCATCATAGCCGAGGCCAATAGTTTACGTTACATTAACGTGCTCTGCTCGCGGTCCATGGACTAGTCTCCAGTCTAGTATCCAGATGTGGCAGTATGTTGCTGTTCCTCAGAATAACTGCCATCTGACCTTCGGCAAGTGCGTGACGATTTCTCACCACCTTAGGGTCTGCGGTCGACGAGGCAAAAGAACAATCTTTTTCAAAAAACGTCCTGCAATGCGTCAGCCGTCGTTGGTTTTTTCATTAACAATTTTGATAAGCCATCCGTGATTTGGAAAATTACAAATATTACTCTCCATATGGTGCACCTACAACGCTGTTAGTTTTGTTGGGCAGCATTTTGAAACACGGCAATATTCGATTACATTTATTAATAACCTATGGAGATACCTCGACTGGTTTGTTATAGAATATTGTGCTGATACCTATTCTAAATAGTTGCTCAACCACAATGAACTCCGGTGAAGATGCACCATTAGTAATAGCAACTTCTTACTAATATTCTCTTAATGTTGTTAAAATTACTTAACATCTGTTTGATTATTCCAGACTACTGGACAAGCTGCCGAATTCATACGCGTTCACCAAAGCTTTAGGTGAAGCGCTCGTTGTAGAAGCTATGGAACACATCCCGGCCATGGTCCTGCGTCCTTCTATTGGTGAGTAAATTGTACACAAACTAGTCATCCTCCTCGCGTTATCCCAGTTTCAACCCGGGCTCCGCTTACTAGTCTAGACAGACAGACTTTTCCACAGAGCGACTGCCTGTCTGACCTCCGCAACCCGAAGGGATAGCGACTAGCGTCAGTTATTGACAAGGTACTGACGCCCTATAACGACTGTCTAAAGATCTTCATGACAACCGGGACCGACGGCTCAACGTGCTCTCCGAGGCACGGGACAAGCGATAATTTACAATGCAATACGCACATAACTCCGAATAGTCATTGGTGCGCGCCATGGATTCGAACCCGATACCCTCTGCATGGCAGTCTGTTGGTATCTCCACTAGGCTATCGCTGCCTTAAATTGTACACAAATTAATAAATAATATTATATTTTCCACCTTTCTCTTAATCCTTTTCTTATCACTGACACCTTTTCAATTCCTTCTCCCACATCCACCTTCTTCTTCTTAGTACGCTGCCTCTTAATGTCTTTCTCTCCCTCCACTTCCTTCTTCCACACATCCTTCAATCTTCTTAATCCTCTTTATCTTACACAGTCTGCTTGCTTTACCTCTTCGCAATCCTCTAAATAATTTTCCTTTTATTTCCTCCCTCTCTTTATACCCTGTCGTAGATTCTCGTCTCCTTATAACTAAAGGTTGTGGCTTTTGAGCGTCGTCCGATTTTTTTATGAATTTTGTTGTATACATGCACCAAAATTACTGAAATCTTTAATACTTAGTCTTTGTCTGATTGCACTAATATTATCTGTTCCAGTGATTCCTATCTGGCAAGAACCTGTCCCCGGCTGGACAGATAACATCAACGGACCAGTTGGTCTACTCATTGGTAAGTCTTTTGGACACAAGTATTTGTACTTAGCAATAAAAGTAAATCAACGAAACTAAAAGTTACTTAATTATTTCAATGTCACAAGTATCGAAAGCCAGGCAATTCTCGCTGCGTCACCTACGTTGTAGTCAAACAAAGAACAAGAAAGATTATAATTTTTTTTTCCTTCTCTCCAAATTTTCTCAAGGACTTCTTGTAATTCACAGGCGCTGGCAAGGGCGTGATCAGAACGATGTATTGCAAGAGCAACAGTTATGCCGACTATCTGCCCGTAGATGTGTTTATCAACGGCATCATGATAGTCACATGGAACTATTTGAAGAACAAGTATTTACTATCTACTTTTAAAGATTGTTTTGATTGTTTTAAAGATTTAGATCCGGCCCTCCCAGTTCAAAATACGTCATATCAATATTTAAACCAATATTTTCTTGGGTTAACAGGTTGAAATTAAAATACAATTTACGGATTTTATCGTGAAATTTTGTTTGACTGACATCACATAACAATTTATTACAGTAATAAATAATGTAGTTTCTAGATCATTCGGTAGTTTATTTCAATGTTTAAACGAGTATCAGAACATTCGAGAGTCATCTCATGACGACGGTCTAAAAATTATATGTCAGATAGGACCGACAGCTATATGTATTATTTTTTTATAGACTCTCGCCTGTATCCCTGAAGGGGTAGGCAGAGGTGTAACATAAAACCCACATTTCGCCATGAATTTTTAGGTCCCACGTAGGTAATAGGGGGCGAACCTATTGCCGTACCGGGCACATCACCAGACTCCGTGCTGATACTGAGAATTCGGAAAAGCCCAGTAACACTTTCGCCCACCCGGGAATCGAACCCGGGACCTCCGACATACCTACTGGACCATGGAGGCAGTCTAGAAGAATATTATTTTTTCTAAAATAATAATTGCGTTGTTTATTTTCAGAGAGACCTCACAGAATATAATAAACTTCACTTCTTCAGCGGAGATCAAAATAACATGGAACGAGCTGATAGAAGCCGGCAAAGCGATTATAATGACCAGAGTGCCTCTCAACGGAGTTGTATGGTAAGTACTTAAGCACTATAGTCATTATCAGCCCTGTTTATAAACTGTCCCACTGCTGGGCACGGGCCTCTTCTCACTATGAGAAGAGTAAGGCCATAGTCCACTACGCTAGCCAAGTGCGGGTTGGCAGACTTCACATGTCTTTCGAGAACATTATGGAGAACTCTCAGACATGCAGGTTTCCACCTGAAATTTTCCTTCACCATTTAGCAAGCTATAATTAATACGCACATAGCTTTGAAAAGTCATTGGTGCGCGCTGTGGATTCGAACCCGAGACCCTCTGCGTAGCAGTCTCTCAGTTTCTCCACTAGGCTATCGCTGCTTGAATGTGGTGGAATATTATTATTTACCTAGAATCTCTCCAAAGAAAGTACAAGTTTTTTTTTATACTCTCACGCCTGTATCCCCGAATGGGTAGGCAGAGGTGTAAATATTACACCCGCATTTCGCCATGAATTTTTAGGTCACACGTAATAGGGGGCGAGCCTATTGCCGTTACCGGGCACATCACCAGACTCCGGGCTGCTACTGAGTATTCGGAAAAACCCAATAACACTTTTGCCTGACCCGGGAATCGAACCCGGGACCTCCGATCAGCAGTCGCATACGCTATGCACTGGACCACGGAGGCAGTATTATAAGTATTTTTTTGATATTGCAGGTACCCAGGCGGTTCAATGAAGCATTCTCGTCTCCATCACAACATTTGCGCACTTTTCTTCCACTGGATTCCGGCTCTTATCATCGATACTTTGCTGTTCTGTCTAGGGTATAAACCCATGTAAGTATCTGACTATTATTATAAATAGCTGGTTCCCGCGGTTTCACCCGCATCCTGAGGGAACTACTTCGCGTACCCGGTTAATTTATACCCTTAGTTACTCCTTGGTACATCAGCTATCCGCCAGTGAAAGTCCCGTCAAAATCGGTCCAGCCGTTCCAGAGATTAGCGAGAACAAACAGACAGACAGACAAAAAGACCGACAGACAGACACACAAAAATTGAAAATATGACATTTATGTATACGTACCGTGTATACATCCATATGGATTAAGTAAAATGCGGTTATTTTAATATCACAAACAGACACTCCAATTTTATTAATGTGTATAGATGAGAAAGGACAATGGCAGATCTCCATACATCGAAATGTCTGAAATTAAATTGAAGCGCACAGTAATAAAAAATATTTCAAAAAAATCGGCAAAAAAGTAACAGAGTCTATAAATGATTCTATTTTCACTCGGGAAAGCCGGAAAAACAAGATATCGGTGTTTTAGTTTTTAATTAAGAATGAACAATGTAGGTACGTTTGTTTTATCAAATGAAATTATGTCAGATTGACATCAAAACGCAGAAGTATTCTGTAGCATCTAACTGTGACAGCGTGGGGGGGGGATTTTTTTTTATGAAACTGTGACAGCCAAAGACAAAAGCAGAGCTGCACATTTTAAATCGATTCTATGTGAAATCGACACAACATTAAAACGATGCTGCGAGTTTTTATTTGATTTAAACGTTGTTTTGCTAATTATATTTTAATAATCGATACGGATCAATAGCACTCACGTCTATTCCTGTCAAACCATTGTCTATAGCAACAATCAAATATTAAAGTAGGTACCTAGTTCGTAATCAATTGGAATGCTTTTTATCATCATAAAATACTCCAGGTTTATCGAGACAAAGTGAAAATATTAAAAATCGTAGAAAAAGAGAACAATTTGTTTGGTTCATATGAAGTTTAAGGTCGCCACAACAAACCCAGACCGAATTCTGCCATTGTTCTTTGTGAGAGATGAATGGATGTATGTATGGATATTTGTTTCTTTTACATAAGAATTCATCATCCTCCTAGCGTCATCCCAGTTTCATCCTGGGGTCCGCTTACTAGTCTAACCGGATTTGGTTGAATATTAGCTTTTCCACAGAGCGACTGCCTGTCTGACCTCCGCAACCCAAAGGGATAGCGATATTTCATTGTTCAGAACAGTTCCAATTTATTTAGAAAGTACTGACACCCTATAACGAATGTCAAAGATCTTCATGACAATCGGGACCGCCGGTTTAACGTGCTCACGGGGAGGAATGGGGCAAGCGAAAAACCTTAAAATATATGTAGATTAAGATATAGATATCCTTATCCTATTTCCAGTCTTTGCCGAGTGCAGCGTCGTATCAACAAAGGTTTCGAAGTTTTCGAGTACTATACAAACAACCAGTGGGACTTCAAGTCAGACATCGCACAGTCTCTCAGACCTAAGCTGAACGCGCGAGAGAAGGTCGATTATAAAGTTGATGCTGTTGGTAAGTAACATATTTATACTTATTAAAGCTTGTAAGCGACTGCTACGCCGAAGGTCGCGGGTTCGATTCCCGCTCAAGTCAAACATTTGTGTGCATGAACATGGATGTTTGTCTTGGTCTGTGTGTTTCTATGTATAATATGTATGTATTTACAAAAAGCGGCGGTAGCCCAGTGGTGTACGTAACGGACTGCCGAGACGATGGTCTCGGGTTCGATCCCCAGTTACCCCGGGCACACACCTCTGACTTTTCGAAGTTATGTGTGCATTCGAAATAAAAAATGTTAATTATCGCTCGCTTGACAATGTGCCCGGTAGATGGCAATAGGCTCGCCCCCTATTACATTGGGACCGAAACATAACTGGCGAAGTGTGGGTGTTTAATACACCTCTGCCTACCCCTTCGGGGATAAAAGGCGTGAAGTTATGTTATGTTATGTATTTACAAAAAAAAATGTATATAAGTATGTATGTATGTAAAGAGCGGCGGTAGCCCAGTGGTGTACGTAACGGACTGCCGAGACGATGGTCTCGGGTTCGATCCCCAGGTACCTCGGGCACACACCTCTGACTTTTCGAAGTTATGTGTGTATTAAAAATGTTAATTATCGCTCGCTAAATAATGTGCCCGGTAGATGGCAATAGGCTCGCCCCCTATTACATTGGGACCGAAACATATCTGGCGAAGTGTGGGTGTGTAATATACCTCTGCCTACCCCTTCGGGGATAAAAAGGCGTGAAGATATGTTAGATATGTTATGTTATGTATGTTTATCCATTGTCTAGTACCCATAGTACAAGGTCTGCTTAGTTTGGGACTAGATGGTGTTGTGTGAATGTGGTAGAATATTATTATAATATTATTATTACATTTGCGTTACTGACTGACTGGCAGACAAGCTAGAGCGAAAACTATTCGGCGCAAGTAGTTGAAAGTTGTCTTGTATGTTTCTTGAGGATCGTAGGGGTGCACTAAGAAGGGATTTTCGGAAATTCCGTCGGGATCGGGCAGAAAAGTGATTTGTTTATGTTTTATTTATCATCTACTTAATGTAAAAGTTTAAGCTCAAATAGGTATGATTACCAATTATCCGGTTGTCATATTACAATCTCAGCTAAAAAGTATTTAAGTACCCCGGGCACCTGGGGATCGAACTCGAGACCATCGTCTCGGCAGTCCGTTATGTACACCACTGGGCTATCGCCGCACGCCGATATTTATTCCTAATATTAAAATGTATTTTTTGTTCTTACCAGGTCTAGATATATCAAAATACTTTGAAGACTGTATCAGAGCGGCTCGGCTTTTCATCCTCAAAGAGACTGAAGACACACTACCGGCTGCGAGACGGCATATGAGGGTGTAAGTATTATAAATATAATAATAATTCCAAATAGGTATATCATCAGCCTTTAAACTGTCCCACTGCTGGGCACGGGCCTCATCTCACTATGAGAAGGGTTAAAGCTATAGTCCACCACGCTGGCCAAGTGCGGGTTGGCAGACTTCACATGCCTTTCGAGAACATTATGGAGAACTCTCAGACATGCAGGTTTCCTCACGATGTTTTCTTTCATCGATAAGCAAGCGATTATTACCAATTTAATCATTCATAATATTAAGGAGTTAAGAATTAAGCTAGCATACACCTAATAGGTACTTGACCGATATTGCATTATAGACCGTCATTATCGAGCTTCTTTATAATCTTTCCTACTGTTGGCCTCTTCTCATTATCCTTTGAAAACATTATTGAGAGCTCCCCAGTTATATCGGTTTCCTCGCGATGTATTCCATCACCATTGAGTAAAAGATATTAATTCATCGATATTTAATCGTACACAACTTCAAAGAGTCATCGGTGCATGCTGTGGTTTGAATTCAATACCCTCTGCGAAGCACTCCTCTTCTACAGGTACCATAGCAATATTAGTTGTTTATACAACGAATTTAATATACACCCCATAAAATTTCGGATACCGGCGATTTACGTAAACTTGTATGCAAAAGAGCTTATTTGTATTTGTATGCAAAACTCTTCATTTTAATATCTTCTTGGGTTTACGCGAATGTTCTTTATTTTGCTGACATATTTTTGTTTTCTTCTATTTCAGCATGTACTGGGTCGACGTGATCGTCCGTTGCATATTCTGGGGTCTGATCCTGTACTGGCTCAGTGGATACGTCATGCCTTCTTCGTCCACCACGACGATAGAGGCCAGTGGGGTCCCAACTGTTATAGCTATGGACGCTTAGAACATTATAGATTTATGTGAAGAAATATGTTTATTATAATCCAAACAGTAGAAAAAAATATTACAATCAGTATCTTACTTCATGACGATAGAGAAACTGAACTATCTCATGAAATTGCCTTTTTGCCTTGCTCTTTCATAATTAGAGAATCTTGTAATAGGACTTTACCCTTTTGAAAACTGTCTAAGTATCTTGCCAATAACTTGCAGCTGAGGCTACATGTATATTTCTATTTGTGTATTAGGGATATTTACAATGTATATGATTACAACCATCATATCATAATTTAAGCGATTATCCGGTTGCGGTCCCAAATCAAGTTAGAACTCGGGATCCGTCAATAAAATGTGTGTTACAAAGGCAATGAAATTATTATTTTCTGTTGTCCTACTTTAGGGTAGGTTTAGGTTAATACAAAAATTTACACATTATAGAAATTCTTGCTCAATTGAAGGAAAATATAGGTAGTATAAGTGCCTAATTGATTTAGCTGTAAGTGATACCCACATTACACAGGTCTGATAAAGATGCAAGAGAATTTCTTTAGTTTGGATCTGGTAAAAGGATTACATCAAATACATATAAGAACTTAATATCGAATCTTAATGACATTTTTAGTCATTAACATACGTAACACTATCAATTTTAAAGACAGGTATGATTTTATCATTGTAAATATCATGAATCCCCTAACTTTTCTAGTATTACTTGTAACTTTCATTATTTTATTTCTGTATATACCTAGATGATATGTTAATTTTCGCTGGTGCGAAATATTATAACTTAGTCTCAGATTTAAGTGGTACAATGATATTTTGTAAGAATTTGATGTTTATAGAGTAATGCGAATAAGAGTGATTTTATATCAACGATATTTTGTAAAAAAATAAAATGTTTTAAAATATAAACTGTATTATTGTTACTGCCTCAATCTTTACTTAATTATGGATATGGGACCTTAACCCCATGTAGGTTTGAACTTACTTTTGTTTTATCCTTCCTTGACTTAATTCATACATTGCTGGATCAATGAGGTGATCCCAGAATCATTTTTTTATCTACTAACGTTATCCCGATGGCATCCAAGATTTTCACGTTGGAGACCAGCTTATTTTCTAGCTTAACCAGATTTAGTCTGACTTCGAAAACTCAAAAGGATAGCGTACTTTCTATGGGTTTAACCATTGTCGGTATGTTCAAGGGCACTGACCAGACCCTCCATAACGATTTATTTTGCTTGGATTCAGCATATAATAGTCATCGTGACTGGATTAGTCAGTAGAATGCCTATCGATGCTGAGAGTACTGTAGTTTTATGCCATCTTGAGAATTTTCTTTTGAGCAGAGGCTTTTAAACGGCATATTTTATAATTCCATACGCTCACTGTGGAAACCCAGCCGTGGACTTCTTTCCGCTACTAGAGATGTGAATCAGAGGCGAAAGTGTGTAAGTGATACACTCATAACGCCGTTTGGGCCTATCTACTTACTAAAATCACTGCGGTGTTGCTCTAAAGAGCCATTTTAAATGAGGTCACGGGGATTCCTTTAGAATGACATTTCCAAGATGTCGCCTACCGTCATGCTACCCTACATCTATTAATCACGATCATCGTAAGTATATACGCGTTTACCTTAGAAACGCTTACTACCTTTAATTTAACGGCGCCGTTGTCAGAAGCTAATGGTATAAAAATATTGACTACACTTTATTTATTTATTTATAGTCTCACGCTGGTATCCCCGAAGGGGTAGGCAGAGGTGTAATATTACACGCACACTTCGCCATGAATTTTTAGGTCCCACGTTATAGGGGGCCAGCGATTGCCGTTACCGGGCACATCACCAGACTCCGTGCTGCTACTGAGAATTCGGAAAAACCCAGTAACACTTTTGCCCGGCCCGGGAATCGAACCCAAGACCTCCGACCAGCAGTCACACTTACTTTATTATAACAATGTTTTTTCAGAAGCTGTCTAGTAGTTTGTGCGTAAAGGAGTAGCAAACATATTTCTGTTCTTTCTTTCTTTCAAACATACATCAAATTCAAAAACTTTTGTTTGTAAATTCAATGGGATTCCGGTTTTATTATCGTAACAAAAGCAAACAAAAAACACTCTTTTACATTTATATGGTTTTATTCGATTATCCTCATTTTTACATAAAATCTACACAGTTACAAATATTTAAACTAGATTGCGATGTGACGGTGGCTTACAAGAACTGAGTGCTAATCACTCAGAGAAATATTTACAATATAAGTTAAATTACATTATAACGGTATTTACGGTTTCCTGAATCGGTATTTTTTACGGTTTTATAGATCTATCATTTGATTGAAGAAGAGAGACAAGACCAAAAATTCATCACAATTATCAAAACTAGTAGTTTAATAGTTTTAAAAATACTAATGAACTACATTCTTACGCTCTTACTTATTTCTTGGGCTATCCTTTTAAGCGTAGTCCAAGAAATAATAAATTTAAGTACAGCTATATTATTTCATGCTACGTGTAAGATTTAGTTGATGAAGTGGCTCTCGGAGGCTTTCTTTAAGAAATAAAAAATAATGAGTAATCTAGAAATATTAATTAAAAGAAAATGTAATAAATAACACATGTATAATACAGATTTTACATCTTTCTTTCAAAACCAAAAAATTTGGGTGTAGAAAACCGTCTTTTGAAAGCAGTTGTTAGAATCCGATTCATGAAACCGTAAATGTCCAATCGAGAATATGTCACAATATTTGTCACAAGTTCTCAGTGAGCAATGTGCGTTATTATTATTTACTATACCAACCCGTTTGGCCAGCGTGGTATAGTAGGCCAATTCCTCCTTTCAAAGGAGAGGCCTAGTCCAGCAGTGGACTGTTAAAGGCTGATGATGAATGTGCGTTACAAGCTTATCAATATATTTCATCATCATCCTAGCTTATCCTGGACCCTACATCCAAGACCTCGGAGCTTATATTAGGTTTTCCACAAAGTGACTTCCAGGCCTCCGCAACTTATAGAGATATCGGTATTCTTATAGACCGAAGGTAGTATCAATATTCCTTGGCTTAGACCGAAGGTAATATCCATATCCGCTTGCTTGCTCCGCGCCGCAACCCACGCCGGCCCCTCTGCCCGGCCACTTGAAAGCGATAACGATCAAATGCCCGCGCGTTTTTATCGCCTCGGCGCGTGGGTCGGGTTCCACGCAATCGGTCCTTGTGACTCAATTTGGTTTGAAAGGTTGTCAAGTGTTATATTATTTATGTTTGTTATGAAACTAACTATACAATGTTATCTTTGTTTATTTAGATTACGACTCTAGTGTCGAGTGATGCTCGTTTGAAATTGAGATTGCGCGTTTTAGAGCTCGCTTTGTATTTATAAGTTCATACCTCAAAATTTAAAGCGGTGACATATCGTTTTTAATATTTCATTACGTTACTTATATATTAGATAATAAGATAAAAATAAAAAAGTACACTTGTTTATACATATTTATGAATTACAGGCCTCTGATTCCAAACCATTATCTGGCGCCACGCGGCGTAATTTATGTTAAATTTGATAAGGCCATATAATGCACAAATAACAGTTTTAAACATACAAATAAATAAACACTAAATAAGCAGTCTCATGTTCTTTTAAAACAAAAAGAAATCATACGGATAGCATTCACCACTTCTGAGTAATATGAACATTTCTGAAACAGTTCCCATGCTCTCAGTAAAATCACTGTTGCGCGCCAAAATCTACTTAAGGTCTCGAAAAAAGTCAAATCTTATATTTCATGCTGGAACTATTATATATACGTGTTAGTTATTTACATACCTTGATAAACACAATAGATCTTAAAGAATAAAACTAAATTTAACAGAAAAAACAGCACAAATACACTCACACATTCCGCACATTCCGCACCGACTCAACACTCAATGACAACATTGACAACGAACGTTTTTTTTTTTAATTGCTCTATGGAGTCGAAACTCGACTGGGATTAGTATGACGGGAAATTTAACGTAGAAACGAGATACATAATACAAACTAAGCCCTAGAGCGACAGAGACGAGTATATTTTACTCTTTCGACCGCGGGAGCCATGTCATATACAGTATGACACGGGCAGAGTAGACTGAGATGCGATGTTATATGCCATATAACACGGGCAATTTAGTGTTTGAATTTTGTTATATGCCATATAACACGGGCAAACAAGCGGATATATTTATAGCTAATGGAAGGAAAGAGGAACCCACCACGCACCCTCGGATTGACCACCCCAACTATTGCAATAGAAAAAGGTTGAGCGGTGGGCAACGACAGAGTCGTTGCCCATCGCCATCAAGTCAGGTATCTTCCTGTAACCCATACCATTCCTATATCCCTTATCCTTTTAGAGGAGTTCGGTATTGTCAACCTTTTTCTATTGCAATAGTTGGGGTGGTCAATCCGAGGGGTGCGTGGTGGGTTCCTATTTCCTTCCATTAGGTTACAATGGAGTTCCACCAAGTAAGGCCTGACTCAATCAACTTCATTTTTAAAGTAAAATTTTGTGACATAAATTTCATTATTTTCTTATGATCAGTGGTGAAATCAGAATTTTGGCTTGAAGAGGGGGTTGCTTGAAGCCAGTGAGGATAGGGCACATCAAGGGAAACATTAAAGAGTATTTTGTCATGGGAGAACTTTGATGTTTTGGGGAAGGAAAGGAGAAGGATTGGTCTCTTTTACCCTACATTGGATAAGCTTCTGCTTGAGGTAGTGTTTTTAGAGAGAAGGGTCCGAGGCAGGGAAAGGAAAATCGAGCCTTTTGGCCAAGTCGATCCACATGCGAATTAAATATTTTAAAATTATTAATCAAGTGTACTAATTATGTTTTAATATATTAACGTACGTATTCAATGGGATAGCTATCTACAGTCCGTTCACAGTTATTTTACCTCTGACAAATGTCAGTGTTTATTTTCATTATGTTGGAATTGTACTCTGTGATGACAGGAATGTCAAATAGGGTTACCCGTGCATAACATTTTACCCAATATTAGTGGAAATGCTTCAAAAATTCAAATGCTTGAAGCTCATGGCCGCAAAGTGGTTAGATTACCGCTATCACTGCGAGCTAAACGCAATTGAATTTATGTGGAGTCTCATTAAAAGGCGAGTCACAAGCAAAATTTTAGGACAAGAGGCAACCAACATTGTGAATTTAGCTGAAGAAGCTTTTCAATCTATCACTGCAAAAGACTGACAAAAACAATGCAAACATGTGCGCCACATTGAAGACAAGCTTCGTGAAACAGATGGGTCTACGGATATTAGATACATAACAGAATTAAATTCTGAGTCCGATACAGCATCTGACAGCAGTTACGAATCATCATTGGCAGTCCGAGAATCTGACAGCAGTTACGAATCATCATAACATTGGCAGTCCACATGGATCATTCTTATAGACTCACGCCTGTTTCCATGAAGGGGTAGGCAGAGGTGTAATATTACACCCACACCCACATCATTCTTATTCAAAATAAGTATGAAAATTAAATTTGCAGTTTTTGTATTTGATAATTAGAACCTCACGTTGCACGTTGACGTAATTATGATGCTTTTACCTTTGTATATTAAATAGACAACATTTTTATTATAACTACTTATCTTCATATGAAATTTTTTTGCTTATTAATAATTTTTATTTACATTAACTGAGATACGTAGGATTAACATAATTATGTACAATAAAATAAAACTAATTATATAACTAAACTATCCTAAACTATAAAAAAGCTAAAGTATGAAAAGAAAAGTAAATAAAATATAATAAAATAATAAATTGCCAACTACGATGCGTCAAAAAATTCCTCCGCAACGCTGTCGAGCGGTAGCGTGTCCAGAAGGCTGGCAGCATTGCCACGTTGAATGGCAATGCTTATTCTCTCAGCGAGATATGAAATTAATTATTTCCTAAAAAAAT
The DNA here is from genome assembly GCA_944739405.2 of Euclidia mi. Lineage (NCBI taxonomy): Eukaryota > Metazoa > Arthropoda > Insecta > Lepidoptera > Erebidae > Euclidia > Euclidia mi. The sequence continues at coordinate 12,176,371 of OX123211.2, forward strand.
AAATGTACATGCATATAGCCATGCCAATATCAAGAGGTTTTGTTACAAACATTACTTCCAAATATTTAATACGATCGCGTAGGCAATAAAAAAATTAGTACATTTTTAGCAATAATGTATATTTAAAATGGGAGTATTATATACCAAATATTGCAACACAACGCCCAGGTTGGCCAATCTAACAGCTAGAGGTAAAATAACTGTGAACGGACTATACATGATATTTTTAAACTACTAATTGGGATCACAGATTATGTAGAAATATGTCTATAGATAAAAGTAAGTACAGATAGATTATTTTGTGACAATATTAGTGGATGTGACATGAAGTTTAATATTTTTGCTATTTTATACCTAATCCGAATCAATTTGAATAAGTTTGATGAAATGTATCATTTTTATGTAATACAAATATAATCATTCCAATATTTTACATTTTTGAATCTAATTATGACACATTTTTAAATAATTAAGAATGCTTTTTTATATAAATGACACAAGCTAACACATCACTAGTAATATAAGACATAGACCCGCACTATTTTCTATCATAGACTAATTATTTATAAAATATTATAATGTATTTTTTTTCTACCGTAGACGTCCGGCCAAAAGCCTAAATAAATAATATCCTGTCGCCGCTTGGAATAGTTTGTGCACCCAGTATAATCTGTAAAAGAGAAAGAAAGAATTTTGTAGTTAGACTATAATGCAAAACATGGTCCAAATACTAAGTTCTTTTAGTATATGCCAACCCCAAAGCTGGACGCACACCTATCCGAGCCGAACGCTTCGAACGAATCGAAGTCAAGGAGGCCTCGCACATTAGCAAGAATCGACCGCGCCGAAAGAATCGAGCGCATCGAACAAATGGTTTCCATTTCCTTTACGCCTGTCGCACTGTTATTACATGTGAATTGTGATGGATCTTGACGAGGTTTTTATTTGTCAGTGCTTTATTAATGGAATATGAAGAAACAATGCGGAAATAGTACTCGCGCGTTGTTCTGTCATACCCAACTGATAGAATGCGAGCGCATCGGACGAATCGACCGCACTAACCGCGCCGAATCTGATGACGTCATTCGAATGCTTCTAGGATTTCTGAGGTTCTTCCAGATTCGGACGATTCGACGCGGACAAGTGTGCGAGGTTTCATGAGATTTCATATAAAGAATTCTAAAATTCGTTTCGTTCGACGTGTTCGACGCGTTCGGCTCGGATAGGTGTGCGTTCACCATAAAGCGTTGACTGTAACTACACGTTATTACGAATGTACCTATTGGAAAAACTACTGAACTATACAGGTTGTAAAAAGACCCTTAACGAAAACTGAAATCGCATGTTGTACCAATCACTACGAACATTTTTTACTTCGGTACCATACCTGGGAAATTACTGGTTTAGGAGATATTGAGGCTCAAAGTTAGTATGGAATTTTTCTAATTAGGTACAAAATCGATGCATTTACCCCGCCAATATGTTCTATAGATGCCCTATGACCCCATGAATAAGTAGGTATTTCGAGCATTGCACGCGCGCGATTTTAATTATGGTTTAAAAAATGTGAAAGCTTTAAAAAAATCGTTTCCCAGGTCATATTTTTGGTTAGTATGACTTGTCATGATGTCCACAACGAGTAGACTTCGGCTTGGTGATGGGTCTTGTGACACCCTGTATATTGGGTGAAAATACTGAACTATATATTTTGTCGAGTTCAAACTTCGATTTGCTTAGTATCTATGTCGTTTAAACCAGCTTGCAACGATCGTGGTCACAGAGGAAATCGTCACCGTTGTAAGCTGGTCGAAGTACACTTTAGTTATAATTATTGGTAGTTACATTTTTTAAAATTAATATTTCTTTAATTCATTTCATCATCTTTAAAAGATATATCCGGAACTCAAAACAAATTTACCTCTTTAGTTTAGTCCTAGCCATGGGCAGAGAATCGGCCGTATCTTTCAAAATATACCGTCTGATGCCAAACATGTAAGCGCCGATGTACGTGTCCCAGTCAAAGTCCGCTGGCCAGTGTGGGAAAGCGCCAGAATCTCTGGCAACACACGCGTCAGAGTGTAGAGCGGTCAGCTCGGAGATGCCAAACTGCCACTCATGGTTGGCAAAGTATTCGCCAGTAGCGGCCGCCATTTTGAAACGGCGGGCGAGTTTCATCATGCTGAAAGGAAATGATAAAATTAGTTCTGAAATTGGCTTCTACGTATACCATATGGTGAAATCAGCTAGCATAGGGTATCACAGTCATTATTCATCATCATCATTGTTAGAAACAGCGATTGCCTAGTGGAGTTGTCCCGTGCCTCGGAGAGAACGTTAAGCCGTCGGTGCCGGTTGTCATGAAATTTTTTGACAGTCATTATGGGGCGTCAGTACCTACTAAATAAACTGACACTAGTCTAAACCATGGAATATCGCTATCCCTTCGGGTTGCCGAGGTCAGACAGGCAGTCACTCTGTGGAAAAGTTAATATTCAGCCAAATCCGGTTAGAATAGTAAGCGGACCCCAGGTTGAAACTGGGATAACGCTAGGAGGATGATGATGGAGGCTATCATAGTCATTCGTAATTTATTTTAGTCGAAGTTTCTGGTCGCGTGACTGTCGTATTTCACGACAAAGTTAGCGTAGGTATGTTGTTTTGATGTATAAGCTATAATACTACTGTAAAGTTTCATTAAACAGTAACAAACGACCCATCCACACATCTTCACAAACTTTTGCGTTTATGACAGTAGTATGAATAACATATTTAGCGGCGATAGCCCACTGCTTTACGTAACGGACTGCCGAGACGATGGTCTCGGGTTCGATCCCCAGTTACCCCAGGCACACACCTCTGACTTTTCGAAGTTATGTGTGTATTTGATATGTTAAGTATCGCTCGCTTAGTAATGTGCCCGGTAGATGGCAATAGGCTCGTCCTCTATTACATTGGGACCGAAACATAACTGGCGAAGTGTGGGTGTGTAGTACGCCTCTGCCTACCCCTTCAGGGATAAAAGGCGTGAAGTTATGTATGTATGTATCAATAACAATCTTGTAACAATACAAGATATATAGAAACGTTCAAACTTTAGCAAATGTTGCTAAAACGCCAGTGTTGCGCTTTTCCTATGTTACAAAATTTCAAATGGCCATAGAGTAAAGGTTCTTATCTGGAGACAAGAATCGCGATCAACAGTTACATGCCATCCAAAGCTATCATGCCTCACATAAACGCCAAAACAAGCGGTACCCATTCAATTAGCGACCTCTGCAAGCGTTGCTTACCTTCACCAAATATTCATTATCATCATCATCAGCCTTTAACAGTCCACTGCTGGACTAGGCCTCTCCTTTAAAAGGAAGAATTGGCCTACTATACCGCGCTGGCCAAACGGGTTGGTATAGGGTTTGTATCAAGCTTTCCTTCTCTTACAGCGGTGTTCTCTGTATAATATGCTCCCTCTGTCGACTCTCACGACACCCATGAGATGATAATTATGGGGTGGTGACAATCCGTATTCTTAATCCGTCACCACACGGAAACCACACCAAATATTGCGAATGGCAAACCAAGTCACGCTCTGAACTAACATAACATAACTTCACGCCTTTTATCCCCGCAGGGGTAGGCAGAGGTATATACACACCCACTCTGAACTAACAACAACGGTTATCGACAAAGTAAAAAAATACTTGAATTATACTAACATAGCTTTTCTCCCCTGCGCCCTTAGAAGCAAGTCATACATGAACGCTGGCAGGAAGTGACACGTCACCTCCCAGAAAGTGTTCATGAACCGAGACTCGGTGAACGCGAAGTTTGGATACCACATCACGTATCTGGAATAGAATAACATATATTATTATTTATTTTAGAATACAAGGCACTAACCTAAGTGATAAAAACGCACTTAAATGATACTTTTTCATTCCCTTCAGAAAAGTCACCCATATTAAGGATATTCCGTGTTGCCAGAAACTTTATAATCATTCAATCATTGGTCACCAGAGCACATCTAGATTCGAAACAACCGTTTTTGGATAATCGATTTTAAACTTTCGCGATTTGTATCCATCATACAATATTATTTAGCGGGTCTTAGTCGCGATAATTTATTTATTTCAAGGCATAAATACCTCTGTTATTCTCCTACGTTTCTACCGGCTTGCAACGGTTGTGGTCGCGGAGGGACTGATGTCAGCTCAGCGCCGTCCTTGTGAAGCGCGAGTTTCGGCAGCTACCCTCACTTGTTTTGTATTTTTGATATTTTTAGTTCTATCCGCACTGTCGGTACTTCGACACACTACACTTATGACGTCTACACACTGATGAGTTGTGTTACTGCGGCGTTGTTTGCATTTGTTGATAACTGGGTTCCAAGTGGTCGATAGTCTGTATCCGTCCTCCCGGTTGAAATTTGTATGTTTTTTGATTTCAACCGCTTCACGTACTATCCTGGAGTAAGTGGCGATCGGTGGATAAGACTTGTGGTTGATGTAATTCTATCCAGTGGTTTGGTCCAGATTCCAGCAAATGCTCAGCTATGGCAGATTTATTAATTTGTCGATTTTTGACAGCTGTGATATGTTCTTTGACCCTTTCCGCGATCGTTCGTTTGGTCTGTCCGATATAGGAACTACCACAACTGCAATCAACCTTGTAGACGCCTCGTGTTTGTAGAGGAATTACGTCCTAAAAAAAGGAGATAAGTACCCCGTCGGAAGAGGAAGGACCGCAAATCTGAAGTAAGCAGAGTGCCGGCTTACCTGCCTTATATCAAGGGAGTGATGGACAAAGTTGGAACAGTACTACAGAAATACTCCATCAAGACTGTATATAGTCCCCTCTCCAAGGTAGCACACAATCTGCGTACCCCAAAGGACGTAATTCCTCTACAAACACCAGGCGTCTACACGGTTGATTGCAGTTGTGGTAGTTCCTATATCGGACAGACCAAATGAACGATCGCTGAAAGGGTCAAAGAACATATCACAGCTGTTAAAAATCGACAAATTAATAAATCTACCATAGCTGAGCATTTGCTGGAATCTGGACCAAACCACTGGATAGAATTACATCAACCACAAGTCTTATCCACCGATCGCCACTATTACTCCAGGATAGTACGTGAAGCGGTTGAAATAAAAAAACTGAAATTTTAACCGGGAGGACGGATACAGACTATCAACCACTTGGAACCCAGTTATCAACAAATGCAAATAACGCCGCAGTAACACAACTCATCAGTGTGTAGACGTCATAAGTGTAGTGTGTCGAAGTACCGACAGTGCGGATAGAACTAAAAATATCAAAAATACAAAACAAGTGAGGGTAGCTGCCGAAACCCGCGCTTCACAAGGACGGCGCTGAGCTGACATCAGTCCCTCCGCGACCATAACCGTTGCAAGCCGGTAGAAACGTAGGAGAATAACAGAGGTATTTATGCCTTGAAATAAATAAATTATTGCGACTAAGACCCGCTAAATAATATTGTATGAACCGTTTTTGGATCACAGAAAGCGTCGTTTCGGTTGAGCATCGAACTCACAACAATAGGCACACTGTTAAGTGACTAGGTGACTACGCAAACCGCTATACTATCTGTGCAGCTAAACAAATAGTCAAATTATCAAACGCAAACTATTAGATGCTGTTAAATGCGAAGAGTAAAAGATCGGTCTGTGTGGAGAGCCTTAGACTTCTTCAAGGCCCTTAACACTATGCCTATGTCCAGTAATGGAAGTCTATAGGCTGATATGACGCTGAAACTGTTATAATGATATAGGTAATACAATATGGATAATACTTACTTGGTAGGATTTTCTAGTGCCCATTTGACGCACAGTTTGGTGAACTGTCCCCACTGCAGGGGATTGATGGAACCAGAGGTCACGTTATATACGGGACACCGGCCTGGCCTAGAAATAAATGAAAACAAATAAATGCTTAAGCACTTAAATGCCAAAATCTCTGGTATTGAGCACAATCCAGTACTAAGGCAAGGAAACAACAAATCTCATGGCGAGATCGGTAATGTTCGGCTTGAGGTTGAGATTCAGAAAGAACAAAACTGTTATGAATATTCCTCCAAAACGAATACTTTGCGATTTTTACTCATAATAGCGAAACTATTATTTCTCCTTTTTTTTAATAAAGGCTTAATGTCTTCTGTTTGCGGCGACATATCAGTGTAATATTTACTGGGTATGTTAATTGCACTCTAAAATGCTATAAAATTCGAAAATAAATCGCCATGTTGTGTGCATGAGAAATACTCAAGCGTCTCAGATTAACTATAAGAAGTTTCAACCTGATGGTATTGGAAAATCTGTCAGTTTATTTGAGGAGCATGTTTAATTTTACGGATAAAAAAACGAAAATAACTTTTTTAATAATTCTCTATTATTGTTTTTTTTTTAACGATGGATTCCAGTTTGGGGATGGTGAGGTTAAAATAGGGTAAATGACAGGAAGTCCTCTCGCTCCCGGCCGTAGTTCTGTCTATGGTCCGGAGTGAGAGGTCCTGGAACGCCGTCGCCTCCTTCTGCGAAGGGGCAGTCCTGCTGAGCAAGGAGGCGGCGGAGCGGGAGAGGGAAATACATCGCCCTCTCCCCAACCGTAGGTCCGGGCGTCGGGGACGTCGAACAAGAGACGACCTCTGACCAGCCTAAATTTAGTGCCTGCGGACGGTGAGCGCTGGGGCTGCTCCCTGTCCGCCAAAAGGCGGGAGGCGGCGCGTGTCCTCGCCGCCTCCCAAGTGGCTTCGTGAGGTGATGGATGCAAGAAGTTTGATGGATGCAAGAAGTTTGATGGATGATTGCGAGATCATGACGAGAAGGGGCCCGCCAACACCAACAGCGGGCCAATCCCGGGCGGGGTCGCGAGAAAGTATGCTATCCGCGAATCGCGTGACCCCGCCAACACACGGAACCCGTAGGGACACCGCTTAGGGGAGAGCCTCCACATACTTCCTCCGCCAGTCCCAAGCCCAGTCGTTTTAATGGCTGGGTTGGCGTAGTTGAGATGACTCATAAGGAGAGTTTCCCACCGTAGTGAACAAAAAAAAAAGAGTAAATGACAGGATACTTACTGCTTAACCCCCTGTCTCCAAGCGGCGAGGATGCAGGAGTTGACCACCATATCAACCGGCACCAAATCCACCACGTATCTCTCGCGACAGTAGCCGGAGCGATACGTGCCTCGGGATATCTCCATTATTATACCTGGTGGAAGAATGGACATGTAGAAGTTATTAGTGAGAGGGCAGAATGGGATTATTGTAGAATTTTAGTAGTAAAATTGAATAAAAACACCACTGAGGTAACTAGTAGTCACCATTGTGAGACTTCATCTAAATGGCATATATGTAATCTTTCCATGATTCAGCCAGACTTTTTTTTTCTTTTACTCTTAATGTAATTTTCTTAATGTCTTTCTGTCTTGTTGTTGTATGCACCATTGCACCCTGAGAATAAATAATTTTTCTTTCTTTCTTTCTTTCTTTCTTTCAGACTAATGCTGGACAGAGATAAAAATATTTTGCGGTAAGTCAATAAGCGTCCGTGTGGTGACGGATTAAGAATACGGAATGTCGCCACCCTATAACATCCCATGTGTGTCGTAAGAGCCGACAGAGGGAGCATATTATGCACAGAACACCACTGTAAGAGAAGGAAAATTTTATACAAACCCTATACCAACCCGTTTAGCTAGCGTGGTATAGTAGGCCAATTCCTCCTTTCAAAGGAGAGGCCTAGTCCAGCAGTGGACTGTAAAAGGCTGAAGATGAAGTCAATAAGAGGATTTGGCCTACTAAACTACGCTAGCCAGACGGGTAAGTATGGAGTTTAATGTTAAATTAACCATCTCTTGCTAAGGATCCTCAGTCGCCTCTTAGAACATACCCACGAAATAATAAATGTCGGTAAAACTTTGTATTCTTGCTTGAGCAGTGTTTTGCAATGGCGGAGATGAAAAACTTGTTCATCTTCCTCTTCTACAATGGAGTTGCTGTGGATGTAACTAAGAGTTGATAGGAGTACTCACCAGTTACTCCATAAACGTTGTCGATCCATCCTGGGAAGGGTTCTGCTACCGCAGCTGTTACTGAAAAAGGAAGCAAGATTTGAATGTGTATAATATTACTACAATTTGCTTGCTTTGTTAAATTATCTTCACACATAAAATCAAGCGGCGATAGCCTAGTGGTATACGTTACGGACTACCGAGTAGTGCCAAGACGATGGTCTCAGGTTCGATCCCCAGGTACCCCGGGCACACACCTCTGACTTTTCAAAGTTATGTGTGTATTTAAAAATGTTAATTATCGCTCGCTTAATAATGTGCCCGGTAGGTGGCAATAGGCTCGCCCCCTATTACATTGGGCCCTAAACATGACTGGCGAAGTGTGGGTGTGTAATACCCCCCTGCCTACCCCTTCGGGGATAAAAGGCGTGAAGTTATGTTACAAAATCATACCATAACATCGCTGTGTAGTGACGTGGAAGAAATACAAAAAAAAAAAATCACTTCAATTATTTAAGTAAGACTGCCTCGTTGGTCTCGCGGCATAAATGTGCGCGTGGGATTGGCAGGTCTCGGGTTCGATTCCCGGGTCGGGCAAAGTGTTATTGGGTTTTTCCGTTAGGAAATTCTCAGTAGCAGCACGGAGTCTGGTAATGTGCCTGGTACGCCAATAGGCTCGCCCCCTATTACGTGGGACCTAAAATTCATGGCGAAATGTGCGTGTAATATTACACCTCTGCCTACCCATTCGGGTATACAGGTGTAAGTTTATAAATATAAAATAAAATAAAAAGATTTAAGTATGGAGTATGAAGTTTACCCATTTTACGAATTATAGTTATTATGGTGGTGTTACACCAGAGCATTCACCTGTAACAGAGCAGCGAGCATTCGCCGTTGTTTGTTTTGTCGAACTGAGCAACGAACAGAGCTGAACATTTTCACGATTGTTCTAGCGAACACTCTAATCAGCAAAAACGTCAAAGCAATAGACAATGCAACCAATTGGCCCAAACAATTGAAACCAGTTGTGCACAATTGATAATTTTACTATGGGCCAAATAAATCTAACCCAGTAAAAAAAAGTAATAGCATAAGTAATAGGGTAGTTTCCAGGGTCAAAATAATTACATTTTATTTAGTCCGTATTTTAGATTATAAAAAATATTGGACACGTATTTTTTCTTTTTTCGATTAAATAAAAAATAAAAAAGTTATAGCCCATTAAAGTTACGTGTGACGTCATCTAGTGCGAAAAAATGCAGCACGGTGTGACGTTATACGTAACTTTAATGAGCTATATCTTGGTCATTTTTGGGTTAATTTACAAATAAAAAAATACGTATCGCTTATTTTTGAATAATCTAAAGGACGAACTTATAATTTTTTTTTGTCAACTAGCCTATTATTGTTGTAGTTGTTTAACGGGCAGGAGAACCATTGGTGTTTGCGCTGATACAATGAGCATAGTATAAATGGGCCAGACACCAAGACAACATTCACCGCCCTGCTCTTTATTTGGATGATGTTATATTTGATAACGATTGATAATGAATAATAATAAATGCTATCTGTCTCGGTTACATAATTTTTTATTTTGAATTCTACCTATCCTATCCTACGTCCTATTTTTAGGTGCTCTAATCTCCATTGAGTTTGCAATTGGCAACATTTTAAATCTGTTTAAAAAAAACAAAACCTATATTTAAGTAATAAAAAATATGCACACTTTTTAATACTTTTGTTACCCTGTATCTTTTTTTACTGGGATAGATTTATTTGGCCCCATAGTAAAAGATGCAATAAATGGTTAATACTTTCATTTGGAATAGGTTTCAATTATGCACAACATGTTTCATATTTTCCGACCAGCAGTCAAAGGAAAAGTTGCATTATATTTTACTGTCAATTAGCTAGAATGCTCGCCAGAACGTTCGTAAGAATGCTCGCTAAAACACACTCGTTTGATTTTCTGTTTTATAACATTCGCAAGAATGTGAAACTTATGTATGTGAATGCTCAAATGTATCAACACCAAAAAAAAAAAATCAATCTGTGCCTACGTTATAAAAGTAGCCAATGTCCAAGACTCATGTTTCTAGCTGCAGGACAGCAGTAGTTTAGGCTCCGCAATGATATGTCAGTTAAGACAAATGGTGATGATAAATATTACCTGATCTTGCAATGTGTGTGTATGTTTTAAATTATAATTTTTATGACATTTTTAATGATTTTCCGCCATGAAATATATTTAATCTTATTATGAAGTTTCTTTGTGTTGCTTCTCATTTTGATTGATGTTTTATTGTTATTTTATCAAGCAATGACAGATATTAATGCACCTATTCGCTCTATTACCCTTACTTTGCTTAATTCTTATTGTCATGTTTTTATTACTAATTACATAATTATGTACCTATATTCAAATACGATTGTGAAATTGTATATGAATAAAAAAAAAAGAAAAATATGCGGTAGGGCCATATTCGACCTCTACCGTAAAATTCTAGGGTACCACCGGCTTCTTCAGCTTAAGAACTGGCCAAGTGCATGTCGAGACATGCACAGTGTAGGGTTCGGTAGTACCCCTTACTCAGTGCCCTAAGTTTAGTAGGACTCTTGAATAAAATTGATACGCTCTTGTGCAAACTTAAACATTACGGCGTCCAGACTAAAGCATTGGATGTTATTAAGGCATATTTAAATAACAGAATCCAATGTGTCGAAATAAATGGCTCAAAATCCAGTGGTTTACCAGTACAATTGGGAGTGCCGCAGGGTAGTATCCTAGGGCCTTTCTTGTTTCTTGTTTACATTAATGATTTGCCATTTTACCTGAGAAACATTTGTGACGTGGTATTGTTTGCTGACGATACTTCATTGATATTTGAAGTAGATAGAAATAAGGAAAACTTTACCGAAATAAACAGTGCTCTTATTCAGGTGACTAAATGGTTTACTGTAAACAACTTAGTACTGAACGCCAAAAAAACCAAATGTGTTAAGTTTGCTTTGCCAAACGTCAGAAACCTTGGTACTAACATCGTTTTAAATGGTGATGTACTGGAAACAACTGAATCTACGTTGTTTCTAGGAATAACACTTGATTCAAAGTTGCAATGGGGCGCACACATTACATATCTGTCAGCGAAACTTAGTTCGGCTGCTTATGCCATTAAGAAGGTGCGTAGTTTAACAGATGTCGATACGGCTAGGCTGGTATATTTTGGCTATTTTCATAGTGTTATGTCATATAGCATATTACTATGGGGTAGAGCTGCTGATATCGAAAGTATTTTTATATTGCAAAAAAGAGCAGTTCGGGCCATTTACCAATTACGAACAAGAGTTTCGCTCAAGGAAAGATTTAAGGACATCGGTATTTTAACTGTAGCGTCTCAGTATATTTATGCCAGTGTTTTGCATGTGCGTAGGAATATAAATTCATATTCAAAGAATAGTGATATTCACTCTATTAATACAAGAAATAGACATAAATTATGTGTTCCGTATTTCCGTTTGTGTAAAACTCATAATTCTTTTATAGGACAAAGTTTACGCATCTACAACAAGATACCGATATGTATTTTAGACTTGCCGTTTAGCGCATTTAAGACAACGATTAAAAATAACCTAATGCAAAAGGCTTATTACAATTTAAATGATTACCTTAATGACAAATGCGCTTGGCAATAATCTGTTTTGGTATTCACATAATTATTGGGTAAGTAGGTAGATAATATTAAAATTTTCATGACATGTAATTAAATATGATTCTATTCCCAATAAAATTATATAAGTAAATGATGTTTTTTGGAATCGCCACCACATCATTATATGTCTTTCATGTCGTTAGATACTATTTATTTATTATGTTTAATTTTATTGTCTTGTACTCAATCAGTTGGATCGGTGGTTGTATTTCAAAAGGTATCACGTCAATTAAATATGGGTACTACATTTGCATTTCTTCACACGTTTTCACAAATTTATGCTATAATTAATGATCTGGAAAATGGAGGTAATTCGCGTTCATGGTCAGTATACCAACAGATTGTTAATTTTATTACTGCCGGTTCGTATACCGTTGTCGTCATGCTCACTAAAATGTCATTTCTTGTGGTGGCGTCGTGTGTCGGGTCATCCCTGTCCCTCTGATATGGCGAGAGGGATGATGGCTGGCACATGCGTCATACTCGTGAACGGGTGCTACTTGCGATGACTGGTCGATGGTGGTCTTATAGGCTGGTATAATTTTTTATTTATATTTAACTTCATCATTTCCATCATGGTTCTGAACATTTGCGTGGATTGCCTGCATTGTTAGGTGCATAATGTAAGTGGATGCTCCTGTTTCACCATGTCTATGTTCAGGAGGCTAACTAAATGAACATCAAAATTTAACTTGATTATGCTTGAGTATCATGTAAAGTAAATATATACAAGTAACATAGAAGGTATAACAGTTGCAGCACCTTACAAAAGTTTAATTGTTATGTATTATTAAAAACCTGGCGTTGAAAAAGAGTGACCGTGAGTTTTATTGCCCGTTCTTTCTCATGGTTCTACCTATTGCATTGCGAACGTGGCAGTAAATGTAAATGTAGAAGCATACAGTAATAATGTTTAAATTTGACGTTCATAAGTGTCACTTTGTGATCTAAATGAATAAAGGATTTTGAGTTTTGAGTTTGAGTTTGAATCCTACTATCCTTAAGTAACCGGGTAGGTTCCTTGTAGTTTTCTACTAAGCGCTATATAGGCGACATTGTAGTCTACATAACATGAACATAAAATAACTTCACGCCTTTTATCCCCGAAGGGGTAGGCAGAGGTGTATTGCACACCCACACTTCGCCAGTTATGTTTTAGTCCCAATGTAATAGGGGGCGAGCCTATTACCATCTACCGGGCACATTGTTATGCGACCGATAATTACCATTTTTAATACACACAATTACCATTTTTAACACTTACACTTATCTTCGAAAAGTCAGAGCTGTGTGCCCGGGGTACCTGGGGATCGAACCTGAGACTATTGTCTCGTCAGTCGGCTACGTACAACACGGGGCTATCGCCGCTGTATAGCGGTACTGTAGTCTAAATGAATAAAAAACGCGCAAAGAAAAATGTGAAAGAAACTGCGTTATACACCTAGTCGAAAATAAAACAGTTTTAAAATAGTAATAATATCAGTTTTATGGCAGTAATAATAACTTTTATGGTGAAGAGTACGGCGTATGAATGTTTAAAGTGAGGCTATGAAAATGACACCCATTTTGCCCCCGATCGATGTAATTGGTCAAAGAGAAGGCTGTCAGACCCATAGTTAAAGCTTAAGGGTGTTTCTTCAGCGCGACATAACGAAAATTTAGAATACGAATAATTTAATATTAATTTCATTAATTTCTTTTTTCTTTATACACTAATATAATTATATAGCTGAATAGTTCGTTAGTGTGGTTGAACGTGCTATTCTTTGTAACTTCTAGTCCAGTTTGAAACATTATTTTTGTGAGCCCATTTATCGGTGAAGGCTGTATAACATTGCGCTATTAGCGACGGGTGTGGACCAGAAACCCTAAACAATGCGGGTGTAAAAGCGGGCTTAGCTAGCTAATTATAAGTACTATTTGTGAAACCAGATAACAAAAATGGATGTGTGCCAAATTACATTTAAACTATCAGCCTATTAAGATACTATATTTGAAAAAATGTGCAGTTTGATCATCCATTTAACAAAAAGACACATTAATTTTATTTATAAGTATGTATTAAATTCTACTTGCCTTAAAGACATTCTATATTTGGCCCCTAAGAGGGTCCTTGAAAAGGTTAACTACACTATTGTAATTAATTAATCTGTAAAAACATAAATTCGATCTGATTGACATGCTATTGTATGCAAACATATAACTAATATATAACCGACTTCATAAAAGGTAGTGTTACGTGTTTAACCATGTATGGATGATTGAATTATTGGTAGAGCAGCGATTGCCTAATGGTGAGTAACGGCCGGCCGGTTTAAACATTTGATCTTTTTTTTTATAGACTCAGGTCTGTATCTTCGAAGAGGTAGGCAGAGGTGTAATATTACACCCACATTTCGCCATGAATACACATGAATTTTTACAGGTAGTAGAGCCTTGCTGATTTCGGCATAAATGGGCCGGCTCGACCGGGGAAGTACTACCCTCTCACAGAAAATCGACGTAAAGTAACGGTACCTAAACTGTCGCGTTTCGTTCGGTGAGTGAGAGTGCCGGAGGCCCTATCCCCTATTCCTTCTCCCTCATCCCACTCCTCATCCTATCCGCATCCCAATCCCAAAGGGCGGCAACGCACTTGTGACTTGTGACTCCTGTGGTGTTGCTTGTGTCCATGGGCGGCGGTAATTGCTTACCATCAGGCAATCCGTCTGCTCGTTTACCGCCTATTAACATAAAAAAAATGAATTTTTAGGTCCCAATCCCCAAAAATAACTGTCAGTTGTCTCACCTGTGGCAATTTTTTTTTCTCATGTTACCCATAGAGCTTATGTCAAATATGTATCTCTAGTAGCCTAATCCATGGATAGATCAAATATTTATATCAAACTGCCTCGTTGGTCTCGCGGCATAAATGTGCGCGTGGGATTGGGAGGTCTCGGGTTCGATTTCCGGGTCGGGCAAAGACTTATTGTGTTTTTCGGTGAAATTCTCAGTAGCAGCTTGTAGTCTGGTGATGTGCCCGGTACGGCAATAGGCTCGCCCCCTATTACGTGGGACCTAAAAATTCATGGCGAAATGTGGGTGTAATATTACACGTCTGCCTACCCCTTCGGGGACACAGGCGTGAGTCTATAAAAAATATTTAAGTACTTAAGTTAAAATAAATAAATGTAGAGCTATATTCTTTCGAGTAGTAAGTTAAGGTGCTGATAGACTCGAGCAATCACTTGTAACAAAACGTCGAGCATTCACCGTCTTTAAATTTGTTGAACTGAACAACAAACAGAGCCAAACATCGCTACGAACTATGATTTTTCTATGATTTTTTTTTGCTATGATTTTTCTAGCGAACGCTCTAGTTGATGCTCGTCAAAACATATCTATACACATAAATAAAATTGGAGTGTCTGTTTGAAATATTAAAATAACCGCTTTTTACTAAATGCATATGGATGTAGGTATACAGGGTATATATACCTTTTTTCAATTTTTGTCTGTCTGTAGGTATGTCTGTTTGTTCTCGTTAATCTCTGGAACTGGACGGGACTTTCACTGGCAGATAGCTGATGTACCAAGGAGTAACTTAGACTATAAATTAACCGGGTACTCTAAGTAGGACCCTCAGGACGCGGGTGAAACCGCGGGAAACAGCTAATCTTTAATAAGATTTCAGATTTGACAGTCACTTCACGTCGCTTTCGCTAGAGTGCTCGCTAAAATAATAATAGTCGACCACATACACACAACACCATCTAGTCCCTAACTAAGCTTGTACTATGTAACTAGACATGTAGGCAATGAATGAACATACATACTGTTTTTGTATATATACATATACAATAAGTATACATACAACACCCAAAGATACTAGAAAAACATCCATGTTCACACACGAAAATTTGTCTTTAGCGGGAATCGAACCCTGACCACATGGCAGTCGTTTACTCATCAATTTTTTTAATTTTTTTATAGCCTCACGCCTGTATCCCCGAAGGGGTAGGCAGAGTTGTAAATATTACACCCACTCATCAAATACTTTTGTTTATTTTTCTGTAATGTTACATTCGCAAGAATGCTCATTACAATTGAACGCTCAAGTGTATCACCACCTTAAGGTTTCATGTCCGTTGCGTGGGGGCTTTCTCATGACATTCATAAAATAGTCATAGGTATTATTGATTGTCCTCCTTGTAGGCATATGGTCCGTTCACAGGCTAAATTATTTAATCAGTTCTTCGTAAACTGATACTTAGTCGATCGGAGCCGTTTTATTTTCAGTGACAATTCGAAACTATTAATAATTTTAGGTATATGATTTTTCGTATGACTCACACTAAACGGCATGAAGAAAAACGTCTACTACATATTATGTAATAAAGCAAAAATAAAAAAAAATATATATGAGGAGGGCGGATTCGGCGTTAGGCCATATTGGAGGGCCTTGGAGGGTCTGAATAGTCTAAAACCAGAATTGGCCATACACTCACACGAAAAAGAAAAACAAATAGCTTTAGTTAAGCCCTCGTTCCCTGCTTTCATGAAGATATTTGACAGTTGTTATATCTATAGTCAGCACCTCTGAATAAACTGATACTAGTCCAACCCATGGAATATCGCTATCCGTTTGGGTAGCGGAGGTCAGACAGGCAGTCGCTCTGTGGACATGCTAATATTCAGTCAAATCTGGTTAGACTAGTAAGAGACCCTCGGGTTGCAACTGGGATAACGCTAGGAGGATGATGAAGTACCTTTAATTTCCACTTAAGTATTCTACGATACGGCGGGTACCTACTCCGTACTAGTCGTTTTGAAAACCATATCAAATGTCTCGCTCACACTTATTGTAACATAATATACGCTGTCCCTCTCTAATTCAGTATTCACGCACGACCGACAATATTACCCCAAACAAGTAATATATCTGGGTGATATTAGCTAATCTGGTACTTTATACGTTGTGCTCAATTTCATCGGAATCCGTTCAGCCGTTACGTTCTAATTGTGTAATATACATATCGACACGGTTCCTATTTTCTTATAATACTAGACGTCGCCAGCGGCTTCGCCCGCGTCAATTACACATATAAACCTTCCTCTCAAATCATTCTATCTATAAAAAAACGCATTAAAATCCGTTGCGTAGTTTTTAAGATTTAAGTATACATAGGGACAGACAGTCAGAAGACAGACTTTGTTTTATACTATGTAATGAAGTAGTCGTCCGTGTGGTGACGGATTAAGAATACGGAATGTCACCACCCCATATCATCCCATGGGTATCGTAAGAGCCGACAGAGGGAGTATATTATGCAGAGAACAGCACTGTAAGAGAAGGAAAACTTGATACAAACCCTACACTAACCCGTTTGGCCAGCGTGGTATAGTAGGACAATTCCTTCTTTCAAAGGAGAGGCCTAGTCCAGCAGTGGACTGTTAAAGGCTGATGATGATGAATGAAGTAGCTACTAACACAGTACAAGTATGGCATAGTGGTTTAAGCGTCACATTTAGAAGTGAACCGAGATTTGTTTCTTAGGTTCGATCCAACAACATTTGCCTTTGAGTACCGTGGAATATGGCTATCCCCAAGGGCGTCGCTAGCCGATTGTCTAGGGTGGACAAGGATGCCAGCCGATGGCCTTCAAGCTGATATGGAAAATGAGAAAAGTACAAATTGCAGGGTATTTTGCAACTCTAGGGGAGGGGGGTTAGCTGCTCCACATTGGCGACTCCCATTGCTATCCCTTTGGTTTGCGGAGGTTAGAGGGTATTCGCTCTTTAGCAAAGCTGATATTCTGTTTTAATCTGGTTAGACTAGTAAGCGGACCTCGGACTCGAAGGCGTTATGTCTTAGATGTAATTAGTATAACGTTAGGATGATAATGATAACAGGCATACACGATAGACTCGAAAAAGTCAACCTCGCAGTAGTGTACAAAGACTATCTGTATATACACCATGCTGTCTTACTAATAAAAATTACGACACAGTGTATACAAGTACTATAAACATTGCGTAACCAAAACGCAACTAATAAAAAATATTCTGGCAGATTGCGTGTATACATGCGTTATAAGAGATCAAAATATCTATTTAGACTTACACAAGCTCTACACACGCTTGCACCCTTGTATAAGGAGAGCGTAAGAGCAAAATGGCGGCTATTTGGCCAGCAAGGTTATATTTCTTTGGGCCAGCTGAGGACGCTGAGGTTGTCACTTTACTTAGGTTATGCGCGCAATCTATGACAAAGAGGTTGGACTAGGAAGGTTATATTTCTTTGATCTATGAAATGAATGTTATTGTCGGTGGAGGCGTTGGGAAGCTATGAGTACAAATCAAAACATATTTATCCTTCAGAAAATAACAACCATTAGTCTTTAGTTTTTGTACATTAGATTAATAGATAAGGAATATTTTTAAGAAGAAACCCCATTTAATATATAATTAAGCTAGTAAAATTCTATATAAACTATAAAATACAATTATATTATTAAAACCAAGTTACGATTAGAAGTTTTTGAACGTACTTCGTAAAAGGTTGTCAGCATATTTGACGTACACACAGCTACACATCAACCTATACAAAACCAATATTAGCTGAACTACTCAACAACAGGTTGGTCACACTAAGGGAGTACGCCTAATATTGGGCTTGTTTACGTTAATGTGTAGCTGTGTGTACACAGCGTGAGTAGTTACACAAGCTTGTCTTTGCGTTTATTAGTAGCGATGTTGTGTAAACCCTGTATAACTCCTATACAGACGTTATACGCTGTGTAAGTATTCATACGTTAAACGTATGAGTAATATTTTTTTATTAGTAAGACAGCATGTATTTTAAGTCAGTGTATTCCCGAAAAGTATGTACTTAGGCCATGCTACAGAAGCTACCTATAACATTTATTTTCAAAATGTTGAAAAATAAGTTCGTTTATACAGGATTTCACAAGACCCATCACCAAGCCGAAGTCTACTCGTTTTGGTCATTATGCCAAGTCATACTAACAAAAATTAAAACTTGAAAAATGATTTTTTGACGCAATTAAAATTCTGCGCGTACAATTTTCGAAATACCAACTTATCCAATGGTTCATAGGACATCCATAGAACAGGTTCGCTTGGTAATTGCATCGATTTTGTACCTAATTACAAAAATTCCATAGTAACTTTGAGCCTCAATATCTCCTGAACCAGTAATGTCCCAGGTATGGTGCCGAAGTGAAAAATGTTCGTAATGATTGGTATAAAATGGGGTTTCAGTTTTATAAAAAAAATATTATGGGCTGAGTACATGCTTTTCGGGAAAACACTGACTTAAAATACATGGTGTATATAACATTCTTACGTTACTAACTGACAGACAAGCTACATTATACAAAATAATTTAGCGGGACTTACATAACTTCACGCCTTCATCCCCGAGGGGGTAGGCAGAAGTGTAGGTATTACAAACCCTCACTTCGCCAGCTATTTCGGTCCCAATGTAATAGGGGTCGAGCCTATTGCCATCTACCGGGCACACTTTAAGCCAGCGATAATTAACATTTTTAATACACACATAACTTCGAAAAGTCAGAGGTGTGTGCCTGAGGTACCTGGGGATCGAACCCTAAATATCGTCTCGGCAGTCCGTAACGTACACACACAACCGGTCTTAGTCGCTTAAAATTAACCTATTTAAGGTATTAGTATACCTATTTGGTACCTAATAGGTAGTATACCTATTTGTTTCTGACGTTTAGACAAGCTACAGCCAAAACTATTAGGCGCAAGTTTAACAAGCCTTGTTGGTACTGGAGCAGTTCTATAATGAGCAGTATAAAGTACTGAAACACAACAGATACAATACTCGAAACGTTAGAGAGCGAAAGTTGGTGCGATCATCAGTAACAAATTACTACGGCAAGAGAACCAACACGTACTTGATTCCTACAATCTAATAAAAGAAAGTCGTGTTAGTTACACTATTTATAACTCAAGAACGGCTGAACAGAATTGGGCAAAAATTTGTGGGGAGGTAGTTTAGAACCAGGAAAAACACATAGGATAACAATTAGTTGCAAAAAATAGACTGGGAGGGATTGTAGGGAGGTTCGAAGTTCGTAGGGACAAATCTACCTATGGAAAGAAAGAAGAAGAAAAAAGAAGTACCAGGGGCGCATAAAGCTACAGACATCCTGTAGCTTTAAAATATCTCATTGTAGCTTAGGATATTGAAAAGTACCAGGGTAGCATCATTTTAGAGAGGGTCGAAGTTTGAAGGGTAATATAACCCTTTTTAAGGCATAGGGGATATTTTTCCCACCATGATTTTAATTTTTTTTAGTAACAAAACCTCATCCTTGCGGTACTTATTTTTACTTTAGCTATTTTTTTATTAATCTGTCATTATTTTGACGTAAAGAAATTATAAACTATCAAGTATATTTTTCTTCGGTGGTTTGTTGAAGTTTGAAAAGTAGCAATTTTACGTATTCAATTTTCTAGTTAGGGCTATCTCTTGAATCTTTTTATTTCTGAGGCAAGTTTTATTTTTAGCATGTGTTATTATATTTAATCTGAAGGATTTTACGCAAATCTTTTTGCCTGGGTGTCTTGATATTTTATAATATTCGTTTGTTATGGTGGGAAACATATTCCCTATGCCTGTGGGTGGCTGTGGCTGTGTGCTGTGCCACTATGAATATTGCCATTTTTCACGGCTTTTCACATGCAGTAGTCATTGTTCCTATGAATATAAGTTATTTTCTAATTATATTTGTTGTTTACGTAGACCACAGACTAACCTCTTGTACATTAGACTAATTCAAGATCACCTTTTCCATACTCGTAATGTTCTATACTGTCTTCCTACACAGGCAAAGGGGATATTTTTACCACCATAGAAAAATTATAAAAAAATTAAAAATATATATTTATCATTTTCTACCCCCATATTATACCTAAATCCGTCAACAGTGAAGTTTTTCCACCGCAGGGTCACTATGCCCTATAAAGGGATAATATTAAAGTTATGTCATAAACATAAATACTTCTGGCAGTTTTTTTTTCTTATTAAAAACAAATGACATGACATAAAATAAAAAGAGCAAATGCCAGATAAACGGTAATTATAGATTTTGATAAAAATCAATAATCAGTCATTTGTATACTACTAGAGGACGCCAGCAGCTACGCCTGCATTTTTTTTTAATTTACCCGTTTTGGCCGATCCCGTGGGAATTTCAGGAAATCCCTTCTTAGTGCACCCCTACGGTTCCCAAGGAACATACATGCCAAATTTCAGCTTCCTGCGCCCAATAGTTTCGGCTGTAGCGTGTCTGTCAGTCAGTCAGTAACGCAAGGATTTTATATATTAAGATTTGAAAATCTAATATCTGCTTATTGATTGCCTTTAAGGCGGAACAGAGTTCGCCGGGTCAGCTAGTTTATAATGAATTTAGCTGGCTGAGAAAGGAGCATAGTAACATGAGCAAAATGTCACTGAAAAATAAGTTACGACGTGAACTATTAAGTGAGATGGCTAACGACAGTTAATAACTGTACTGTATTTTGTTTTCTTCTTGTTTATTTAATGTTTTGTTTCCTTATCTCCAACTAAGAGGCGACACTGTTCGCGCTAAATAGTCACACATATGCTATGTGAATTATGTTAAGTGTAGTTGTAAGTATTCCAAGTGTATTTATTTAAAATAAGCGCCAATCCTGCCGACAAACTGTGTTCAAAAAATGTAAAACAATTTTTTTTTGCTCAATAAATGATTTATTTATTACTAGAGAACGCCAGCAGCTACGCCTGCATATTTTTTAAATTTACCCGTTTTACGTTTTACCAGTTTTGGCCGATCCCATGGGAATTTCGGGAAATCCCTTCTTAGTGCACCCCTACGGTCCCCAAGGAACATACATGCCAAATTTCAGCTTCCTGTGCCCAATAGTTCCGGCTGTAGCATGTCTGTCAGTCAGTCAGTAACGCAAGGATTTAAGATTATTATTAAGAAGCTGAAATTTGGTATGTATGTTCCTTGGGAAAAGTATTTATTTATAGACTCGCGCCTGTATCTCCGAAGGGGTAGGCAGAGGTGTAATATTACACCCACATTTCGCCAAGAATTTTTAGGTCCCACGTAATAGAGGGCGAGCCTATTGCCGTACCGGGCGCATTACCAGACTCTGTGCTGTTACTGAGAATTTCCTAACGGAAAAACCCAATAGCACTTTGCTCGACCCGGGAATCGAACCCGAGACCTCCCAATCCCACGCGCACATTTATGCCGCGAGACCAACGAGGCAGTTGGGAAAAGTAGGAGTGCATTAAAAAAGGATTTCCCGAAATTCCCACGGAATCGGGCAAAATAAATAACCTGCGAGCACAGCGACGGGCATCCTCTAATCTGTTTGCTAAAATTCTGCTAAACCTGTTTAGTTATTAACATCTTTTAACCTTAACCTTGTCTTTTTTGGACGGTCACAGTCTCGTCATTGTGACTAAAATTATTTACTTAAATACTTACTATAAATCTTATGCTAATACTAGAGGACGCCAGCAGCTACGCCTGCATTTATTTTAAATTTACCCGTTTTGGCCGATCCCGTGGGAATTTCGGGAAATCCCTTCTTAGTGCACCCCTAGGGTCCCCAAGGAACATACATGCCAAATTTCAGCTTCCTGCGCCCAATAGTTTCGGCTGTAGCGTGTCTGTCAGTCAGTCAGTAACGCAAGGATTTTATATAGTTCGCATGTATTGCATACAAAAACCGCGATCCTCAAACTTAGTTGCGACCAAACGGAACTCACCTAAGCCCTTAATTGTCCTTACAAACAAAAATAATACCGTCGAAATAGGTTAATAAATGACAAACTTCTGAGGTAACAAACATAAAACACCGAATTGCGAAATTCTTCTTTTTTATGAAGAAACTTAATATTTATTTTTATAGACTCACGACTGTATCCCCAAAGGGGTAGGCAGAGGTGTAATATTAGGTACACCCATATTTCGCCATGACTTTTCAGGTCCACGTAATAGTGGGCGAGCCTATTGCCGTACCGGGCACATTACCAGACTCGGTTCCGATGTGCCGATGACCGAGTATGAATTTCCTTAAAAACATAGTCTTCAAATGGAAATAGAAAAAAAAATACAGCTTGTGCCAGTTGCCCCGTAATTATAGAGATAACTAATAAGGGTAGGTACTTACCAATAGAAGGTCTCACGATGCAGACAGGTAGGTTGGAGTGACTGTGAACTATAGCCTCCGCGAGAGCCTTGGTCAGCGTGTAGGGGTTTGGGTGTTCGCCCTACGACAAAAACGAACCAAATTACTTATTTAAACTTCTTTACATATTATAGATAGCCGAGTGGAGAGACCGACGGACTGCTACGCAGCTAACAATCTAATACGCACTTAACTTCGAAAAGTCATTAGTGCGTGCCGTGGATTCAAACCCGATACCCTCTGCATGGCAGTCCGTTGGTATCTCCACTTGGCTATCGCTGTCTGTAAATTACTGAAGATAATTACGTACCTGTAAAGACTCAGAGATGACCTCAACAGTCTCAGCTGGCAGCATCTTGGTACATCTCACGATGCTATCAGGATCGTAAGGGGGGGGATACACGCGCTCTTCAATGTGAGACCTGGGTGCGTTGCTGTATGCTGTGGACACGTGGACCAGCGCCTAAGAAATAGAGACAAAAAAACATATTTATTTCTGCATTTTGATTGTTTACAACACTTATACAAGTCAAAACCCTATTCTAGATGATGCCGGCTTTTCCTAGCTAAATCACTTCTTGAGAAGTTTGGTTTCTTCGTGAGAAGAAAGGCCGAAACAAACTCAGAGGCATTGATTTTTTTTCACTTCAATTTAAGAAAAAAGTAAGCATCAGAAAAGAACAACCTAAGAAATAGAAAGGAAGTAAACAAGAGAAAAAGGAGTCATGAAAATCGGATCAGAAATCTTGGATTTGCACGCAGATTGACCGCCGGTTTCAATATTTGATATATCTTTGCATTTGACTACTAGAGATAAGTAAGTAAACGTTTTGGCAAACATTCACCAATAGTGCGTATTTGTCTCGAATATAATTCATTGTGCGGACGTTCAGGCGATCTTGACATTTTTCACAACTCATTCAAGCACTTTAAGAGCGGTTTCAGATTAGCGTTATATACGCGCGTATAAGCTCGTTTTTGGAAGCGCATGTAGGCGCGTACAGGCGCGCCTTTTGGCACACGCGCACCTCGTACGAGCGTTGACGCGCTTCTAAGCTCGTATATGCACGAGCCGACACACTGACAAGATGTCACTACAGTTTCGGGCGAACACGCCGAAATATGCCCGTTCGGTTTTTTAAGCTCGTAATATAGCGCGCGTGTAAGCGCGTATGCTGAAACGACCGTATACGCGCAGAAAAATACGCTAATCTGAAACCGCCCTAAGCGTAAGTTAGTTCAGGTAATGCTTTAAAAGAGATCTCATCTTTTGTTATGTTTATTTTGATTTATATTGTCTTGTTAATTTTGCGGAAAGTGTATTTTATTATAGTAGATATTTTTATATTTTAAGTAAGTTTTGATTTTGTGTTTATATACTTTACAAAAATGTTGTGTACGTCTATAATTGATATACATATAAGGTTGTATTTACAGTCCCATAATCTTAACACATTTTGGTATGTATATTGTTGATGTACCTATAAATAAATAAATAAATAAATAAGTAATTTTGCCGTGTGGTTGACGGCATAGAATACAAGTGTCACCACCCCCTATCTTCCCGTGGGTGTCGTAAAAGGCGACTAAGGGATAACACGATGCAAATACCATATTTGCGTAGAGACGGAAAACTCGACATCAAACCCTATACGACTGCCTCGTTGGTCTCGCGGCATAAATGTGCGCGTGGGATCGGGAGGTCCCGGGTTCGATTCCTGGGTCGGGCAGTGTTATTGAGTTTTTCTATCACGAAATTCTCAGTAGCAGCTCGGAGTCTGGCAATGTGCCCGGTACGGCAATAGGCTCGCCCCTTATTACGTGGGACTAAAGTATATCTCGCGAAAAGTGGGTGTAGAAATACACCTCTGCCTACCCCTTCGGGGATAAAAGGCGTGACGATATGTATGTATGTATGTATGTATGTAAATAAGTAATTGACATGTTTTTTAAGGAGTATAATATACCCAGCCATAAAACATATGCATAGATAGGTACTTAACTACTTATACCGACTGGATTGAGAATTCCGTCCTTTTTGTAGTCGGTTATAAAATGAACAGAGAAATAAAATACATACGATAGTAATGATATACTACCACATAATAATAACCTCCGTGGTCCAGTACATGGACCAGTATGCGACTGCTGATCGGAGGTCCCGGGTTCGATTCCCGGGTCGGGCAAAAGAGAGTCCGGTAATGTGCCCGGTACGGCAATCGGCTCCCCCCCCTATTACGTGAGATCTAAAAATTCATGTCTAAATGTGGGTGTAATATTACATCTCTGCCTAACCCTTCGGGGATACAGGCGTGAGTCTATAAAAAAATATATAAAAATAATACAGAATGGTGTTGTGTGTTCTAGTCCCAAACTAAGAAGATCTTGTATTATGGGTACTAGACAATGGATCAACATACCTACATATGGTTTACTTCTTTGTACCTATAACATATAAAGAAACAAGACAAACCCCACATCCATCCAACATCCATGTTCACGCACATAACGTTTGTCTTGAGTGTGAATCGAACCCCGCTACACTACCGCCACGACATAGGATAAATCATAGACTTATTCTATGGGATAAATAATAATATTTTTTCAAACAAGTTACATAACATTTTGTGATATGACATTTGTGTCAAGAAATAAATCATCCAAAAACACACCAAAACTCACACAGTAATCACAGAGATAAGCATATTTAAAAATAATATTTTTTAAGCAAGTTACATAAAATTTTTTGATATGATATTTGTGTCAAGAAATAAATCATCCAAAAACACACCAAAACTCACACAGTAATCGCGGAGATAAGCATATTTAAACAGACAAACGTTTTTGCTAAAATTACGAGATACTGCGATGATATTTCACTTTCTATACTGGACCGTTTTGCAACAATGGTTTACACATCTTGAGACTGGGTCGCGAGGAGTGCTGGCTATATCTGTTGGGAAATCTTAATGCTGGCGGCTAAGTCATGGTACTTAAGTCTGTATCTTTATTCTATACTACTGCGGTAATAGTGTTTTTTGTAGTACTATTCTCTGTATGTATGTAGACTGCTGCGCTAGTAGTGTTTTTTGCAGTACTATTCCCAATATTTTTGATTTTTTCTTTCATTTATTTCCAATCATTGACGCGAAGTGTTTCGGCTGTGTCATCAATCTTGATACCACAAATTGTAAGATTCTCTACGGAATTCAATATTCGATCGCTAGATAGATCTGTAGATTTTAGATTAGTTTTTGACATAAACTCCATACAAAATATGTCAAACACGAATCTCGAACCTCAAAATCCTTGTATGGCTCGAATATTGAAATTGGCCGTAAGATAGTAGCGTGAGTTTCTTCCAGGCTCTTCTCATAGCCCTACCATCCCGAAACTGGTTGTAAAAAAAGAAGAATTGACATTCATAAGTGTTAAGTGTTGCTTTTGTAACCTATATGAATAAATGAGTTTGAATTTGTAAGTTAGTGGCCTAGTCATGCCCTTAGTCAGTCTAAGCAAAAGTTGGTGATCAACAATAAAGAAAAGAAAGAAAATAATCGTTTATTTTTAAACAGTCGAAGGACATGTGACATGACAGTAACAATGTGAAAAAAGAACACACATAATATTATTAGGCACAAATCGTACACGCCCGTCGTCTGTACAAAAATAGGAGGCCAGTTCAGCATATTGCCGGACACATGTGCCCGACGCTGGTTTTCAACTGTCTCCTTAGTCCAGTCAATTTAGGCCCAATTAGGTGCAAATCTCGGAAAATCGACATACCCAGTATATTACCACGTAAAACTTGTATTTTGGCACCCTAAAACTGTTCTCAAAAGTCACATATAATTGGATGTCCGCAAGTTTTAAATTCAGGGGTCAAAGTTCACAAAAATCGATTTTTTACATTTTTTGCAAATATCTCGTTTTCTATAGGTTTTACGCTATTTGTATTGTTAATCAATATTGTAGAGAATTAAATTCTCTACAACTTTTCTATACCTTAACATTTTTTATACCTTGACCTGTTTTCGAGCTAGAAAGCGCAGAGCGCGCGGTCAGAGAATACAAAATATGTCAAATATGTACAATCAAGCAAGTCGGCGCTGGACCAGTTTGAAAAAAAAATCCCGTGGCTCGCTCATAGAGTCGAGGCACACTAGAAACTGGTTTTGTATACGAGTGTCAATGTGTGTATAAAGTAGCACTGGAAGCGACGATGCCGTGAAGCCGTTCCTTGGACATTCAGCACTGTAGCCGCGTGCAGAGGTTCTGTACCTAAACCTGACTATAGCAACAGAATGGAACAGCGTGGTCACTTTAGCAGGCAGTTCTCTCTGCTCCTGACTCCTAGGTTAGGAGCCGCTACGTCTCCAGTTATTGGATACAGCTTTCCAAAACACTTCGGCCAAATTTGTCATGCGTGCCTTTCAGTTGAGGGTACTTCTAACCTACCTAACTAACCTAACCTTACCTGACCTTAGTTAAGATGTCTTCAATCTGATCAGAGAACGTCCGCCTAGGTCTTCCCATCCCTCCTGTCCCATTCACATTTGCCTTATATATCTTCTTGACGATTAAATAGCTTTAAAAGAAAATACAAACCTTTAACTTGGGCATATCCTCAGCCAGCTTCAGCAGTGACGCCGTTCCTTGTACATTCAGCACTGTGGCCGCATGCAGAGGTTCTGTAAACCTCACTGTGGCGGCAGAATGGAACAGCGTGGTCACTTTAGCAAGCAGTTCTCTCTGCTCTGGACTGACTCCAAGGTTAGGAGCCGCTACGTCTCCGGTGATTGGATACAGCTTGCCAAGGCGCTCGGGCCAACGGGCGCGGATGCGATCGAAGACCTGGAAGAGGAGCCTCTTTATATCTAAATCCAAATCACTTTTTTTCGACAGTATAATGAATTACTCATTTAGGATTTGGTGCATGCACATTTACCGTCTTAATTAGTTCAGCGAAATTGAGTGGATGAGCGTGTCTCCGAATTTATGAGTCCAGTGTCTCTTATTAGATTTAGGTTTGCCTGCCAATCTTTTGATCTGAATGAAATGTATCAAAACGACTTCCTAAACTTTTAAGGTCAAGAAACGTATTTAAACAATCATTGAGAACGGTTGGTCTAAATAGGCTCGCAACAGAGAGACGTCGGACGTATGACACCCACTTTTTTCACTGAGACTTGAAAAATAGACACAAAGCTATCAATCACCCGTTAGTAAAAAGTTGCCAGTAGTTATTAGTATCTGTCTACAATAGTTTTATGCAAATACTAGAGGACGCCAGCAGCTACGCCTGCATTTTTTTTAAATTTACCCGTTTTGGGCGATCCCGTGTGAATTATGGGAAATCCCTTCTTAGTGCACTCCTACGGTCTCCAAGGAACATACATGCCAAATTTCAGCTTTCTTCGCCCAATAGTTTCGGCTGTAGCGTGTCTGTCAGTCAGTCAGTAACGCAAGGATTTTATATATGCAAATATTTCTCACAGGATCTTTGACCTTCTCATTAATTATAATCTATTGAGGAACTAAATGTAGAGTAGAATTGTGTTTCGTCACAAACCAAATCTTTATTTCGAGTATCTGATATACTGACATAGTGTCGGCATAGATAGGCAATGTAAAACTGAATCATCATATAACTGATCATCTAAAAAACATGCTGAAGGCATTAATGGTTAAGAAATGGAAAACCTGAGGATTACTGTACAATTCAAGGTACTATATACAAGCCCTATCCAACCCCAAAGCCATGACGAAAATGATAATACATACCTTCGCAAAATCGATTTTGGTCAACCTACCTGGTTCTTTAGAAGCTCCTTATACCTTTGGTCCACCGTCAGGCCTCTCTTGGGTCTCATGAGGACATAAATGGTCTTTATCCCTGGGCAGCTTCTGAGAAGTTTCTCCAAGAGAGCCTTGCCAACGAAGCCTGTCCCACCAGTGACCATGATGACAGAATCTTCGTAAAAGTCCGATATAGCTTCTGAGGAGTTGTCGGGGTGTTCCAAGTTGATGTAGTTCTCGTAATTCAGGTTTATGGCGGTTAAGTCGTTGCCGTTTAACATCTCTAAGTGTTTTCTATAATGAAATTGTCTGTTAATATTTGTTTTTGCCATAGGTTCCGCCCGTGTGGTGGGTAAAGTGGTAAAAAGTATGCCTATGTGCTGTAAGCATACCTAGATATCTTTCATTAACATGACTGTGTAATTAGCTGTAGACTTTATATTAAATATAAAATCTAGAAGAAATAATTCCTGATATAAAATTCTATAAACTGTGTTTTTAGTAATAGATGTTTATTGTTTTCCAGATTATTACAAACATTAAAAACAAATGAGTTCGTGAGATAATTATAGAGACATATGAAATTGTAGCTAACAACGATCTCGATCACATTAGATTATCATCATTCAAAGTAGAAAAAGCCGCATCACAATCGGTATATTCATTAGGAGCTGCAATGCCACAAGCAGACAAGCCAAATTTATAGCACTCCTGTTTTAACGTCAGGGTTAAAAGTATATTTTTGTAAGTTAGAAGTTAGTTGTAGATACTTACTGGTATGCGTCCATTTTATCGGTGGAAATAATTTTTGTGTCCATGTTAGCAACTGCGTTCCCGCTTCCAAAATATTAAGGCCTGTAACAAACGAAAAGGACGTTATTCATCTTCCTGATCATCATCTTAGGATTGTTCCAAGACTTCGTCTTAACATAACATACCATAACTTCACGGCTTTTATCCCCGAAGGGGTAGGCAGAGGTGTATTACACACCCACTTTTCGCCAGTTCTGTTTGGGGCCCAATGTAATAGGGGGCGAGCTTATTGCCATCTACCGCGCACATTAGTAAGCGAGCGATAATTAACGTATTTAATACATAACTTCGAAAAGTCAGAGGTGTGTGGCCGGGGTACCTGGGGATCGAACCCGAGACCATCGTCTCAGCAGTCCGTTACGTACATCACTGGGCTATCGCCGCTTTGTCATGAAGCCCGAAACCCGGTAATACCCTAATCAGATCGGACTCTCCCAATTCTTTGCGGTTCAAGCCAACCTCATCTGCAAGTCGATGTAATTTTTTACGATATTTATACATTACATTATATTCTCATATTATTGCCGATCCCGTAGGAACTTCTATAAATCCCTTCTTAGTTCATCACTACGATCCCAAAGGAACATACATGCCAAATTTCAGCTTCTTGCGCCTATAGTTCCGGCTGTAGCGTGTCTGTCAGTCAGCCAGAAACGTAAAATTTTTATTATATTATAGATTTTTACGAGCCGTCTCTCTCGACAGAGTTGGGGCTCCACCACAGAATAGATAGTACTAACGTACTCCACTTAAGGTTACTTCTTCTCTCTCGGCCTTGGTGATCTTCGTTACTTGCAATTATTTATTTGTTATTATACTTTATTAATATGTCCCAAATAAATAAACATTATTTTAACCTAAATCCATTCAGTAGCTTATGCACGAAACAATAACAAACATCCTTACATCCCACACAAACTTTCACATATATAATACTAGAGGACGCCAGCAGCTACGCCTGCATTTTTTTTAATTTAACCCTTTTGGCCGATCCCGTGGGAATTTCGGGAAATCCCTTCTTAGTGCACCCCTACGGTCCCCAAGGAACATACATGCCAAATTTCAGCTGCCTGCGTCCAATAGTTTCGGCTGTAGCGTGTCTGTCAGTCAGTCAGTAACGCAAGGATTTTATATATTAAGATTAGTACATAAGAGCGGATTAGGTTGCTAAAATATGACAAATATTTATTACTTTGAATGATAGATATAATTCACGTGACCCCTAAAAAAGAAAACTAGAGTTTAGAACAAAAACGTGCGCAAGAACTCGTCACATAATTATAGTGACGACACCAACCGGTCAAGCGTGAGTAGTGTTATGTAAATGATATCTTTCTCAAAGTTTGCGCCGTTTGGTAACAGCAAACTGGGTCAGCAGTTGTTGTAGTATGTTCACACGCGGTTTTTGTTTGATTAAACTTGATTATCTAAACATATAAATAGACTTGGAGTTTTTGGTATCTAGTATTTGGCTGGCTGTGTGATTTCTAGTAAGTAGGTACTTAGATATATGTAGATGTTTACATGACGTTAGACATAAATAGTACATAGACTCACGCCTGTTTCCCGGAGGGGTAGGCAGAGACTACGGAACGCCATTTGCAACGATCCAGACATATCTCTCTTGCTTCATTCACTCCCATCAGATTCCTCATGCATGCTCTTCTGTTCAGGGTACTTGTCACCTGTCCTGTTTTTAGGATGTCTCCAATCTGATCAGAGAACGTCCGCCTAGATCTTCCCCTTCGTCCTGTCCCTTCCACACTTGCCTTATATATCTGCTTGGTCAGTCTTTCGTCATCCATCCTCTCCACGTGCCCAAACCAAGTAGTATCTTCTGGTAATAGAGTAGAAGTGAGTGATAACGTTAAATTTTTAGGAGTTAACATTGACGCATTTTTTAATAGGAAAGAGGAGACAATGGCCATAACCAACTCTATTAGTTCTGCATGTTATGCGATTAGAAGCCTAAGAGAAGAACTTAGTCTGGATCAATTAAGGATGGTGTACTTTGCCTTGGTAGAATATAAGCTGAGATACAGCATTTTACTTTGGGGAAATAGCTACCAATATAATGTACAAAGAACATTTGTAATACAGAAAAGAGCTATCAGAACAATGCTCCGCCTGAAGCAAACTGAATCATGTAGAGAACACTTCGTGACTCTAAAGATCCTGACGGTTCCATGTCTTTATATATTCTGGTCCTATTAGTCAAGTTTGTTAAAAATCTGCATAAATTCGAAACCAATGACGAAAGACAGATTAGAGAAAGCACTCAAAGAAAAGATATACCGTCAATAATTTTACCGAAACTTTATGTAGTAAAGCATAGCTCTAGAGTCCAATCAGTCTTTCTGTATAATAAATTACACGTGGAACTTAAAAGTATATACAGTAGAACTAATTTATTTCAAAGCAAGTTAATGTCATTGCTCTTGAGGAAAGGCTATTATAGCGTTAATGAATTTATAAATGACAAACATAATTAAATTAACTATGTATAATATATTTAAGTTATGAATTAATGACCTAATTAGATTTTTTGAATGTATTTTATCGTATTATAATAATATGATTATTTAATGTTCTATGATTATTTATTATTTGAATGCAATATGATGTCTAAAATTTTATATTATTTAATGTTTTAGTTAGATTAGTGTACCAATTTTCAACACAATGTATATTGTTATGTAATTGTAATGTATATCTTAATATATAAAATCCTTGCGTTACTGACTGACTGACAGACACGCTACAGCCGCTACACGTATGTTCCTTGGAGACCGTAGGGGTGCACTAAGAAGGGATTTCCCGAAATTCCCACGGGATCGGCCAAAACGGGAAAATTTAAAAAAATGCAGGAAATGCAGCTGCTGGCGTCCTCTAGTTATGAAATAAATGACTTATGACTTATAATAGAGAAGAGACCCGTGCCCAGCAGTGAGAAACTATATACACAGGGCTTATGTAGATGAAGTACATATATAACGTTGTGGATATGATCGGCGGTCTTATCGCTAGAGCAATCTCTTCTTCTCTTGTATGGTCATGTGTGACGATGATGTAGTTATTAAATTAATAATTAGATAATCTATAATTTACATTTATGATAGTCAGCATCTCTTATCATCATCGTAATCATCCATATAACGTCACGCAGTGAACTACGGGTACGAAGAAGCAGCCCTAAATATTACGAGTGGTGCCTCGAGCTTAGCTTGCAACGGATATTTAGTACATCCGTAATCACGGCGGTTATGCCTACCGAAATATCGGATAAAAGACAAAGGACCCTAGGTATAGTATAGGTATGTTTATCCCGAAACGCAATGTAAAATAGGTATTTAATGACCACAAAAGTTTAAATAGTGCGAAAGTTTGTTTGATTATCCTTTTCTCACGTCGCAATGCAGTGTTATTATGGTATGATTTTTGTGTGTTAGGATAGCCTAGTGGAGATACCAACGGACTGCCATGCAGAGGGTATCGAATCCACGGCGCGCACCACTGTCTTTTCGGAGTTATGTGCGTATTAAATTGTTAATTATCGCTTGTCCCGAGTCTCGGAGAGC
The DNA here is from genome assembly GCA_944739405.2 of Euclidia mi. Classification (NCBI taxonomy): domain Eukaryota; kingdom Metazoa; phylum Arthropoda; class Insecta; order Lepidoptera; family Erebidae; genus Euclidia; species Euclidia mi. The sequence goes on from OX123211.2 coordinate 12,209,528, forward strand.
ACGTTAAGCCGTCGGTCCCAGCTGTCATGAAGATCTTTGACAGTCGTTATAGGGCGTCAGTACCTCTAAAATAAACTGACGCTGGTCTAAACCATGGAATATCGCTATCCCTTCGGGTTGCGGAGGTCAGACAGGCAGTCGCTCTGTGGAAAAGCTAATATTCCGCCAAATCCGGTTAGAATAGAAAGCGGACCCCAGATTGAAACTGGGATAACGATAAGAGAAGAAGAGGATGCTAAAGAGAGTCAGGGATAAGATACTTTTTACTTTGATAATGACTCCAACGCAGGCGAATTCTTTAATTAATTGTAGTAGGTATAAACTATATTTAATCACTGGTCCAAACTAACATAATTATCATCACAAATCCCAAACTAATGGAACTGGCAACGTGAAACTTTCACAGTAGGTTTCCTGTTTGTCCTGAGTGGGAATCGAACCCACGACTGCAACTTAGCAGCTAGGGTCACTACCCACTTTACCAACAGTCCAGATATCTACTGTTATAATATGTACTTAGAGCCGGCGCACACACGTAGCAAAACGAAGCGCAGCGCGTTTTGAATGCCAATTATTATCGACGTTGATTTAGTTCCAATAATGACCAAAATCAATTTATCAAATAATTATTATAACACGAGAGCACACAGACAAACAACTATAATGTGATAATTGATTTTGAACAATTTATTATTATTACTAGACAGCGATAGTCCAGTGGAGATACCAACAGACTTCCATGCAAAGGGTTTCGGTTCGAATCCAACAGCACGCAGCACTGACTTTTCGGAGTTATGTGCGTATTAATAATCGCTTACCCCGTGCCTCGGAAAGCACGTTAAGCCGTCGGTCCCGGTTGTCATGAAGATCTTTGACAGTCGTTACAGGGCGTCAGAACCTTCTAAATAAACTGACACTAGTCTAAACCATGGAATATCCTTATCCCTTCGGGTTGAGGAGGTCAGACAGACAGTCGCTCTGTGGAAAAGCTAATATTCAGCCAAATCCGATTAGATTAGTAAGCGTACCCCAGATTGAAACTGGGATAACGTTAGGAGGATGATGATGATTTTGAACTATTTCTAAATGAGAACAAAGTTCGACAGTGAAAAATCTCTCTACTGCGGTTCGCTATAGTCAAAGTCAAAGTCAAAATCCTTTATTCATTTGGGTCACAATGACGCTTATGAACGTCAAAATAATAAATTTATAAAATAATTACTTAAAGACTCTACATTTACATTTACTGCCACGTTCGCAAATCAAGGGCGTAGAACCATGAGAAAGAACGGACAATAAAACTCACGGTCACTCTTTTTCATCGCCAGGTTTTGCATAATACACATAATTTACATTTTGTAAGGTGCTACAACTGTTACACCTTCTATATCACTTGTATATATATTTACTGTACATAATAATACTCAAGCATAATACTTAATTTTAATTTTGATGTTCAGGCTAACTAATAGCCTCATCAGAATAGACATGGTTAAACAGGGGCATCCACTTACATTATACCTAATAATGCAGGCAATCCGCGAAAGTGATCAGAACCGTGATGGAAATGATGCAGTTAAATATTAAAATCTAATACCAGCCCGCAAGACCGTCATCGACCAGTCATCGCAAGTAGCACCCGTTCACGAGTATGACGCACGTATATACATATGTGTTTATTCTGGATCTCTGCCTTTTCGCCGAAAATTGTTCAGCCGATTATCACTTGCCAACTAACGTTTCGCAGAATTTTATTTCGCAGAATAATCATTTACCAACTTGTGATATAATTTTGTTTTTATTTCCCAACCTCACAGTTGCCAACTTTACGTTTGGTCTTCCTTTTATTGTCGCAGTTCTAACCTAACCGATGTAGCATATTTAAATGCCCTGTGTTGTGAAATAAAAGCGATTTGGCTCTGGCACTTCGCCGGTCGTGGTCGCAGTTCTAACCTAACCTAACCAGCCATTGTTTCTGTTGACGTGCATTGTTTATCAGCATACTAACCTAACCTAACCGATTCCTTTCGATTTCACCTGAACTTCCCGAAACATCACCTGAACAGACGAAACGTTATTCGTCTAAAAGTTGTCCGGCCTAATAATTTGACAAAAGATAAATGCCCCAAACGTTTTTTGTCATTACAATTACCAGCTTAACAATAATTCTACCAAATGAAACGTTGTCATACAAAAATTTGACAATCGTTAGTCGTCAAAGTGAAAAATAGGCGAAACGTTGGTTGACAAGTGATAATCGACCAAACAATACTAAGCGAAAAGGCAGGATTCCGTTTATTCTACAAATACTGTGATATCACATGGATATATGCAAGTAAAGGCACTAGAAACCTTGAGCTACTAATAAATCAATCGATAAAGCTTTTACCCTTGACAGACAAGACTACTTGCTTATAATAGAGATGTTTAAATAAATGGGTGCAAAGGGTTCCCACCAAAAACTTAGGGTCCCAAGCCAACCTCACCTGCAAGTGGTGCACCTGCCGATCAACGGACGAGGCTCTGACAATCAAAATATCCCGATAAGCGGCAATAGGCTCGCCACCTATTACGTGGGATCAAAACACTGGCGAAAAGTGGGCGTTTAATATGCCTCTGCCTACCCCTTCGGGGAAACAGGCGTGAGTCTATGTATGTATGTATGTATGTTTAAATAAATAAATTTATGAAAATTACTTTCATAAGTTGCTACAGTTGCAAAAAAGTATAAAAATAACACTTAAGTATGCACAAAACTCGGTGTGACTATTCTCAAGAGAATATAACACAAAATTAAACAATAAAGTATTTTTTATTCAATGTAATAACATATAGATCGCAGAACTGCAGTTCCCTCATAAAACTAAGGTCAAAAATATGATCATAATATCAGCCCAGTAAATTTTTGCTTATTTTTTATGGATTCACGCCTGTATCCCCAAAGGGGTAGGCAGAAAAATTAAAATTATACCCACATTAAAATTACACCCACATTTCGCCATGAATTTTTAGGTCCCACGTAATAGGGGGCGAGCCTATTGCCGTACCGGGCACATTACCAGACTCCGTGCTGTTACTGAAAATTCGTAAGTCGTAGTTCTGAAAACCCAGTAAAACTTTTGCCTGACCCGGGAATCAAACCCGAAACCTCCGATCAGCAGTCGCATACGCTATACACTGAACCACGGAGGCATCCCAGTAAAAATACGAAAATATCTGATATGCTGAATTCAGCTCCATATCGGCCTGAGCGTCGAGCATTGGGGGAGGTCTATAGGCCGAAGTAAAGATGATGATGATAAGAATAAATCAATAAACTATCACACTGCTAGGTAGGGCTTAACATAACATAACAGATCATAACTTCACGCCTTTATCCCCGAAGGAGTTGGCAGAGGTGTTACACACCCACCCTTCGCCAGTTATGTTTCGGTCCAATGTAACAGGGGGCGAGCTTATTGCAATCTTCCGGGCACATTGTTAAACGAGCGGTAATTAACATTTAAAATGTACACTTAACTCCGAAAAGTCAGAGGTGTGTGCCCGGGGTACCTGGGGATCGAAGCTAAGACCATCGGCATCTCGGCAGTCCATTACATACACCACTCGGCTATCGTCGCTATGCATCCATTGTAAAGTGAATTATACTCCTAAACCTTCCTCGATTCGGAATCTTCATGACAGCCGAGACCGACAGTTTTAACGTGCTCTCCGAGGCACGGGGCAATACTTAACAATTTAATACGAATAACTTCGAAAAGTCAGTGGTGCGTGCAGTGGATTCGAACTTGATACCCTCTGCATGGTAGTCCGTTAGTATCTACACTAGGCTATCGCTGCGATAATATAAAAAGTATCATTATACCATAATATGACCCAAAATATGTCCCAGAAACATAAGAAGTTAACCTTTGACTCAACTACCTTACCGTAATAATTTCATGTAATTTAATTTCCCATATAAAATGGGATGACAAGGCGGCAAGAGAATAATGACATGTAATTTCATTTATGATCACTTCCGGAGCTTTTTTAGTCTTCAGGGTTGTTTTATTTATGGTACATGATGAGTTACTTATATCTTCAAATTAAAGGTTGTTTTTATTAAGCTTTTCGATGAGTAAAAGTTTAAGGAAAAATCGGCTAAGTGTATGTCGAGCCACGCATAATGTATGGTTCCGTAGTACTTACTCTGTGACCTAAGGATAGTAGGACTCAAGCACAGTCGCGTGAATAATACTAATACAGTTCCCGTGACCCCGCCATTCAATGGGATTGGATAGAGAAACACCCTGGTGGTTTTATTGGATAGTCCCAACGCTTCTCGTGTGGGAGTCTCACAGTCCCCCTGGGAAGAGCCCCTTAATTCCGGCCTAGCGGACCCCGCAAACTGTAGGTTTGCACCATGTATCAAAAAGAAAAAAGGACTCAAGCACAATAGTCATTTTATCATTCGCAATTAGTATCAAGTTTCATCCGTGTGGTGACGAATTAAGAATACGGAATGTCACCACCCCATATCATTCCGTGGGTGTCGTACGAGCCGACAGAGGGAGCATGCTATGCAGAGAACAGCCACTGTAAGAGAAGGAAAACTTGAAACAAACCCTATACCAACTCGTTTGGCCAGCAAGGTATAGTAGGCCAATTCCTCCTTTCAAAGGAGAGGCCTAGTCCAGCAGTGGACTGTAAGGGGCTGAAGATGATCAAGTTTAAGTTATTTATTTCTCGTTAACTAGTAAAGTCTAATAATCGTAATTTAATTATGTCACTATTTAGCATAGTTTACACGTACCTAAATCCTACAGTTTAGAAGATAGAGGGGCGGGTGGACACTTTGCCATTGAAAGTTCAAGACGGACTTAGACGAGAGTAGTTTCTATGAAACCGTCTAAACTAAACTCTAGCCGTCTTATTAATAAACTAAAATTAGCGTCAGAACAACTTTACTCCAAGACTTAAGCAAAGATTAGGCAATTATGGTATTAATAAACTAGGAGTAAGGACGGAGTTAACTATTCATAATTTACTCCGCGAGTAAAAGTTAGTCCGGGGAGGCCCATGGTTTAACGCTGGAGTAAGCAAGGAGTAAGCATCTATATTAATAATTTTGTCACGGGGTACGGTAGACTAGATCGAAACTTTACCTTTACGTAATATTAAATAAGAGTTTACTATGTAACCCTAAAAATCGATGACTATGCGGATAGTACGTAAAATTACATTATGTGAATGACTAGAGGTCGCCCGCAATTTTTTATTTTATTTATACGTTTCTACGCGATATCATGGTAATTTCGGCAAATAATGTCTGAGTGCACCCTTGCGGTTCCCAAGGAATATACATAGCAAATTTCAGCTTCCTGCGCTCGGTAGTTTCGGCTGTATCTTGTCTTTCAGTCAGTAACGCCAGAATTTTATATCATCATCGCCCTAGCGTTATACCGGTTGCATCCAAAACTTACACGCCTGGAGCCCGAGGTCCGCTTACTGGTCTAACCAGATATGATAGAATATCAACTTTTCCACAGAGCGACTGCCGTCTGACCTCCGCAACCCAAAGGGATAGCGATATTCCATGGTTTAGATCAGAATCAGTTTATTTGAGGGTACTGACTCCCCGTAAAGACTGTCAAAGCTCTTCTATATATTTTTTTGTAAATACATATTATAGACAGAAACATACAGACCAAGACAAACATCCATGTTCATAAACACATTTTTGACTTAAGCGGGAATTGTGCCCGCGACCTTGACGGTCGGTTATCCTCATAATATAACTCTACGTAAAAAAACCGTGTTGTCAATATATTTCATACATCGAAATTCGAAAGTGTCCGTTCGTATGTCATTCATTTCTCAACAACTTACGCAAATAGTTGTTTACGAAAAATTGGACAAGATGGAAAATAATCCTTACTCAACGAAATTAACGAGATTTTACAACAGAAATAGCCTTGAAATTATCTTAAAATTGACTGCAAGAGTAAGCAGCAATAACCTAGTGAAGAAATCGACAGACTGCTACGCAGAGTGTGTCGGGTTCGAATCCATGCAAACAATTTCTAGAACATCGCAACAAGCCTAGATGCCCATGGTCCACTTACAAGACTAACCAGATGCGTCAGAATATCAGTTTTTCGAAGATTATGTGCGTATTTAACTATAGCTTGCTAGAATGGCAGAAATCGCATTATGTTATAAGTCCGCCCTTGTAACACTAGTTTATGAGAAACTCTCTGTAATGCATCCATGTTATTGCCTGGTGTACAATAAAGAATTAATTATTATTTGTTTCTCTTTCTCGGGTATTATTCTAATTTGTTAGAACAATACCCGGCCCTTTGGCAGGCGTACACGGAGCCATAGGTCCAACGCGCAGAGGCCCTTTGAGAGTTTTAATCTAGAATGTAATGGAACACCTACTGAGGCGCCTCCATCACCGCACTATTAAGTACTACTAGTAGTAGTAGTAGTAGTACTTATTATTATTCTTATTGAATGCTAAGGAAAACATCGTGAGGAAACCTGCATGTCTGAGAGTTCTCCATAATGTTCTCGAAAGACATGTGAAGTCTGATAACCCGTATTTGGCCAACGTGGTAGAGTATTGCCTAACTACATTCGGTAGTTCTTGAGTTATCGTGTTATACAGACAGGAAGAAAAGAGGACTTCATTTTATGGCGTGGTGGACTATGCCTTACTGTTGTAATATTGAGAAGAAGTGCCCAGCCATGGGACAGTTTAGATGTATATAGCGTTGATAATGACGAATCGAGGAATCATCATCATCATCTCCCTAGCGTTATCCCGTTTGCATCCAAGACTTACACGCCTTGGTGCCCGGGGTCCGCTTACTGGTCTAACCAGATATGACAGAATATCAACATTTCCAACGTGTGACCTTCGCAACCAAAAGGTTTAGCAATAATCCATAGTTTAGACCAGTATCAGTTTATTTGAGGGTACTGACTTCCCGTAACGACTGTCAAAGAGTCATGACAGCCGCGACCGACGGTTTAACGTGCTCTCCGAGGCACGGGGCAAGCGATAATTAACAATTTAATAAGCACTTAACTTCGAAAGGTCATTGGTACGCGCCGTGGATTCGAATCCGATACCCTCTGCATGGCAGTCCGTTGGTATCTCCACTAGGTTATCGCTGCCTTTTTAATCGAATCCTGATCCTTGATGAATCGAGGAATATGGGCTCATAATGATGAATTAAGTAGCTCAATATAATCATACGTAATAATAAATTAACCAAACTATGAAGCGTTCGTTACGAAATACTAGGGTGTTTCTTTTTGCGCGACTCCTAAGGATAGTAGCGTGATATTACATAGCCTGTAAACTAGCTTACTGAAAATGCTATCAAGTGTAAAAGCATTTTTCAAATTATTTTTGTAGTTCTTGAGATAAGCTCAACAAGAAAGCTACCTTACTTGCGGATGTCTCTCCATCACGCTTCAAATCCAATAATATGGGAACAAAATAAGTGTCTTTCTAAATATTTCGGAGGAGGTATATAATATATGCGTAGGTAATTTTGATGAATCCATCGAAACTATTGGGCGCAACAAGCTGATTTTCGACATCCTTTGGGACCGTATGGGCGGGCTAAGAAGGGACTGCAAAATTGCCACGGGAAAAAAGGTTAAATTAAAAAAGTGGTTGTAGCTGTGGGTGTCCTCTAGCAATATAAATTCTATTGTACGCCGGGTGATATAACAAACCTAACTAAAATAAAAATTTATTGAATAAAAGTTTTTTTCCTTTTTCAATGTGTTCCAACAACCACAGTTATGCATAGATTTCTTTTCAGTAAAAATATAGATTTCGTTTACGTAAGAAAACATTGGTTTTGCCTGACCCGGTAAGGAAACCGGAATCTTCACGATTGAATACCGACATAAGCGCATAAATTCATTCGCGACCTGATTTTTTTAAAACGTCCATTACACACTATATGTAAATATAATAATTACCATATTTTTTTATTTTTTACACACAATTTTCACTTCACAATCACAAAAAAAACACTTTAACCCTTAAAAAAATTAAAAGAAATACATACCAAAAATAAATCGAAGCGGCGTACGATGGTCACAAAAATTAATTTTTATTTTTATTTTGAATTGTAATTTTTTAATGATATCATTTTGCGTTAATAATCGGGAGGTGTGCCTCGCGGCTCGGCCCGGCTTTCACTGCGCGGTTGTTCACGTAATAGACACGGTAACGATGTGGCAACACACGGGCGGATAATGTGGACGGCACCGCTGTAGCCAAGACTTTACATTAAGTATAAGTACCTAGATGACCGAGCTTGAATACCGAGATATGTTATTTTATTGGCATATCGTGTTTTGATGAATCCTATTTAGATCGATTTATCACAACCCCCTGCATACTAAATGTCATGAAAACCGTTGGTGCCGTTTCCGTGGTTTAGATTATATGCATAGATACAAGAAATTTATTAAGAAAGAATAGTTAATGATTAATGAAAGAAATTTGTTAAGTTTACAATAATTATACCTTGAATGTTACGGTTTACTCACTGTTGAAGAGTCAATAAAATAAATAAATAAAGAATTTCTCGTTTAAATGTTTGTAATTCGGTTTGTAATCTGTACCATGGCTGGGCTGAGTCTTCACACTGTAAGAAGGGCCTTATAATTTCTAGGTCAATTAATTATGCGTTGTAATTTATCTATATATTGGCGCTATAAAATATGTTAGCATATAATTATATAAAGCGGTGTAAATAAACAGTCCCACTGTGAAGCACGGACCTGGACGGGTTGAGTCCTTCTGCTCTCACCCAAAGTTCGCATAAAGTCAAGGCCGTCGGCGGCCGACAACTAGTCCACATACACACACAAGAAAGTACCAACCTCATCTTGCCTGACATTGCTGGTTGTCTTCTTATGACATTATGAAGTCCTCTCAGGCATGCAGATTTCCTTGTTTACCGTTTCTTTTTCTGTTTAGCCAGATATAATTAACATTTTAATACACATCTGACGTTGAAAAGTCTGCGGTTTGCGCCCATGGTTTTGATCCCGAGACTCTCTACGTCTGGTTAGTCTCTGCACTACGAGTAGATATCGCTGCCATACAGTTAAAATGTACACAATTAAAATGTATTTATTTAAAAAATAGTTTAAAACACTGCCCGCCAGAGATACGTCTCCTTCCTGCAAACTCCATCATCAGACCAGCTCAGTGGTACCATATTATTTTATTGTCATCTAATCTACATAATTATAAATGCTAAATGCTACAAAGAGGCGGAATTCTATACATATGGCTTTTTGCGAACGCCAAATGTGCACGAATGTCCTAGCAATGATTTACACTATTCTCTATGTCGATTAACCATATGTTAGGACTGCACTATCTGCTTTGTATCCAGTGAAGTCATCATGGTTGACCATAATAAAAAAGAAAATACCTTCAAATCAAAATTACATCTAAATACAATCAAATTACAAATACGGTACATATACATTTCACAGAACGCACCACAAAGTCACTGAGAGCTTTGCAAAGCTCTGTCGCCTAGGGCTTAGCAAGGGCTAAGGCTACTGCTAAAACGTTTATACTATACAAAAATAAAGTAATTTGAATAACGAAGCATAAAAAACCGCTTGAGGAAAAACGCCAAAACCAAACAGCGCGTAATTTTTACCCGTATGTTCCACTCTTACGCATAAGTTGCGTTTACAAGCGGTTGTTAACAAACCCATAGGGCTTTTCATATACATAACCAGCGTCATAGATTGCTATATAACATCCGGATAGCGCGAAACTTAGAGGTTAAGCAACGCTACCGGGGTTTGCCGTTTGATGGGTGACCGATATTTTTTAGAAACTTGTATTATTTGCATTACAGGTAAACAAAATACAAATCTAGGTTAAGGTAGCTTTGTGAGGTTTATTTTAGAATGGGTGACCGTTTCAAATTATAAACTTAGACGGAAAATAATTATTTTTATCGTAAATAAGTATGGGTAGTAAGTTGAGGAGTAAAGGAACATTGGTAAGCAATTTGCCTTATGATAGGTTACCGATTTCTTTTGAACTAAGTATCTGTTAAAATTAATTTAATAAACTTATGTAGATGCTTACTGTATGCATGAGATAATGTTTTGTATGAGCTTAAAATCTCTCTACTCTATTCTTACTTCACCTTCTCCTCCTTCTTATCTGACTACATACTTCCAATACTTATGTTCCACACATGAGAGAAGCCTTCGTTCCTCTCATAATCTACTTCTTCACTGTCCCGCTCATACTTTAGGTTTTGTTAACTCTTCTTTTGTTGTCCAAGTTGTTCTGCTATGGAACAGGCTCCCTCCTGAGGTCAGAATGGCCACCAACCGTTATGCATTTAAAACGAAAGTACGGAATCTTCTCTTTGCTTAGTTGAAGGAATCGGCTCATCACTCTCATCAGCTATAGCATAAATTATGTATTTATATATGTATATATTTATGTATTATATTTATGTGTGTAACATATCTATGAATAATTATATATATTTATAGTATATCTATGGTTTATAATTTATAATATGTACCTAAATGATAAGGTAATATTATAATACATATCCTATTTTTCACCACATGGCTAATGCACCTACCTCATCAATCTCTGCACCACCAAAAGGTTGACTGGCAGAAAATGCCACTAGGCATTAAGTCCACCTGTGCATCTTTGTGCATATGTGTACATCTTTGTGTACATCTTTGTGCATAAACAATAAAATAAATAAATAAAATAGTTTTTTCCAGTTTGGGTGTACTTTGTGTACGTTAATTAAATATTTTTGAAGTCTCCGCGATACAGAATTCATTCATAGCGCGAGAGATCATTATCATCATCCTAGCATTATCCCGATTGCATCCAAGACTTGGAGCCTGGGGTCCGCTTACTGATCAGTGGGACTAGTGCGAGTTTGCACTCGATCGTCACGATGGACGATAGCCTAGTCGTCGGGAACAATTTCCATACATTTTCTAAATGCGCCCCCTAGCGGTCTCTATCGATCGCTACTCTCCGTTAGGGGCGCTTTCACAAAATGTATGGAAATTGTTCCCGACGACTAGGCTATCGTCCATCGTGACGATCGAGTGCAAACTCGCACTAGACCCACAGATCAGTAATCGAATCAGATTTCACCAAATATTAGCTATCAGCGATAGTTTAGTAGAGGCACCAACAGACTGCTAAGTAAAAGATCTCAGGAACAAACGCACTGCGCGCACCTATGACTTTTTGAAGCTCGATTATAGACTCACGCCTGTATCCCCGAAGAGGTAGGCAGAGGTGTAACATTACACCCACATTAAATTTCGCCATGAATCTTTAGGATCCACGTAATAGGGGGCGAGCCTATTGCCGTTACCGGGCGCATCACCGAACTGCCACTGAGAATTCGGAAAAACCTAGTAACACTTTTGGCCGACTTTTGAAGTTGTGTGCGTATTAAATGGTTAATTATCGCTTGCTAAACGGTGAATCTAAAACATCTTAAGGAAATGTGCGGGTCTAAGAGTTCTCCATAATGTTCTCGAAAGACATGTGAAGCCTGTTAACCCGCACTTGGCTAGCGTGGTAGACTATGGCCTACCCTCTCTCATAGCGTGGAGAGACCCGTGCCCAGCAGTGGGACAGTTTATATACAAGGTAGATGACTATGATAGTCTTTCTTAAATTGGAAACCCGGAATAGCTGAAAGTGGTCAAATTATATATTATGTCCCGTTGGGGTATTGGACCGGCAACTTTGCGTGGTCTATGATAAGTGGAAGACCACTCAAAGCATTACATCATATTTTGTACAGCCGCGCATGACTCCTCGTCCGATATACACGTGAAATATATGACAGGTTTTAAAGTGGCTTGTGGAATACCATCCGTGACGTTAAGCAACTTTGTCTCAGGTTGATTAATGGATGGTGGTCATTAGTAACATAAATCTAATTCCTGCCTACCTATACTAATTATTATCATTAGAAGCCTAATTTATGTCCCACTGCTGGGCAAAGGCCTCCCCTTTCATCTTCCACTTGTCGCGCTCAGACGCGAGCTCCCACTAATCCTTCCTTCCGAAAAGCTTCCAATTCATCACGTGATCTCCTCCAAGGCGTTCGCCTTTGCCGTTTCCTGCTATTGGGCATTCACCTGGTTGTGCCCGCCCATAGCGGTTCTACGGTTAACATGGCCGGCCCAGTTTCATTTCAATATGGCAGCTGTACACTAAATATCTAATAAAGGCAGCGATAGCCTAGTGGAGAGACCGACAGACTGCTACGCAGAAGGTCCGGGTTCGAATCCACGCACCAATGACTTTTCGGAGTTATGTGCGTATTAATTGTTAATTATCGCTTGCTAAACGGTGAAGGAAAACATCGTGAGGAAACCTGCATATCTGAGAGTTCTCCATAGTGTTCTCAAAAGACTTGTGAAGTCTGCCAACCCGCACTTGGCCAGCGTGGTGGACTATGGCCTTACCCTTCTCATAGTTTTTTTTTTTTTTTTAAAGACAACTCCCGCATTAGGACTAAATCCTGTGTCGCGGGGAACTTTACAAACATACAACTAACGGACACAATGAACACCCAGACTCGAAACAACAATTTATGAATCTCACAAAGTGTTGTCTCGTGTGGGGATCGAACCCACAACACTTCGGCACAGTGTCAAGCGGTGAGGCGGCTGCTTAAACCACTACGCCAACCGTGCAGTCAAAAGAGGTCCGTGCCCAGCAGTGGGACAGTATTTATACAGGGCTGATGATGATGATGACACTAATTATACTACCTATACTAATACTATACTATAGAGGCGACTAAGGGATAACACGATGCAAATAGCCAAATACCTTCTTTGCGTAGAGATGGAAAACTCGACATAAAACCCTATACGACTGCCTCGTTGGTCTCGCGGCATAAATGTGCGCGTGGGATCGGGAGGTCCCGGGTTCGATTCCTGGGTCGGGCAGTGTTATTGGGTTTTCTGTCACGAAATTCTCAGTAGCAGCACGGAGTCTGGAAATGTACTTATTACGTGGGACTAAAGTATATCTGGCGAAAAGTGGGTGTAGAAATACACCTCTGCCTACCTCTTCGGGGTTATAGGCGTGAGACTTTGTATGTATGTACTATATCTAAATGCGCAAGTTTTTTTGTTTGTTGTTCCTTATTTTACGTCGCGACTATTTACTATTTTTGTGTGTAGGTAGGTATATATGTAGATAGTTGGCAGGAGAGTGACGTAAGCTACTTTTTTACTTCCACGCGGGCGGAGCCGCAGACGTAGCCTAGTCTAGGATATATTTTATGACACACTATACGTATTACAAATACACATATACCACTTATGTATCCGGCATTGAACCCACTGACCTAGCAGTTACGTAAGTTATGTAATTATTCTCAAAAATGGCCACGAATTTCTTAGTAGTAGCCGAGTAATGTGGCGATAGTCTAGTGGAACGATCAACAGGTTGCTACGCGGACGGTTTTGGGTTCAAACTGTTGTAATGTACGGGCAAACCCGTACAATACAATAGTTTTACTTTTATGCTGACATCGATGCGCCGCAAAACACACATTTTATTATGATTAATACTTTTATTCTACATCAGCAAATTATGTATCGTATAGTTCAGTAGTCGTTGCAAAACCGTACACCGCGCTACCTATCGCACATATAGCACCTTTCGCCGCGTATCGATCTAAATCAAAATCTGTAAATCTGTTAATTTTAGTGTTTTATCAATATATTTTATTTTATCTATCAATACATCTTTGATTTGCGCATACCGCGTACAGGTCTGTCAATAACTTTTCGATTTTATTCGCGACTAGATGAGCCCGCGGTTACTTACACCCCCTGTATTTAAAGCTACTGCTCCGCTCCCATGGCTCATAGCGTGATGTTGCCTATATATAAATTGTTAGCCTTTAGCTTTCTTCGATAAATGGGCTATCTAACACTGAAAGACTTTTTCAGCTTCAAGCAAACAAACTTCAACTCTTCGAGCTTTATATATTACTATCAGATTTCAATTGCTAAAACGGAAAACTCGACATCAAGCGTGATATAGTAGGTCAAATCGTTCCTATTGACTCACAATACTATTGCGAGTGAACTTAGGAGATGTCCACATAATTATGTCCAGCAGTGGCCTGAGAAAGGCTGTAAAAAGTTATATATATTATGTTACTGGCAACATGACTAATCGGGCCGTATGAATGGTTTACTATTGTTTGACAAAAAACGTATGACAAAAGATCATTTTACAAACAACGTTTGAAAAACTAATCATTTGACAAACTTTCATTTCGCAAACATATTACTATAAAAACAATCATTTTACAAAATACAAGTTTCGCAAATGTTTTACTTAGAAAATAATTAAACTGCTAAAATATTATCATAAAAATAATCACATGACTAAATAATTCGTTTGCCAAATTGGTGATTGTACAAAAAGTTAGAAGACAAATTATTAGTTTTTAAAAATAACTAATTTCCTAACCAATACTTACGCGAAATTTTGAAAATATTAAATTGCATGGTTACAATTTTCATCTTGGACAGATTATTTATAGGCAAGTAATAATTTTGTATTAATACTAATTCCGTAGAAACTTGTATTTAAAAAAAAGACACACTGCCTGAATTAAGCGAAATAAGTAGAATTCGGTTCTGGCGTTGTGGTCGCAGTTCTAACCTAACCTAACCAGCCATTCTTTCAGTTGACCCTAGACAAAGATTGTTGTATTAACGTAGATTTTGGTTAATAAAATATTTACCAAGCAATGCATTTTGTCAATTTATGCTTTACGTTGTTTTGCCAACTAACATGTTTAAAAAAATAATCAATTTGTAAATTACTGTTTTAGCATTATATTTTTTTAGTAAATATATTGTCTAATGATTAGTTTATTAAACAATAGTTTGTAAAATGATAAATTTATCAAGTATAATTTTGTCAAATGTTATTTGTCAAATGAAAATTTGTTATTTGTTTTTTGTCAAATGATCGGACACCCGTATGAATAAGGGCCGAGTATTATGAATAGTTCCCAAGAGCATCGGGCTATTTGATAAAATTTAGTATTTTAATTACTTAGACCGGTCCATATTATAATGACCGACAGCCCGTGATCCATTTAAAAAATCAACGTAAGCCCGTAAGGTTAGGTGAGACTGTAACTGAAGTAAGTATAGGTTATGTTAGGTACTCTTGTGACCCTCAATCCAAAAATAGGAGCCATGCGAGGCTTAGTGTTTTTGTAAATACAAAAACACTAAGTTGACGGAGTAAATCCTAAGGGATTTACTGGTAAATCTTACTGGTTATAAAACACTAAGTTGACGGAGTTCTATTTTTGGATTAAGGGTCACAGGAGAACCTAACATAACCTACTTACTTGAGTTACAGTCTCACCTAACCTTTATTTCATTTGTTTTATTTTTTTGCCCAAAACGTATTTGCCCTTATTCATACTGACCGGGAAAAGTGATTAAGTAGGCATGCAATTTGAATCAAATTGCCCATGTGACATGGGCATTATGTATTATACAGGCCGGTCACTATTCGTAGGGACCAGACTTCTCAAGTTGCCCGTAACATATACATGATGGCAAAAAGCCGAACAACTGCTCCGCTAATATTTCGTATTCGTTTTTTGCTCGTCTGACGCTCTGATTCTCAGACTCAACTGGGGTTTTCCATTTCACTACAGCGTAACGAAATTGAGGATATTCTTAATTTTTAACAGTTAATTAACTCTTGCACCATCATCATAATATATGCCTACACGTACCTATATGAAATTACTGACATATTATGGCCTGTGTTTTGTTACCCCTTTAATAATAGAGGAATATGTAGGTATTATCCTTTCCTAGTTGGAGCTAAATGTTAATTACCGCTTGCTAAACGTTTAAGGGAAACATCGTGAGGAAAATGTCTGAGAATTCTCCAAAATGTTCTCGAAAGACATGTGAAGTCTGTCTGTGTGTAAGTCTGGACCATGGCGTTACCCTTCTCATAGAGAGAAGAGGATCGTGCCCAGCAGCGGGACAGTATATACAGGGCTGATGATGATGAGTGGGAGCTTAGATCATTTGCGCATTTTTTCTAATCATTCAAAGGCATTGGCCAATTTAACTCAGCGCCTATACCCCATCGATATATCTCAGTTGCATCCAAGACTTACGTCTTGGAGCCTAGGGCCCGCTTACTAGTCTAACCAGATATTAGCAAATATCATCTTTTCTACAGAACAACTGCCGTCTGACCTCCGCAACCCAAAGAAATAGCAATACTCCATGGTTTAGACCAATATTATATATCAGTTTATTTAAGGTTATTGACTCGCCGCGCCGTAACGACGTTCAAAGATTTTCATGACAGCCGGTACCCACTGTTTAACATGCTCTCCCAGGCACATTACTAGGTACTTACTAAGCTAATGTTGCCTCAGATCGCCAAATTAGTGAAACTAACATAAAGTAAAAATGTCACTATGTAAACCACATGTAACGATTGCATTCCGTTACGTCACCGTGGCTAAAAATAATCAAGTGCGTTTCGTCTATCCGACGTCGAGCATTGAGCCCACTGACCTACCACAGTTATGTAACATCAAAGCTTATGCCTAAGGGCCGATGACTTCGGATCTCAAGTTATCTACATATCACTCTGCCAATAGTCGCGTATAAGATAAAATCAAGAGGTCATAAATTCGATGCCATCTACATGGAGCGATTTTTTTTAAAGACTTCTCATAATATTAACGGTATTAGCTTGATGGTATCGTTAGACTCATGATTGCGTGCGGATTCAATTATTACCAATTATTATTATTAAAACAAGCGGCAATAGCCCAGTGGTGTACGTAACGGACTGGCGAGACGATGGTCTCGGGTTCGATCCCCAGGTACCCCGGGCACACACCTCTGACTTTTCGAAGTTATGTGTGTATTAAAAATGTTAATTATCGCTCCCTTAATAATGTGCCCGGTAGATGGCAATAGGCTCGCCCCCTATTACATTGGGACCGAAACATAACTGGCGAAAAGTGGGTGTGTAAAACACCTCCGCCTACCCCTTCGGGGATAAAAGGCGTGAAGTTATGTTATGTTATGTCAATTATAACCTGTTGCGCTACTAAAAACCAATTGTCTTATTTAATACAAAAAAATAGAGTTGATAGATAAAAATTAAATAATCTTATACTAATATATAAAGCTGTAGAGTTTGTTTGTTTGTTTATTTGGTTGAACGCGTTAATTTCAGGAACTACTGGTTCGATTTCAGTGTTAGATAGCCCATTTATTGAGGAAGGCTATATGCTATATAACATTGCACTATGAGCGACGGGAGCGGAGCACTAGCTTTAAATAACGCGGGTGTAACCGCGGGCATCCTCTAGTGTAAAAATAAAACGTTTTTGTAATACTTACTTACTTTCTTTTTTTTTCATGTGCCTTTGTGACTGTCTCTGGCTTTGTAATTGATTGACCGCTAGGAGGCTTCCGTCATGACTTAAGGCGCTGTACCTAGTCAAAATAGGCTTCACAAAACAGTTTTTTAGCCAAATGTATACATTTTAGAGCAGCTAAAAAAATATATGTTAATCTTGATCATATTTATAGGGGGACCATTGTGTTCAAAACACGTTTTCGGTAAATTTTCTCGATAAAAAAAAACCATAAAATAACCATTAAAATTGAAATTGTAGCAATTGTAACTGTATTATTTATAAACAAATCTTGATAATATTAATAACAGTGATGTAATATATAATAATAAAGGGAACTGTTGTTTTTATTTATCGATTGGAATAAGATATTTGTAAGGATTAATGTATTTAATGATAAATAACTCGTTCTGAACGTCCCGTCGTCATCGCGCTTCTCTTTCTTATGTATACAATCCGACAGTGACAGCAACAGCTGAACTCAGTGTACTGTACACAGCGCCTTAACGCTTCTTGTCCTGAAACTAGAGCTTTAAGTGCCCTCCGATGCACGGTTGCCATACCACCTTTTCTACGCTCACCCATACCATACTCTGCGTACAATTGTCAAGGTCATCAGCGGCCAACAACTCGATACACACAAAAAAAATAAGAGTAGCGGTATAATAATTATTCAATCATGAGTGTTTCGCGGCAGTTTTGTCTTATTAACCCTTTGGCTCCCTTTGCTTGAGTCCCTTAACTACACAATATAACTCAAATACCCATAAAAATTTTCGAATCGTTCTATAACTAGTATTATGCATTTGTTATGAGTCGTTATGAGCATTACTTACTTTCCATTTCGCTACTAGTGTACCGTGAACTTATGGATTATGCACCGATGGCTCAATGGATTGAGTACTAACTTTAAACACCGACTACCTATTATATCTCTATACACGATGATTTCGCAATCACAAATCTGGCGCTGATTGACAGACAACACACATACTAGGCGCTTGAAGCTGTTTGGCATGTATTAAAAAGAGCATTTCAGAATTTCTACTTGGGCCAAGTAGACCAGGGTCAATAATTTTTTTAAACCATAAATAAAATTATAGTAGAATGAAACCCATTGGAAAAGGAATAGAATATAACAGAAATGAAAGGAAAAATTAATTACGAGCGATCTGAGGATGGGAAGCGATTTTAAGGGTAAAAAAGGGTTTATCTCGCTTGCCGGCAACACCTCAAGTCCTACGGAATAAAGGTTAATGGCAGAGTTGTGAAGATCTACAACTTTTGTTTTTACACTTTATTCACATAACGTCGAGATTTAAGTAAACAATTCAAATAACCAAGTTTTTATTTTATTTTATCTTTTACTATAGTTTTTCTTTTTCACGAACTTTGGTGAAATCTGACCTTTTTATAGATTTCATCCTACTATAATTTTATTTGTCTTTTTCCATTTTCTAACGCTTTAGCCCACAGAAGAATAACTGAAGCATGGAAGGAACGATATTTTTAAGAACAAATTGAATATAGCTACACTCTTCACTCATATGATAAATTAGAGTTGCCAGAAGAAGATGGCACTATGTTTGTCAGTTAGGGCTAAAGACAATTTGAACACAAATATCGTAACTTTTTAATTTAATAGTGACTGAGCAAATCCGCTATCGATATCGATTAAAGTTTCAATATAGGTTCAAAATCAAACGGACTTGTAAAGTATATTATTTATATGTTATACATTTTAAATTCCGTAACTTTGTGTCCACAGCAGTCAGAACGTTAGTTGATGGGCAGTCTTTAAATAATTATTACACAAACTTGCATTTTTAAACTGAACTTATATATTTTTGTTTCAAATGGGTACTCAGTAGCACATAATCTTTCGAGGCATTATTTTCTAATTTTCATGGTATTTTTCTTTACCCATCAACAGCCTTTTCCAGTCCACTGCTGGTCTTAAACCTTCCGTGGTGGAGGTTTGGCTTACTATTATACCACACTAGCCAGACGTATTCGTATAGGGTTTTATTTCTAGATTTCCTTCTCTTGTGTTTCTCTTCGTCGCCTCATACGACACCCTCGGCATAAATGTTTATTTATACTTATTTATAGTTAGTTTTTTAGCTGTAATGATAGCTGTAAGTGGGATTAATAAATATTAAATAAATAAATCATCACCCCCAAATAACATATTTTTATTAGAGAAAGCAAATAATTAAGAAAAAAGCAAAACTCATAGCTTGCATTATGATAACTGAGAATGGCATATCCAAATTAATTCTTTACAAGGATAGGACATAGTCGACATGGATTTTATCAAGCAAAAAACATAAAAATTAACTTAAAATAGATAAATCAGACAAAACCTTGAATAGTGCCCAAAGGTTTGTTATTAACAATAATCACTTTATTGAAATTTTCTCATTACATAGTGTACCTACACTACATACAAATCTATGTGTAAAAAATGTATGTGCGGGATCGGACACTTTTCGATCATACAAGTGACACACAGAATATTTAGAGAGAAAACAATTGTGGCTAGACTAGCCCTTCAATTTTATCTTCGGATCGGCACATTATTAGTCCACTAGCCGAACAAGAACAACCAAGTTTTGGTCTCTGGGTAGATGACATTTAACAAAATTTCTTTCAAATGAAGATTCCCTTATTTTGATGCATATCCACTCAGTAGTCGTGACTATGAAAGCAGACAGTTCTTATCAAACCTTCAAATTACTGTCCTTTAAATATTACTGTCTTTGTAAAGAAAGATCAGATTTTTTCTATAGGTGCATTTTTTTTTTGTAATATGATGGATTCTAACAAGCTTCGGCATTCATTACTGTTGGTGATAGTTTAATTATTAGCAAATAATTATTTAAACACACACTTCTAAACATAGAAGAGAGGAGCCATCTGTCATTACTATAAAAACATTCCGCAGCAAAATGCTTGGAACAAATTCTATGGTGCTTTCTAGGCACCCAATTTTCTCCACGACATACTGCTGCAATCCACTTATTTTATAAATCTTTATCACGTGCACATAGAATCTAAAAAATAACGAGGTAAAAATATACGGTGGATAGACATATCGATAAGATTTTTTACAACACTTGAAAAGTCGATATAAATATTATACGGCTAAATTCAAAATCATGATAGAACTGTTATAAAAGAAAAATCACTAGGGTTATATAATTTGATGGCATAAATTGTCTAAATTGTATCTTACATGTCAGTTGACTGTGTTCAATTTGGGAGTACTAGGACTACCTCTATGTATATTATCCAATCTCTTTGCTTTAGCCCCGTTCTAAAGAAGCTGTTTGACATGTAGGTACTTGTGTAGACAGGTATGTTTCTTGGAAAGTGTATTTGAGCACTAAAGAGGATTTTTGAAAATTCAGCAAGGCGGTAAAAAAGCGGTTAGAATTTATTTGTTTTTTGTAACTTTTCAAGAGGGCGAAGCTGCAGACAAAATGCAGTATAAATATAAAAATATTGTGCTACGGTGTTTGTGTTCGCAATTAACACTATTAATAAAAAAAACATAAGTATACCATAGACTTCAACATAGTCATAAGAAAGCATCCATTTTACGCAACTCAGGAATCGACCAACTTAAACATTTCAAAATAAGGTCAATTTTAATTCATAGTTTTCTCTTCAATAGACCATTGTGGTTGCTGGGAACCAAACCAACATAGTTTTTGGGTTATGCAACCAACAACGTAACCAAAAAATCGCTGTCTGACTGATATCGCGGAGAAGAGAAATATTTTTTGAATAAACTTGAAATAGTTAACGCGTATTATGTATGTGACATAGATTTTGACATTCTTTGAATAAATTGCTTCATATTTTTTATCTTTGATGTAAAAATTTTGGCACAGTTATGTATTTCTACTGTAGCTTGATAGATAGAGGTTTTGAAGACATCCCCCCCGTGGGATCTTCACCTTGTGGTGGGGGGCTCAGTAACCGTGGGTTGGACACCCACGGTGAAGCTAAGAGAGATCCCGGGAGTGGACATTTCGCGTGGGCTTGAAGGGGCCTGCGCAGGATGCGTCCAAAGGTGCGGGTGACAGTTATGTCTGTCCCTCGCAATCGGGTGCGGTCGCGGTAGGAGAGGCGTGACGGTGTTGCGTTGCCGCGCGCCTTATCTCCCGCGACCAAATGGGGGCGCGCCATTCGATGCGTTGCGGTGGGGCCAAAGAGGAAGAGGAGATGCGGTATTGTCAGCGCATCTCCTCTTCCTCTGCGGCCGCTGGGTGTGTTGGTGGCAGAGCCCAACACCTTCATCCGCCGCCAAGGAGATTGTGGCCTTCGGACTATCCGCCAAAATGAAAAATTGACGATTTATTTTATCCATTTAGATGTTAAGGAATATCATTGAATCCTTTCGTAGTGGGTGGCTACGTTTTATAGGAAACCGCTGTCCTTTCATGGTTCTAGCATCAGTAGACTCTGCGATGTCATACCTAATTTTGTCCTACTCATAATTATAACTTACCTAAGTAATTTTGTCTAATACATCTACATTATTACTCGCAGAAGTTAAATTACTAAGAGTCTAGTCTGGGTTTCATCAGTATACGTTCATTTATCGATAGGAACAATTTCCAAACATTTTCTAAAAGCACCTTTTAGAAAGAAAGATATCTTTATTGCAACAGATGAAACAAAAAAAGACTGCCTCCGTGGTCCAGTGGATAACGTATGCGACTGCTGATCGGAGGTCTGACCCGGTCAGGCAAAAGTGTTACTGGGTTTTTCCGAATTCTCAGTAGCAGCACGGAGTCTGGTGATGTGCCCGGTAACGGCAATGGGCTCGTCCCCCATTACGTGGGTGGGACCTAAACATTCATGGTGAAATGTGGGTGTAATATTACACCTCTGCCTACCTCTTCGGGGATACAGGCGTGAGCCTATAAAAAAAAATTAAAATTTAAAAGTAAAATCTATTTTACTTAAACATTATCTATCAAAACACGACACAAGCAGTACTATATAGAAGACTAAGACAAGTCGGATAGGCATACGAGTGAACCTATAATGAATTCGTCTTTTCATTTTTCGTACGCAATCCTTTACATATTTTTTGTCTTGGCAGGATTCGAATGTTTGCCTGGGTACATCATGTACCTACATTAATTCCACACATAACTGGCGAAATGTGGGTGTATAATATACCTTTGCCTACCCCTTCAGGGATAAAAGGCGTGAAGTTATGTTCATATCTTAGACATTGCTGCATTCGCTGCACGTGTTTAAAGACATAAAGACATATTTATTTCTGCATTTTGGTTGTTTACAACACTTATACATGTCAAAATCCTATTCTAGATGAAGCCGGCTTTTCCTAGCTAAATGACTTCTTGAGAAGAAAGGCCGAAACAAACTCAGAGTCATTGTTTTTTTGTCACTTCAATTTCTTTAGTCTTTTCTTCATCTTTTAAAGTCCAGACAAAAAAGGGTTTAGTATGCAAGTACAATGCAGGAAATTATCTGACGCTTTTGACTGACTCGGCCCACTGATGGCCCGCATTCAACAGCAATCGTACGGCTCAACCTTAATTGAGGGAGCCAGCACGATCTGTATCACTATGCCTCGTTTGCATCCTAAGACCGACCGGCAGTAGGTAGGTACGCTAGTGCAGCTCACGGCCTCCCCAAAAGCATCTGAATATTGTGAGTGCTTTCGTAACAAACGGCTTTTTATTGTTACCCTCACCAGAGTGAAAGGAACCCTACACCCACTCCGCTTACTTTAAAAATCCTAGATCTGTCACCGAAGTTTCAAATATATCGCTATTTAACCGACTTCAAAATAGAGGGGATTCTCAAATAGACAGATTTATTCAATAACTAGTCGACGGCTTCGCACGCACATATTTTCGAATTTCCCGTTTTGCCCGATCCCGTGGGAATTTCGGGAAATCCCGTCTTAGTGCACCCCTACGGTCCCCAAGGAACATACATTTCATGCTAAATTTCAGCTTCTTGCGCCGAGTAGTTTCGGCTGTAGCTTGTCTGTCAGTCAGTCAGTAACGCAAGGATTTTATATATTAAGATGTTACCCCCGAACTCCTTACTAGGTGCAGCAATTTTATTGATTATTTTTATTTAAATGCTGATCCTCATAGTATTTTCTTGGATTTAGGCGAATGTTACACATTAAAATTAAACTACAGTTTACGGATTTTATAGGATTCATGTTCATGTGTGATTGTGAACATGAATCCTGTAAAGAATTCGAAACGTCGTCGGCTAGTAATAACAATGTAGTTTCTATATCATTCGGTTCAAATGTAATAACAAGTGAAACCAATATAACGCGATAAAATCCGTAAACTGTAGTTTAATTTCAAAATGCCGGTCCTTTTTAATTTCAAGGTCTGCACAAGCTGTTTTTGAGTTTACATATTTTGGGGAGCTTTTTAAGTCGGGTTTTTTTACAAATGAGTTTGCGGTTTTAATGTTTCCCTAGATAAAGGATTACCCTCACGACTAAACTAATACTAAAACTTATCCCCACTCTCTCTCCTTCCCCTGTCGCTGCTTTTCAATATGTATCTCACCACTAATCTAATCCCAAAACTAAATCCCCACCCTCACCCCTTTCCCCGTCACTGCTTTACACTGAATTTGCAGATAAGTACATACATTGCTTTTGGTTATCATCATCATCAGCCCTATATAATACCGTCCCACTGCTGGGCTCGGGCCTCTTCTCTCTATGAGAAGGGTAAGGCCATAGTTGTTATAATAAAAGTGAA
This sequence comes from Euclidia mi, assembly GCA_944739405.2. Taxonomy (NCBI): domain Eukaryota; kingdom Metazoa; phylum Arthropoda; class Insecta; order Lepidoptera; family Erebidae; genus Euclidia; species Euclidia mi. Next base: position 12,233,826 of record OX123211.2, read on the forward strand.
TTCGTCACACCTAGTTGCATCTTCATCTTCGTTCCAGCTTTATCCCGGTAAGAATAAAGACGTTCGCTTTATAACCCAGAGTCCGTTTTAAAGTCTATTCAGTATTTTTTTATAGATTCACGCCTGTATCCCCGAAGGGGTAGGCAGAGGTGCAATATTACACCCACATTTCACCTTTCACCATGAATGTTTAGGTCCCACGTAATAGGGGGCCAACCAGTAGCGGCGCTAGACCACATGTGGACGTCGGCGACATCAAGTTAGCGAGGCCCATTGACATATATTCTTTAGTACTTAGATATCGATGGCGAGTCCCCTTTTACTTCGTAGTAAAAAAATACTCTGGAGTCTGCTACCTAAGCCAGGATGATTGACGAAACGAAATAAGTATGTATGTAACTTGTAAAACTTTTATGCGAGGCCCCCTGAGGCGCGAGGCCGTCGGCGGTCGCCGACGCCTAGCGCCGCCACTGGGGCCAACCTATTGCCGTTACCGGGCAAATCATCAGACTCCTTGCTGAGAATTCGGAAAACCCAGTAACACTTTTGCCCAACCCGGGAATCAAACCCGGGACCTCCGATCAGCAGTCGCATACGCTATCCACTGGACCACGGAGGCAGTCAAATTGTTCATTAAAAATTCAGATAATTTTGACAGAATATTAGCTTTTCTACAGAGCGACTGTCGTCTGACCTCCGCAACCCAAACAGATAGCGATATTCCATGGCTTAGGCATGTCAGTATATTTACATCAGCTAGTATAATGTGATGATGATGATACAGTCTTTAACATCAGTACTATTTAGCGTGTATACAGTTGGTAATAAGTATTATGTAGGAACTTGCCCGCGCAGGGCGGTGAAAGTATACTTGCATCATTGATTCCTAGTGAGGGGACGCGATGTCGATAGAATTTTTTGCACGCAAATATAAATGGTATGTTTTATTCGATCAAAGATTAAATGAATTTATTAAATGGGTCTTCATCGCGTAAAGCAACTAAATAAAGATGTGAATTTTGTATGACGTATACAAATAATTCAAGTTTGAAATCGATGCTCAAAAATTACACAAATAATTATGGGGGCCGTGGACATGTAATCTATAATAGTCTTGAAATATTTTGTGCTTACTATAGTTTAATTAGTAGGTTCTTTATGTTAGATATTATTAAAATATATATTATAGATTCAACCCGCGTAACAACCATACGGCCATCCTCACAAACTTTAGCGTTTTTAATCATCATCAGCCCTTTATACTGTACCACTGTTGGGCACGGGCCTCTTCTCATTATGAGAAGGGTAAGGCCATAGTCCACCACGCTGGCCAAGTGCGGGTTGGCAGACTTCACATGTCTTTCGAAAACATTATGGAAATCTCTCAGACATGCAGGTTTCCTCACGCTGTTTTCCTTCACCGATAAGCAAGTGATAATTACCATTTTAATACGCACTTAACTTCGAAAAGTCATTGGTGCGTGCCGTGGATTCGAAAGCGGGAGTAATTTCAAAAAATATCTAGGTGTCTATAAATATTTTCTGCATCAACAAAATTACGCTAAAATTATCTACCACGCTAGATATTTACTATATAAATCAAACTCGTACCACAAAAACATCGATATTTTCACCTACCACCATCACACAACGCCTTGCAAAAAACTAGCTTTAACATTTTATCGATAACTGTGCATTGCCCAACCCTAGCACCAAACGGGTTTACACACATATATGTCGATTACATCAGGCCGTGCCATCGCGGCCGACGATTAGGAAACTCAACTGACGAAATTACTAGCTTAATAGAAAAAAGTAATATTGCTCTAGTAACATAAGTTTCATTCACGGATTACGGATACAAAGCTTCACTAATTTCATTCCGTCGGTATCATAATGATGACTAAGGAATATCAATCAATCAGCATTGCAGTCCACTGCTGGACCTGTGTCCAGCCGAAAGGCCTGTGCCTTTCCCAACATGCCTTTCGTATCCATCCTCTCCCAGCCACCTCTTTTAGGTCGTAACGAATATACTCAAAGCAAATGTGACTGCACGGTTGGCGTAGTGGTTTAAGCGGCCGCCTCGCCGCTTGACACTGCGCCGAGTGTTGTGGGTTCGATTCCCACACGAGACAACACTTTGTGTGATCTATAAATTGTTGTTTCGAGTCTGGGTGTTAACTGCGTGTTAATTGACCTCGTTATAATTATGTTTGTAAAGTCCCCAGCGACACTGGATTTAGTCCTAATGCAGGAGTTGTCTTATTTAAAAATAAGGTAACTTTGGAAAAATACGGAAAATTCGACGTCAAACTCTATACCACCCCGTCCTGCCAGCGTGGTATTGTAGACCATATCCTGCTATTGACTCATAATGCTACTGTGCCGCTAATTAGAAGACGGCTAACCAAAGGTTGTATGATGATAATAAGGTGACTCTTTGCCCGCATTTTCTTAGCAGTAGCTTAAAAATTAGCGGGCACAACAGACAATTACTAAGCGCCAGGGACGCTTTTAGAAAATGTATATGTTCCCATCAACGAAAGACTGGAAAAAGTAGATTACTTTCTTGCTGCTTTTAGCATGAATGGGCTCGACCGGAGAAGTACTGCCATCTCACAGAAAATCGACGTAAAGTAACAGTACCTATATTGATGCATTTCGTTCGGTTAGTGAGAGTGCCGGAGGTTCGTGCCCCATTCGTTCTCCCTCATTCCACTCCTATTCCTTTTCCCAACACAAGCGGCGGCAACGCACTTGTGTCTCCTTTGGTGTTGCTTGTGTCCATAGGCGGCGGTAAACGCTTACCATCAGGGGATCCGTCTGCTCGTCATATATAGACGATCTATAACAAAAAAAGAAATAGTGCAAATTCGGATTAGGGCTCCTGATTTTAATTGTGAGGGCCCATAGATTAATCAGTAAAATTATAGTGAAGAAAACCTTCTGTCCATTAATTTTTTTTCGTGTGGGTGTGTGGCCAACTCTGTTGTCGGCGTGTTTCAAACACCAGCTACAAGTTGGACTAGTAGCTGGTGTTTGAAAGACGCCGACACAGACTAGACTGAATATTATCTTTTCCTCAGAGCGACTGCCTGTCTGAACGGAGTATTGATATTCCATGGTTTACACCAGTGTCAGTTAATTTAGAGGTATTGACTCCTCTTAAAGATCATCAAAGATCTTCATGACAGCTGAGTCTGACGGCTTAAAGCACTCTCCAAGGCACGGTGCAAGCGATAATTAATCATTTATCCAGTGGTAAATTATTTATTGGAAGAGTGAAGGTATCGGTTATGGTTAGAGTATACATACTGTGATTAGTGGTCTGTTTAGGTGTGTTAGTCTAACCGGTATGACCCTAACTTAACTAGTCATCCGCAGGGCATGGATTCTTTCTTTCTTTTAATAAAGACAACTCCCGCATTAGGACTAAATCCTGCTCCGCGGGGGACTTTACAAACATACAACTAACGGACACAATGACCAGCCAAACTAGAAACAACAATTTGTGAATTATACAAAGTGTTGCCTCGTGTGGGGGGTATTCTCTCGTTTTCCATAAATTCATTTGCACTAATATTGTTTGCCATAATCATCCCGGACCATAATATTTACTTGCACTATTATCATTTATACTAATAACGTTTGCCTTAACCACTCAACAGTGATAACTTTTATTTGCCATAAAATGACTTTCTATAACAACATATATCATAATAATTAGTTTTCATAAGTAACACATCTCATAATCAACTCTTGACATAATCAAAATTTAATATAATTATGAAAATAATACATAATATTGTTAGGTCGAAATTAATTATCGTTAACACCCCGACTCAGTGCCATCCGACTCGGATAGGTTAGGTTAGAGTTCTCTTTTGGCCCTTAACCCAAAAATAGGAGCCCTGCAGGGCTCCGTCAACTTAGTCCACATTCTTCTCACTAGTTTAATAAACTGAAGTTGAATTAATTATCGTTAACACCCTGACTCAGTGCAATCCGACTCGGATAGGTAGGTTAGGTTAGGGTTCTCTTTTGACCCTTAACCCAAAAATAGGAGCCCTGCCAAGCAGGGCTCCGTCAACTTTGTCCACATTCTTCACACTAGTTTAATAAACCGAAGTTGAATTAATTATCGTTAACACCCCGACTCAGTGCAATCCGACTCGGATAGGTAGGTTAGGTTAGGGTTCTCTTTTGGCCCTTAACCCAAAAATAGGAGCCGTCCGTCAACTTAGTCCACATTCTTCTTCAGTTTAATAAACTGAAGTTATTCAACTTCAGTTTATTCTCTATTTTCTTCTTAGATTATTGAAAATGAAAATTATAGCAAATACATTTATGGATTTAAATTATTATGACACTTAATCGATTATGACCAATGGAATTAGTGAAAGTCATTTTATGTCATTTTACGATTATGACAACTGAAGCGATATTTCTAATGAAATTATGGCAAATACCAGGATGGCATATGAAATTATGGCATTTTAAATTATGGCAAACATTAGTAAACCCGTGTAGGGATCGAACCCACAACACGCGGCGCAGTGTCAAGCGGCGAGGCGACCGCTTAAACCACTACGCCAACCGTGCAGTCACGAGTCACGTTCGATTTTCAGCCGGGATTCGATTACGAGGTGTGTGCAGATAAGCGTGTATTTAAGTTAAATGTTAATTATCGCTCGCTTAATAATGTGCCGGTAGATGGCAATAGGCTCTACCCCTATTACATTGGGACTGAAACATAACTGGCGAAGGGTGCGTGTGAAATACACCTCCGCCTACCCCTTTGGGGATAAAGGCGGGAAGTTATAGGTATATGTACCTATTTATGTAAAAATATGTCTATTTATGGTATGTATGGTTAGTTTGGAATGAGATGACCGTGTGTGAGTTTTCCTAACATACCTACTGAGGTGGGGAAAGACGTTGGTATTACCACAGTCAAATAATGTCTTTATACTGTGGTATTACTATGGTAATAGTCTAATCGTTTTTTCGCCAAAGTCATCATCATCGTCATCCTGTAGCTACCCCGGTAACGTCTAAGACTTTCCACAGAGCGACTGCTGTCTGACTTCCGCAATCCAAAGATATACCGATATTCCCTGGCTTATGCCAGAGAAAATGTTGTCACCAAAGTATTTTGCTACAAATTTCGTAACCCAGACCCAGATCTAATAGGCATGCATATTATGTAACTAAGTCATCTACTACATATTGGCAAATTATTATAAAAACATTGTGCGTAATATTATGTGAATGACATTTCATGAATAAAAATTTGTTATACTTAGTTTAAATAATATAGTACCTGTATAACCGAGCTTTGATCGTTAAACTTTTTTGGTATATCGTGACTGCCTCGATGGTCTCGCGGCATAAATGTGCGCGTGGGATTGGGAGGACTCGGGTTCGATTCCCGGGTCGGGCAAAGTGTTATTGGGTTTTTCAGCTAGGACATTCTCAGTAGCAGCAGGGAGTCTGGTAATGTGCCCGGTACGGCAATAGGCTCGCCCCCTATTACGTGGGACCTAAGAATTCATGGCGAAATGTGGGTGTAATAATAATATAATAATATTCTACCACATTCACACGACACCAACTTGTCCCAAACTAAGCAGAGCTTGTACTATGGGTACTAGACAATGGATAAACATACGTATATACTTTTTTTTGTAAATACATATCATTACATATTATACATAGAAACACCCAGACCAAGACAAACATCCATGATCACGCACACAATTGTTTGACTTGAGCGGGAATCGAACCCGCGACCTTCGGCGTGGCAGTCGCTTACACTCCCGCTGCGCCAACCGGTCCTCAAAGTTGAAAGGTGTAATATTACACCTCTGCCTAACCCTTCGGGGATACAGGCGTGAGTCTATAAATAAATAAAATAAAGGGTGTAAGTATCGTGTTTTCTAAAAAATAATCCTAGCTCGATCGATTTATCGCCTCTGATACCAAATTCTGATCTGTTTACTAAATTTCCCGACAACCAGGGAATGTAATGGGGGAGAAACACCTTGTATACTACCCTAAGGTCGGCGCAAACGAGCCACCTGGCTGAGGTCGCCACTGGTGGCCCGTGACAGCCACTTAACACACTTTTCCATATATTTTGTATAGACGCGCCGCACATGTGTGGCCGGTGGCGGCCACTCGCTACAGAAGTAAAATATATGAAAAAGTGTGTTAGATGGCTGTCGCTGGCCACCAGTGGCTGTGGTCGGTGGCTCGCTTGTGCCGACCCCTAATCCGTCACTACAAGGGCCCTGTTTAATAAACCTGACAATTCGACAAATATGTCAAAAAAAGACGAAATTGTAGAATTGTCGCGCTAAAGCTGTTTAATAAAAGTGACAAATATGTCAAAAATCGACAGGTGAAATCTTGTCATACTTGTCATGTAAAAATGCGTTTAATAAAATTCGACATATTATGTCAGAAAACCATGGTCAACATATTTCAGACAATTGTCGGAATCGGAGTCGTGACAATTATGTCGACTTTTGACATATTTGCAAATATTAGATTTCACGACAGAGGGTACAAGCTCCTGTCAAAATTGTCGGACAATTCTACAAATATGTCAATATGTCATGACAATTTTCTGTTTAATAAAGCAGATTTGACAAGTTTTTTACGACATATTGTCACCTATCACCTGTCGCTTAAAAAGTTTTATTAATCAGAAAAATGTCGGGTTGTCGCGACAATCCGACATATTTGTGAATTTTCTACAATGACAATTTTGTCGCTTGCAAGTTTTATTAAACAGACAAATTGTCAAATTGTCACTTTTTGACATATGTCGGACTTGTCGCATTGTCAGCTTTATTAAACAGGGCCAAGAACGTTGCGTAACTGTTACCATACATAGGTACATATGAAGACTACTTAACGCCTGTTTCCCGAAGCGGGAGGCAAAGTAAAACAAAACGCCATTTGCAACGATCCTGGTATATTTCTCTCGCTTCATTCATTCTCATCAAAATGTTTATACATTCTCTTTGGTTTAAGGTTTAACTTCTAACCTATCCTTAACAGTCCTAGGTATATCACCAAGTCTTTTTAAAGACTCTACTCAAGCTAGAAATAAATGACCCAGCCGAGGCTAAGCAAGCGTCTCCACCCTCCCCGGTTAATTTCCTGAACGTGACTTATGTACCTATGGCCAAGGAGGGTAAGGAAGCGGCTGAAAGACAAAATTGAACTGGTTACCTCTCCCCTCTCAAAAATGATATTAGTCTGTTACCGTGTGTTTTTAATCGGAGGCGAACAAGGAGACGGATCGTCTGACGGTAGGTACCTAAGCGATTATCAGAGGAGTCACAGGAGCGTTATCGCCCGTCGAATTCGGAAATGGAATAGGAGGAGGAATGGGATGGTGGAGAAGGAATAGCGGATAGGACCTCCGGCACTCTCACCAACTTTGTTTCTTTCATTGTATACAGTTTGTAATTAAAGCGCTGTCACTATTTACATCGACGCGTTTGCAGGCGCCTGCGAACTTTTTGTGAAACTATTGCAGCAAGGAAACATCTACGGAGCGAAACAAATTGCTATTGTAGTTTTGGTGGCCTGTGGATTAAAACATCTTTTTATAGGCATTTGTACTATCAAGCGACTAACTCATTTAATATTTCCGGCTTCCACCATGCGAAAATCTATCCATCCTGCCCTGACAGAACACGCGATGACGCATTGCGATGCGAAAAGTTTGCGGCTGTGTAACGACGATTTCACATCATTTATTCTACCCGCGGAACAGTAGCGACTAGGAAGCAACATTTTTTTTTAAAGACTACTCCCGCATTAGGACAAAATCCTGTGTCGCGGGGGACTTTACAAACATACAACTAACGGACACAATGTACACCCAGACTCGAAACAACAATTTCTGAATGACTCCTCCAAGTGTTGTCTCGTGTGGGGATCGAACCCACAACACTGCGCGCAGTGTCAAGCGGCGAGGCGGAAGCTTAAACCACTACGCCAACCGTACAGTCGATTAATCTCGCTGTGTACTACAATAAGAGCAGTCGTAGTTTCGTTGCCGCATGCGAACGCATCGGCGAACTAACAGCGTTACTGAACGAAGTGTAACAGTACTGTTAGGTACTTTACACTGATGTCGACAAATTAGCTCATAAATGCTGAAATCAGCAAGGCATTACTATCTATAATACCTACCTCATCATCATCAGCCTTTAACAGTCCATTGCTGGACTAGGCCTCTTCTTTCAAAGGAGGAATTGGCCTACTATACCACGCTCGCCAAACGGGTTTGTATCAAGTTTTCCTTATCTTACAGTGCTGTTCTCTGCATAATTTACTCCCTCTGTCGGCTCTTACGACACCCATGGAATGATATGGGGTGGTGACATTCCGTATTCTTATCCGTCACCTACAAACATAATAAAGGTATCTACCTACTGTGTACCCGTGCCATTACTGTCACTCAACTGGTCCATGTCTTTGTAATATCAAGCGCCTATTCTGTTTAAATTGCAATCATATTTGCTTGCGTTTTACCATGATACTTTCGACGAGTTTATAATCAAAGTTTTCAGGATGGATACTTACTCAATCAACAGCTTGCATGCACGACTGAGTCATCATCATCATCAGCCCTTTATACTGTCCCACTGCTGGGCACAGGCCTCTTCTCACTATGAGAAGGGTAAGGCCATAGTCCAAAACGCTGGCCGAGTGCGGGTTGGCAGACTTCACATCATTTTCACATGTCTTTCGAGAACATAATGGAGAACTCTCAGACATGACACAACCGATTAGCAAGCGATAATTAGCAATTTAATACGAACTTAACTCCGAAAGATCATTGGTGCGTGCCGTGGATTCGAACCCGAGACCCTCTGCGTAGCAGTCTGTCGGTCTCTCCTCTCAGCTATAGCTGAGAGAAAAGAATCGCTGCTTCATTCACATCATTTCGTAATAGTGACATCTATGGTCAAACAGTAAAAGCTCGATGAAACATTACTCACAAGAAGAGATATATTATTATCTAATTATATTATCATTGTCATTACCGTGTATGAAGTTGCCATGCACAACGCCCAACGCCATCTGCACGCTGCGGTGAGAAGCTCTCAGTAACAGCGCCATCTATTATCCATTCGAATAAATACACCATGGCTTTCAATCCAAAATAATATTGGGTAACGGATTACAAAATTATTGTTGCTCATTGTAATTTAGCAAGAGATCGTTTATTTTATGACGATTACATTACGTCAGACTTTCACAGAATGATGTTAGAAGCGAATTTGATAACGTTAGTCAGGGTCGAGCGTGTTAGTTTTAATTGAGAACGTATGCAAAAATGTTTGTGATGACGATTGAAATCTTTTGTGTTGAGTATGTGCTCCTTGTTGATTTGGTAATCTACAGTTTTGTATAGTCCGGGTTGATATGAAGGTGCTTTTGTATATAAACAATCATACTAATTAGTAGTTTCCGTTCTTATATAAAGATAATTTTCAATCTACTCAGATTGATACGTGGCTTTATTTGGGTACCTACTGAAACTACTTATTGAGGTACAGGTAGCGATAGCTCAGGGACAGAAAGACAAAGTGCTACTCAGAGGGTCTCGGGTTCGAAGCAACTGTGCGCATCAGTGTCTTTTCTAAGTTAAGTGCGGATTTAATTGTTAATTGTCGGTTATATAACGGTGATGGAATACACCGTGACTCGTGAGGAAATCTGAGGGTCTAGTACGAGTTTTACACGGTGACGATAGCCTACTCGACGGACTCTAGCGGACTCTATCCATCGCTACTGTCCGTTAGGGGCGCTTTAAGGCGAGGTTGCAGTACTTTTTAAGATTTTTGAACGTCTGAAAGTCCCATAAACTATGATATTTTTAATGAATAAAAATTAAAGTATAAAAGTTGAACATATCTTCTAGTAAATCGTAAAGATAGAAACACGATTTGGAATGATTGGTTCGATAAAAAAAAAGTCAAACATGGCACTAAATCACAATTTTAAACGTGTACTGCTTAGAGATTCCATAATGAATTTATATGAAAGTATTATCAATAGAAACAGCTCTTTATTTTAAAATAAATGGTAAAAACAGATTTCGTAATTTCGTTATCATTTTTCTCCAAGAAAAAAAATAGTCAAAATGTTGGCATTATATCGCTCGCCGGCCGTTCATCAGTGCCTGTCTAGGCGTGATTGAGGGCGGACGTACGTCGTTGCTCCGCAAAATCCCCCTCCACCCCCGCATGTACGTTTTCGCAAAAGTACAAAGTAATTCGTATTCCAAACTCAATCGTTCAAACTATAGACATACTAGTGATACTAGTAAGAAACCGTAGACAGGTTACTGACAAGGTAACATGACGGAGCTTACGAGTGGCACGCATCGCGAAAAGCGTACGCACACTAATATAAATATGTCAAAACGACACACTAAGAATTAGATAAGAAGTGTAAGTGAGATAGCACATCTAATCGCCCGAAGCGCATTGTGACATCATGCTGACCGTTTCACAAACAATAATTTGACTCAGATGCGACATGATCACTACCTTAAATGAATTAATCAAAGTAAATTTGATTAATTCATTTAAGGTAGGGAAATAAAAAGTCGATGTGATTTATTTATAACATTTATTTAAAAAGTACATTTTATTCTTCTCATTTCATTCAATGGAAACCTAAAACAGTACGTTAATTTAAAAACTGTGCGCTGCGGACCCACCGTAGCCCTGGCAATACCCCTGGGGGTATGGTGGGTCTTTTAAAGCTTAACCGTACTCCTGGCTGAAATGCTCGTAGTGTTATACCAACGTGCTACGTGGACATTAAACTGAACAGTGTTATCTCTCGTATGATAATGACTTACTACTTACGTTTTTGTATTTTTAGACAAGCGAAGACAAGCGCTAGTATGATGATATAGTGCAACAAGGAGATAAATTAGAGAATAAAACGTTTAGGTATTACTGCTAATGGTTATAAAGCTTTGTATATTATAGGTATAATCTGTGGTACTGTTGAAGACCCGTCATCATCATCATCCTTGCGCTGTCGAATCGTTCCCACTAGTTCTATTGAACAGTTCTATGATAGAACTAGTGATACTTTTTTTCCCACTAGTTCTATTAGCACAACTTGATGAGGAGAATAGAACTAATGGGAAACAGTTATAGGAAATTTACCACTAGTTCTATGTATGTTTTACAAGGGTAGTGTCACAACATCGCGCTCACAAATCCGAATAAATATGTATTTGTCGGCGCCCGCGCGCCGCCCGAGCGAAACTGTAAACAACACGTGCACCGATCACGTCACCGAGCAAGCGCGTCATTCGATGCCCCCACTACTAGATTTGCCGGTATATAAGACGTGAAACGACCATTGTAAAATCAGTCTTGGCTCTGGCGTTGCGCGGTGCACTTGTTGTGCCTCGCTACTAGCTTAACCTAGACACTTTGGATAATTAATTTGTGAAAACGAATTAATTATTATTCCGGGTTATAATTTGGTCTCTAGACTAATTATCCCCGATATTATTTAAGACAAATTATTGTATTATTGATTTAATATAGTTTAAAGCTGTTGGTTAATTAATATCAAATTATTATAAGACCTGTGAGTGCTGGTTCTATGTAATTAGTTGAATAAATTATTTAAGTTTAAAAGAAATTCATTTTTATTAATTATGGCCGATCCTATTCCTACATCAGAAGTGGGATCGGATCCACCTCCACTTCATAATCAAACTAACTCAACCAACTGCATGGAACAGCAAATGTCTCTTTTTTCTTCCGGTATGGAAGCAATTTTATTAAAATTATCAAATAGTTTAAACCAACGTCCCGTCGATCCACCTACCCCCTTCAAATTGGTGTCATTCGATCCCGATGACGCAGATTCCGACGTAAAAGATTGGTGTACCTTAAGCGAAATGATTATTGAAAAAAAGAACTTGGAGGGTGTTGATCTCATTATTGCACTCACTCACGCTCTTAAAGGTCGTGCTGCGACCTGCCTTACAAAAATACGGCCAGATAAGATGTCCTGGTGTGCTATTAAGGAAATATTAATTTCAAAATTTTCAAAACCAATGATGATGCAAGACTATTTTGATCAGGTCATTAAGTTTCGCCTTGGTAACAAGGAAAACCCAGCTGAAGCAGGCACACGCTTATGGCAGCTTATAGAAAAAATCCCCAACGCAAACCTACCCGAAAAGGTTACAACGGGTTTTGCAATTTGGATTTTATCTCAATGTGATGAAAAAATACGTCGCGAGTTAAACTCTGTAATTGTTAATGATAAGCATCAACTTTTTCGTACTTTAAGAAGCTTTACGCTTAAGAGATGTAACGATGATTCTTTAACATCGGAGGTAGAACAAAAAAAGTTCCGCCCTTCTACGCCATTTAAAGGTTCCTGTCATTTTTGTGGCAGCGAATGTCGCAATAAAAATCGATCGATCACTAAAAACGCTTCTATGTCAACTAGATCAGATTCTTCGAAGACTAAGACCGACTGCTACATCTGTCTGGACACCGGTCATATAGCCAGCGCCTGCCCCAAGAGGTATACGAAGAAAGAAGTCGACGCTTCGAGCAGCAAGCAAGTCAACCTATGCAGCAAACCATCTCGTGGGACTCTAGAGACTAGTGGTATGAAACTGTCATTTATTTTTGATTCTGGATCAGAATGTAGTCTTATAAAGCAAAGTACAAGCAACTTACTGATCGGTGAAAGATTTCATGAACAAGTAGTTTTGAAGGGAATAGGCGGCGACAACGTTGTTTCTTCTTTACAAGTAAAATGTGAAGTTAATATTCAAACATTTATCCTAAGAATCGTCTTTCACGTATTACCAAACGAGTGTTTAAACGAAGAGGTTTTATTAGGTCGTGATATTCTGAAAAATGGATTATCTGTTGAAATTAGCAGTGAGAAACTGACTTTCTTCAAATCTAAACTCAGTAACATTTGTTCTAAATATAATTTTGACTCTCAATACATAGAAACTGACTTAACAGGTCACGACAAAGAAATTTTGATAAATATTTTAAATAAGTACGTTGACCACTTTATAGATAAATTACCCACCACACAAGCTAGCACCGGTGTTTTAAAGATAGATTTAATTGATCCCAGCAAAATAGTCCATAGGCGTCCCTATCGATTATCTCCTACCGAATTAGATGTTGTCAATGTCAAAATTAAGGAACTACTAGACGCTAAAATTATCCGAGAAAGCTCATCACCATTCGCAAGCCCTATTTTGCTAGTAAAGAAGAAAGATGGCAGTGATCGTATGTGTGTCGATTACAGGGAATTAAATAAAAACACACGACCTGATAGCTATCCCCTTCCACTTATTAGTGACCAAATAAATAAGTTACATAGAGCGAAGTTTTTCTCCACCATTGATATGGCATCTGGATTTCACCAAATTAAAGTTGACGAAGACTCCATAGAAAAAACTGCATTTGTTACCCCCACTGGTCAGTTTGAATATCTGAGAATGCCATTTGGACTTCGAAATGCTCCACAGGTGTTCCAAAGAGCTATAAATAATTCTCTTAAAGGACTCGACGACGATAGAATCCTCGTCTATATGGATGACGTACTTTCTGCATCAGAAACGATCAAAGAAGGCTTAGCCAGACTCGATAAACTATTAGAAACTCTTTCTAAAGCAGGTTTTTCCTTTAACTTAAAAAAATGTTCGTTTATGAAAACTAAAATTGAATATCTAGGGTTTGTCATATCTTCTGGACAACTAAGACCAAACCCACGTAAAATTGAAGCTTTAAAATTGTTGCCGGCTCCCAACACTGTAACGCAAGTAAGACAATTAATCGGTTTAGCATCTTATTTCCGTCAATTCATTCCAAATTTTTCAAAATTATTGAAGCCCTTATATCCGTTAACTGCTGCAGGCAAAGGCAAAATTACATGGACACCTGAACATGATAAAATTCTCAAAATTATAATTGATTGTTTAACAACCGAACCTGTTCTCAAAATCTTTGACCCTTCGTTACCAATAGAACTTCATACAGACGCAAGTAGTGAAGGTTACGGAGCAGTGCTAATACAAAAGGTTCAGAACTTACCACACGTAATAGCTTATTTTAGTCATCGAACGAATGATGCAGAAAGCCGTTATCACTCATATGAACTTGAAACTTTAGCAGTAGTCAGAGCCGTGGAACATTTTAGACATTATCTCTACGGCCGCAGGTTTACAGTTTTTACTGACTGCAATTCTTTAAAAGCATCCCTTTCAAAAAAAGACTTAACACCGAGAGTGCACCGTTGGTGGGCTATTCTCCAGTCTTACGATTTTGATATAATCTATAAAGAAGGAAAAAATATGGCTCATGCCGACTTCTTATCCCGTAACTTTACATTGGAAAATCAATCTCCGAAATTCAAACAAATGCCCAAAATAATTAACTTCTCAGAATTGGAGAGGGGATGGCTATTAGTAGAACAACAACGGGATTCCGAAATTAAGGATATCATTTCGAAACTTAGAACAAATGATTTTCCAATAGAATTATCGCACACATACGATGTGCGACAAGGTATTCTTTACCGTAAAATTGAACGTGGTAAGCAATCCAAATGGCTACCTATGATTCCTAGATCTCTGGTATGGACTCTAATCGGTCATGTTCACAATGAAATAAAACATCTCGGATATGAAAAAACTCTCGATAAGCTATATGACCTTTACTGGTTCCCTAATATGGCAAAATTTGTAAAAAAGTATGTCGATTCTTGTGTTATTTGTAAGGCATCTAAGGGTCCCTCTGGTGCTCAACAGGTCCGATTACATCCAATCCCAAAACCAGCTATTCCTTGGCACACTATTCATTTGGATCTAACAGGCAAGCTAAGCGGAAAAAGCGCTCGAAAAGAATATTGCTCTGTGGCAATAGATGCCTTTACAAAGTTTGTAGTTCTAGAACACGTTACTACTCTAAATTCATTTTATGCCGTTAAAGCAGTCAAAAATATAGTTAACCTATTTGGCACACCCAAACGTATAATTGCTGATCGCGGTCGTTCATATGATAACTCTGACTTTAAGAAATTTTGTAAAGAACACAACATCCAATTACACCTCATTGCCACGGGAACCAGTAGGGCTAACGGTCAGGTCGAGAGAGTAATGCGTACCTTAAAAAAATTGTTAACTATAATTGAATGTGATTCTGATAATACATGGCAGGATCAACTGGGTGAGATTCAATTAGCCCTTAATAGTACCCGTTCGAGAGTCACAAAATTTACCCCTCTTGAACTAATGTTTGGTATACAAGGAAATTCCCTGGGATTATCTAAAGTATCTGCTAGATCCCATAACGACGATACATCCAGACTAAACTTGGATGATATTAGATCTAGTGCCTCCAGCAATATCATTAAGTCCTCAGAAGCAGATTCTCTCCGATTTAACAGAGGCAAAGCTAAAGTACGACCTTTTTCATTAGGTGATTTCGTATTTGTCAAATCTGAAGAAAGGCACCAGACAAAATTAGATAGAAAATTTAAAGGACCATTTAAAATAACGGCAATATTAGATAACGATCGCTACGAATTGAAACATATTGATGGTTCAAATCGAGTTTATAAATATTCCCACGAAAATTTACGAGAGGTACCCCGGGGTCCAACTGAATTTCTTGAAATCGCCGAATATTGTAGTGATGATGACGAGATGACACATCAATCTAATAGCATTGTTCATGAGATCGATCACCAGTCAGATAATATAGAAAATGATAACCAACTTGAGGATGGTTCAGATACTATCTCAGTTAGTAGTGACCACACCATGACTGCACATTCTGATACCTTATCGGCACAATCTGACACAATGTCGGCTAGCCCTAATGCAACGTCTGTATATTCTGAACCTTTAAATATAGTGGTACGAGCAGAAGTACATAGACCTAACGAATGTAACTGAAATTTTATTGAAGGGCTTGCGCCGGTCCAATAATCTGACTGTAGGGAATCATAATTCCGGTCCAGCATAAATGCTACAGGGAATAACAATTCCGGTCTAGCAAAGTCTATAGGGAATAACAATTCCGGTCTAGCAAAAGCTATAGGGAATAACCATTCCGGCCTAGCCTCTAGAGAATGTACTAATGGAAGTTTTGAAGGACCTCAGGTCGGACCAAAACTACCATAAGTCTGAAGGGTCAATTTGGACCGGACCAGACCCTATAGTATTGTCAGGATAATCGAACGATGTTTTCTTTTCCTCAGATGTCTAAAAGTAAACAAGGCGCGTGCGAGGGCGCACGCACGTGAGCATGGCCGTGTCGGCGCCCGCGCGCCGCCCGAGCGAAACTGTAAACAACACGTGCACCGATCACGTCACCGAGCAAGCGCGTCATTCGATGCCCCCACTACTAGATTTGCCGGTATATAAGACGTGAAACGACCATTGTAAAATCAGTCTTGGCTCTGGCGTTGCGCGGTGCACTTGTTGTGCCTCGCTACTAGCTTAACCTAGACACTTTGGATAATTAATTTGTGAAAACGAATTAATTATTATTCCGGGTTATAATTTGGTCTCTAGACTAATTATCCCCGATATTATTTAAGACAAATTATTGTATTATTGATTTAATATAGTTTAAAGCTGTTGGTTAATTAATATCAAATTATTATAAGACCTGTGAGTGCTGGTTCTATGTAATTAGTTGAATAAATTATTTAAGTTTAAAAGAAATTCATTTTTATTAATTATGGCCGATCCTATTCCTACATATTTAAAAAAATGTGTTAAACGAATGAACGTCAACAAAACAATTGAACATCTACAAAACAAATGAACGTCTACAAAACAAATGAACGTCTACAAAACAAATGACTACCAGAAAGTGATCAGCTATCGATAGTGATTGCAAAAAACAGGTGCATGCGATTTTCGACCTTATTGACAATTAATGACAAACTTCTTTTGTTTTTTTCTCGCTTTCTGGCAATATTAGGGTAATAAAATTATAAATTCTGACTAATGTCAATTAGGTTGAAAATCGCATGCACCTGTTTTCTGCAATCACTATCGATAGCTGATTACTTTCTGTAAGTCATTTGTTTTGTAGACGTTCATTTGTTTTGTAGGCGTTCATTTGTTTTGTAGACGTTCATTTGTTTTACACATTAAACAAATGAACGTCTACAAAACATATTTATTCGGATATATGAGCGCGATGTCGTCACACTACGGATCATTCCCAGTATTTCTATTGAATACCCTTGTAGAAACATACATAGTACTAGACTGGGACATTTCCTATTACTTATCCCATTAGTTCTGAACTCCTCATCAAGTTATGCTAATAGAATTAGGACAGTTCTATCATAAAATTGTTCAATACTACTACTATACTGGGAATGATCCCACAAAATAGTAGAACTTGAAATTAACGAACTGAACGTCTACAAAACAAATGAACGTCTACAAAACAAATGACTACCAGAAAGTGATCAGCTATCGATCGTGATTGCAAAAAACAGGTGCATGCGATTTTCGACCTTATTGACAATTCATGACAAACTTTTTTTTTGTGTTTTCTCGCTTTCTGGCAATATTAGGGTAATAAAATTATAAATTCTGACTAATGTCAATTAGGTTGAAAATCGCATGCACCTGTTTTCTGCAATCACTATCGATAGCTGATTACTTTCTGTATGTCATTTGTTTTGTAGACGTTCATTTGTTTTGTAGGCGTTCATTTGTTTTGTAGACGTTCATTTGTTTTACACATTAAACAAATGAACGTCTACAAAACATATTTATTCGGATATATGAGCGCGATGTCGTCACACTACGGATCATTCCCAGTAGTTCTATTGAATACCCTTGTAAAAACATACATAGTACTAGACTGGGACATTTCCTATTACTTATCCCATTAGTTCTGAACTCCTCATCAAGTTATGCTAATAGAATTAGGACAGTTCTATCATAAAATTGTTCAATACTACTACTATACTGGGAATGATCCCACAAAATAGTAGAACTTGAAATTAACGAACTGAAATTAATAAACTAATTAATTACACAACAATTTTATCTGGGAGTACGGTTAAGCTTTGAAAGA
This sequence comes from Euclidia mi, assembly GCA_944739405.2. Classification (NCBI taxonomy): domain Eukaryota; kingdom Metazoa; phylum Arthropoda; class Insecta; order Lepidoptera; family Erebidae; genus Euclidia; species Euclidia mi. Next base: position 12,251,987 of record OX123211.2, read on the forward strand.
CCCACCATACCCCAAGGGGTACTGCCAGGGGTACGGTGGGTCGGCAGCGAAAACTGTGCAGTACAATCTACTTAGTTGTTTAATACTAAAAGGAGAAAAACAAGAACAAGTGAATGGACTTTGATAATCCGTCAATGTTTGTAACTTACGTATGATTTTGTATTTCTATAATAATAATATATTGTGTTGATACAGCCTCAAATCACTTTTATTACTTGACAAAAACACACATCAGTATTTTATCATTACGAATGTCCCATCTGGATACTTTGTTTTTTAGTCTTTGAACACGCACAATACTGCTTCTCTTTTACACTCGCTAAATGCCAATTTTTTATTCACTCTATTATTTGTGATACTGAATTTATAATAAATTGAAAATAAAACGTTGTAATATTGTAATACTCATGAATGAGAAGTGATTCCATAACTTTTAGTCATTTTCCTACTATAGTTTAAATACTTTAGCAAAATCTCATTACACACGACGGCATTTTCAAATGTAACGTACACACACGCGAGTAAAAGAGCGAGCGCTTCCGACCGCAGCGCGTACGCGACTAAAGCCAAATGAGACATTTAGAAAAAAAAAGTTTGTCATGAATTTGTCCGTTTTTAATGTGCCACTTTTGAAGTTCGCATAACTCATCTACGGTTTTTTTACGCTGCGCTGTGGCACACGCACACACGAAACCCCCCTTCCCCTCCCCCCGCTCACTCGCTGACGCCACCGCCGTGTTTTTGTTTTTGCGGGGGGTGAGGTCGAGCTACGCACTGTACTGCAACCTCGCCTTAAGAAAATATATGTTACTAGGCTATCGTCACCGTGACGATCGAGTGCAAAACTCATACTAGACCCTCTGTATGTCTGAGAATTCTTCATAATGTTTTCACAAGACATGACGTGTAGTCCCCAAACTCGCACTTGGCCAGCGTGTTGTACTATAATAATTATACCTAATAAGCATTTATTTTCAGGTAATTATTATTAAGTTATTTTTTGATTAATGTAAGGCAGCGATAGCCGAGTGGAGATACCAACAGACTGCCATGCAGAGGGTATCGGGTTCAAATCCACGGCGCGCACCAATGACTTTTCGGAGTTATGTGCGTATTGAATTGTTAATTATCGCTTGTCCCGTGCCTCGGAAAGCACGTTAAGCCGTCGGTCCCAGTTATCATGAAGATCTTTGACAGTCGTTACAGGGCGTCAGTACCTTCTAAATAAACTGACACTAGTCTAAACCATGGAATATCGCTGTCCCTTCGGGTTACGGCGGTCAGACAGGTAGTCGCTCTGTAGAAAAGCTAATATTCAGCCAAATCCGGTTAGACTAGTAAGCGGACCCCAGATTGAAACAGGGATAACGCTAAGAGAATGTTAATTTTTTGATTAATGTAGTTAGGGTATTGTATAAGTACAATACACTAACATACACAAAATAACTTAATAATATTACAAAAATACAAGAACTATGGGGTTAGCCATCTCATAGTGAAAAGAGGGTGTCTTGCCAATGGGACACTGTGGGACAGGCTGATGGTAGTGAAACTACTTAGCTGCTAATATGATATGATTCCACTGCCGGACACATCAGTACTTAAGGAGAAGAGGCCTTGTCGGAATCGAACCCGCAACACTTAGCGTGTACAACCGGAATTTGTTACTAGTTCACAGTCTTATACTTATACGCAATTTGCATGCAATGAAAAATTGAAGAATAGATTGCTGTCATTAATGTTAGTTTTACATACGGTGATTAAGTAATTTCTTAGAATTAGATGATTTTGGATTGCAACTTATAACTCATAGGTATTTGCATAAATTATTTACCAGAATTTAGCAATAAAACCGCAAGCAAAATGATTTATTTTCAAGGAAGTACCTACTTACAGACCTTTGAAATCAAAGTTATGAGTAACAGACTGCTACGCTGAAGGTCTCGGGTTCAAATCCAAGGCACGCACCGCTAGATTTTCACAGCTAGGTGCGTATTAAATTGCTAATTATCGCTTTCCAAATAGTGAAGGAAACATCAAACGTCGTAAGGAAACCTGCATGTCTGAGAGTTTTCCGTAACCTCGGGAGACATGTAAAGTCTGCCAACCCGTAGTTTGCCAGCGTCGTAGACTATCATCAGCCTTTAACAGTCCACTGCTGGACTAGGCCTCTCCTTTGAAAGGAGGTATTGGCCTACTATACCACGTTGGCCAAACGGGTTGGTATAGGGTTTGTATCAAGTTTTCCTTCTGTTACAGTGCTGTTCTCTGCATAATATGCCCTCTGTCGGCTCTTACGACACCCATGGATGATATGGAGGCTGACATTCCGTATTCTTAATCCGTCACCACACGGACTATAGCCTTACCCTTCACAAAGTGAAGAAGAAGAATTTGCTGAGCAGTGTCTCTGTTACACAGGGCTGATGTTGAAGATGACTTGCAGAATTTAGTTAACTTGACGGTCAAAGGTTAGGTAATGTTACAACGCTCATTCAATGGAATTGTGTTGTCACCATTTTTTTGATAATGTCAAGTACAAATATTTCATTAGGGAATATTACGCAAAGTTGTATGTGCTAATAATCTGCACTCCTAGTTAAATGACAGTGAGGAAAAGTGTATGTGAGTTGGTTCAAGCGTCGCCAAGGATAAGTCATGACATGATATATTGAGAAGCTAAGCAGATAATGAAAAATAAAAAAAATCTGTAGTAGCTTTTTTATAGTCTCACGCCTGTATCCCCGAAGTGGTAAGCAGAGGTGTAATATTACACCCACATTTCGCCACGATTTTTTTCGCAATTATTCTTTATACTTTTGTATACAAATAAAGTATATGAAAATACTTTACTTCCAACCCTTACTGTGACGTGGAAAACCAAACACTAAGTATGAATATTTATCTATATAACGTTACACATAAGTTAAATGGATGATGGGAAATATTTAGGCTCAAAGAGATCTAAAAGAAGTTCACCACTGATGGTAAATATTTTTTACAGAAAAAGGCAATTGGCAATAGTATAGACTCGCGCCTGTATCCCCCAAGGGGTAGGCAAAGGTGTAATATTACACCCACATTTCGCCACGAATTTTGTAGGTCCCACGTAATAGGGGGCGAGCCTATTGCTGTAACCGGGCACATCACCAGACTCCGTGCTGCTACTCAGAAGTCGGAAAAACCCGGGACCTCCGATCAGCAGTCGCATACGTTATCCACTAGACCACGGAGGCAGTCAGTCTGTAGTATGTTCTAAGGCAAAATAAATTATCATTTCTCCAAACAGATTATGATGGCCTTCGGCATGTCTGATCAGCACATTGTAGTCTTTAATTTGGTATAAGATTCATCCTCGGCCACGCTTGGACCACATTCGCCCACTGTCATTAAGTATATATCTAGGTTTTTGATTCACGATAAAAATTTTGTCCTAGTTTGCCGTTGTACATAACTCGCACTCATAACGCAAAACCAATTAAATCGTACTTTAATTAATATTGCGTGACTGTGTATCAAATCCTTCCAATAAAACCCAAGGCCAAGGATCGACATACCTTTCAAAGATGCAGTCAACCATTTCTTTTTAAAACTCAATTTTGAATGCGCATTTTCTAGTAGGGGAGAACACGATGCTAATTGGGATTTACTCGAGCGTCAAAGAGACCTATTGGGTTGCAAAGCTTAGATGATAAAAATGTAAATAATGTATAATTTTTCATCAGTGGGGGAGCGGCTACAGAACTTCAAAATGTTTAAAAAGAGGTGTTGCCTTAAGTCCACCAGATAATCGTCAGATTAAGAGAAGGCAGGTCTAGGACGTTAGGATAAAGCATATATATTATCTTAATCTGACGCGCTTGAGTCTTTCAAAACGGCGAATTGACTCATTCACATTTGCAACTTTTTAATAATGGCCACGAGTTTACGTGACACCTAAATCGTCTAATAATGAGATAATCGTATAATGAGAAAATTTTTTTAGGTTCACTTAACATCCTCTTAGAAAATCTGACATGTACGATATATTTTTTTTTACATATTGAAATCTTACTTCCACTGTGCAAACGATCAGATTAACATTTCTACTTTATTAAAAATACAGGACATGGATGCCATCAATATCTGGCGCGGTCGAGTTAATCCCGAAATTCCTTCATGGGCTCCCTACTATTCGGGGTCTTACCTTTTTTGTTCACTCCGGTGGAAACTCTCCTTTTGAGCCATCTCAACTCGACGGCAACCCGGCCAGAGTGTGTTCGACCGGGCTTGGGACTGGCGGAGGAGGTATGTGGAGGCTCTCCCCTATAACGGGGCATACCCACTAAAACCACCGCGGTGTCCCTACGGGTCCAGTGTAGTGATAACATACTTTTCCGTGACCGCGCCCGGGATTGACCCGCCGTTAGTGTTGGCGGGCCCCGTCTTGTTATGACTTGGGAGGCGGCGCGGACAATACGCCCGCCTCCTTGCCTTTTGGCGGACGGGGAGCAGCCCCAGCTCTAACCACGGTTACTGAGCCACCCCCCACCACGACAAGGTGGAGATCCCACAGGGGGGAATTCGGGGTCATGTCTGCGGTAAAATAATATAAATTATATAAGTTCGTTTATGTAGTAAAACATGCCAAAATAATGGCAGTTTCATTAATCATACTTAATTATTATTTCAAAACTATTTTTTTTTCAGTTTATTGATAATTTTATTAGTTCATACAATATTATTTAGCGGGCCTTAGTCGCACTAGTTGACTTATTTAAAGGCATAAATACCTCTGTTATTCTCGGAGTCCCTCAGCGACCACGACCGTTGCAAGCCGGTTGAGACGTAGTCTCACACTCCCCCTAGACCGGGACCGAAATCTCAGCCAAGGGGGCTGTGAGACTCCCCTATGAGAGACTTCGGGACTACTCACTAATACCACAATGCTGTTCCTCTAACCGATTCCATTAACGGGGCCACAGGAACTGCGATGCATAACATCCGCCATAGGGATCACGCAACTTTTTTTTATTTTAGTTTTTTGACGCATTGTGGCAACCAAACAATTTTCGGACTTTAAGGGCCCAGCCTGGGGGTCTCCGATCCCATTAAATGACGCGGTCACGGGAACTGGGATGGGAACACGCGACTTGCGGTTAGCTTACTTACTGAACCTTGACTGGAGTATAATATTAAAACAACTTTATGACCTCCAAGTTTTGAGGTTAGGTACCTACCAGTTATTCATTTTATTTTGATTTTGCTTTTTTCATGTTCAATCTTTAAAATGTGGAAAACCACCGGCTTACCACATTTTGTTGATTTACTGACTTACTGACTGCCTCGTTGGTCTCGCGGTATAAATGTGCGCGTGGGATTTTTTTTTTTTTTAAAAAGACTACTCCCGCATTAGAAATAAATCCTGTGTCGCGGGAGACTTTACAAACATACATCTAACGAGAACAATTAACACCCAGACTCGAAACAACAATTTATGAATCACACAAAGTGTTGTTTCGTGTGGGACTCGAACCCACAACACTGCGCGCAGTGTCAAGCGGTGAGGCAGCCGCTTAAACCACTACGCCAACCGATTGGGAGGTCCCGGGTTCGATCCCCGGGTCAGGCAAAGTATTATTGGGATTTTCCGGTAGGAAATTCTCAGTAGCAGCACGGAGTCTGGTAATGTGCCCGGTACGGCAATGGGCTCGCCCCCTATTACGTGGGACTAAAATATATCTGGCGAAAAGTGAGTGTAGTAATACACCTCTGCCTACCTTTTGTTTCTCTGATCTGCAAATTCTTCTCTATGTCTATTGAATGCGAATGTGCCTTTGTAATCAGTTTCGTTCTTTTAAAATATTGTATGTTGTTCTGTTTGTGCTGTATCCAAATAAATGTTTCTTTCTTTTTTTCTTTCTTTCTTTCTTTCTTACCTCTTCGAGGATATAGGCGTGAGACTATGTATGTATGTATGTATGGATTTACTAGAGGATGCCTGCAGCCTAGCCCTTGATTTTATTTTAATAGTTTCTCCCCGAACTTGGGTTATTTCGGGCAGTACCTTCTAAGTGCACTTCTAGTACTGCTACGGTCACTAAAGAACATACATGACAAATTTTAGCTCTTTTACACATAATAATGTAAGCTTTCTATCCGTAATCAGTATCTAACCAATAATGTTTTTTTTTATAGTAATAGGCGGCAAAGGAGCAGACGGATCGCCTGATGGTAAGCAATTACCACCGCCCATGGACACAAGCAACACCACAGGAGTCACAATTGCGTTGCCGCCCCTTGGGGTTTGTCAAAGGGATAGGATGAGGAGTGGAATGAGGGAGAAGGAATAGGGGATAGGGCCACCGGCACTCTCACTCACCGAACGAAACGCAACGGTTTAGTAGGTACTACTGCTTTACGTCGATTTTCTGTGCGAGCCGGCGAATTCATGCAAAAATCAGCAAGCCTCTACTACATAGATATTTATAAAAACAGTGTAATATAATTTTAATATTTACAAAATGAAATACCTTGATAATATTTCTTAAAAATAAACATGATTCGTAATTATTTATGTAAAAAAAATATTGTAATATTTTAATTAAAATTAAAACCGGTGCGTCAAAAATGTTGCAACCTATCCACCAACTTGCAACAGAAGTTTAATTAAGTTTAATAATATACAAAAATGCGTGCTATGTCCGAAAGTGAAGTAACGTTGCCAAGGTCAAGAGTGGATGGGTGAAGTTTGTACCATTGAATGCACGTATGGGCCAATGTTCAGAGCGGTGAGCCTTTATGCTGAGTATTGTGGTTATGTTACCTATATGTACATATACACAACACCATCTAGTCCCAAACTAAGCAGAGCTTGTATTGTGGGTACCTACTAGATAATGGATTAATATACATGCACAGTACATATATATCGATGACATACACAATTTTATTTTGTAAATAGCTACATACTTACATATTATACATAGAAACACCCAGACTAACACAAACGTCCATGTTCACGCACAAAAATGTTTGACTTGAGCGGGAATCGAAGCCGCGACCTTCGGTGTGACAGTCGGTTATACTCATCGTTTGGTCTCCAATATGATGCACAAGAGTTTGGTACTTGCGTTGCCAAGATCAATACTGGATGGGTGAAGCATTGAATGAACGAATAGGTCAATATTCTAAGTAGTATCGATATGTCAATTGATGTGGATTCGGTCCTCGCATGAGGTAAAAATAACTATTCGCTAATGTGTGCTATATCTGAGAAGTGAAGCAATGTTGCCAAGGTCATAATTGGACGGGTGACACATGTGCCATTGAATACACCAATAGGTGTGTTCTAAGTGATCAGTGTGGGTCGCCTGTGTGCCAAATATTGTGGGTTCGATCCGGGGTGGATCTCTGGGTCTGGGTCTGGATGTACTTTATGTCCGATGATTGAATGCTTGTAAATTCATAAGATTTTTTGGAGGAGATTTGTCTCTTGTTGGTGTAGCGAAGAATTAAGAATTGTAGCTACCGCATTTAATATGGAAGTTGCCTGCAACTGAAATAAATTATACAAGTATTTTTATCTAGTGAAACATGTCAAAATAATAATAGTTTCATTCATCAATTCTATTATATCTTTATTTAACATTTTTTATCGTCAATTTATTGAAGTATTCTACGTGACAGCAAAACACTATGACGTGACGTATTTCATACAAAAGACGTAGCAAAGGTAGTTTTTGACATTTCATTAAAAGTGTTTGATTTGACTAGTTGGAAACAACCCTATTCCGTGGTTTTGGTAAGAGGCGATAAGACAACTACACGAAAACACTACACTAAATACCTAATATCTTTGTGAAGAGACGAAAAACTTGACATCAAACTTGACCCGAACATTGGACGACCGGCTGGTGCAGCGGGAGTTTAAGCGACTGCTACGCCGAAGGTCGCGGGATAGATTCCCGCTCGTGTCAACAATTTGTGTGCATGAATGGGTGTTTGTCTTGGTCTAGGTGTTACTATGTATATTTCGGCGCCATGGCACCATCATCAGGACACCCCCAGAGGATCCACAAATGAAACCACACAATTAACTGAAAACTGCATTATATTTTGGGAAGAAACCTCACGATACCAAAGTCCGATCAAAAAGAAGTGTCATGGCCGCCCGCCGTCGCATCAGCTTACTCGGTATCAAAACATTATACATTTAATTGCAAGATTTATATTATCGTATGCATGAACTTTCAATTAATCTTTATAATTAAGAAACAATATAGAATTCCAGTTACTTTAGCTAAAGCGTCGAAATACGTCTTGATAAATTTAATTAGTTATAATATTAATTACCAAAATGTGTTGGCGGGCGACTAACTATTTAAAGACAAAATAAACCAATACAGCGTCAAGAAATATATGTAAATACAGAAATGTAACACAATTTATATAATATTAATTACAAGCAAATGCAATTAATATTTTACTGGTTATTTAGTTAAAATTACATTAAAATAATATTATCTTCCGGGTTAGTTATCATTTAGCCATCTAGATGGCTCTGCTCTACGTTTATGCTTTAACAAACCATCTCAGTGCGCCCATACGGCCATACTGACAACAAGCGCGCTCTCTGCGCTTGCAAAATTACAAATTATAAAGTTTTTATGACTCTACATTCAGGTGGGTAATTGATAAATTACTGGTGTGCTTCTTTAAGATGTGTAGTTATAATCTTAACCAGTCACATGCTAGAGCAAGCACCTAGTTACTATCACAATATAATCTTATCCAGTCACATCATGCTAGAGCAAGCAACAAGTTATTATCACAATAACAACCTCATACAATGACAATACAAAAATGAATGACAGGTTGTACAAAAGTATAGAATAAACGAAAAAGTAAACAGTTTAGACATCAACACACAGTTATTATCAGTGAACTGTTATCAGCAGACAGTTACTGGCAGTCAGTAAACAATACAAAATCAGCAATAGTTCTCTAGATTTAAACAGTAAACTTCCAAGTTAATATAGTGATCACAATAAATAAATAAAGTATTGCAGCTTTAACAAAGTACTTTATAAACAAAATGTAAACAATTTCATCATCAGCAGACAGTACAATATTATCAAACAGTTATCTCAGTTGCAATTATATGTTTACACACACATAATAACGAAAGTTAAAAATTATAGCTTGCATAAAATTAACAAACAGAGATGGTAACAACTGAACCACAATGGACAGTTCAATTCTCAAACAGATTCTCACATTAATAAACATACTATTCAAACAAATAGTTTACAACATGAATAACAGGCAATCGCTCATCTTGAGTCTAGCCTTCCAAACTACAGGCATCATCCACCTCGGATCTAGCCTTACAAACATCAGGCATCACCCATGGCTAAGCCAACTTGTGGCATCACCGACATAGGGATCTAGCCCACAAACGGCATCACCCATTACGGGATCTAGCCAACACACGGCATCACCCATCACGGGATCTAGCCAACACACGGCATCACCCATCACGGGTTCTAGCCAACACACGGCATCACCCATCACGGGATCTAGCCAACACACGGCATCACCCATCACGGGATCTAGCCAACACACGGCATCACCCATCACGGGTTCTAGCCAACACACGGCATCACCCATCACGGGATCTAGCCAACACACGGCATCACCCATCACGGGTTCTAGCCAACACACGGCATCACCCATCACGGGTTCTAGCCAACACACGGCATCACCCATCACGGGTTCTAGCCAACACACGGCATCACCCATCACGGGTTCTAGCCACCCAAACATCAGGCATCACCCATGGCTAAGCCAACTTGTGGCATCACCAACATAGGGATCTAGCCCACAAACGGCATCACCCATCCCGGGTCTAGCCATTCAAACAACAGGCATCACCCATTCTGGGATATAGCCCTCAACAAAATAACAATATCACAATTAAAAGAGCACAGAAAAATAACACAAATACAATAACACTGTCATAAAATCAGTTTCAAAAACACAGTTACGGAGAACACAGTTCTATAAAACATTATTTTATATTAAAAAAAACATTTATATAAAACACATTTATATAAAACACACTTATAGAAACCACAGTTATAGAAAACACGGTTATATAGAGCAGTTATATAAAACTCAGTAACTTATATAAAACATAGTCATATGAAACAGTTACAAAAAATACAGTTTGGTCATTATACGCCCATACGGTCGACTGCTCATACAGTTGTTGATATTGATCAGCAACAAAGGTTAGTAAACAATGCTGGAGTCTAGCTTAGTACAGCGCTCATGCGGCATGTGTGCGCATAGCCCACAGACGAAACAACCGACGTCAAAGGGGTGGGCCACCGTCATCCATACATATTAATCAGTAAAGGACCGCTCGTCCATCCTCTCTTCATGCTAAGTCCAGGTCATCTGCCAGGATGTCATCTTCAACCTGTAACACTCAAAAGGCAGGTGGTGGGCAACATTTCCCACCCAAGTATTAGTTCCATGAACCTTTGTAACTGTAGATGAAATAAAATTCTACTCTTGCAAAGTGGTGCGGCCTATTAGGCTATATCTATATATCAGGCATGTTCAACCTGTGCATTGGTCTGTAAGTTAGCTTTGCTACAATAGTGTTGGAGGCCATATTTTACACCTAAGGTAAAATACAAAAGACAGTAGACACTGAATTTTCTCAGGTTCTGTCTGACAGTGCCATTTTAGATAATCAAATATTGAAGTTATCAGGATACCCATTTGTAGTTTTGATAAAACAGTTAAAACTTAATATATTCAAAATAAGTTTTATCCATATCAAACAAGAAAACAAAATGGCAAGAACAAGGAGAGGCCTATGTTCAGCCGTGAACAGTCAGACTGTGGATGATGATCATAAATATGAAATGATTTCAAACCATGTTGTAGATTCAAGGATTTCAAAAATACCAGTTCTATAATTATTACTCATGTAAGAACAAGTTGAATCGATTATTGAATATTTTTAAGTATAGTGCAAGCTGTGAAATTCTCTGTTTGCCCATTGAGCCATAAAAGAGAAATTTACAAGATACCGGTATTTCAAAGCAAGATTAGTGCTTTCTTATTTCTAAAAATGATTCCGCTCAGTAAAGGAATTTACTACAATCAACCATAATATAAAAGTTAATAAAGTCATTCAGATATTGGTATTTTATAATGAATTCAACATTTTATTTATATAAATAGACCTTTCTTTTCTGAAATAAATGTTTTTATTTATGATTTCTCTACACATTAACTCTTTCATTAGGTAATTCAACTTTAATTTTATATTTTGTTGTATTATTTATTAATGTGTATAGTAAATATGGTGGTGAGTTTATATCTGTTTGACATTATATTTAAGGAGATTTTTCTAAATAATGTCAATATTTATTTTAAACTGTTAACATGTGATGTTAATGTAATTCTTATTCATTCATACACAACTAATAATTGTTTATCTGAATAAATAAACTCAAACTGACTCTAATCATAACTGACTTGGAAATAAAGCATGAGTAGTTCATACAATTACTTTTATTTGCTCAGAATAGATACTGCTAAATGGGAAAAGAGACATGGATTTTCACATCATGTTCTTTAAACCCACATCATTATCGTAATAATCATATTCCTAACTGTCTTGTATCCCACAAAAGCTAAGCAATAAGGTTGGCACTAAATTTTATTGGTTTATCACTGATTGTCATCTTGAATATAGATGCCACTAACTTTACAAATGAACTCACAAATAAAATAAATTGTATTTACCAAGTATAACACTAAGGCTTGGAATTTATAAAAGGTTAGCAGTCATCTGTCTTAAGACTTTCAACCTAAAATGCTTAGAGGTGGACTATTATAGAACCTAAGTGAATGCCTATGGCCATAAAGGAATCACTATCCAGATCTCATGTTTCTAGCTACAGTAGTTTGGGTTAAGCAAGTACTTATCATTATGGTTGGGACAAATCATTCCATACAGGTTTAAAATTAAACGACAAATATTAAGATAATTAAGTTGGGTTCCGTTGTCTGTTATTAGGTATATTACCTTAACTTGAGCTCAAAGTTGACATAACAATTTCAACATTAAGTTAAAAGGGAATCATGTAGGCACCTACATACAGAGTCCACAAATATATAGCAAAACCTATTTTGTAACTTTACAAATATTAGTTTTAATGTTTTACCATTGAGATAACCTATTGACTACCAATTGAATGCATATTCAGCGCATCAATTAGCTTATTTAAACTGAAAGCAAATCAGGTAATTTATACAATGGATCTATATCAGAGCTTCAACTTGAAAGGGGCAGGTATACTGTTCTTTACTAATAATTACATTAGTAGAACCACATACTCCACATAACAACAAAGTTATTTTCTCTTTCTTGTGTAGGTAATAACTTAATAAGTGTGTGACCATCTCTGATGTCGAGTTGTTAAGTACCAAACGTGGATAAACAACAGTTAGGTACTTAATTTTTACTGTATGTTTATCTGGTAATCCTTACTGGGGCAAAAGGTAATCATGTAAACAAACAGCACCATAATTTATAAAATGTTAAAGGATGCTTCTCAAAAACTCTAATCAAATCAGCTCTGGATAAATACCTCTGTCAGTGCATCAACAACCCGCATCTGCAACCTCTGGTAGAGCTCAAAGCAGAACAGCGTTCGCGCCACAGCACAGTACACCCCGGTGACCGGCGTAGTCGCTCTCGCTCGTACGATAACTCCGACACACCGTGCGGTCTCCGAACAGGGTTGACAAGCGCCAAACACGGCTTCCAAGTGCTTGTCGCATCAGTCTTCAGGGCATCATTGGTATTGGCAGCCAAGCCAAGAGATCCATTACTTTCGCGCCAAATGTATTTCTCGGTGTCTCTTAGGGGGCGCTGATCCCACCGCTGCTTTCGGCGCCATGGCACCATCATCAGGACACCCCCAGAGGATCCACAAATGAAACCACACAATTAACTGAAAACTGCATTATATTTTGGGAAGAAACCTCACGATACCAAAGTCCGATCAAAAAGAAGTGTCATGGCCGCCCGCCGTCGCATCAGCTTACTCGGTATCAAAACATTATACATTTAATTGCAAGATTTATATTATCGTATGCATGAACTTTCAATTAATCTTTATAATTAAGAAACAATATAGAATTCCAGTTACTTTAGCTAAAGCGTCGAAATACGTCTTGATAAATTTAATTAGTTATAATATTAATTACCAAAATGTGTTGGCCGACTAACTATTTAAAGACAAAATAAACCAATACAGCGTCAAGAAATATATGTAAATACAGAAATGTAACACAATTTATATAATATTAATTACAAGCAAATGCAATTAATATTTTACTGGTTATTTAGTTAAAATTACATTAAAATAATATTATCTTCCGGGTTAGTTATCATTTAGCCATCTAGATGGCTCTGCTCTACGTTTATGCTTTAACAAACCATCTCAGTGCGCCCATATATACTATGTATGTATTTACAAAAATATATATATGTATGTTTATCAATTATCTAGTACCCATAGTACAAGCTCTGCTTAGTTTGGGACTAGATGGTGATGTGTGTATGTGGTAGAACTCTATACCAATCTGTCTGTCCAGCGTGGTATAGTAGACCAAATCCTCCTATTGACTCACAATGCTACTGTGACGCTAATTAGGAGATACTTTGGCTAACAGTGGACTACATAACGCTGTAAAGGACATATATTTAACAGGTAGTAGAGCCTTGCTGATTTCAGCATGAATGGGCCGGCTCGACCGGGGAAGTACTATCCTCTCACAGAAGATCGACGTAAAGTAACAGTACTTAAACTGTTGCGTTTCGTTCGATGAGTGAGAGTGCCGGAGGCCCTATCCCTTTTCCTCCTCCCTTATCCCACTCCTCATCCTATCCCTTTTCCCAACCCCAAGGGGCGGCAACGCACTTATGACTCTTGTGGTGTTGCTTGTGTCCATGGGCGGCGGTAATTGCTTACCATCAGGCGATCCGTCTGCTCGTTTGCCACCTATTACTATAAAAAATATATATTATATACTTATCTCATCATCATCCTAGCGTTATCCCAGTTTGAACCCGGGATCCGTTTTCTAGTCTAATTGGATTTGACTGAATATTAGCTTTTCCACGGAGCGACTGCCTGTCTAACCTCCGCAATCCAAAGAGATAGCGATTTTCCATGGTTTAGCCATAGCCTCCTTATACAAATGACAAAGGTCTTCATGACAGCCGCGACCGACGGTTTAACGTGCTCTCCGAGGCACGGGGCAAGCGATAATTAACAATTTAATATGCACATAACTCCGAAAAGTTATTGGTGCGCGCCGTGGATTCGAACTCGATAGTCTTTGCATCGCAGTCTGCTGGTATCTCCACTAAGCTATCGCTGCCTCTCGAAGGACATATAATCATCATCATCACCCTTTAACAGTCCACTGCTGGACTAGGCCTCTCCTTTGAAAGGAGGAATTGGCTTACTATACCACGCTGGCCAAACGGGTTGGTATAGGGTTTGTATCAAGTTTTCCTTCTCTTACAGTGCTGTTCTCTGCAAAATATGCTCCCTCTGTCGGCTCTTACGACACCCATGGGATATTTCGCGGACATATAATACTCAACTATATTTACTTATTTGTCAGTTTGTGTATCCCTGACGCAAGAAGCCGCGCTAAATATGAGTTATATGTCATAGGCCTCTACGCAGTGTCTAATTGTTTTGACCGCCAAAACTACGGAATGGCCGTGACCAATTTACAAATTATAGAGAACATCTGGGGATTTTCGTTTGTGGTTTCTATGAATAATCTCATTTATTTCATGATTAGTTCGAACAAAATTGAGTAATTTCTGTGCAAAATATACATATATGAACTCAATATATGTATTTGTCTGTAGGTATGCTTTCAATTTTGGCAAACGGACTGCCACTATGTTCCATGCTGACCATGTTCTCGGGTTTATCCCCAAGTACCCTGGGCACACACCTCTGACCAGACTTTTCGAAGCTATGTGTGTATTAAAATTAATGTTAATTATCACTCGCTTAATAATGTGCCCGGTAGATGGCAATAGGCTCGCCACTATTACATTGGGACCGAAACGAAACATACTTGAAGAAGTGTGTGTACACATCCACACTTCGCCAGTTATACCTCTGCCTACCTCCTCGGGTATAAAGGCGTGAAGTTATGTTATTTTCGGCAGATATGCGTAGAAAGGTACAGCATTGTTTTAAGTATCAAGTTATACTTATGTAAATACTATATTTTGCCCGCGCGAGTGTCGCCTCATGATAAAAGTTAGTTTATATGTTATTATGATAATATATGATAAACTATATTACAACAAAGTTTAATCAAACTCTGTTCAGTAGTTATTGCGTGAAAGAGTTACAAACATGCACCCATCCATACTCATAAACTTTCACATTATAATGTGAAATCGCCATTGCACAACAAAGTATATTTAGTGATAAAGTGCTCTTAATCATCATCATCATCAGCCCTTAATAGTCCACTGCTGGACTAGGCCTCTCCTTTGAAAGGAGGAATTGGCCTACTATACCACGCTGGCCAAACGGGTTGGTATAGGGTTTATATCAAGTTTTCCTTCTCTTACAGTGCTGTTCTCTGCATAATATGCTCCCTCTGTCGGCTCTTACGACACCCATGGGATGATATGGGGTTATATACCTATATTAATTAATTGTATAAAGTATTCCGAGCATAATTAAATATTTAAAATATGCTTACATTTAGAAATGGCATTAAAATCATACCTACAATATTATTTAGCGGGTCTTAGTCGCGATAATAATTGACTTATTTAAGGGATTAATTACCTCTGTTATTCTCCTACGTTTCTACCGGCTTGCAAAGGTCGTGGTCGCGGAGGGACTGAAATACTAACAAGGCTTTGAAAATATGAACAAACGCGAATAAATAAAAAAATCAATATTTAAAAAGATATAATAAATATTACTTAATTGATAACAATTAGGTACTATTTATTTAATTTGTGTAAAATAAAATTGCTGTGATATACGGAAGGACAGACAGACAGAATAAAATGGCAACAAACTGAACACTTATTTATAGTTTCGCTATACCCATCCGTCTCTATGTCCCTCCGCGGTTTTACTCCGAAATGTCTCGAAATACGAGTACCTGGTTAGCCACGGGTGCATAGGACACCTATAGAACAAATTGGCGGGGTAAATGTATCGATTTTGTACCTAATTAGAAAAGTTGTATGGTGACTTTGAGCCTCAATATCTCCTGAACCAATAATTTCCTGTATGGTGTCGAAGTAAAACATACATACATAGACTCACGCCTGTTTCCCGGAGGTGTAGGCAGAGACTATGGAACGCCATTTGCAACGATCCTGACATCTCTCTTGCTTCATTCACTCCCATCAAGTTTCTCATGCATGCTCTTCTGTTTAGGGTACTTCTGACCTATCCTTTTTTTAGGATGTCTCCAATCTAGTTAAGTAATGTTCGTAATTTTATTTATTGGTACAATATGGAATTTCAGTTTTCGTTAACGGTCTTTTTACATCCGGTATAAGCACTGGAGAGCTGTAATGTGGCAGGGTTATAAATTGTGATTACGCCGACAAAACTGTACAATAAAACACTGGAAAAGTTTAAATTTTATGGTTGCTCCCATACGCGTAAATGTAAAAGTATGTTTTTTTTTATTTTCTATTGTATCGAGTAGGCTATACGAAACCCTACATGGTGGGTGGTTCAACATGCTCTTGGCGGGTTTTTAGGGTTCCGTAGCCAAAAACGGAGAAAAACGGCACCTGTCTGGCGAAAAGTTATAGTGATATTTGGTTAAGAGGAGGGGTTAATGGGTATGTTAGGAAGATACCTCTTCTACGGAACCCTTCATGGGCGAATCCGACTCGTACTTGATTAATTTTATTTTGTTGTGAATCATGTTATCGACCGAAACGCAAACGAATCCACATTTCTTACTAGTATATGTAAATTCCCATCGCCTTTATAAAAACATACGGACCATAATATCCTTAATTATAGCTTAGTTTTTGACTGATTGTATCAGTTTTTATTACCGTTCGACAACCTCTTGGAGTGACGCAGGTACGGATAGCAACATAAATCGATTTTCTCCACTACAGCTTTTCGCAGTCCACTGCTGGACTTAAACCTCTCCTAATTTGCTTCACAGTAGCATTGTGAGACTGCCTCCGTGGTCCAGTGGATAGCGTATGCGACTGCTGATCGGATGTCCTGGGTTCGATTCCCGGGTCGGGCAAAAGTGTTACTGGGTTTTTCCGAATTCTCAGTAGCAGCCCGGAGTGTGGTGATGTGCGGCAATAGGCTCGCCCCTATTACGTGGGACCTAACAATTCATGGCGAAATATATATATATATATATATATATATATATATATATATATATATATATATATATATATATATATATATAATATATATTCAAGACAACATTATCTTAACTGGTTTAACCCATGCGATTGACATTGTTACAAACATATAAGTAGATACATGTACAAAGCAAAATTAGAACACTAAATAAGCAACAAGTTAATGAAATCTATACATATAATAAAATGGTAGGAAAGTCAAAACTGTACATTGAATATTTTTTTTAAAGAATACTTGGGGTGTGATCTACAATCGATACCGAAGCCAAAAATATAGTTTTTAGAATTTTTGTCTGTTTGTCTGTTTGTCTGTTTGTCTGTTTATCTGTTTATCTGTTTGTCCTTATGTCCGGGCTAAACTCAAAAAGTACTGCATGGATTTACTTCAAATTTTTGGCACAAATATTATTAAAAAGTCGGGTCACCATATAGGCTACATATTATTACGCTATCACCTACGGGGAACGAGCAGAGAACCTTTATTTCTTGAACGTATTCTGTACCAACGTGTAATGTACCAATGCATATTTTAATGTTGTTATTATGTTCAATATGCTATAATCTAGCTTCACACTATAAAAATCACGCAATATAAGTAACTTAGGCTGATAAACATAATTAATTGAATATAAGTAGAGTCAAGAATTTTAATGAATTTTAATGCAGCGCCATCTAAGAGAGTTCAAAAGCATCAAGTCGAATTACATCTGTAAGCCCTTTTTGGATATAAAAAATTTAATTTGAACATGTTGGCGACGTTAATAGTTGTTTTCAAAAGTCATAGATGGAGTTGTACATTTTCTTCTTAAAAATTGTATTGTTATTTCGTTGGAGAGACGAGCAAGACTATTAGTTGAAGTTATTTAATTAATTAACTACACCATCGCCACACTTGGTTGCTTACATCATTTCTGTCAAAATAAATAGTAATAGATTTAGTACAAAAAAAACATTTTGGTCACATTGGTGTAATTATGGCTTTTTAATTAATATATTTACATGTCGCATATAAACTTGCTTTAAATTGTCTTTCGGGATATACATATACCACGTACCTTTGTTTGGATTAACTATATATAAACATCAGTAAGATGTGGAACTAGCTAGATCTTATTTACTCAACACAGCCATTTATTTATTGTTACGTCTGAAGCGGTTTGGCGGATACTGGTGTTCTCTATACAGGACAAGCATCCTACCGTCATGCATTTACATGTCCACCTAGAGAACGGTCAGCGCATATATTTTGATCCCGACGGCGTTGCTGAGCTCTTGGGAATCCGCGTCAAACAAGTCTCTTGGCGTTTAGATGCCTTCATATAACACGTACGACAAGCAAAAGGGTCGTATTTAACCGACGTTGACGAGGAGGTGCTGTGGAAGGTTTTCCGGGAAGTTTCAAGGACACCGCATTTTGTAGAGTTTATACCATACACACACATAATGTCGAATGCTATTTTCTGCGGTTGTTACTTCACACGGTCCGAGGCCCAACGTCTTTCGCCTTTCTGAGGACATTTGATGGCTTGCAGTATCCCACTTACCGCACAGTCTGCGTAGTACGTCACTTTCTCGACGGTGACCAATACTGGGATGACAACCTCGCGGAGGCAAGCGTCAGTGACAGTCCCAGCCGCATGCTTCATCTGTTTGACGTCATCTTGGTGTTTTGTGGAGTCGCGAACGCGGTAGCTTTCTGGGAGAAGTATCGCCATCATCTGTCTGAAGATTTTCTACGAGCTTTGAGGCGTGCTACTGGAGATGAAGTCGAAGTAACTGATGACCGCGTGCTGAACACCTATCTTAGTTCACTTCAAGACGCAGTCATTTCTATCGGCGGCAATCCACTGGTCAAATATTTGTTATCAGCTTCCCAATCATCACCGCATCAAGATCGTGAAAATTGGGAGTATAATGCTGAGACAATTTGAAATGACCACCTTACGAATTTTATGACACCGTCCTTAAAAGCGTTGGGCAAAGCCAGGCTAAAATTATTTTCTTGGATGCTCCTGTTGGAACAGGAAAAACATTTGTTACTACTGCCATACTTGCAGAGGTCAGGAGGCAAGGCAAAATTGCTATTGCTGTAGCGTCGCCGGCAATCGCTGCCACACTGCTTCCGGGTGGCAAGACAGCACACATGTTTAAATTCCCCATCGATTTAGAGAGCGCCGTAACACCCGTTTGTGGTGTGTCACGTAACAATGATAAGGGACACGTGCTGAAGGATTGCTCTCTGATCTTATGGGATGAGCGTACGATGGCCAATAGGAAGGCAGTTGAGGCCATGGACAGAACCCTGCAGGACATCCGCAGGAACGAGCATTTAATGGGTGGTCACAGTTCTGTTCAGTGATGATTCTCGACAAACGCTTCCCGTGGTGAAGCGGGGATCGAGGGCTGACGAGGTGAGTCATCATCATCATCATCATCAGCCTTTAACAGTCCACTGCTGGACTAGGCCTCTCCTTTGAAAGGAGGAATCGGTCTACTATACCACGCTGGCCAAACGGGTTGGTATAGGGTTTGTATCAAGTTTTCCTTCTCTTAAAGGGCTGTTCTTGCATAATATGCTCCCTCTGTCGGCTTTTACGACACCCATGGGATGATATGGGGTGGTGACATATCGTATTCTTAATCCGTCACCACACGGACAAAGTGAGTGCTTCGTTGAAATTATCTTTGTTGTGGTCACGAGTTCGTATGATGCGCTTGACCATTAATTATGAGAGCTCAGCTTGGCGTCAATGCACGTGCTCAACAATTCTAAGATGTCTTTCTAAGTCTTGTCGAAGTCACTCTACCAGAGGAGAGAGGTGGACAGGTGGTGCTTCCAGAGTCTCTCAGTAGAGTTGTATCCAGCTTAGAACCAGCCTATTTTGACGCCCAAAAATGATCTGGCTGTAGCAATTGACGAATGCATTCTCTCGGAAATTGAGGAGAATGAAGTGGTCTACACCTCTATAAACACTGTCGTCGAGCAAGAAAACGCCACACATTATCCCGTGGAATTTCTGAACTCCCTGTCAGCAAGTGAACTTCCAGCGCATACCATCAAGCTGAAGGTCCGTGTCCCGATTATGCTTCTTCGGAACCTATCTCCTCCGAAGTTGTGTAACGTGACCCGCCTGAAAGTCATTTCGCTCCACAGACACACCATTTAGGTGGAAATTCTTACGGGTTGTGGTGTCGGCGAGGCAGTATTTATACCATTCCTCTCATACCTCATAACTTCCGGTTCCCGTTCAAGCGCATACAGTTCCCCGTGAGTGTTTGCTTCGCGATGACCACCAAAAAGTCGCAGAGGCAGACACTGAGGGCAGCGGGTGTCCTGTACGTCGCTTCCTCCCGGGTCACCAGTCCTGACTCTCTTTACATTTTGGCTGCGGAGAGCCAAACCACTAATGTTGTCTATCGAGAAGTCCTATAAGTATGTATTTTACCCTATTATGAATTCCTTATTTTCTCCATCTGCTTCAGTCACAACTTATGACTTAATTCAGCAGAATCACCATAAAGTCATTTATTCAAAGCAGGCTGAAAATCAGCACTTTTTAAAGGTCAATTTTACAAAAGACAGTCTCCCTCTGTTATAACTCTTTCTGCAGGTATGAAATATTAAGAAGAAACGGGTAAATAAATGTTATTTTAAAAGGTATAAACGGTAGGTATTTATTTAATAGTTAGGTGCTGTATAGCGTTCACGCAGACGACGTCGCGGGCAGCAGCTAGTTAAATATAAAATTTGTCTATTCCAATTTTGTGAGTATCTCAATTGCTACCTTTACAAATTCCACCAGTGTACAATTAAAAATATCAGTTTTACAGCTGATTTTACTAATAAGCTTTATAGCTCTAGCAAATGGCGCATATTTAGCTAAATTAGTGCATGCTGTTGGGACCTCGATATGATGCGAATGTTTCGTCTCTTTTTTTCTATAGTAATAGGCGGCAAACGAGCAGACGGATCGCCTGATGGTAAGCAATTACTGCCGCCCATAGACACAAGCAACACCACAGGAGTCACAAGTGCGTTGCCACCTTGGGGTCGGGAAAGGGTTAGGATGAGGGAGAACGAATAGGGGACAGGGCTTCCGGCACTCTCACTCACCGAACGAAACGCAACAGCTTAGGTACTGTTACTTTACGTCAATTTTCTGTGAGAGGGTAGTACTTCCCCGGTCGAGCCGACCCATTCATGCTGAAATCAGCAAGGCTCTACTGCTTGTGTGTACCTGTAGTATCTCTTCATAAAAATACGGTTTGCTTCGTCCTGTCTTACTTAAGTTACTTTACTGATTGACAGACAAATCACAGCTGAAATTCACGACTGCAAAAAGCTGAAATTCGGCATGTATGTTTCTTGGGGTAAGAAAGGATTTACCGAAATTACGGGATCGGGCAGATTTTATTCTTACAATTAAACTATAACGGCAAACTAAACAAAATTATGTGCAGGCATCTCTTAGTTAGTTTTTGAATAAGAATAATTATGAGAGAGCTTTAATTCATAAAACACTTAGCAAAGATTTTGAAGAGTGCACTTACTTTTATACATACATACATACATAGACTCACGCCTATTTCCCCGAAGGGGTAGGCAGAGGCATATTAAACGCCCACTTTTCGCCAGTGTTTTGATCCCACGTAATAGGTGGCGAGCCTATTGCCGCTTATCGGGATATTTTGTTTGCCAGAGCCTCGTCCGTTGATCGGCAGGTGCACCACTTGAAGGTGAGGTTGGCTTGGGACCCTAAGTTCTTGGTGGAAACCCTATGCACCCTTTATAATAATATTAATAATAGTAATAAAGTAGATAATAAATAATAAAGGAGATTGTAGTTTTACATTGTTTTGACATAGTAATTGATAAAAGTACATTGTTTATTTTATAAGTCTACTTACAATAGGTTTATCAAAATAACGACGATATATTATGGACTACAATATTCTTTATATATATATATATATATATATATATATATATATATATATATATATATATATATATGAAATATAATATATACATACGTATAATATATATATATATATATATATATATATATATATATATATATTACGTATTCACTAAGATTGAATAGAATTTTGGTGCTGTCTGTATCTTTGTATTGTTGTGGTATCCGGTAATCGCTAGAAGCTCTGCTATTCACCTCTGTGGGTCTAGAATAGCCGTTCGTAAAGATCCGCAAAGTTAAGCAACGTTGCAAAGTTCAACAATTGGATTAATAAAGCTGTCGGTCCTGGTTCTTGTCTCAGGTTAAGAATCGTACCGCCATGTCAGAGGTCTTCAGGCGGTCTTAAACTCCGATACCAGAGTTGGCCACACACCCACACGAAACCAAGGAAACTGGTGTACCTACAGTCGAACAACTTCCCGCTAGACCACAATAAGTGTGACAATCGCTCAGCAAGACATCGTCGCTTCCAGTACTACTTTACACAAACATTGACATTCGTATACAAAACCAGTTTCTAGTGTCCCTTGACTCTATGAGTGAGCCAAGGGATGTTTTTTTCAAACTGGTCCAGCGCCGACTTGTTTGATTGTACAGTAAAGAATTTTCTAACAATATTTCCTCTCTTTCTTTGCTAAAGAAAAAGGAGAGGTACTGAAAAGAACAATTACTTTGAAAATCTGGACTGCCTCCGTGGTCCAGTGGATAGAATATACGTCTGCTGATAAGTCCCGGGTTCGATTCCCGGGTCAGGCAAAGTTCTTATAACGTGGGACCTAAAATTCCTAATATGGCGAAATGTGGTTGTAATAAGTATTACCACCTCTGCCTACCCCTTCTGGGATACAGGCGTAAGTCCAAAAAAAACGATTTAGTTGAGTAACTTAGTTGGTAAATCATATTTCATCGATGTCCTAGGTTCAAATCCTGTCTCAAGGATGCCTAAATTTAATTAAAATTTACTTAATATCTAACCGCAGCCAGTTTTGCGGTGAATATGCAAATATTAATTGAATAGTCGACATTTTTAACATTTAACTATATAACCAATTAAATTACGTAATAATCTACCTATTGATTATTTTATTAAGCTTTTTATGAATACAAATATACCATTAATATAAGACTGCCTCCATGGTCCACTGGATAGTGTATGCGACTGCTGATCTGAGGTCCTGGGTTCGATTCCCGGGTCGAGCAAAAGTGTAACTGGGTTTTTCCGAATTCTCAGTAGCAGCACGGAGTCTGGTAATGTGCCCGGTAACGGCAAAAGGCTCGCCCCCTATTACGTGGGACGTAAAAATTCATTACGAAATGTGGATGTAATAGTACACCTCTGCCTATCCCTTCGAAGATACAGGTGTGATTAGAAAGAGAATCACCAACTTAGCCGGCTATCATCAATCCTCCTGGCGTTATCCTAGTTAGAACCCGAGGTCCGCTTACTAGTCTATGCCGGATTTAACTGAATATTAGCTTTTCCACAGAGCGACTGCCTGTCTGACCTCCGCAACCCGAAGGGATAGCGATATTCCATGGTTTCGACCAGTATCAGTTTATTTGAGGGTACGGAATCCCCGTAACGACTGTCAAAGATCTTCATGACAGCCGGGACCGACGGCTTAACGTGCTGTCTGAGGCACGGGGCAAGCGATAATTACCAATTTAATACGCACTTAACTTCGAAAAGTCATTGGTGGGCGCAGTGGATTAGAACCCGATACCCTCTGTACGGCAGTCTGTTGGTATCTCCACTAGGCTATCGCTGTCATAACTTAGCCAGCTATATTTTATTTATTTTACTTATAGCTGAGATTCATCATCAGCCTTCTGTAGTTCACCGATGAACATATATGATTCATTTTTAAATGTCCATAATATAGTGTACAATTAAGTTAATAAATAATAAAAGAGTCTGCATCCGTGGTCCAGTGGATAGCCTATGCATCTGCTGATCGGAGGTCCCGGGTTCGATTCCCGGGTCGGGCAAGAGTGTTACTGAGTTTTTCCAAATTCTCAGTAGCAGCACGGTGTCACTGTCTGGTGATGTGCCCGATAACGGCAATAGGCTCGCCCCCTATTACGTGGGATCTAAATATTCATGGCGAAATGTAGGTGTAATATTACACCTCTGCCTACCACTTCGAGGAACAGGCGTGAGTCTTTAAAAAAAGAAATATCACATACATAACACTAATAACGTACGTTTATATAACGCATACGGCTTTTACTAATTTGCCTAATGTTCCCATTATTTCCGTTTGAAAAGAGCAAGGCAAAGCAAAACGTGCCCTCTGAAGCACGATAGCACTCTTATGTAAGTAAATACCTCAACGAGCGGTCACCCATCTATATAGCGACTTTTCAGCAAAATAGCTTACGGGAATAGCTTAAAGGCCGGCTGCAGCTACGCCCGCTTTTTTTAACTTAACTGTTTCTGCCCGATCCCGTGGGTTTTGTTTATAGTAATAGGCGGCAAACGTGTAGACGTATCGCCTGATGGTAAGCAATTACCGCCGCCCATGGACTCAAGCAACACCACAGGAGTCACAAGTGCGTTGCCGCCCCTTGGTGTGGGAAAAGGGATAGGATGAGGAGTTGGATGAGGGAGAAGGAATAGGGGATAGGGCCTCCGGCACTCTCACTTACCAAACGAGTACTTCCCCGGTCGGCCGGCCCATTCATGCTGAAATCAGCAAGGCTCAACTACCTGCAAAATAATAATTTAAGGAAATTCCCTTCTTATTGCATCCCTACGGTCCAAACGGAACATAGATGCCTAATTACAGCTTTCTGAGTCTTATAGTTTTGGCTGTAATCTGTAAGTAACGAAAGGATACATACAGAAGATACTTAGGTTGCCTTTTGTCGTGATAAACGACAACTCCGAGCGAAGTCGGGGCAGAAACTATATAATATTATATATTATAAAGAGGAAAGATTTGTATTTTTGTTTGTTTATAATGGATTAACTCAAAAACTACTGGACCGATTTTAAAAATTCTTTCACCATAAGAAAGCTATATTATCTGCGAGTAACATAGGCTATATTTTATTTTAGAAAAATTAGGGGTCCGTCAGATATTTAGATTTTTCGGGTACGCGAAGTAGTTCCTTTAGGACGCGGGTGAAACCGCGGGAAACGGCTAGTATATGTATATAATGGTCACGATTGAGTTCCCATATAGGTTATTAAATTAGTTTAAAAAGTTTCTCAACGAAGTATTGAAACCGTACGTGCAATTATTTCATATAGCGCTTAAGTGAAATTTCGAAAGAATTCGCGATTATATACGTTTATTTACTAACGTACTTACCTATACATTTCGACGGTAAGGGTTTACACAAAGTAATATCTTCAGGACAATAATGAAAGTAACTGATCCCAGACTTGTCTTACCATGATAATCGAATCTTATATCTTATATACACTTTGCTACGTTCCAAAACACGCATAGCAGACGTCGGATTACAATCTGCTAGACTGAAGTGGGACTGGGCCGGACACGTTTGTCGTATGCACCAGAAAGGTGGGCCTATCTAGCTACCACTTGGGTGCCTCATGACAGTCGGCGACGACGTGGAAGACCCAAACGAAGATGGCGGGATGACCTGGATGCATTTTACAGCGACTGAACGAATTTAGCACGAGACAGGGATGCATGGCGGTCCAAGGGAGAGGTCTTTGCCCAGCCGTGGGACACGCATACAGGCTGAATAAAAAAATATATATCTTATATTATACTTCTTATCTAATACTAATATATAAAGCTGAAGAGTTTTTTTGGTTGAACGCGCTTATCTCAGAAACTACTGGCTATAAGTAGGCTATATAACATCATGCTTTGAGCCACGGGAGCGAAGCAGTAGTCATAAATGCGGGTGTAACCGCGGGCTCATCTAGTAACTGATAAATATACAAGACAAGACTTCGCCTATGGGTCCACCCGCGTTCCTTCAAAACCTTCCTCAGGAGTCACACTATCTATTGGTGAAAAGTGCACAAAAATCTGTGCGCTTCTTTTAGAGTTTATCTCATTCATATTATATAGACAGGGCGAAAAGGGGACTTCATCTATACACATATATAAAATTGGAGTGTCTGTTTGTAATATTAAAATAACCGCTTTTTACTTAATGCATATGGATGTACTAGCTTTCGCCCGCGGCTTCGCCAGCATTATATTTTAATAAAGAGTGGCCTATGTACTTCCCCGGGTTTCAGATTATCCAGTATCCATGTCAAATTTCATCACAAACGGCTCTGTAGATTAGCCGTATAGCATACATATAAACAGATAATACTGAAAAAATATTTTTGTTTTCATAATCGTTGAACTTCAGGTAAAGATTAGTATGTAAGTACCTATATTTTTGAAGTTATGAAGAGCTTATATACCTACTAAATATAACAGCAGCAAACATAAAATCTGAAAGCATTAGGTACCACAAAGTACATATCAGACAATCAGACCGTCCGCGCGTCCCTCCGCCTCGCTGTGCTTAAGCGCACTCATAGAAAGCGCTTTTAATGACGCTGCGCTTAGGTCAGATATATCGTGATAACTTTTAACTATTCGTCAAAACTACTTACTGTAAAAGACAAAGTTAATCTACATTAAATACTGAAGGAAATAAATCTATCAATTTTGAAAACAATTTGATAACTACTCTAGAATGAGCATTGTAAAAAACATATATATATTTTTTTGATGTTATACTGTTTTATTACAATAAAAAATTATGCAAGTAGTTAGATTATGTACTAAAAGTTAAAAAGTAATTCGGTAAGTTCTAGCTACCAGATCGCACCAATCTTAACATCAATCTGGGGTATTGATCAGACAAATATAAAATCGTTGGGCAAGTGAAACTCTGGATACGCTACGCCCAAAATATTTTTTTAGGTAATTTTATTTTCAAGTTTTTAGTTTTGTTGTTAGTTGCTACTTCTCATTCTATTTTCATAGTGAGCCCTTTTCTACCAATCAAGCCCTGTCATTCGATACCCGTATTTGTGGAAAATAGGTAAGCCGCCATTTTGTGGCGGCGGCGGCCACCTTGGATTTTTCATAGTGAGCTCTAGTCTACTAATCAAGCCCTTTAATTTGATATCCATATTGAGGTATTTGTGGAAAATAGGTAATCCGCTATTTTGTGGCGGCAGCCATCTTGGATTTTTCATAGTAAGTTCTATTCTATTAATCAAGCCCTTTCATTTGATGCCCATATTGAAGTATTTGTGGAAAATATGTAATCCGCAATTTTGTGGCGGCAGCCATCTTGGATGTTTCATAGTCAAGTCAAAGTCAAAGTCAAAGTCAAAAATCATTTATTCATCTAGGTCACAACGTGACGCTTATGAACGTCAAATTTTTAAAGTAAATTAATAATGCTTCTACATTTACATTTACTGCCCATTCGCAAAGCAATAGGTAGAACCACGAGAAAGAACGGGCAATAAAACTCGTGGCCACTCTTTTTAATCGCCAGTGTTATGGTACATATTTTGTTTTTGTAAGGAGCTGCAACTGTTTCACATTGTAATTAATTACTTGTAAATAGTAAATAAGAACATACATATTATATACAAAATATGTAGTTATTAAATTAAGTGCTGTAGTAGTCATCAAATGTGAATCTTGTGTAACAGGAGCATCCACTTACGCTTTGTAATGTAGGCAACTCGCGATCATGTTCAGAACTATGGTGGAAAAGTATGTTACAGAAAGTGACGGTATATGAATACACGAAAATTACAAAAACGTTAGTATCCAGCCCATGATAACGAGTTACCTTCATCTAACACTGTAGCAAATTTTAATAAAATTTGTGGAACAACAATGAAAATGTAAATGTAGTAAGTTGAATGACCTAATAATGCATGAATATTAAATTAATAGAACTAGAGATTTTATATAAAAAAAAAACTGAAAAGTAAGGTATCTATATAAATTAAAAAAATCAAGAGTTGGCTAGTGTAAGTGACCACCTATCCTTATCACTGAAATAATCATTAATGGTATAATAACCTTTCCTAATAAGACAGTCTTTTATTTTACTTTTGAACGTACTAAATGGCAATTCTAAAAGACTAATTGGTATTTTATTGTATATACGAATACCTAGCCCTACAAAAGAATTATTAACTTTATGTAAACGATGATAAGGTGCATATAACTTATGCCTGTTTCGAGTATTTATGTTATGTACATCACTTTTTGTAGTAAATAAACCTATATTTTGCCTAATATACAATATATCGCACATCTAGATCTAAAGAGGTTTAACTCAAAAAAGTACTTTTTTCAGAAAAGGCGAAAAACTGATTACTACTTACCTGTGCACCGCAGAAGTGTTCTGAATATAAATATGCTTTTATTACGCAGCTAGAACAAGTATGTTATAGAAACCTGGTGTTTATCTCATGTATTTTGGCAAAAAATTTGGATTTTTGGAGTTATTTCCCTTTTGCTGACCAATGTATGTATATTTATTTGGTTATTTTGAGTTGAGCCTTTATTGGTGAATCAAGTTCTTAGTTAGCTCTCTTTTGAAGAGTAACCAGAAATTTAAAATGCAATAGAGTGCAATAGAATCTTGTATTATTTATAATTAGTCCTAGTGATAGAATAATATGTGACCAGCAGTAAGGCGTTTGTTGATGATGAATTAGCAAAAATACACTAATAGTTATGACATCAACCAATATTGTTTATTAAAATTCCTGGTAATTAAACTTACAACCGTCTCTTGTGTCATTATAACATTCTAAATAATCAACAAAACATAAAATATATAGAAAAAAAAAATATTTGTAAAAATGCGCAAAGAAAATCACATTTCAATTATGTAAGTATATCATCTATGTATGACTGATAATAAATGATCAACTTTTAACTTATAAATAGACTTAAATTTTAAAATATAAATAGACTAAAATGTTGTCTTGACACTTCGTCAATTTTGTCTTTACATTTAAATCGACATTTTTCTCCGCTGGGGGGTCCAACTCTTCTTTCTTTCACATTTTTCATAGACTTAGACAGAGATTGGTACGCTTTGCCTGAATTTCTTAGCTGTTTTGCGACTTTCAAATTCCACTTTGCTGGTTTGCGTACCATCTTTTTACCTTGTTTTTTCGATTTTGGGATTTTGAGTAATAGTTTCAGAAACTAAAGCATTTTGATACTTGGTCTACTTGCTCACCATCAACTACTGTATCCGGCGAACTTAGAGGAACTCGAACTGCCACTGCTGCTATTACTACTGGTGCAAGACGAACTCGACGATGTTCATGGTATGATCTTAGGTGATATCCGTCTTTTGTGAGCCAATCGAAAATTAGGATCCTCATCTGAGTCGTCAATATTACTTTCATCGCTCCGGATTGGTGAAGTATAATAATTTGGTGCACCAGAATTCTGTTATTTAAACGTGCTGGGGATAGATGTATTGATAAAACGGCACGATTTTCAATAGATGAGACTCCTTCACTCGATAACGTTATCCTCAAGTCACCCTCTAGGCTTTCATGTTGTGTAGAAATTATAGAAGGTATGACATTTTCTTTATCCCTATTTTCTATCATATTTACTAAAAACCGACCACGTCTCATTGTTTTCCTGAAAAAGATAATATTTATTGTTCTTATTTATAGGGTCATGTGCGCCAAATTTACTTAAACAACCATCAATTTGACATTTTAACCCCATTAGCAATATTCTAAAGTAATATTTGGGGCATACCATCTAAAGAGAGCTAACTCAAAATTTTGCATTAAAAAGGAAACAAATCCATTAATTTCAAAGACGAATATAAAATTATACGTATTTGGAATGATCCTTATTACCAACAGCAAAAGAGTTAAATTTAGGCAGGTTTTTAAAGAAATTTATGAGTTTAAAATATGACTCAACAAAACGGAGTCAATTACAAATTCGAATATGTTTCATCAATATGGCAACAACTCAAAATAAAAATAAAAAATATGCTCACCTGGCCAGCAAAAAGGGTTCAATTCAAAATGTTGTATTAAATCACTCAGCAGCAACCACCTACAAAGCGTTAACTCTAAATAATACTGATAAAAATTTCAACAATACAGGTACAACTCAAAATAACTCCAATTTGTTATCAACGGGCACGTGCACTTCACTCGCAATTCTGATGGAAACTAGCAATGTCCCTGTGTTGGTGGGGGGTTAGCGGGGCTCGCTCATTCAACTAAAGAGACACTTGACGCCATCTAGTATTAAGTAGCAGACTTATTTTTAAATCTGTTTTATTGGTCGATAGGTTTTTGCCTCGGGAATTTGATGGTGTGCTTAACTCAAATTTTATGATTTTTGAGTTGACTCCCTTTAGATCTAGCTGTGCGATATTAGCAAATAAAAATTGCGAGGCTACTGTAAGAATCCCTATAGACTTAAAGCGTTCCCTAAGAGTATCTTTTGCCCCTAACATGTATATTGCTCGTACCGCTCGTTTCTGTAGAACGAAGATATTCTGAATATCCGCAGCTTTGCCCCATAACAAAATACCGTAGGACATGACACTGTGAAAATAGCTAAAATAAACTAGACGAGCTGTGTCAACATCAGTAAGTTGTCTAACTTTTTTGACAGCATACGCAGCAGAACTGAGCTTACCTGCAAGACATGCTATATGTGCACCCCATTGTAACTTATTATCTAGTGTAATGCCTAGAAACACTGTCGAGTCAACTGTGTCAAGTTCCTCCCTATCTAGCCTTATATTAGGTCCCAGTTGTCTAACGTTAGGCAAAGCAAATTTAACGCATTTAGTCTTTTTAGAATTAAGCACTAGGTTGTTTGCTGTAAACCATTGTGTAACCTGTATAAGTGCATTATTTACATCATCAAATTGATTCCTATTCCTATCTACTTTAAAAATAAGTGACGTATCATCTGCAAAAAGTACGACATCACAGATATTTTTTAAATAAAAAGGTAAGTCATTAATATATACAAGGAATAGAAAAGGACCTAAAATAGAGCCTTGTGGAACGCCTAACTGTATAGGTAATTTAGAGGATGTAGTCCCATTTACATCGACGCACTGAAATCTTTGCCGCAGGTACGACTCGACAACACAAAGTGCGGTTTCCTCTACGCCGTAGTGGCGGAGCTTACGCAATAGTGTGTCGTGATGAACGCAATCAAATGCTTTTGAGAGGTCACAGAATACTCCGATAGCATTTTTAGATGACTCCCAAGCATTATAAACGTGTTTTATGAGAGCAACACCCGCATCAGTAGTGGATCTACCTTTAGTAAATCCGTATTGATCTTTATGAAGCAGACTATTTAAATTAAAGTGTCTTAGTAGCTGCTTTAATAAAATCTTTTCAAATATTTTACTAAATGCCGGCAAGATAGAGATGGGCCTGAAGTTATTTACGTCATTTTTACTGCCAGATTTGAATAAAGGTATGATTTTACTTAATTTCATCAAATCCGGAAATACGCCTAAGTCAAAACATTGGTTAAAAATTATAGAGAGGTAAGGCGCAACAGTCTCAACTATAGTACCTAAAATTTTAATTGAAATGCCCCAAAAGTCGCCGGTATTTTTAATATTAATTGAATTATATGCGATCAATATATCTCGCGGGGTAACGTGCTCGAATCTAAACACGCTCTTGCATTCAGGTACACTGCTAAGCAAAAAATTTCCAGCGTCTAAGGATGATGATTGTAAAGAGCTAGTAGTTGTTAAAGGTATGCTCGCAAAGAAACTATTGAACATATGCGCTACTTGAGTTTGATTGGTGACTAATAAATTGTTTTCTTTTAGTTCAAATTGGTTTTCCCGTGGTCGTGCTCTTCCTGTTTCATTATTTATAATTCTCCAAGTTTCTTTAATTACATTTGTTGAATGCTTAATTTTGCTACTAATAAATTTAGATTTTGCCATAACACAAACTTGTTTAAAAATTTTTGAGTAGTTTTTTACATAATTTAGAAAAGGTGTGTCAAATCTATGTTGTTTCATACCATATAATTCAAACAATTTGGCTCTACTTCTGTATATACCTATAGTGGCCCACTGGTTAAAAGATCCGGTAGTACCCTTTAATGTGACAGTTTTACTCTTGAAAGTAACTTGAAACTCATTATTTACTATTCCAAAAAGTGAATTATAAATTGTATTTGGATTTTCTGAGTTCAAAATTGAGGGATTGAGTTTAGCGATAATATTGTTTTTAAAACGTATAAGACGATTGGTAGTTTGAGGCCTACATTCTACTGTATGTGATTTATCATATGTTGTACATGAAAAACTAGCTATCTGTCCACGGTGATCAGAAGGAAGAGAACTAATAACTACTGGGTTTTTAGCAACACAAGAACTAAATATGTTATCCAAACAAGTAGAAGATGTTTCAGAGACTCTAGTAGGTTCACAGAATAAATTACTTAAATTAAATGACTTAAAAAGATTCAGAAATCTAGTACACTGTGAAGAATTCTCTAAAATATTAATATTAAAATCACCACATACTATAATATTCTTATGACTACCTATAATTTTATTAAGAGCATCTTCCATAACAGTCTCAAATAGATTATAATCACCAGAAGGGGGTCGATATACACAAATTATAATATATAAGTCTAGTTCCACACAGGACAACTCAATAGTGCGCTCAATAGATAAATTTACAATATCCTTACGTTCTTTGCATTTTAATAAATTTGAAGTCATTATGAGAGAACCGCCTCTAATAGCCTGCTTTCTTATATACGAACTCTGCACTGTGTAATATTCATTTATAACAATAACCTCATGGGTGCTTAACCAATGTTCAGTTAAGCACAAAACCTTAACGTCATATTTTTCTAGAAATAAACTTAACTCTAACTCTTTGCCAGATAGGCCCTGCATGTTTTGATGTACTATATTCAAATACTGCAGCCTAACTGTTGTCCTATCTTGGAGTTTAAATCACAAGATGTGTCAACAAAAACGTTGTTAGTACATGTACTAACCCTATCAAATAAATTGTCAACACAAGGCTCACTGCCTTGCTGTAAATTGTATGCTAATAACTTAGCAATTTGTCGCTTAATATAAAATGGCAGATACATTGTATCTTTAGTTAAAATAAATTTACTAATAAATTTATTAGCGTCAAAAAACAATATTGCGTCACTATGACGACAAGTTATGTTATACAATAACATGTTTAATGAGTGTATATGCATATTTTGTTTGTGTGTTAAGTTGTTTGAGTAAGGTAAAGCACCTAAAATAAATTTACAACTAAATTTAGAATTAAGTTCTATTACTGTAAAGTATTATATTTATCTATGGTTCTATCAACAATTCAACACATTCTATGATATCCTGTCCATAGATAAATATAATACTTTACAGTACAGATGCCGCAAGTCGTCCTTAAAAATTGGCCACGTTAGATCCTTAATATTAGACCTTTATTTTTATAAGTACTTGTTAATACCGTAAATAATACAACAGATGGCGCTAGCGACGAAAAAATGGGAGTCGATGGTAGCGACATCTTACGTCTCATTTTGTAAGCAATGTTATTTTAAATTAAAAAGAAGAGATGGCGCTATAATAAAAAAGCATTCTGTCTAAAATGTAGAAATATTATGATATTTCACCTTGTCACCCAAGTGTGCCTCATTTCAAGGTTATAACACGATCAACCGATCTAGTAGGTACCTATTTTACGTATGTACCGGTGGCGTTAAAACATCTAGCGATATTTTTATGACTTCGTGTCTTTCCGTTCAAAATTTGGAATGCACTTTGTACACTGTTCCATAAAGCTGATATTTGACATACTTACGTAAGTTTGGTGGCTATGTTACGGTAACATTGAAATGGTGCAGTGAGTGATGAATGTCCTTGTGAATGCACCTTGGTCTGATGATGAAGCCGGGAACAGGAACTTCTAAACTACATATTATGATAAACTACTCGTGTTTGGGCTCGTTTGACAAGACTTGACAAAACCTATGACCTTGTGAGGTTGCCTTGGTCTGATGATGAAGCCGGAAGGTGGTCACAGGAACTCCTAAACTACACATGATAAACTAGTCGTGTTTGGGCTCGTTTGACAAGACTTGACAAAACCTATGACCTTGTGTGGTTGCCTTGGTCTGATGATGAAGCCGGAAGGTGGTCACAGGAACTCCTAAACTACACATGATAAACTAGTAGTGTTCGGGCTCGTTTGAATAGATTTGACAAAACCTATGACCTTGTGAGGTTGCCTTGGTCTGATGATGAAGCCGGAAGGTGGTCACAGGAACTCCTAAGCTACACATGATAAACTAGTAGTGTTTGGGCTCGTTTGAATAGATTTGACAAAACCTATGACCTTGTGAGGTTGCCTTGGTCTGATGATGAAGCCGGAAGGTGGTCACAGGAACTCCTAAACTACACATGATAAACTAGTAGTGTTTGGGCTCGTTTGAATGAACTTGACAAAACCTATGACCTTGTGAGGTTGCCTTGGTCTAATGATGAAGCCGGAAGGTGGTCACAGGAACTCCTAAACTACACATGATAAACTAGTCGTGTTTGGGCTCGTTTGACAAGACTTGACAAAACCTATGACCTTGTGAGGTTGCCTTGGTCTGATGATGAAGCCGGAAGGTGGTTACAGGAACTCCTAAACTACACATGATAAACTAGTCGTGTTTGGGCTCGTTTGACAAGACTTGACAAAACCTATGACCTTGTGAGGTTGCCTTGGTCTGATGATGAAGCCGGAAGGTGGTCACAGGAACTCCTAAACTACACATGATAAACTAGTCGTGTTTGGGCTCGTTTGACAAGACTTGACAAAACCTATGACCTTCTGAGGTTGCCTTGGTCTGATGATGAAGCCGGAAGGTGGTCACAGGAACTCCTAAACTACACATGATAAACTAGTCGTGTTTGGGCTCGTTTGACAAGACTTGACAAAACCTATGACCTTGTGAGGTTGCCTTGGTCTGATGGTCGGTGGTCCCAGGGTCTGTGGTGCATGCTACAGATAATATAATAGGTACATTACTATACTAGGTGGTGCTTTCCTTTGAGTTCTGCTTCGTGAAAATTGTTATTCTTTATTTGTATTATTATATTCTTAATTAAATTGGTATTCAGGCGAAATTAATGTAACCTAAATGGCGAACCCCTGGCGAAGCGAACGTCAAGATCGCAAACGGGGAATAGGTAACTATTAAAATGTAGAAAATAGAAATGAAACAACAGTTCATTTTATTTTTTTATTTATGAAATCATGATACCTCAACAACTAACAAAAAATCTTGCAAAAACGTTGGAATTTTTTCTCTTCAACTTTCACGGGAACGAGGTCGCGCGCAAAAGCTAGTCATTACAATTGGTTTATTAATTCGGCCTTACAAGCAAGTTATGCAAACGTGCAAGTTAGTTATTTAGATAATTAACTCAAATCCAGATGTTGGCAAATTAATATTTTTAAATTGATAAATTAGGTAGTTTTTTATTCCTCCATTAAAGTGGATAAACAGAATTAGATAAAAAACTAAATTTAACTATTATAAAATCATTTGTTTTGTAGGATTCGTAATTTTGAAGCTGATTGTAACGATTTTTTTTTAAATACTTGCAACACTTTCAAAGTATTTCTTACTTGAATTGAACGTACGCGATCGCGTCTCGCGTTTTGCCGATCCACGATCGTAACGGAGTACTTTTACTTTCATGGGATATTATTCCTTACCGCCATACATTTACGGAACTTTGTTGCGCAAAACACTAAAATATTTGCAACACTTTCAAAGTATTTTTTACTTGAACGTACGCGAACACGTTTCGCGTATTACCGACTCCCGACCGTAACGTAGTAGGGTAAATACGCTAAATGTCGGCATCCTTACGGTTTTTCTGATTTGGAATCGGTCTGGCACCATCAATTTGCAACGAAAGGATAGCTTCCGATGCGGTTTTGGATAGTTTGATAAATCTATTTCATGTTTATGGGCATAAGGTTGACATTTCTACTACAAGGAAAAAGTACTAAGGTTTATATGCATCGAGAACGAAAAATCCCTAAAGTCGGCCATTCACGGGCCATGGTCGGTCGCGTTTTTCCCAAATATCGGCCGGGTATAGGATGTTTTAAATTAGGACGGATAAATATTATCAATATGATTTATTTTGGCAGGAGTCTCACTAAGTATACGTTATTAATCGTATTTGTTTAATAGTAGGTAAAGTATTTTTTTATTTGCACTTAAATAACGTTAGGTAAAGTAAGTATTACAATTTATAACAAAGTAAACATCAAAATAATTATAATTAGTTCTGGATATCTTTTCAAAAATAATTCATACCATTTTTGGCCCAGAGTATCATTATTGAATATATTTATATTTTTAAGCTAAGTAATTAACATGGGTTAAGGTAGCAAGTTCCAAAGAGCAATTTATATCTTATATTTCCATACCATAATAAGCTAATATAAATGTTTTCAATAATATCAACTCCTAAATTTAAACTTAACTCTTTATATTATAAATAAATAAACGTATAATAAACTAGCTTTCGCCCGCGGCTTCGCCCGCATGAAATTTTAATAAAGAGTAGCCTTTGTACTTCCTCAGGTTTCAGACTATCCATATCAAATTTCATCACAAACGGATCTACACATTAGCCGTGTAGCATACATATAAACAGATAATACTTTAAATTAAGGAATGATTACGTTAGAGGTAGTATGAAAGTGGCGCCCATTGATGAAAAGGTAAAAGGGAGTCGACTGGCCTGGTATGGACATGTTATGCGGAGAGATGATATGTATATAGTTAAAACAGTGATGAATATGCACGTAGAAGAACGAAAACGGAGAGGAAGGCCAAGGAAAAGATGGATGGACTGTGTAAGGATGGATATGAAAAAGAAAGGGGTAAACGATCGGATGACTGGTGATAGAGAAGTATTGAAGCGAAGAACATACTGCACCGACCCCAAAGAAATTGGGACCAGGGCAAGACAATGATGAGTCGTCAAACTTCAGGTAAAGATTAGTATGTAGGTAAGTATATTATTAAAGTCATTGAAGAGCTTACATACCTACTGAAGAGAATAGCAGCAAAAATAAAAACTGAAAACATTACCACAAAGTACATAATCAGACCGTCTCCTCCGCCCCGCTGCACTTAAGCGCGCCAACTCATAGTAAGCGCTTTTAATAACGCTGCGCATTGGTCAATTATATCGTGATAACTTTTAAACTATTCACCCAAATTACTTACTGTAAAATACAACGTTCATCTAAATTTATCAATTTTGAAAACAATTTGATAACTACTCTAGAATGAGCATTGTAAAAAAGTATCAAATTTAATTATTTTTACGAACCACTTTTTAGTATATATTGGCTTCTACATAAAAGGCAGGTATATGCTGCCGCGGATTTTTATTTAGAATTTTTTAACATAAACAATATCACCGTACATTATCTTCATGTAACTTCAACGGTTTAGGCAACGCACGCGAAGATAGGTTTCAAAGCTCAGGATTTTTACTGACTTAATTGATAATTTTCCTTATATTATGGCAACATTACATAAAATCTTTATAAATTGTAGCCTATGTGTTATTCTGATGTAAAAACTATATTACTGTAAAGTTTCATCCAAATCCGTTCGATAGTTTTTGCGTGAAAGAGTAACAAACATCCATACATACATCTTCACAAACTTTCGCATTTATAATATTAGTAGGATATTTAATTTTGAGAAAATAAGAAAAGTAATCAGCCTGTATAGTTGGGCTCGAATTCGAGGCTGGTCGACATTACGATATTTAATGTTTCTAAAGCCAGCCTCTATTTTGTGTACATTATTTCTCGAGATTCAACTAATATCACCCCGGCCGGTATTTGGCGATTAAACGTAAAATAGATTTATTTGCCTATATGCGTTGCAAATTTTCTTATTAAGGCAATGGAATTAGTACAATTGGAAATTATAAAACAGACTGCATTTACTTTTAGTCGGCCACGGCCGAGAATCCGGTTTTAATTCAAAATTGGTATTCTATTGGCGGCCTCCTATTTTCCCTTAAAACAATACGTTAAACATTGAAAAATCTATCTCAAAATATAGTAAAAATCACTAATTACTAATAATAATGCTTAAAACAATAAAAAAGGAATGTCTGACCGTTCTAATATCAATCCCCGAAGTGTGGGTATTCACAGCAAGTAAGTTACTTTAAATATGAAATTGACGCTTCGACGGCGCCATCGCTACTGACGCTCAGTGTGCGAAGAATGTGTAACGTAATCGGAAAGTAACGGTTGTACATATAGATTATGAACTAAGATTGTAATTCGAGTGGCAAATTTGTAACTTCAATACGTTTTAAATGAACGCAAGCCGAAAATGTGCAGACGGCAGAAGTTTGGGGAGGGGCCGACGTATGGCGTATTTACCCTACAGATACTTTTATGAAATAATATTCCTTACTGCCATACATTTACGGAACTTTATCGCACAAAACACTAAAATACTTGAAAGTATTTTGAGTACTCAGGAATATAAAAAATGCAAGGTTTTGCGCGACAAAGTTCCTTAAATATATGGTAGTAAGGAATAAATTTCCATGAAAGTATTTAGAAAAGTCCATTACCAAATTTTGCGATAAACATCCTTACTCATATTAAGATAAGGTTTATTTTTCAATACAAACTTGCATTACCAGGGCGTCACACGAAGTTTTCTATACTCGAGTGCCCAAAAACTTGCAAGTATATTGATACCTGGTTTTCGACCCTGGTATTTTTATAGAGACGCACTTGGTGTACTTGGTACGCGATTTTGCAATTGTGCGACTCATGAAGTCATGACTATCGGCATAGATAAATTTAATACTATACCTATCGGGAACCAAGCGAATGAGTTCTAGACTTCTAGAGAAGTCGGCTATCAAAGTTTAAAAATGCGTTTTGTTTTTTTCATTAGCTTGATTTACAACATTCTCAACATCAACTGTTTATTAGTTGCTATTGTCTGTTCAAGATACCTACGAAAAAAATAAAAGGTAAAAAATATACAGTATCATTTATGAATTGAAGGGACAGGCGTATTTTTGTAAAACTAACTGCATCTTTCGCTTGGAGTATTTAACTTAAATCTACTTTTGTTGCGAAGGCGACATTAAAAGAACCATTTTATGGTTTGTTTACATTTTATTTTTTCGTATCTTGAACAGACTATAGGTAGGTACCTGTAAATGTAAGACGCATATTGATTAACATAATTTATGAAAATTTATTATATAATACTACTACAAACACAGTAAGTTTTTATTATGTATAAAATTTAAATTACACTACTTTTACGTACTTAAATGTAAAAACAAAACGCAATCGCTCGACTAGGTACCTATACAGGTACTTTTTAAAATAAATGCTCATGGCCGTTCATTGGTTAACATAATATCTTACTTTTTCAAATATTTGATGTTTATTTAATAAATATTCATTTATTTTACCATCTACAGATTAATACCAAATTAAATAAAAATAAATATATACATACGTAAAAGCGCCATCTATGAATGCCGAGTGAAAGTTAACTCATTGTAATGTTTTACTACAAGCTAGTACGTATTTTGGCCATCAGAGCAACGAAGTGCACATCATATTTTTCAAAAATATTCATATTCAATTAAATGTTTCATTTTTTTATTTAATCGTAATAAAGAGATTTTTTAATTAATAAATATCATATTTTAGAACTTTATTTTCTTATTTATCATTTATGCATGAAAGTCATCGATAACAATCGATACTAGTAAAGCCATCTGTTGAGAGAGTTAAGAATGACGGAAAACATTCTAAGGAATGAGACCCCATGTCCTGTCTCTTTACAGTTAAACTGTTACCAAACAATAATATTGCAGTACTACTCTCATCTAAGGGGTGTAACTTAATCTGATTAACTAAACTACAGTAACTATCCCCTGGCCTACAATAATTTATGACACACTGATTTGTATATTCACTGAGAAGACTACCAAAATTGTGACCTAGCCTATCAGAAAAAATAAAAGTTTTATTAATAGATGTTGGAAGCCTAGATTTATTTAAATTTGATTGTAATGAGTGTGAGTTTTGTGGATTGTTAGAAAAATTCTCAGGTAGTACGGTACTCAATGGCTCTGCTGGTACAAGAGCATGAGTACAAGAACACGAGAGCTTATTGGTCAGAGACTCATACATTTCTGCATTACACCTCACCAAGTCTACGAGCTCACCTGCCTCCACTATACCCTTGCTCAGTTCTTGTTGAGAAGCTTGGTATTTGTTGAAGATCTCACTTAAGGTTCTTTCCCTAAGTAATATCTCTTCCCTTAAGCGATGAGTTTCCATATCATACACTGATCTGCTATGTTCCAAATTTCTAGAGTACTCAGAAAGTTGATTAACTAAGTTTATGCGCTCCTTTCTAAGATTAAAATTAACTCTGTGCACATTATATTTCCTAATAGATTTATGATATTTTTTTATTAATTTAGTAATTTTAATGTAACGTTTAAGTTTATTACGACTAGAAAAGCTGGGTCTCATAATAATGGTATCCTCCCTGGTCAGATCTATTGTCACTACTGGCTCCCTAATGCACACATGATCAGGCTCACTACTAACCAACTCATGATATAGGCTACAGGTATTCGCAATCTGTTGACTGTGTTTATTTATTTCTATGTTGGAGATGGTTTTATGAGCTTCACTCAATTCACGTTCCAGTTCAGCAACACGTCTCAGAGCTTCTTCATGAGTGTCCATGCACTGTTGGAAGTTGGACACCGTCAGTCGAAGTTGTTCATGTTGCTCAAGTATTTCAAGATGGTGTGTGTGCATTTCAGCCAGCTGTGCCTTGAGTTCAGTGTTCTTGTCTACTATTTTCTTTACTTCTTCTTCGCTGTCCTCTCTTTCCTGTAGCAGCTGGTTACACAGGCTTTTGGAGGATTCCAATTCCTTGAGTGTGGACTGTAATTTGTCCTCCAGAACTGCCATTCTGCGGGTCATCATTTGAACAGACCCACCCCGTAAGCACCTGAAATATAAGGAAGAGTGAGTAAAGTCAGCAGAGAGAAACTAAGAAATGGGTGGATAGAAAGTTGAGAAGGAAATAATGTAGGTAGATTATAAAAAAAATAACAGAAAAGTAAATTAAATAAATTTGGGAACAGCTTGTTTTAAATCTAGCTATTGGGGAATATGAAAGTAATGAATAGGTACAAAAAGTTATATGTTTGATATATATTATTTTATAAAACAATAAAATACAATTGGAATGTAGGTAGGTACTTCTATAAATTGACCTGTGTAACACTATTGTACTCCTTAGATTAATATACTTATTTTATAATAAATAATTATGTTTTGTGTATAGTGTGTCATGTACTATATGGTGTCTGAGGCAAATGTTTTTCGTCATCGATTTTGCTTCCACAAATTGTCAAGCAAAAGGAGACATAAACGGTGCCGCTGTGTATTGTAAATGACGTCGCTCACGTGCAGTGAGCAGTGTTTATGAAATGTATAGTGTATATTAGTTAGTATTATATGAATAAAACGATACAGGGATAAGTAAATAATTATGAAAACAATACTCCCCGGGTTTCCAGTTGATTTTGAATCTTGTTTAAGTTGTATCAGTTGTCCGTTACTTTGACAGTTGGTCCGCCACAAGTTTTCCAGTGAGGTTTAGTCACTAGTCCTTTGATATTATGTTACACAAACAATTATTGCTAAGGTTTATGGGTATACACTTTAATTTAGAGATACAATTAATGAGGAAAACAAAATAAAACTATTTTTATCAATTAAATTATTATACACGTAGCGAAATGACAGCTGTTCGCTAGTGTTGCCAGCGAGGAAAAAAAAGTGAACCCTATTCTACCAATCAAGCCCTTTCATTCGATACCCATATTGAGGTATTTGTGAAAAATACGTAATACGCCATTTTGCGGCGACAGCCATCTTGGATTTTTCATAGTGAGCTCTATTCTACGAATCCATATTGAGGTATTTGTGGAAAATAGGTAATCCGCCATTTTGTGGCGGCGGCCATCTTGGATTTTTCATAGTGAGCTCTATTCTACCAATCAAGCCCTTTCATTTGATACCCATATTGAGGTATTTGTGGAAAATAAGTAATCCCCCAATTTGTGGTGGCAGCCATCTTGGATTTTTCATAGTGAGCCCTATTCTACCAATCAAGCCCTTTCATTCGATACCCATATTGAGGTATTTGTGGCAAATATGTAATCCGCCATTTTACGGCGACAGCCATCTTGGATTTTTCATAGTGAGCTCTATTCTTCGAATCAAGCCCTTTCATTTGATACCCATATTGAGGTATTTGTGGAAAATAGGTAATCCGCCATTTTGTGGCGGCGGCCATCTTGGATTTTTCATAGTAAGCTCTATTCTACCAATCAAGCCCTTTCATTTGATACCCATATTGAGGTATTTGTGGAAAATATGTAATCCGCCATTTTGTGGCGGCAGCCATCTTGGATTTTTCATAGTGAACCCTATTCTACCAATCAAGCCCTTTTATTCGATACCCATATTGAGGTATTTGTGGAAAATAAGTAATCCGCCATTTTGTGGCGGCGGCCATCTTGGATTTTTCATAGTGAACTCTATTCTACCAATCAAGCCTTTTCATTTGATACCCTTATTGAGATTGTTGTGAAGTAATATAATATGATCCGCCATTTTGTATCGGCGGCCATCTTGAAATTACAATCATTTAAATATTATCTTTTATCTTAATGAAAATATGAGTGTATGCCAAATATCAGATCAATCTGTCATCAGGAAGGGGGTAAAATTCAAATTAATAGCTTTCAGAGCTCAGGATTTTTGCCGACTTAGTTTATACTTTTCCTTATACATATGGCAACAT
Organism: Euclidia mi; assembly: GCA_944739405.2. Lineage (NCBI taxonomy): Eukaryota > Metazoa > Arthropoda > Insecta > Lepidoptera > Erebidae > Euclidia > Euclidia mi. The sequence goes on from OX123211.2 coordinate 12,295,414, forward strand.
TATACAAAATCTTTATAAATTGTAGCCTATGTGTTATTCTGATGTATGAACTATATTATTGTAAAGTTTCATCCAAATCCGTTCAGTAGTTTTTGCGTGAAAGAGTAACAAACATCCATCCATCCATCCATCCATCTTCACAAACTTTCACATTTATAATATTAGTAGGATACACGGTTCATATAACGAAATGACAATTTTAACAATTTCTGTCTGTCTGTTTGTTTTCGCAAATCTCTGGAACAGCTGGACCGATTTTGACGGGACTTTCTCTGGCAGATAGCTGATGTACCAAGGAGTAACTTAGGCTATAAATTAAGCGGGTACGCGAAGTAGTTTCCTCAGGACGCGGGTGAAACCGCGGGCAATAGCCAGTTTTATAATAAGTATAGAATATAGGTACTCAGGCATAAAACAGAGTTTGTCTCTTTGGCTTAGAAATCAGGGTCATTAACCTACTCAACCGACCAGTTACCTACCATTATTGCAATCATAGTTCTCTTAATCTTTGAACGGTCTAATCTATTACCAAAAACACATGTACTCAACCTTTGGACCGGCGGCAATGTCCGAATATGGCTCATCTATGCGTCAAGCGACAATAGTAAATTATATACTGTATCATGCTTATAAACTGACCCCACGGCATTATTTGATAGGCAATCTTCAGATTCATGGAATTCTTTGATGGTGAAATCGTAACAAGATTAAATCAGGCATTGCGTCAAATATAGGCGAGAAACTCTGCGTAAAAAGTATTATAATATACCCGCTGAGCCCGCAGTTACTCTCGCGTTCTTTAGGGCTACTGGTCATCACCCGAGGCCCATAGCGTGATGTTATATAGCCTATATCCTTCCTCGGTAAATGCGCTATCCAACACAACATATCAGAATTATTCAAATCGGATCAGTACTTTCTGATATTAATTGATTAGAGAGTTAATCCAAATAACTCTTCAGCGATGTTATCTTCAGTGAAGGATTTTGGGCGTCCTTCGCGAGATTTGTCACTAACACTAGTATGTCCACGCTGGAATTCTAAATACCAGCGTTCGACAGTTTGCAGACATGGGGCTTCATCACTGAACACAGATGGTAGCTCTTTAAAATAGTGAAGCCGGGTCAGGCCTCTTCTAACGTTGTAGAAAATTATTGCACGAAAATTTTCCTTAGAAAGATTCATTTTCGTACGTAACCTGACAGATTCCAATCGACGCTGTGACTAACTACGGAATTCAATATTCGATCTATAGACAGATCTGTAGATTTTAGATTCGTTTTTGACATAAGCTCCATACGAAATACGTCAAATACGAATCTCGAATCTCAAAATCCATGTATGGATCGAATATTGAAAATGGTCGTTAGTAAACAATAGCATCAATCCTAAATTACGACTTTCAAATGTTTTGAGATTCAAAATTTAAACACATTGGAATACCTATAGAACAGTTCCAAATTCAAAATTGCCGGGAAATATGGAAACGACAGAACTTAAAAGGCATGCATATTAATATACATTTCTATAAATGGATGTAGGTACGTATGTGTAATCATCATCATCTTCATCACAACATCATCCAAGACTTTCACTTTGGAGCCCGGGGATCGCCCACTACTCTAACGAACCTTGTCCGGGTGTCACCTTTTCTACAGAGCAATTTATTTTTTATGTAGTAATAGGCGGCAAACGAGCAGACGGATCGCCTGATGGTAAGCAATTACCGCCGCCCATGGACACAAGCAACACCACAGGAGTCACAAGTGCGTTGCCACCCCTTGGGATTGGAAAAAGGGATAGGATGAGGAGTGGGATGAGGGAGAAGGAATAGGGGATAGGGCCTCCGGCACTCTCACTCACCGAACGAAACGCAACAGTTTAGTACTGTTACTTTACTTGAGAGAGAGAGTAGTACTTCTCCGGTCGAGTCGGCCCATTCATGCTGAAATCAGCAATTATCTACTACCTGTAAACTGCCGTATGAACTCCGAAACGCAAAAGGATAGCGATATTCCATGTCTTAGACAACAACCACAGTTCGACACAGGACAGCTATAGCTTAGTGAGCCCAATGGAAATACCAGCAGACTGCCATTTTTTGAAGTGATGTGCCTATTTACTTCCTTACTTTATGGCCTTTTCAATGAGGGTCTTCTAAAATGACGCTCACTATGCGTCAGCACCAATGAATACAGATTTACATAAGAAGCGTATTTCTTAAGAGGAAACACCATGGCCGTTTTTCCATACAAACGTAGTCTCCTATTTTCTGCCTGGATAATGCTAGTAGAGCAATTATTTTTTTCCAAAAGATGTATGGCCCCGATTGGCATGGCCCTATGTTTTCCTTTTTCTCATAAATTAAATATTAAAAAAGATATGAACCTTCAAATATCTCAAAAATTGGCCAGATTTTTCGCTGTGTTCAAACATCCAAAAAACAAATTTGGCTAGATTATTAAAAAAAAGGAAAACATAGGAACACGGCCAAAGCCTTTCTTTAATTTAATATGAAAAACTAGTTAAATCGATGAAGTTTTGGAGAAGGAATCAGGGGAATACGAAACGTTGATTTTGTGTACAATTTTTGGTCCAGGAGTAGCGTTGTCTCTATCGCGCTCTGCGGGGGGAGGCTTGAGGCTGCGCGACAGCAATAGATTTTACAAATACCTATTTTTCAATTCCCTCGCCCGTGGTGTTTCCTCTTAATCGGCACACGACATCCTTAAGAAATACACTTCTATTATTATGTATTCATTGTCAGCACTGAGGCATCAGGTCCAGACATTTGTCAAAACTGTCAAAGCCCCTATATTTTGTATTATGTGTGTACGCGTCTGTACATATCTGACGTCAGTTTGGACCTGACGCATACTAAGCGCCGTCTGGTGGTAGAAGAAATATCAAACACCCATTGTTAGTTGTCGCGTGCCTTGCAGATTTCTTTGGTCCCAGCTGTCATGAAGATCTTTGATAGTAGTACTTAAGTATTAATGTCGTTTTTATAAAGACTCCATTAAGCGTCTTTATTAAAAACAAAAAAAAAACTATAATAATACCTGCTGAAAATATACAAATGGCTGCCTTATCCACACATCAATATTATAACAGTCGTTGTGGGGAGTTCAACATCACACAGTGATTTGACCTGAGTGGGAATCAAACCGACGACCTCTGGCAAAGCAGTTTATTTTTTTTAGTATTATAAAAAAAAAGAACCCACGACCTCTGGCATAGCAGTTGGAGATACTAAACACTAAAGCTACAGGCTAATAAAAACAACAGATTAAATAAGGACCTCCTCTTTTTTAAGTCAGTTAAAAAGTATCGGTCGACGTAAACGCAAGGTCAAACTCTCCCATTGAGAACACATTCAGTGGATCAAGGGCGTTTATACAACGACTATTTAAACTTACTACTTTACAAAAACGGTGCAGCAATTACGCAATGTATATACAAAAGGATACCCGCAGCTACGCCTGCAAATATTATTTTTTATTTTTTATGGACTCACGCTTGTATCCTCGAAGGGGTAGACAGAGGTGTAATATTACACCCACATTTCGCCATCAATTTTTAGGTCCCACGTAATAGGGGGCGAGCCTATTGCCGTTACCGGGCACATTACCAGACTCCGTGCTGCTACTGAGAATTCGGAAATTTCTTGTTCATGTAACCATTTCCTACCGTTCTTGTCGGGATTTCGAGAAATCCTTTCGTAGTTCACCTATAAGGTCCCCAACACACATGCCAAATTCCGGTTTCCTGCGTTTATAGTTTTCGCTGTAGCTAGTCTGTCTGTCAGTCAGTAAGACAAGGATTTTATATATCATCATCATATCAGCCGAAAGACGTCCACTACTGGACATAGGCTTCCCCCAAGGCTCTCCACACAGACCGATCCTGAGCCAACCGCGTCCATCCACTGCCCGCGACCCCAACAAGATCGTCAGTCCACCTTGTGGGAGGCCTACCTCTGCTACGACGTGCGGTGCGTGGCCACCACTCCAGAACCTTTCTGCTCTAAAGGTCATCGGTTCTTCTGGATGTGCCCTGCCCACTGCCACTTCAGCCTGACTATTCGGAGATTATTATTTTAGTTTATACTAGCTGACCCAGCGAACTCCGTATCGCCTTTTTAAGAGTTATTATTTAATCCCCTTTTTTACAAGCCCCTTTTCCAAAGTTACCATTGATTTAGCGCTTAATCTCTTATCATTTCAGAGTCTATAAATGATGAACAAACAAAGATAGATTTTTATATAATATTGAATTCTCCATTCCTTAAAATATCGAAGACGATATACATATCGACTTTAAAAAAACTCCCCTCCGCCATCTTTGATTTCCTATCCGCCATCTTTGATCACGAAATAGATGTTGTGTTTGGATTCACCATCCCTTAAATCATCAGAGACGATACCTATATTGATTTTTGAATTTTTTCCCATCCGCCATCTTTGATTTCCCATCCGCCATCTTGAATCACGAAATAGATGTTATATTTGGATTCCCCATCCCTTTAAAAATCGGAGACGCCATATTGATTTTTTAAAAACTTCCCATCCGCCATCTTTGATCACGAAATATATGATGTTTTTGAATTCCCCATTCCTTAAAATATTGGAGACATTACCCATATCGACTTTTAAAAAAATCCCGTCCACCATCTTTGATTTCCTATCCGCCATCTTTGATCCTTTGATCACGAAATAGATGTTGTATTTGGATTCTCCATCCCTTAAATCATCAGAGCTAATACCCATATATTTTTTAATTTTTCCCATCCGCCATCTTTGATTGCCCACCCACTATCTTGAATCACGAAACAGATGTATTTGGATTCCCCATCACTTTTATCATCGCAGACGATACCAATATAGATTTTATTAAATTTTCACATCCACCATGTTTGATTTCCCATCCGCCATCTTTGATCACGAAATAGATGTTGTATTTCGATCCCACCCCTTAAAATATCGAAGGCGATACCCGTATTTATTTTTAAAAAATTCTCATCCGCCATCTTTGATTTCTCGTCCGCCATCTTGGATCACTAAATAAATTTCATATTATTAATCAGCGTCTCGAATACTCGAAAACGATACCCATATAGATTGTATCCTATTCGTTTAGTTTTTTTTTGCTTTTGACCCAACCCTCCCCCTTCTCGTTGGACCATTTTATTATTTTTGTCTGGCCCCTAAAAGCTGTGGCGTAATTTTATATAGCCTATAGCCTTTCGGAATAATTGGGCTATCATAGGCAATAGCAATTTATAAAATCCGACTGGTAGTTCCTGAGATTAGCCGACATTATCTTTTAGCCTTTTTAGCCTTTTGCCCGGCCCCAAAGGGTCGAAGCGTTATGTTGTATAGCCTATAGCCTTCCGGAATAACTGGGCTATCGTGTACAAAAAGAATTTTACAGATCCGACCGGTAGTTCCTGAGATTAGCGCGTTCAAACAAACAAACAAACAACCTCTTCCGCTTTATTATATTAGTATAGATATACATATACTAAAATTAATCGCAATACAATTTGACGGGTGGAAACCCGTTCCTTGTGGAAAGTAGGTAATTAATACAATCTTTTTTGGCTAAGTAAGTTTATATGGTCGACCTACCTTGCTTGACACAGATTTACATTTAACTAGCCGTAACGGCGACTTCGCTTGTGTTATCGGACAGAAATGATTTTGACTGCACGGTTGGCGTAGTGGTTTAAGCAGCCGCCTCACCGCTTGACACTGTGCCGAAGTGTTGTGGGTTCGATCCCCACACGAGACAACACTTTGTGTGATTCATAAATTGTTGTTTCGAGTCTGGGTGTTCATTGTGTCCGTTGGTTGTATGTTTGTAAAGTTCGCCGCGACACAGGATTTAGGCCTAATGTGGGAGTTGTCTTTTAAGAAAGAAAAAAAAAGAAAGAAAAAAAATGATAACACAAAATCAGCATAGGTTTCTCAGTTCGGTACTTTCACTTGTATCTTTACTGACAGATGCCAGTAAAAGTTTCGTCAAAATTGGACCAGCCGTTTCGGACATTAACTGGAACAAACATACAAAACATAAAATTAATCTTTTCTGAGTTTCCTTCTGCTATCACTACTGTTGATGAGTTATTTTGATATAAACATACATTTTAATTTTATTTATTGTCATAGAAAGTCGGGGCAAGTAAAAAAGGCTTAGGTGGCAAGTCACCCTAAAAAAAACTCACCCATAGGTGAGTTTCCACTTTTTAAAATCTTTAGTAGGTTTTTCACCCACTTGGTGAAGTAAGTATGGGTGAGTTTACTACTTCAGAATTAAGAGGTGGTCAAGTCATCCTACTAGTATTTTCTACACGCTATCAATTGTTTCATTCCTATTTTGTGCGAATGTTCCATATGTTTAATAAGGGTCTGTGTAATCAAACGATAACACCTTTTATCAATATTTATAGTTCGTGAAATTATAATTGTAACCACCCGTGTTCATTATAATGCAAAGCTTACTAAATTTAGCTGATTTGCCGTTTTATAAAAATATATAAATAAGCAGTATAAAAACCGGTATCATAAATAACTAAATACAAAAATACCTATATAGTCGCTTGCAACTCGTGGCTCAAATTGATTTATATAAAATGATACATTCATACCTACCTACATGAACGTAATGTTTATCTGCTAACTATAGGAATTAGGAATAATTTTTCTATGTAAAACAACAAAAAAATATGTAAAATATCTTATAATAATTGTACTCTTTTGTTTATGGTTTATCCTATAATCAATCTAGTAGATTTTGTATTAATTTTATAAAATATTTATCGTGGCATATTTTTATATTTAATTAATTATAAACATATGTTCATATATTATGTATAAATCAATTTATTAAAATAGTATTATAAATGTAGGAAAGTGTAAAATCTCAAATAGATTTATGCGTAGAAAAAAAAACACCTAAAAGCAATTGTGCAATCTCCCGCGCGCGGCATTTTGAATTCAAAATTTTTGCTTTATTATAAATGAGATTGTAAAAAAGTTTAAATTCAGAAGGCCGCGTTTAGGTGAATCTTATTGTAATTCTTAATGTAATTTGTATAATTATATTAAATTAAGTACCTATTTAAGCAATTAATAGTATTAATTCTGTACTGGAGTAAAATAATAATACAATTATCCATTGATCAGTTTTGTACATATATTGCTGATTTTGGTAAGTTTCAATATTTCTCATAAATAATAAAACTTTGTGTATAAAGTGCAAGTCTTTATCTTAGCATTTTTGTTTTGTAAACAAAAAAGTTTATTGCATACATTTTAGTAAATTCATGAAACATTTTGCCTACTTGCATTATGCAGTGACGTCTGTGATTACAGTTTAACTGTAATCACAGACGTAGGTTTTAGTAGGTTAAAGTTTAACTTTCGGTCTTCCGTACTGGTGAACTCGTATTTATTATTTATTTTCTATTTTAGTACACAAATTGCCAAAATGGATGCTGAAGCTTCAATTAACTCTCATTTCTCTGTGATAAACTCCCAAAGAGGAGGCAAAATTCTTTTGATGAATGGTTATAGATATAATTTGAGACGAGTAAATAACAATAACAACGGACATTCCGTTTGGCGGTGCGTTAAAGTAAAAAACAAATGTACCGGCAGCTTGATAACTGATAACGCTGTTATAGTAAAACAGCAAAATCGTACATGCTAGTCAGATGCTATTGGCAATGAAATCAAATTGAGACTTGATTCTTGTATGAAGAGAATTAAAAATGAAACCACCCCAGTACCCACTATTTATTCAGCCACGATAGAAAGTATGAAGGATACGGGCTTGAACTTATTAAAAACTTTGCCAACTTATAACAATCTAAAAAAAAAACATTGTATAAGCAACGCAATTCCGCACTGCAGACGGCAAAAGTGCGTTTTTTTTTTATTAAAAGACGTTACAGTACCCGATTCTTTTAAATCATTTTTATTTGCCAACTATTGCAATAAAAACTCAAGGATTTTAATGTTTACTGCTGGTGAAGAAGGGCGAGAAATACTGAAAAAGGCTAAAGAAGTATATTGTGATGGCACGTTCAAATGTGCGGTTCCTCCGTTTAAGCAACTATACAATCCACGTGGACCTTGGCACTTCCGATGACCAGTATATAAATATTATACCAGCACTGTATATTTTGTTACCAAATAAAAGACAAGTAACATATGAAATAATGTTTGAATTAATAAAAAGTCAAGTACCGGAATTTCAGCCAGATATATTTATAACCGATTTTGAAGTGATGTCTGCAATACGCAAAATATTTCCCAAATCTGCATCACGCGGATGTTTTTTTCATTTCAGCCAAGCTGTTTGGAGAAAAGCCAAACAATTCAGTTTAACAAAATCAAAAGTGAGCAAAGCTCATGTCAGAAGATGCATTGCTCTAGCATATCTTCCAAAGGAATTTACCTTAGATGTCTGGATGTACGTCTCCAGTGAAAATTTTAAAATTGACACCTGTACTCTAGCCTTTTCGAATTATTTTAAGTGGTGTTTTCATAACGTGAAATATAATACGAATAATGCATCAGAGTCATGGAATTCACGGCTAAATAAAAAAGTTAAACCTAAATCAAATATTGCCGTGTTATTAAAAGCTTTAATGCAAGACGCAAATTATTATTTAACGTTTTGGAAAAAGAATAATTACGTAACATAACGCACAGACGAGGCCATATGGTCTCAGAAATATATAGATAAGACAATTAAAGAATTAATTGATGGCGTGATCACCTTAGGACATTGTATAGAAAAATTAAAATGAATATGACTTGATTTTCTTACTTCATGAAAAGGATTTGAAATTTTTAATAATTACTTTTGTGAAACTTCATTATTTTATAATATTTATTTTCATTTTTTTATATATATATTATGACACTATGTTCATATGTTGTAAGCGTAACTGTTCTTATTTTTTAAATGTGTGTTTTCCAATTAGCTCAATTTTGTATATCTAACTAATACGAACACGGGTTATAATTAAACGAAATATATAAATATTTATAAAAGTGTTATCTTTTGATTTCTTTTTATTTATAACTTAATTTATAGGGACATAATAATAAAACATAATTTATTATCTATAGCTTAATCTAATCTAACCTAATCTAATACAAAAAAAAATTCGGGCAAGTGCGAGTTTGACTCGCGCACCGAGGGTTCCGTACGCATTTTACCTTATTTGAGGTTGGTGCTAATTACGCTAGTCCTCTAAATCTGTATGAGCGCCCATACAACTTAGAGGACTATCTTAAATGGAGTCTACTATGTATGTATGGGGACACCCTTAAATTTTCCAATTTTTTTATTTTTTGTAATTTTTCCTTTATTTGTGCTGTGAAACCTAGCTTTAGGCCAAATTTCGTGATTCTATTTCAACGGGAACTACCATATAGGTTTTCGACCCAAAACCTATAGGGTACTTACGGTTGACCTAGAATTGTCAATTTTGGTCAAAACTAAGGTCTTACAGCACAAGTAAAGGAAAAATTCCGAAAATTAAAAAAAGTTGAAAATTAAGGTTAATTTTGGTACTTACAAGTTTTCACAAAAATCTTATTTTGACCATATCTTTTTATCGGGTTGACCCAGGACCCTGATTTTTATACACCTAATAGGAACCATAGACCTCAGTATCTGGTATAAATTTCAATTTGCTAGGTCCACCCGTTCCTGAGAAAATCGGTGGTGACACATGGACAGACAGACAGACAGACAGACAGACAGACAGACAGACGGACAAGAAAGTGATCTTATAAGGGTTCCTTTTTTTACCTTGTGAGGTACGGAACCCTAAAAAACATAAAACCATAAAACAAATCTAAGAGTGAAAATATTTACAAGGTTTAGGCGTCGTAAAATGCCTCCGCATCAATGTCATCGGGTAACGTGCCCAGAAGGCTGGCACTGCCACTGCCACGCTGGATGGCAGTGCTGATTCTTTGAGCAAAGAATAAACCAGCCTTCTGGTCACGTGAGACGTCGATTAATCGTTTATAAATTTCCCGGAATAGAGAACGAGCACTTGGACCCCATGAGCCTAGCGTTTCCACCCCAAACGGCTCAAACACGTAATTACTCACTAAATTACAGTATTTGCGCCGTTTGAGTGTTTCCGGAGTTGCAGCAGCAGCGCCGGCGTGGCCTCCCGTGCTTGGAACATGTGATGGCGCGAGGGTGTCTACGCAGGTTGCGTCCCACACAGAGGCGGCTCGTGAAAGATTATATTGGCTGTTCACTAAAAAAAAAGATTAAACTGCTTACCATTTATTTTGTTAATGCTTTTACAATTAAATAGTAAGAAAGATGACGTGCTAAATCATCGATACCTACCTGAACCGTCCACGCAGTATCAACTCCGGCGCCACTAAACAAAATACACGGAAAACAAAACAGCTTCTTACTTCCTTCGCAATTTCGCAACCACATACCTAACCAAAGCGTTTTATCATATTGGTCGTTTTTTAGGTTTTTCACAGTTTTTTATAAAGTTCACACTGTTATATTCCATATTAGTTACACAATTTAACTGTCTTTCTTAAACATATACACACAATCACACATACAATTAACTATATTTTAAACACCAATCCTTTTCTAATTACCAACACACTTGCAGAGAAATGTTTTGCTTTTGTTTACATTCAAATGATACCGACAAAACACTTTTAAAAAAAACGGCGCACACGTTTTAATTTTTCTTCGTGACAAATGGTCAAATCATTTAGTCGGGTAATATATTCGCGCATGCGCACCTCGTCAAGCTAGCCAGGAGCGGCGCTCCGTATTTGGCTTATTTCTCATACAAATCTTTTGTCTCACGCGCCCAGCGCATAGAACGCTCTCTCTTTCGCACTCATTACATTTCAGTATTAAGCGTTGTACCAGGCCTCCTTCACTCGGCCGTACCTACAGCGATAAGTGCCTACACTTTCACGCTGCTTCCAAGCCGCGTCGTCACCGCTCGCGCGCAGGGCTAGCTAATAACGTGAATTATAATAGTGAACAACAAAAATGTCTCATCACAAGTCTGGTGCAAAGTATTGCTCATTTAACGGATGTGTGTCGAAAGCAACTTGAAATTTTGATTTTATTTATTTTACGAGAGCAACTTGAAAATTGTACTTTTTATTTGTTGAGATATCTCAACGATTATGGTGTCAAATTAAAGATCTAGTTCAAAAACCATTTTATCTGTTTGAGTCATGTAAATCGGTCTACGCGTTTAAGAAATAACTAAGAATTAGTATAGTGAAAATGTAAACCACCAGAATTTATGTGGTTTTCGTTCTACGAGCTCAAATAGTGGGATAGGATACTTACAGTATAAATATTTATTATTAGGTACGTGGTCAAGTAGGTAGATAGACGATGAATAAATATAATAGTAGCAGCGGCAAGTCGACAACCCTAGCGCACCGCTCCGCGCCAGACAGCGACAGCGTTATGTGTTAGAAAAGAGCGGGAACAGTTAGGTCAATATCGCGTTAGGTACTGAATGCTCATGCGAGCTGAATTGCACTTTCTTGCTTAGTAGCAAGAGTCGCCATTTCTTTAAATTGGTTTGCGAAGTGGTGCTTCTGTTCGTAAGAACTATCTATTCTGTGGTTGTACTAAGCTTTCGTCAACGAAGAGCGCTGGTATGAGCGCTCCACTCAACAAAAATACCTATGTAGGTATGTTTCAAGACTGTTGACAAAATTATGATAAACAGCTTAGTAGTCAAATACTGATTTGTGGATATGCATTAGGTATAGAAAAGAGAATAGCTGTGTATTAAAATATTGAGTATGTTTATAGAAAAAGTTTATATGCGTTGTATAGGTACATATATTTTATAATTTTGGGAGTTCACTGCTCCAGCGCTCCTTTGAACGAGCCGCCACTGGTCCCACACCAAAGGCCTACCCATTTTCCAAGGCAACAATGACATACCATCAGGTCTCTTACCGTCGTCACGTACCAAACCATTTGGTTCAAGTACAGCTGGTACGCCAGACGCGACAAGAGCACGACGGATTATGTCATTTAGATGGGCATGACGAGGAATTCGACCAGCGCTTCTGCTGCAAGATAGCCCATGGTGTCGAGGCTATCGACGTCTTCTCCACAATGACATCGATGCGGAGAAACACACGGAGCACCTAAACGCAGACAGGTGGCAATACGGAATGTCTCATCGTCCAACATGGTTCCTGTGTTAGACGATGGTAGTGCCTGAAGCCATAGACCGGATTCCCAATCTCCCACAGCCAGCAAGCGAACACGCTCTGTAACATTAAGAGATGTATCCAAAAGACTTTTTCTTACTATGTTACAAAGCGGCGCGTCCCACTGTCTTTGGGAGAATAGGTTGGTAGGCAAATCAGTGCTTGGACACGCCATTTTCCAGGCGTTTATAGCTTCGGTTTTGCACAACACTTCTGAGTTAACTAGTGTAGGTAATAAAATTTTCCTAGTTAACTCTTCCGTGCTGTGGACCGAAGATAGAAACGCCAGTAAACTAACACTAGAAATTTTGCGTATACCGAGCCCACCTAGACGTATGGGCAAAGACGCTTGTAGCCAGGCTCGGTCGTTCAAATCCACATTTAATATTCTCTTTAAAGTAATTTGGATAATTTTGTCGATTTGTTCTAAAAGTGATTTGTTTTTCCAAAGTTGGGAAGATCTTAAGGCATGTGTGAATTTTGGGATGAAAAGACAATATCGAATAATGGTATAAGCTGAATGAATATTAATTTTGAATAAGCGATCAGAAATTTCACAAAAGTTTTGTATTTTTTCCTCTAAGAAAGAATCGAAAGATTCTTCAAATACTGGAGAACCCAGGAGGCGGAGAGAAGTCTTATCAACAATTTTTAAGTTTGATGCCAAATTATTAAATGTTGATATTATCGAATGTTTTTTTTGTGGAGTCTGTTGTATTTACAAACAGCTCACATTTACTATAATTTAGTTCCAAACCAATAGAAGTGAATTTATTTTTAAGATAAGTCAAATCTTGCAATACTATGTCTACTTCTTCTTGTTGACTGCACGGTTGGCGTAGTGGTTTAAGCGGCCGCCTCGCCGCTTGACACTGCGCCGAGTGTTGTGGGTTCGATCCCCACACGAGGCAACACTTTGTGTAATTCACAAATTTTTGTTTCGAGTCTGGGTGTTCATTGTGTCCGTTAGTTGTATGTTTGTAAAGTCCCCCGCGACACAGGATTTATTCCTAATGCGGGAGTTGTCTTTTTAAAAAAACAAAACAAAAAAAAACAAAACTTCGCCCCCCAGGGTCCCGTCGTCCAAAAACCATACATTAAATTTAGAATTTATTTGTCGAATAATGGGTTGTATAGCTAAACTAAAAATGACTGGTCCAAGAGGGTCACCTTGTTGGCATCCAACTGCAGATTCCAAAAGATTGTCCTGATATAGTAATTTTGTGGGATACCTGTAACATTGCCAAAGAAGGGGTTTGGGGGTTTCTAATTTTGCTTGTGTCAACAAGATGTCCCTATTCACTGAATTGAAGGCGTTTTTCAAGTCAACCTTCAAAATGACCTCTCCATCATCACTTCCAAGGTACGTGGAAAGGGCATGTATAGCAGCCTCACAACCCCCTTTGGAACCAAAACCTAGCTGTAGGGGTTGGAATTTTTCTGATAGCTCCCTGCTGTAAAATTTACAGCATATCTTGGCTGCTATACGCCGATATGTGCAACCCACGGCAATGGGACGAATACCACCATCCCTCTTATTAAGGGCACATAGATTCGCCCCATACAAGATGTCAATGATGGCATCGTCCACATTACCGGAGATCATATTGACTAGCGCAGTCAACTCCTTCAAGAGTGTATCGCCAGCCACCCCAGCACTTGCACACTTTAAGATGCTGTGGTGTCAAGGCATCGAGGCCACCTGCCGAGCCACTCCGGAAGGAGCAAACTGCTGCTAACACGTCCTTGGCCGTGGTGATCAGGTGTTCTGATTCACTGTCGGGAGCTTCAGGAAAGGAGATATCATTAATGGGCGCTGAATGCTTGCTCTTCAGACCCGCAAGCGTCTCTGGAGAGCAAGGCGCCACCACATCACTACTGAATAATAGTCTAGACGCGCCCCGTATGTCACCATCCCTTAATTTGGATTCCACATATTGATAGAGTGATTTATGCTTGTATAACGTGAATTTAGGGTCTAAAGTGTTGGCCGAAATTTGACAATTTATACTTATTTCACCAAGTGGGTGAAAAACCTACTAAAGATTTTAAAAAGTGGAAACTCACCTATGGGTGAGTTTTTTTGAGGGTGACTTGCCACCTAAGCCGTAAAAAAACACGTGTATGCTCTAGATATAATCATATACTAATGAAAATTTTGATCTATATTTATTCACGATTTTAATAAAGTACTTCTAGCCTTTAAAATAGACTAAAGGGTAGAATAGACTTCAACGCGTTCGGTTGTAAATGTTGAAATTTATTTATATTAAAATACATAAGCCCGCAGTTATTTTTTTTTCTAGTCTCACGCCTGTATCCTCGAAGGGGTAGGCAGAGGTGTAAATATTACACCCACATTTCGCCATGAATTTTTAGGTGCCACGTAATAGGGGGCGAGCCTATTGCTGTTACCGGGCACATCACCATAATCCGGGCTGCTACTGAGTATTCGCAAAAACCTAGTAACACTTTTGCCCGACCCGGGAATTGAAACCGGGACCTCCGATCAGCAGTTGCATACGCTATCCACTGGACCACGGAGGCAGAGGAGCAGGGAATAAAATAAGTATTGACTTTGTTCGAAAACTCGATAACCCCAAGAAGTAAGTGGTCCGATAGGAGTAATTTAATATAATTAATTGTTGGATAGCCCATTTATCTTTATAACATCACGCTATGAACTATTGGTGGAGCAGTAGCCCTAAATAATGCGGGTAGCCTGCAGTTACACCCGCAGGAGTTTTCGAACAAAGTCAATAGGTACCTACTTATTTTATGTCCTCAATGAAGGAATATTATAAAAATGCTTTATAACAGAAGCAGAGCCAATGACATGTAAATATCCTTTTCACCACAGCAGCTCAAACATGCCGCTTTTGCTGCGAGACAACAGTGAACAAAACGCGATTTTGATTCGAGCGTGAGGCAAAGTAGCTTTTTAATTTTTCAATCTTCAGTGCAACGAATTGACATTGTTCAGCCACAAATTTGAAACATTCGAATTTTACTGTGCTCTGTCTCTTTCACATGCATATAAAAAGTGAGTGAAAAAACAAACCCCTTCGAATTCGAAATTCGATTTTGGAATTCAACCTCAAAGAAAACAGCACCTACGGCAACGCAAAAAAAAACTTACTAACTTACTTTTTTTATATATTATTGTTTACATGTTTAATTTATTATTGGATTTTAATAAAAATAAGTCTAATTAATAGTATAAAATTAGTATTTAACCAATACATTTTTATTGAGAATTACAACAATGATACATTTGAAAAATAAACGTCAGGGACGCGGTATTAAAACGCGATTTAAAAAAGTAGCGGGAATAAAAATTTCGCTGATGCTGATACAGTAGGTATAGCGTAACGTGTTAAATTTATATTAATATATAAAATAATCTAAAGAGATGAGTGAAACTAGCGATGATGACTGTACTTTAACACCAGAAAAGTTAAATCAACAAGTGATTATGCAGAATTCAATCTATTCCTGTTCATTTCTATGTCTCCTAAGTAATATGTGTTCTCACTGCTGTGGTGAAAAGTTATGTGTGCTACACGAGAGCAAAGTTTTTTGTATCTCGTGCTGTTGAGTCCCTCACCACGCTCAGGATTCTAACTTTGATTCACTCGCTACGCTCGTGAATCAATCATAGAATCCTTCGCTTGCTCGGGACTCGAAATCAGCACTCGAAACAAAAAACAACTTTGCTCTCTTGTTGCACAAATAACTATTTTCTGATGGAATTAAATGTCATAAAATCGATCAATAAACATGTTTCAGAGCCAGATAACAAAGGCACTGATTTAAAGATGCAGTTGTAAATAGCACTTGTGGTAAGTTAAACATTATAAATGGCTCGTTTAATAACTAGTTCAGCAGTTAAAACTAAGCAGTAAAGTAAACAAAAATGAGTAATAAAAATAATAAAATAGATCAGTGAATATATAATTGAGCAAGAAAATAATTATTATTATGGCTCTTTATCATTATGGTTAAAATACTAAAAAAGAACTTATGACATTCATTCAAGAACGTTTTACTGCGTTTATCGTCGCGACAGCAATTGATAATATAACATTTTAGCCGCTTTCTTTTAGCAAACTAGACAACTTTGTTAAATTGCCGTAGCAAAAACATCCAACTAAGAAAAATATTGAATAAAATATATAGCAAAAAAGAGAGCGTCAGACTTTGCTTGTCATTTCCTTTTTACCTTGCTTCCGGTGTCGACTTGCCGTATTTTAAGTTTACTTTTGGCCCTTTCGGTGTATGGCGCTTGTAAAAAATATTGATTTATTATCCTTCCTGTCTTGAGTTTGTCACCCTTCAAATACTATAGAGTTCACTTTTTATTTTGTTTAGCTAAGTTGTTGTATAGACAAAATTTCACTCGATAAGAAAGAAGATTTATTAGATTCTTATTATTTTCATGTGAGTCTGTGGCAAACTCTCGTGTAGGAGTCTATAAAACGACCGAAGGCCTCCGACATGGCCTAATGATTCTTCTCCTGAGTTAAGTATTCAAGCAATTCTTCTTGTATTTGTGTTAGAATGATGTGGCTATGGCTTTTCGTTTTATACTTTTACAGATAATGATGTCGTTATTAGCAGATATCCATACGTGATAAATAAATAAATTATTTGTTTGGATGAATCCATACACAAATTTCTAAATCTTTATTAAAAAGGCAAAAAGGAAAGCGTCTAATTCTTTATTTTGAAAACTGTCGAAGATAATTTGATTAATAGACGTTAGCTCATCGACAAATATGCAGGTATGTGTATTTTTATACGCATTTATGTATTTAACATATTTAGAAAAATCTACCCACATGAGTGTTCGGTTGTAAATGTTGAAATTTATTTATATTAAAATACTAGATACGCCTGCAGTTATTTTTTTTCTAGTCTCACGCCTGTTTCCCCGAAGGGGTAGGCAGAGGTGTAAATATTACACCCACATTTCGCCATGAATTTTTAGGTCCCACGTAATAGGGGGCGAGCCCATTGCCGTTACCGGGCACATCACCATACTCCGGGCTGCTACTGAGTATTCGCAAAAACCCAGTAACACTTTTGCCCGACCCGGGAATTGAAACCGGGACCTCCGATCAGCAGTCGCATACGCTACCCACTGGACCACGAAGGTAGAGGAGGAGGGAATAAAATAAGTATTGACTTTGTTCGAAAACTCGATAACCCCAAGAAGTAAGTGGTCCGATAGGAGTAATTTAATATAATTAATTGTTGTATAGCCCATTTATCTTTATAACATCACGCTATGAACTATTGGTGGAGCAGTAGCCCTAAATAATGCGGGTAGCCTGCAGTTACACCTGCAGGAGTTTTCGAACAAAGTCAATACTTATTTTATTCCCTCCTCCTCTGCCTCCGTGGTCCAGTGGATAGCGTATGCAACTGCTACTGCCTACTTATTTTATGCCCTCAATGAAGGAATATTATAAAAATGCTTTATAACAGAAGCAGAGCCAATGACATGTAAATATCGTTTTTGTGAGAGAATTAAATGTCATAAAATCGATCAATAAACATCTTTCAGAGCCAGATAACAAAGGCACTGATTTAAAGAAGCAGTTGTAAAAAAAAAACAAATGGCACGTTTAATAACTAGTTCAGCAGTTAAAACTAAGCAGTAAAGTAAACAAAAATGAGTAATAAAAATAATAAAGTAGATCAGTGAATATATAATTGAGCAAGAACATAATTAAATGGGTGGTAAAAACTATTGAAGGAGCAGTTACGTGTGGGCAGTAATAAATCGGAATTTGTCGGTAAGAAATCTCATTCTAAGCAATTATATAAACAATGAGGTGGTTTAATAAACTGAGGTTGGTGGAGCCCTGCTTCGAAGCGCTCCTATTTTCGGATTAAGCGTCAAAAGAGAAATATTGTGGCAAACGAGCTAGTACGTTTTAGACTAGCAGCCAGCAGCGTATTTGCACAGGTCAGTCCATAACGACAAAAATGAGACAGAATCCTTTTTAATTAACTTCAAAAAAGAAGGTTCTAAAAAAAAATGCGACTTATTGGCCCAAAAAATTTAAACCCCTTGTGCACAATTGAAACCTATGCTAAACGTAAGTCCTAGCCATTTATTGCAACTTTTACTATGGGGCCAAATAAATCTAACCCAGTAAAAAAAGATACAGGGTAACAAACGTTTTTAAATTGTGGATTTTTATAATCATTTATTGCAATGGCACGTGGTTTAAAGTGTGATTAATGTGCGCGCTGCTGCTGTACCGATAGCGCGACAGGTCACAGACACTAGCGTCCTCGCTCTGCGCCTCCCTCCCGCGCCCTATCTATTGCGGCAGGGAATCATTTTATCTGTCTGGGTTATATTATTTTTTATTTTGAATCCTAGCTATCCTATCCTACGTCCTATTTTTAGGTGCTCTAATCTCCATTAAGTTTGCAATTGGCAACATTTTAAATCTGTTAAAAACAAACAAAACCTATAATTAAGTGATAAAAATATCCACACTTTTTAATACTTTTGTTACCCTGTATATTTTTTTTAATGGGATAGATTTATTTGGCCCCATAGTAAAAGTTGCAATAAATGGTTAGTACTTTCGTTTGGAATAGGTTTCAATTGTGCACAACAGGTTTCATATTTTTGGACCAGCAGACAAAGGAAAAGTTGCATTATCCTTTGAAATGTATGTATACATGTATGTATCTTTGTCCGCGATTATCGATCATAGAATGATCGTTGAGGGATTTACTTTGCCAAGCCAATAACGAACGCAATATAAAAAACAAAAGGATCATCTAATTCGGTTTGATTCCCGGGTCAGGCAAAAGTGTTACTAGGTTTTGCCGAATTCTCAATAGCAGCACGAGGTCTGGTAATGTCCCGGTAACGGCAATAGGCTCGCCCCTTATTACGTGGGACCTAAAAATTCATGGCGAAGTGTGGGTGTAATGTTACTAATGTTACACCTCTGCCTTCCCCTTCGGGGATATAGGCGTGAGTCTATAAAAAATATAATTTGGTACAGTCGTTCGGAAGTTATCGCACACACTCTTACAATTCACAAATAAATATTTGCATTGATTGATTACCCAGACGCATAGCAAATATTCGCGCTCTTCACTCTAAGATTAGTTCTAGGTGTGAAACTCGGTGCAAGCTTCAATAACTGCGCACTCGAAAATGTTTATATTGTTACGCCATCTATCGGTGAATGGGGGGTACTAGAAGAGATTGAATGTATCGGTGGTTTAAAGGTAATTCAGCTACTCTGTACTAGATGGCGTTGCTGTATCGAGTATCGACTATTCGAGATTATTTCGACAGTTTTGTAGAAGCATCTAGAATGCGCTAGTGATGTTATCCGGCCAGTATAAATAGAGCGCAAGCGAACGGACCGGACAGTTTCAATTGAATATCGAAGCGATCAACAAGAAGCGAAGGAAATAAGTCGGAAGTGTTTAGTGTTGTTCTAGTGGTGTGAATAGTGTGTTTTATTAGTGAAGTGAAAATTAAGTGTGTGTATCTAGTGTTTGTGTGTTAAAATAAAGTACAGTTTAGTGGCATAGTCAGTTTTAATTTATCGTCGAACCCCAGCTCGTAACAAATTGGTATCAGAAGAAAGGGATAAATTATGCCGGTTATGCCGAAGGAAGAAACTGACGGAGTGCGTACCAGGAACCAGCGCCAGCAAGACCTGGACCAGAGACGCTTCGGAGACGTTCCTTCTCCATCGTCTGGTGGATCAGGCGACTCCGCGGCTGCAGTGGAGCCTGCCAGCTTACACTCCATGGCGGTGCCCGACATCGCGGCTCTGATGGCGTTCATGCAAGAGCAGGCCCGCCGTCAGGAGGAGCAGGCCCGCCGTCAGGAGGAGCACGCGCGCCGCATGGAAGAACAGCGACAGCGCGACAAGGAGGAGCAGGCCCGCCGTCAGGAGGAGCAGGCTCGCCGTCAAGAAGAGCACGCGCGCCGCATGGAGGAACAGCTACAGCGCGACAAGAAGGAGCAGGCTCGCCGTCAAGAGGAGCAGGCTCGCTGACAAGAGGAGCACGCGCGCCGCCTGGAGGAACAGCTTCAGCGCGACAAGGAGGAGCAGGCTCGCCGTCTAGAGGAGCACGCGCGCCGCCTGGAAGAACAGCTCCAGCGCGACAAGGAGGAGCACGCGCACCGCCTAGAAGAGCAGGTGGTGCTTATGAAGGACCTCAGCGCCGCTGTAGGGAAGGACTTGAAGGCGGTCAAGGAGGAACTTCAGCAGCACGAGGCCCGTATCAGCGACGTAGAGATGCTCGTACACGACAAGCTTGAGACTCGCGTCGCCTTTATAGAGAAGCGTGTACATGATCACCTCGAGACCCGTATTGCCGAAGTGGAGAAGAAATTGTGTAGGCTCGGGTCCTACGACGTTACACCAGCGGCTGTAGCGCCCTCACCTCGTGGATTTAAGGTTCCACCATTTGATGGCTCGTCATCATAGTCGGCATACAAGATCCAGTTCGAGGCTGTGATGAGATCAAATGGGTGGAATAAAGAACAGGCCTTAACCGCCCTAACCTTGGGCCTTCGCGACCGGGCCTTGACAGTGTTGGAGGCACTCGGACAAGACGTCACCTACGAGAAGCTTCTGGAGGTGCTGGAGGCGACGTACGGAGACGCGCACCTCGAACATGTGTATCGTGCTCAGCTGAAGGACAGGACGCAACGCACCGGAGAAACTCTGCAGCAGTGGGCTCTAGAGGTGGAAAAGCTGGTCAGGAAGGCATACCAGTCGTCTCCTGCGCTTATTGACGGGAACCTCGTACAGGCGTTTATGGATGGGATCCGGGACCTGGAGGTAAGAGCAGCAGTGAGGCTTGGGCACTTCAAGGACCTCAAGGATGCCTTAGCCCACGCTCTGGAGGTGGAAGCAGTGCGACGCGACGATCGAGGTCACCGCATCAGAGAAGTTGTGTCGTCACCTCGGTGCTACAACTGCGGAGAAAGAGGCCATATCCGCTTGAGCTGCCCAAAGCGTAGGCAGTCTGGTGACACCCTGTCTCCACCAAAGGGGTCGCCTGATGTGCCTGCCAGGCAGCGAGAGCAGGGAAACGAGTAGAAGCCAGGACTGCGGGGCGGGTGCTGGCTGGTAATGGAAGAGCCCCAAGTATCTCGATCTCGCAATCATGCGACGGGAACAGCCTGATCATCGAAGGCGAAATTAACAGAACACCATGCAAGCTGACATTGGACACGGGTGCTTCTCGGACAATCGTCGGTTTCCATCTGGCAAGACGGGTTCTTCGGGGCTGCTTCAGGAACAATGAATGTGTGAATCTGAGAACAGCTACCGGTCAGCACATAACCATCCGAGGTGAAATGGAGGTGGATCTGAAGCTAGGCAACAAAGTTTACCGTCACAAAGTCATCGTGGCCGATATAGTGGACGACTGCATCTTAGGCCTAGACTTCATGCGGAGGTATCGCTGCGAGATCGATGTTAACCAGGGAGTGTTGAAGTGTGGCTCGGAAGAATTCTTCATGGAAGGTGCAACTTCAGGAAAAGTGTACTGCCTGAAGAATGTCATTCTTCACCCGCGGTCGGAAACAGTTGTACCAGTTTGTTTACCAGGGAATTCTGGTCGAGGGAACCGCTGCGTACTTATTGAAGGCCTAGAGAAAGAGGCCTCGTGGAAGATTGCACGAACCTTGGTAAGGGGTACCAAAGTTTCATCAGTACGCGCAGTGAATGCAAGTGACAAGGAAGTGTCGCTCAAGAAAGGGACGGAATTGGGCACCTATGAAGGAGCGGCTTGGATGCGTAGATGTCAAGAGCAACCTACCAGGACCAAGGTTCAAGTTACACGATTCGACGTGTCTACACTTTTAAAAGACTGCCAAAGTACCCTGTCGGAGGAAGAGAAGACCGAGGCTCGGAAGATGTTGAACCGGTTCGCCGATATTTTCTCGACAAGTGATGCTGACATAGGGAAGACAGCACTAGTCCAGCACAAAATAAACACGGGAAGTGAAGCACCGATTCGCCAGCGGCCAAGACGTGTGCCAGTGGCACGGGAACGTGAAGTGGAAGTTATGATCGACGGTATGGTGAAGGAAGGCGTAATCGAGCCCTCGTCCAGCTCGTGGTGTTCTCCGGTGGTGCTTGTTAAGAAGAAAGATGGCAGCATGCGCTTCTGTGTAGACTACCGCCGATTAAATGACATCACGAAGAAGGACAGCTATCCGCTGCCAAGGATCGATGACACACTGGATACGCTGACGGGGATGAAGTGGTTTTCTACCTTAGACCTAAAAAGTGGCTACTGGCAGGTGGAAATAGACCCCCAAGACAAGGAGAAGACGGCATTCTCCACAGGCAAAGGATTATGGCAATTTAACGTCATGCCCTTTGGATTGTGCAACGCTCCGGCTACTTTTGAGAGACTGATGGAGCGAGTGCTCATGGGACTGATTGGAGACGCCTGCCTGGTCTACTTGGATGACATCATCATCGTGGGGCGCACCTCCCAGGATCACCTTCGAAACTTGGAGCAAGTGCTATCAAAGATACGAGGAGCTAATTTGAAGCTGAGTCCGAAGAAATGCGCGTTATTCAGACGGCAAGTGAACTTTCTAGGACATGTGGTCTCGGAGAACGGTATTCAAACTGACCCGGAAAAGATCATTGCCGTGAAGGAATGGCCAGTTCCAGAGAACAAAACGCAGGTCAGAGCATTCCTCGGATTATGCTCCTACTACCGACGGTTTGTGAAGAACTTTGCTGACATTGCTCGACCTCTTCATAAGCTCACCGAAGAAAGAGTACAGTTCTGTTGGAATGAGAGCTGTGACGTTGCATTCCAGAAGCTCAAGGAACATCTGTGTACTGCACCTATTCTAGGCTACCCTGACAATGAGCACGAATTCATAGTTGACACAGATGCCAGTAACACCGGAATTGGCGGCGTGCTGTCACAGAAGAAGGGTGATCTAGAAGTTGTTATAGCATACTTCAGCAAGGCCTTATCCAAACCCGAAAGAAACTACTGTGTCACCAGGCGGGAACTCTTGGCTGTAGTAAAGACATTGCAGCATTTCAACAAATATTTGTTGGGGCGTAAATTCCACCTGCGAACCGACCACGCTGCGCTAAAATGGCTACTTCAATTTAAGGACCCAGAAGGACAAGTAGCCAGATGGATTGAACTACTGCAAGAGTTTGATTTTGTAATACAACATCGCAGCGGCAAGTCCCATGGTAACGCAGATACCCTATCGCGTAGGCCGTGTCCCGACCAGTGCAAGCACTGTAGCCGACAGGAAGCAAAGCAGGCAGCGCTAGTGAGGATGTTAAAGACGGATCTAAGCGACGAATGGAGAGAAGCTTTGCAGAGTGCTCAGCAAGATGACAAGGATGTACAGCCGATTCTTGAATGGAAGAAATCAGATGCGCCTAGGCCCAAATGGAGTGATATCGCAGCAATGAGCCCCATCACCAAGAGTTTTTGGGCACAGTGGGAAAGCTTGGTCGTCCAGGATGGAGTTCTGTGCCGCAAATGGGAAAACGCTCGCGGTAACCAGTGCCATTTGCAAATGGTAGTGCCCAAAACTAAGGTGCCGGAAGTCTTGCAGCTCTATCACAATGATGCTTCGGGAGGTCACATGGGAGTTAAGAAGACCCTTACTAAGATCCGGGAGCGGTTTTATTGGCTCCACTGTCGGGATGACGTCGAGGATTGGTGCCGCAAATGCACAAGTTGTGCGGCTGTGAAGGGGCCACATACCCGTAGCAGAGGTGCATTAAAGATGTACAATGTGGGAGCCCCATGGGAGCGCATAGCGTTGGATGTCGCTGGGCCGTTTCCTGAGAGCCAGGACGAAAACAAATACTTCCTGGTTGTGATGGATTACTTCACGAAGTGGCCTGAAGTGTTTGCAATCCCAAATCAAGAAGCTACCACAGTGGCGGATAAGCTGGTGCATGAAGTCTTCTGTCGGTTCGGGGTGCCCTTGGAAATCCACAGCGATCAAGGCCGGAACTTCGAGTCTGAGGTGTTCAAGGAGACTTGTCGCGTGATGGGTGCACATAAAACCAGGACCACGGCTTATCACCCGCAATCAGATGGTATGGTTGAACGATTTAACCAATCACTGGAAAGGTACCTGGCGAAGGTCGTGGAGAGCAAACAAAGAGATTGGGACAAGCACATCCAACCATTCCTTCTGTCATATCGCAGTGCGGTCCACGAAACCACAGGAGTAACACCAGCTTTTGCCAATTTCGGCAGAGAATTACGTTTACCAGCAGACTTAATCACCGGTATTCCGCCAGAATCTCCACGCAATATAACAGATTACGCGATCGAGCTACGCAACAAGATGAACGACGTATACGAGCACATCAGGGCGTCAGGACAACAGATGTCTGAAAAGATGAAGACTCGCTACGACCGGAAGGCAAACAACAAAGGCTTCGATGAGGGATCATTGGTGTGGCTTCATAACCCAGTACGAAGCAAAGGCAAATCGCCTAAGTTACAAGCCAGATGGGACGGGCCATATCGCATAATTACCAGGATGAACGACGTCATCTATCGAATCCAGAAGGGGTCGCGAGGTGCACCGAAGATAGTTCATGTGGACCGGTTGGCTCGTTGCCATGGGTCCAACGATGTTCGAGACGAACACGTTTAAGAGGGGGGCAGTGTTACGCCATCTATCGGTGAATATATATAATATAATATATAATATATATATATATATTTAATTGATTGAATGTATCGGTGGTTTAAAGGTAATTCAGCTACTCTGTACTAGATGGCGTTGCTGTATCGAGTATCGACTATTCGAGATTATTTCGACAGTTTTGTAGAAGCATCTAGAATGCGCTAGTGATGTTATCCGGCCAGTATAAATAGAGCGCAAGCGAACGGACCGGACAGTTTCAATTGAATATCGAAGCGATCAACAAGAAGCGAAGGAAATAAGTCGGAAGTGTTTAGTGTTGTTCTAGTGGTGTGAATAGTGTGTTTATTAGTGAAGTGAAAATTAAGTGTGTGTATCTAGTGTTTGTGTGTTAAAATAAAGTACAGTTTAGTGGCATAGTCAGTTTTAATTTATCGTCGAACCCCAGCTCGTAACAATATTACACTAGAGGATAGACAGCTACGTAAGAACACTTTTTAGTTTCTGCTAGACATATGTTTATTATATTTATTATTCAACTGACTATTTCCTAAACAAATATATGTACATTATAATTGCATTAAAACTAACTATAACTTAGTGGCTATTTACACATGAACGAAATATACACACTTGAATATGTCAAAAAAATTTTGGACATGTCAGAAAGTCATCGATAATAATATATAAATGCATATTTACATAATTGGGCATTGATAAAAAATGCCTGTTCAGAAAGGAGAGCCTCTGAGAAGAATTAGGCAAGAAACTCAGGACCACTTTTCATCGTCCAATTTTATACAATTAAACAACTTTGCATTTTTCATATATGAGCTGGATTGTCCATAATGTTATTGTTAACTAGAGGAGGCCAGCAGCTACGCCTGCAATTTTTTTTAATTTACCAGTTTTGGCCGATCCCATGAGAATTTCGGAAATTCCCTTCTTAGTGCACCCCTACGGTCCCCAAGGAACATACATGCCAAATTTCAGCTTCCTGCGCCCAATAGTTTCGGCTGTAGCGTGTCTGTCAGTCAGTAAGTAACGCAAGGATTTTATATATTAAGACAAGATTAATATGGTTATTTAAAAAAATTAAATATTCCATTCCCATCTCAGTGCACCCCTACCGTCCCGAAGGAACATACATGCCTTTGAGTCTCTTGCGTCCCATCGTATGGGTTGTGCCTTGTCTGTCAGACAATCAGTAACGCAATTTTTTTATATATTTATACAGATAAACAGATGTTTCGCTTTTGATGCACTTTATGTCCATTGACATTGACGCGGAGACCATTCTATAGAACGCCCAGTAGTTCAGGGTAAAGTAGATGGCACCAGACCACGCGGCAGGTCACCAATGAGGTGGACAGACCAAATTAAGATCGCTGCCAACCGCTCATTACACGAATGCACAAGAAGAGCGGAAAAACGTGACATGTGGTGTCGAATTGTGAAGCAGGCCACAGCTGTAGATGTGACGACCACGACCACTCTGCCAAGAGTGTAACACCTAAGAAGAATGTCCATTGAATTAACCTTTGTTAAGTCTCCCGCGACACAGAATCTATTCATAGCAGGGGAGTGATCTAAGATAAACAAAAATAAACATTTCACAAAATTATATTGAATTAAATCGCTGAATAAACCATAGGACCGAATCAGTCCCAATCTATTATTAAGTTTCGCAAGCTATTCCCTACCTCAGCAATTACGAAGTAGGCTAAGTAGAGGCTAGATAATTTATAAGGAAGCTAGTCGTTCGACGTTTCTGTTTATCTCAGTAACAGGGCCACCTACCGGGACAATTAAGCACTGTCGTAAAATTTATTGTAAACTAACGTTTTTTACGCTATTTTCTTATTTTTCTATCTTACACCCTCACCTGTGAGTCACAGCTTGATGTTATATAGCCTCCTAGTAATAAGTTCAGCCTACGTACTAAAAACGATTAACTGATATCTGTCTGAATATATCATTTTATTTCGTTACTGACTGACTGACTGACATATTATGTAAGGCCCAGCCGAAACTATTGAGCGCAAAACCTTAAAATTTGGCATGTATGTTCCTTGGTGACCGCAGGGGTGCACTGAGAAAGGATTGCCCGTAATGCCCACGGGATCAGACATAAACGATTAAAATAAATTTATAAGGAGCTAGACCTTGCTGATTTCAGCATGAATGAGCCGGCTTGACCGGGGAAGTACTACCCTCTCACAGAAAATCGACGTTAAGTAACAGTACCTAAACTGTTGCGTTTCGTTCGGTGAGTGAGAGTGCCGGAGGCTCTATCCCTAGTCCTTCTCCCTCATCCCACTCCTCATCCTATCCCTTTTCCCAACCCAAGGGGCGGCAACGCACTTGTGACTCCTGTGGTGTTGCTTGTGTCCATGGGCGGCGGTAATTGCTTACCATCAGGCGATCCGTCTGCTTGTTTGCCGCCTATTACCATAAAAAAAGTGTCGCAATAGCAGCGGGCATCTTCTAGTTTTAATACACATATTAATTTACTGTTGGTCATCCTCCTATTGACCCAAAGTGCTACTGTAAAGTGGATTAGAACAGGCTCCAGCAGTGGATTGCGACAGGCTGTCGAGAAGTACAATTTATATGACTCTATTCACCAATGATATTACAAGAAAAAGGTAGATACGTTACCGACGTAATTATCAATCCGTAGAAACGGTTTACTAACGCACACAACGATAGCTCCATATTTTATTTTATTTTCGGTTGATAATATGTGTCAGTTTCACTTTGACGTCGGCTCGCTACATCACACACACATATGTCAGACTTGCCAACTGGCTTATGTTTAGCGGCCTGCTTTTGGTACGCCTATAACATATCTACTTCTTTTTATTTTTGTAACATCATTGCTATTCACATTAAGACGAACCTAGAAAATAGACGATCCGCCTTACGACCAGTTTCAATAAGCCAAGGCCAGGGATACCTAAGTGTTACTGAGTTTTTTTGTATTTTCAGTAGCAGCACGGAGTGTGGTGATGTGCCCGGTAACGGCAATAGGCTCGCCCCCTATTACGTGGGACCTAAAAATTCTTGGCGAAATGTAGGTGTAATATTACACCTCTGCCTACCCTTTCGAGCATACAGGTGTGAGACTACAAAAAAATAAAAATAAAATATAATAAAATTAACAATTTAATGAATGTTTGGGACTTTTTCTTCCTCATAGATTTCGATAGGTATTTAATATTTATTTATTAGAAAAATACTCAATGGAGTGCACTAAGGCATTTCCCGAAATACCCAAGGCATCGGAAAGAAACGGTAAAATTTATACAGGGTGTAAAAAGACCCTTAACGAATACTGAAATCCAATATAGTAGCAATCATTACGAACATTTTTTACTTCAGCATTATACCTGGGCAATTACCGGTTCAGGAGATATTGAGGCTCAAAGACACTATGCAATTTTTTTAATTAGGTACAAAATGGATGCAATTACCCCGCAAATTTGTTCTATAGACGTCCTACGCACCCATAGATAAGAAGGTATTTCGGGAATTGCACGCGCGACCTTATATTTTCAGTTTAAACAATGTGTCCACTGAAGAAAAAAAAATCGTTTCCCCGGTATATTTTTTGCTTAGTATGGCTTGGCATGATCATACAATATTATTTAGCGGGTCTTAGTCGCGATAATTTACTACACATAATATTGTATGATGTATACAAATCGCGAAAGTTTAAAATCGATTACTTGGCATGATGTCCAACTTGACTTCGGCGTGGTGATAGGTCTTGTGACATCCAGTATAAAGTGTGCGGGCGTATCTGCGGGCTTCCTCTGGTAATTTATATAGTCATCAACCTCCTAGTATTATCCCAGTTTCAACCTGGAGTTCGCTCACTAACCTAACCAGATTTGGCTGAATATCAACTTTTCCACAGAGCGACTGCCGTCTGACCTCCGCAACCCAAAGAGATAGCGATATTCCATGACCAGCATCAGTTAATTGAGGGTACTAACTCCCCGTAACGACTGTCAAAGATCTTCATGACAGCCGGAACCGATGGTTTAACGTGCTCTCCGAAGCACGGGGCAAGCGATAATTAACAATTAAATACGCACTTACCTTCGAAAAGTCATTGGTGCGCGCCGTGGATTCGAACCCGATACCCTCTGCATGGCAGTCTGTTGGTATCTCCACTAGGCTATCGCTGTCTCTGGTAATATATCGGTATTAATTAGTATTGTGCAATAATTATTGATTACTATTAAAAGTATTACAAAGGCTATTTACTATATATATATTAAGTTATAAGATAGTAGTAAGTACCTAATAGTAAGGAAATGTATATTTAGTCTCTTTTGTTTATGTTTTAATATTTTGTAAATTGTTTTTCTATGTTAAATTTTTTTTGTAAGTTAGTACCTATTTAACCATTATGTCGCATTAGGCTTGAGCCTGTAATGATGTAATAGGTTTATGCTAAATAAATAAATAAATAAATTATTGCAAAGGTTATTAATAAACCGCTTAGCCTTAAGTTTGATTTTATATAAAAATAATATTTTAATGTATCTGTGTTTTTGATAAATAAATTGAATTGAGTTGATGTGAAAAAGTTTCATGCTAAGTCACGCTTTATTGTATTGAGTGATGATTAGTAATATTTAGTCATCCCGGTACAGTGATTCATCTGACCTTAAATATGATTTCACTACTAAAGTGACAGTTAATTTATCTGAAAGACAAATTTTAAACAAATTTATCTAAATGATAAAATCTTCATTGCGATTTAGACTAGTTTAAATTTTATTTTATAGTAATAGGCGGCAAACGAGCAGAAGGATCGCCTGATAGTGAGCATTACCGCCGCCCATGGACACAAGCAACACCACAGGAGTCACAAGTGCGTTGCCGCTCCTTGGGGATGGGAAAAGGGATAGGATGAGGAGTGGGATGAGGGGGAAGGAATAGGGGATAGGGCCTCCGGCACTCTCACTCACCGAACGAAACGCAACAGTTTAAGTACTGTTACTTTACGTCGATTTTCTGCGAGAGGGTAGTGCGGGCTCGACCGGGGAATGTCATGCTGAAATCAGCAAGGCTCTACCACCTGTAAATATTTATGAATGTATAATAATTAAAAATTATATATATAATAATATATATAGTAGTAATTAAAAATTATATTAATGAATGTCATTGCTTGCTAATATAAATTCTTTTTGCCAAATTCTGAGTAGCAGGACGGAGTCTGGCAATGTGCCCGGTAACGGCAATAGGCTCGCCCCCTACACGGGACCTAAAATTCATAAGGCGAAATATGAGTGTAATATTACACCTCTGCCTGCCCCATTGGGGATACACGTGTGACGACACAAAAACATAGAAAACTACAATGAAAACCTGTGTTCATTAGTAAAAATCTTTGCTATATTAATTTCTTTCAATAGTTATTGCATACATGACAAGCCGGTGGCGTAACGGAGTTTAAATGACTGCTAACCCGAAGGTTACGGGTTCAATTGCCGTTCAAAGCAAAACATGTGACGTGAACGGATGTATTTACAAAAAAAAAACATTATATGTGTGTTTTGATAAACACACTTATAATGTTTTTTTAGGACTGCCTCGTTGGTCACGAGGCATAAATGTGCGCGTGGGATTGAGATGTCTCGGGTTCGATTGCGGGGTCGGGCAAAGTGGTATTGGATTTTTCCGTTAGGACATTCTCAGTAACAGCACGGAGTCTGGTTATGTGACCGGTACGGCAATAGGCTCGCCCCCTATTACGTGGGACCAAAAATTCATGGCGAAATGTGGGTGTAATATTACCCCTACGGGTAGGTATACAGGCGTGAGTCTATGAAATAAAGTTTTTTTTGTAAAGAGACATTGCTATGTCTAGTAGCCAATTAGCCATAGTACAAAGCTCTGCATAGCGTCGGTACACATCTGACGGAAAATTGTGTCCAGCGTATCATCGGTCGCGTCTATTCCGTCAAATTAGATCTGTCATATTACGCGTCTAGTCAGTTTCTGCGTTCAGCATCTACAGAACGGTTGTGTTGTGTGATAATGAATTTTAAAATGAAGCCCATCGAAATAATAGCTATTTGGGAGACTCTTGAACAAGATCTAAAAAGGAAATGTCGACACTGGGTGCATTCTTTAAATACTTAAAGAATATCAAGTGGCCAATTTCATTGCTTACGAGTATATTCCACTTTAAGAGAGTATCCAACAAAATGTATTCAGTTTCACCTACTGTATGTCCGTACTTTTGATGAACTGCTTTGACGGAAACGGAACAGACGCTGTACGCTCGACGCACTAACACATCATCGATTAGGTGTGAAAGGTTGAATGTTTTATCATATATTTGTCAGTTTTGGCGTTACGTGACCGATAATACGCGACGCATTTCCCGTCAGATATGTACCGACCCTTAATTTGGGACTAGATGGTGAAGTGGATGTGGTTAAATATTATTATTAAAATCCGAAGGGTATTTCCAAATTGGAAGCAAAAAGGTCCAAAATCACGATACTTTAACACAATTGGCGTAAATCACCAATGCCCTTTAAAAACCCTAAAGCTGGTATTATTTTTATACCTAACAAGTACTACGCATTAAGTGAAAACCCGAATTTCAATTTGATATATTATCTTAATATATAAAATCCTTGCGTTACTGACTGACTGACAGACACGCTACAGCCGATACTATTGGTCGCAGGAAGCTGAAATTTGGCATGTATGTTCCTTGGGGACCGTAGGGGTGCACTAAGAAGGGATTTCCCGAAATTCCCACGGGATCGGCCAAAACGAGTAAATTAAAAAAAATGCAGGCGTAGCTGCTGGCGTCGTCTAGTAATTTATAGTATTTAAGTCATTGAGACAGTGACCGTCCAAGAAAGACAAGGTTAACGTTAAAAAGGTGAAAATAACTGAACGGGTTTAATTATACAAGAGAACAGGGCCTGAAAGAAGATGTCGTGACTAGGATTGAGAAAGGAATGCTGAAGTGGTTTGGACACGTGGAGCGAATGAGTGAAGAAAGTATGACGAATCGAATCTGTAAGGCAACTGTGTGTGGGCGACCTCGTCGGACATTCTTCAACCAAATTGGGGACGCCCTAAAAAACGGCAAGGTCCGAAGTACCTGAAATCGGCGAGCATGTATGAAAAGAGTAATGAGTGTAGCTTGTGAGGTCTGTAAGGATAGAAGCAAGTGGCGCTCCGTTGTCTCTGCCTACCCCGACGGTAAAAAGGCGTGAGTATATGTATGTCTCTACGTATGGTTTAGCAGAATTTTGGCATACAGACGATGACGACAGATTGATTTTGGCCCCAGATTGAAACTGGGATAACACTAGGGGGATGATGATCAGCCTTTCACAGTCCACAGCTGGACATAGGCCTCTTCTAATTTTTTTTTTATTTTTTTATTTTTTTTAATTTACTTTTTGCACAAATAAAATATGTACATAGGTGGACTTGATGCCAAAGGCATTCTCTTACAGTCAACCTAAGGTGATGCAGAAGAATCCGAACTTTTGTAGTAACAATTATAAGATTAATTAAATATTTTTAATTTGTGTCACACAGAAGCATTGTGAGTCAGTATTTGATTTGATTTATTTAAAGCCGAAATATCCGTGTGGTGACGGATTAAGAATACGGAATGAAACCACCCCCTATCATCCCATGGGTGTCGTAAGAGCCGACAGAGGAAGCATATTATGCAGAGAACAGCACTGTAGGAGAAAGAAAAACTTGATACGAACCCTATACCAACCCGTTTGGCCAGCGTGGTATGGTAGGCCAATTCCTCCTTTCAAAGGAGAGGCATAGTCCAGCAGTGGACTGTTAAAGGCTGATGATGAATGAAAGCCGAAATAGGATTCAGAGACGTGCTATTGGAGAGGCCTATATCCAGCAGTGGGCTATAGCAGGCTGATGATGATGATGATGATGAGGATTTGGTCTACTATACCCCCCTAGTTATTCGGATTGACATGAGGTTTCACATCGAGTTTTTTCTAATAAATAAATATGAAATACCTTCGGAAAGGTCCGAAGCACCCGGAACCGGCGAGCGTGTATGAAAAGAGTAATGAATGTAGAGGAAGCGCGTGAGGTTTTTATGGATAGAAGTAAGTGGCGTTCCGTTGTCTCTGCCTACCATGATGGGAAAAAGGCGTGAGTATATGTATGTATGTATGAAATACCTTAACTATCGAAACCTTCTGCTGTTTAGACGATATGAAGAAAATAAGCCCCAAGGAAATAAAACGTGCATAAAATAGCCCCGTGCCTCGCAGAGCTCGTTAAGCCGTCGTGCATAGAATATTTTTACAAACATATCAGCCGGTCAGGGTTAACTCTAGTATACTAGTTATTACATAAAACTATCTCTCTCACTAGTCATTAACAGCTCGATTATAAAACCAGGACTAAATTTAATATCAACTTAGACCTAAATAAAGAATGTTTAAAATCACTTTTTAATCTACTTAAATTATACTCGCATGGGAGGTTCGCAAGGCATCAGAATACCTAATAGTTATATTTTGTATGCTTCCCAACTTCTTAAAAGAAAATCCATCGCTGAAAGGAAACTTCGCATACACACATACATACATAGACTCACGCCTGTTTCCCCAAAGGGGTAGGCAGAGGCATATTAAACGCCCACTTTTCGCCAGTGTTTTGATCCCACGTAATAGGTGACAAGCCTATTGCCGCTTATTGAGGCATTTTGTTTGCGTTTTCTAGTCAATAATATAAACTATGAGAGGGGTACACAATGCTGGCCGAGTGCAAGTTGTCACACTTCGCAGGTGCACAGAATATACAGGGTGTCACAAGACCCATCACCAAGCCGAAGTCTACTCGTTGTGGACATCATGCCAAGTCATATTAACCTGCGAAACGCTTTTTTATTAAGTTTTCACATTTTTTAAACCGCAATAAAAAGAGCGCGCGTGCAGTGCTCGAAATATCTACTTATCGATGGGGCTATAGGGCATCTAAAGAACATATTGGCGGGGTAAATGCATCGATTTTATTACCTAATTAGAAAAATTCCATACTAACTTTGACCCTCAACATCTCCTGAACCAGTCATTTCCCAGGTATGGTGCCGAAGTAAAAAATGTTCGTAGTGATTGGTACAACATGGGATTTCAGTTTTCGTTAAGGGTCTTTTTTCACCCTGTATAATTAGTACGCAGGTGGCCCTTATCACAGTTGTAATCTGGGATCCGCTTACTAGTCCAATTTCTTTTTGGATTTGCCAAGTCCTGCAATAAACTTCTAATTGAATTCGTTGGGGGTTGCACGACAGTTTAGCTTTCCCCGACATTACACGAGTGTCAGAACTCGTTGTCATCAATGTTCACTGCTGCTGAGCTTGGCTACACAGGTGACACAGTAGTGGGAATGAGGGTGGGATTAGTAGTTTTAAACTATAGTAGTATAGGCACAATTGATCAGTGCTGTTTATTATTACATAAGTCACCACCCCATATCATCCCATGGGTGTCGTAAGAGCCGACAGAGGCAGCATAATATGCAGAGAACAGCACTGTATGAGAAGGAAAACTTGATACAAACCCTATACCAACCCATTTGGCCAGCGTGGTATAGAAGGCCAATTTCTCCTTTCAAAGGAGAGGCCTAGTCCAGCAGTGGACTGTTGAAAGGCTGATAATGATGATGTTTATTATTACACGTACCTACCCTACCTAATTTATTTAAATGGCCACCATACACGTTACGGTTTACCGGAGACGTTTACCTGTGCAGGCCAGGTATACCTGCGCAGTTATAACGGAGTGTGTGTGGGAATACACCTGTGCAGTTTTATGTACATGTTTGACCTGCGAAGGTAAACCTGCACAGGTAACCTCTCCGGTACACCGTAGCGAGTATGGCCTACATAGGGTCCGGTCTTGCGACGTTAGTGTTATTTTGCTACATAAGTATTCATTATTGAAAATTATTTTTATTTTCAGAAATGTATCTGTTGTCTTCGTATAATAAATGCACAGATAATGTTAACTAAATTAGTACAAGGTACTACTTACCTACATTTAATCGATGTTTTATAATAAGGTGGTAATTGTCTGCATATCAATAATTATGCACAAACATGTACAATAAAAATATTGCCGAACTACTTAAGGCGTGTGTAACCTAATCCTCTTAAATCCTGTATTATGTTTTAATTCTGGACTTTAAACTAATCAAATAAATCAACGAAATCAACTAATCAACGAAAAACTGGCCACAGGTCCTATATTTTTTTACAAAATACCTCATAGATATATTTCGATAATCTAAGAATGATTTGTTTCTAACAAACCAAACTTAAAAATAAAACAACTGTTTATAATATCCTATTTGCATGCGTTAGGTTGTTCCTATCATAACACGTACTAGAATGCTATAACATTACTGATGCGCTCATATCATTCCATAGCTGCCTCCCGTACCGAACGGACGGGCTTACGTTCCAAAAACACAACGAATAAAAACGAACTTTCGAAATAAAAACAGTTTTTCGAACGGGATTCGAATGTGATTTAAAGTGTGTGGTGTTCTTGTTTTGAATATTTTGTTGTTTTTGTTCTTTTGTGACATTTTTTGAGGTGAGTTCTATTTTTGTTTTTGATTTGTGCAGTTATTTTTTTTTAAAGTGTTTTTTTGTTAAATGATTATACAATTCGATAAACTCCATAACATATTATTGAATAATTATTAGGCTGTGTGGAAAAAGATTAGCATTATTTTAAATTTGTAAACACAATTTTAATATGTAAACGAATTCTCGTGCGTTAATTTAAATAATTATTGTAGTTATATGACTAATACTGCCGTGATATTTTATAAACTTTCTTAGGTTGACTGTTTTTGAGGAATTATAACCGAAATTTATTAGTCGGTTGCTTTTCTTCCATTTTAATTTAACATATCCTTTCGTAACTAACCAATTGGTCGGTTATGAAATCTTGTGAATATCCTTGAACTTAATTAAACTGTTAACTTCATATCTTTTTGCTCAGATAAAAGTTTTTTAAAGAGAATAATATAAAATAAAAATGAATTTACTTATTAAGTAATAAGTTAATTCCTTTTCATAGATTTTGTACAAATAAACAATATCAACTTTGATAATACCATTTACGTGAACATTATGTTTGCCTTGCAGATGTGAAAAATATATTAGGCACAAATTAACATTAATAATAATGAAAATATAACAGTATGAATATTCATTACTTTTATTAACAACTGTTAATGATGCCTAAAAACTGTTTGTTTATTTATCTACTCGTATTGTAAAATACAACTCTAAACTGTTGAACCAAACATGACTCTTTGAAATACAAAATATATGATTCGAGGATGCCCGCGGGTATGACCGCATATTTTATCCCGTTCCTGTGAAAATTTCGGGAAAAACCTTCTTAGTGCCTCTCTACTATCCCCAAGGAACATATTATATAGTAGGTAGGTATTTAATAGTTTTGGCTGTAACTTGTCTGTCAGTCACTTATCGGTAGTAACGCAATAATTTTATATATACAGATTTCATAGTCTAAGTCATAAAACCGTCTCATATAACCGCAATATTATAATAATTGATTAAAATTGCCAAACGCTCGAAATAGATTGATTTAACAAATTGATTCGTACCTAATAACATATTATTCATTTGCTAGATATTAATATTTCATATAATAATATGTTAATTATTTAATCTTCACATTTTGATACGACGTTTCTATTTCAATAATATGGCCTACAATTTTAATTTTATCGAAGACTAGACGATGCCCGCGGTTACACCCGCGTTATTTAAGGCTACTGCTCCGCTCCCGTCGCTCATAGCGTGATGTTATATAGCTTATAGCCTTCCTCGATAAATGGGCTATCTAACACTGAAAGAATTTTTCAAATTGGACCAGTAGTGCTTGAGATTAGCGCGTTCAACCAAACAAACAAACAAACTCTTCAGCTTTATATATTAGTAGAAGATATCGCTTTCTAAACTTTTAATGAATGTGGGTAGGCACATAACTATTAACTAACATATTAATAACACAATAATAAAAATGCCGCTGCCCGCATTAGCACATTCTAATTTAATCTGTTTTATCTAAAATACTTGCGTTACTGACTGACTGACATATAACTATTGGACACAGCCAAAACTATTGGGCTCAAGAAGCTGAAATTTGTCATGTATATTCCTTGGGGACCGTAGGGGTGCACTAAGAAGGGATTTCCCGAAATTCCCATGGGATCGAGATGAAACCACGAAATAAAACATGCG
This sequence comes from Euclidia mi, assembly GCA_944739405.2. Lineage (NCBI taxonomy): Eukaryota > Metazoa > Arthropoda > Insecta > Lepidoptera > Erebidae > Euclidia > Euclidia mi. The sequence continues at coordinate 12,332,678 of OX123211.2, forward strand.
GATGTAGCTCTGGGTATCCTCTTGTACTCTATATTCACATTACGGAAAAATAAAAGGTAAACAAAGAAATCAATGATTTTCAAACTTACGGCCATTTTTAATATTCGATCCATACATGGATTTTGAAATTCGAGATTTGTGTTTGACATATTTTATATGCAGCTTATGTCAAAAACTAATAAAAAATCTAAAGATCTATATATAGTTCGAATATTGAATTCTGTAGTTAATCAGATAGCACAATAACCGATCGGGATAACTCGACCTACTTAAAAATGGCCCCTGTCATGCGAAATGGTTACTTTGGGTGTAATACTTAAGGGATAAGAAGGATAACAAATAATATATTGAAATTTTAGGATCATTGGCTTTTTAGGTTCTTTATCATGTAAAATAGTTTATCAGCATAATTGACAAATAAAAAAAAAAATTATTTTAATTATTAAGCATAGATAATACAGAAAAAATAATAAATATGGGGTATCATTTTTAAATTTAAGGGACAGGCGTATTTTTAAAAAATTAATGAGTCTTTCGCTACGAATATTTAACTAAAATGTACTTTTTAAGAGAAGGCAACATTAAAAGAACCATTTTTATGTTTGTTTACATTTTATATTTTTGTATCTTAAACTGACTACAGTACTCTATATTGTAATGTAGCGAGACTTGGCTTGTCGTTCCTAATATATCGGCAATGGTAAGCAACGTTTGCACAGGTCGCCTCTTGGATGGGTGACCGTGGTGTTCAAAGGGCACAGGTTGTCGTTCCCAGTTAACGTCTCAGGACAGAAATCATTAGGCCATGTTAGAGGCCTCCGTGTGGTGTGAAAATTCTGATACCAGAGTTGGCCACAAACTCACACGAAAGAAAAATTACTTAACTTTATGCAGATACTGCCTCCGTGGTCCAGTGGATAGCGTCGAGGTTGCGGGTTCGATTCCCAAGTCGGGCAAAAGTGTTACTGGGTTTTTCCGAATTCTCAGTAGCAGCACGGAGTCTGGTGATGTGCCCGGTACCGGCAATAGGCTCGCCCCCTATTACGTGGGACCTAAAAAATCATGGCAAAATGTGGGTGTAATATAACACCTCTGCCCACCACTACATGAGTCTATAAATAAAATTAAAAAATATTTAGATACTTCTTGTATTAAACCTATATTTAGATACTATAATATAGTATTTGCGATTTCATGCACTTTTAGTGTTTACTAAATATTATTTAGTAAACACTAAAAGTGCATGAAATCGCAAATTTTGTAGATACCTACTCGTCGAAAGATACTTAATTCTTTATTGTGCAAATACACTGTTGGTACAAATTTGGTTTATATAACTTAAATGTGAAAGATCCACAAGGGCGGCCTTCGCAAAGTGCGATTTAATTATGAATTACCTAACTCACAATAATTGATACTCTGCTATACTTAATGTCATCATCGTGTAATTGACAAATAGATCGATGTTGACACTTATTCTGACACTTTATTCAATTTACGATCTAATCGCGATATCATTCAAGTATCAGTTAATTTACATACATACATACTACACTCACGCTTGTTTCCCGGAGGGGTAGGCAGAGACTACGGAACGCCATTTGCAACGATCCTGACATACCTCTCTTGCTTCATTCACTCCCATCAAGTTTCTCATGCAAGCTCTTCTGTTAAGGGTACTTCTGACCTGTCCTTTTTTTAGGATGTCTCCAATCTGGTCAAAGAACGTCCGTCTAGGTCTTCCCCTTTGTCCTCTCCCATTCACACTTGCCTTATATATTTCTTTGTCAGTCTATTGTCATCCATCCTCTCCATGTGCCCAAACCATCTTAACATGCCTTTTTCAATACTTGTCACTACATCTTCTTTTACCCCACAACATTCAGTTAATTTACGAGAATGCCATTTATGATACCGAGGCATTTATAATTGAGGTATTTTGTACAAATATAATTAAAAGAATTGGTCTTCAGTGCTATGTCTGTAACTTTGGTCTTCTGCCAGAAAAATCTCGTTTTGAACTTGCCTAGATCGAAGCGACTTTCATAAATCTCTAATCGAAAAAAAAGCTGAACAGTGCCTTTGTTTTTTGGTTAAATGCGATTTATCTCTGGGCCTCTTCTTCTTCTTCATCATCTGCCTGGCAATTATTAATCTCGGTCAATACTAGGGTCCACCTTCCTGCTTAATTATCTCCATTTTGCCCGATCTTTTACATCCGGTCACAGTCATCCAGTCACTACTGGTCCGAAATTATAAAACTATATTGTGTAGGACAGTCCATTTATCGAGGAAGACTTATATAGTATATAACATTACGCTATGAGCAACGGATGCGGAACAGTAACCCTAAATAATGCGAGTGTAATTGTAGTCTCAGGTAGTCTATACACATTATAAAATACTAGAGGACGCCAGCAGCTACGCCGGCATTTTTTAAATTAACTCTTTTTTTCCGATCCTGTGGGAATTTCGGGAAATCCCTTCTTAGTGCACCCCTACCGTCCCCAAGGGACATACATGTCAAATTTCAGCTTCCTGCGCCCAATAGTTTCGGCTGTAGCGTGTTTGTCAGTCAGTCAATAACGCAAGGACTTTATATATTAAGAAAGTGCCCACTGCGTCTTATCTGTCTGTTTGGAGGCGATAAACTCAAAAACTACTAGGACAGAACGTGTTTTTGAACGGTAACAGTTTGATTTCTGAGGAAGGTGTAAGTGTATAAATCATGCGCACGGAGCCGCGGGCGAACTTTAGTTTATAATAAAACCCAAAATCAGCATTGTTTATTTATTTAGGTCAGTATAAAAAGCGAACGTTAATAAATAAAATGATACAAGTGTTTTTTTAGGATGTTTTTAAACTTTTGCGGTTTGCACAAAATATACTTATCTTTATGTGAGGGTCTATATCGTATAATTATTAAAGTGGGTTAAATATAATGACCACCATAAAATGCTTTGATACCCTTAGTTCTTTAACCAAAAATATGTACTTAACGCCAAAAAAATAAACTCTAAAATTACATTAGTACTAGCTATTTTAATCACGACTGCACTTCAAATTGTAGGTATTCGAACACCAAATAAATAGGTTATTTTAGATTCTCTTGTGAAGTTGTGACCCTTAATTCAAGAATAGCATGCTTCGCAGGGCTCCGTCAACTTAGTTTATTAAAGTAGGTTGTGTAACTAAATCCAATTTATGTGTTGGTATTTCATACAACTAACAAAAAAACTTTGGTTATAATTAAACATTAAAATGCTGGTTTAATTTTGGTGATCATTTACTACTTTTGGGTTAACAATGATTTATTTGGAGTCATTTTGCTGAAATAGGATAGCGAAATGTTAAAACTTTGGTTATAATTTTACATTAAAATGCGTGTTTCATTTTGGTTATAATTTACTATTTTTGTCTGTTATTATGTTACTACTTACTATATCTGGTGGTAAGTTAAACATAAGCCTTATTAAAGTTGAAATACATACATTGTATTTGGACCGATTCGGCATGCGCTACATCAGCCGTAGCCAGAGGCTACCAGAAACAAAATGGGTACGAAAAAAATTTAGTACAAACTCATCGTATTTCAGCCTAATACCGGCTGATTATGCAAAATAAGTGACTTGCCTATGAATATGCTTAAGGCGCCGAGTACAGCTACTAAGTTCAGCTGTTGCTGTCACTGTCGGATTGTATACATAAGAAAGAGAAGCGCGACGACGACGGGACGTTCAGAACGAGTTATTTATCATTAAATACATTAATCCTTACAAATATCTTATTCTAATCGATAAATAAAAACAACAGTTCCCTTTATTATTATATATTACATCACTGTTATTAATATTATCAAGATTTGTTTATAAATAATACAGTTACCATTGCTACAATTTCAATATAATGGTTATATTATGGTATTTTTTTTATCGATAAAATTTACCGAAAACGTGTTTTGAACACAATGGTCCCCCCATAAATATGATCAAGATTAACATATATTTTTTTAGCTGCTCTAAAATGTACACATTTGGCTAAAAAACTGATTTGTGAAGCCTATTTTGACTAAGTACAGCGCCTTAATTTCCATCTGTATATGCGCAGCAATTTTAGCTTTGAACGTGTTATAAATAGACAGATAGGCTTACGCATTTATGTGGACAGAAACTAGTATTAATACGGTCGTCATCTTAGCATTCTCGGTCCTTCACCTTGGAACCCGAGATCCACCAGAATAGATAACCGGTATTGCGACAAAATGTAGGCATGCCATCCTGATTTGTGACCTAATGGAAGGAAAGAGGAACCCACCACGTAACCTCGGATTGACCACCACAACTATTGCAATAGAAAAAGGTTGACAATACCGAACTCCCCTAAAAGGATAAGGGATATAGGAATGGTATGGGTTCCAGGAAGATACCTGACTTGCAGTATCCCGCTGTATGCGCCGTTTATTCTTCGACACGTGTTTCGCCTCTGCACGAGGCATCCTCAGGAGCGATGGGCAGCGACTGAGCTCAGTCGTTGCCCATCACTTCTTCCATTAGGTCACAATGGAGTTCCGCCAAGTAACGCCTGATTCAATCAACTATATCCCCATTTGTGTCAGTTATATTACTACAAAATCTCATCATATGCGCCGAGTGTTTGTGTGATCCATAAATTATTGTTTCAGGGTCTTATTTGTGTCCGGTGATTGAATGTTTGTGAAGTCCCCCTCAACACAGAATTGTTGCTTTGTGCAGGAATTGTCTTTAAAAACATCATTTTAGTAAGTTTTTGTAGAAACAGTAAGAAATGAAATGAAATTAAATATTTATTGCATCGAATATGGTTATAAAATCATTTATATGAATCACATATTATCTGGCCGTTTAACAGCATGCAAAGTAGGCACATAGTAACTTACTGTCTAATAAAATAGAAAATAAATAATAATAATTTAAAATTTGGCATTTTTTTCGCTAACTGTATAAAAAGCTTTTTCCAACAACCAGTTTTTTAACCTAACTGTAAATATCTTTTTGGGTAGAATTTTGTAGCTTTCAGGTAACTTGTTGTAAATCCTAATTACCATGGGATAGCAGTTCCGTCGATATAATTCTGTTCTTATATTAGGTAATACTAAGCGGTCAGGATATCTAGTATTAAAATTACATTGATCGCTCCACTTATCGAATAAGTCTGGATATGCCTTCACAAAATTACAACATTCCAGTATATAAATAGAGGCAACAGTGAGTAGTTTCAATTTTGGAAACAAATCTCTACAGGTGGTAAGAGGTGATACTCCAGTCAAAGCTCGGATACATTGCTTCTGGGAAATAAATAATCTGCCCACTTCAACCAACAAGAAACTTCCATCCATGCTCACAAACATTCGCGATCATAATAATAAAAACATTGTATGAATGAATCCTCTACAGTTTATAAACCTATATTATAATTTGTGCTCGCGACTTCGCCAGTGGTAAATATGCTAATCCTATACCTAAAGGTAATTTACATATGAATTCTCAGAAATCTCTCATTACCTGACTATGCAGGTATAATAGACCTATACGTATCCTATACTAGTCGTACCCCGCGGTTTTCCCCGTCAGAACTCGTCCGTTGAACCCTCGTTTCGCATCGATCGCCCGTGATAAATATAATACACCATTCTTGCATTCTTTTTGCCTATCTCCTAAAGGTTGCAGCGTGATGTTATGCAGTCTATGAGTAACTTTTATACAAACCCCTCCAATAGTGTTATATATCATCATTTTTGCATTCATTTTCTTTTTGTTGAGCCCCTAAAGTTCATAGCGTGATGTTACATAGCCAATAGGTAGGTAACATGTCTTCAAAGTTATAATATATTTATGATTAAAGTTACAAGTTTCAAGACAATAAAATTAAATTAAAAACTATATTTTATGCCAACTTGTTAAAATGCTTATAAAACGTTTTTTTCTACCATCAGTTCAAAATGTGGCTACTGCTAAGAAAACTAGCAGGAATCTTAAAAGGAATCCCTTTTAAAATTAATCAGTATAAACAGATTAAAAAAAGATACTGCGCATCTCAAATATATTTAGAAATGTGTTTATCTTTCCCCGGGACTTCACGAGTGTCAGAGCTCGTTGTCATCATTGGTCACTGGTGCTTATCCTGGCTACGCAGGTGTCACAGTAGTGGGAATGAGAGTGGGAATGAGAGTGGGACTGGTCCAAAAAGCTTCCTTATGAATGTACCTTTTTTGTGCCTAATAAATGAATACGACGAAACATAATATTTACTGCCTCCGTGGTCCAGTGGATAGCGTATGCGACTGCTGATCGGAGGTCCCGGTTTCGATTCCCGGGTCGGGCAAAAGTGTTACTGGGTTTTTTCGAATTCTCAGTAGCAGCACGGCGTCTGGTGATGTGCCCGGTAACGGCAATAAGCTCGCCCCCTATTACGTGGAACCTAATAATTCATGGCGAAATGTGGGTGTTATATTACACTTCTGCCTACCCCTTCGGGGATACAGGCGTAAGTCTATAAAAAAATATTTGCTGCCTATAATGGTATGACATGAAAAAAAGCCTAATACATTTTTTTATTATATTGAAAACTTCATAGTCATTACAGGGCATATACCACGTACCTTTGCTTTGCGTAACCGATATTTCGGCACTGTTACAAGCGCCATGTTCACGGATGTACTGAGAGTATTGTGGGTGGATGAATGTTATGAGCAAGAAAACGGTGTACCCGCCTTCTTATCCGTTTATTGCGTACAACACCACTACCACTGTTGCAAAGTTCAATTTAGAATGGAGCAGTTGATCTTCAATCAATTTAACAAACGTTGTTAATAATGTTTGTTTTTATTTATTTATTTTAAAACTTTATGCACATAATAGTACAAAGTCGGACTTAATGCCGAAGGCATTATCTACCAGTCAACCTTTGGGTGATGCAGAGAAATATGTAATAGGTGCAGTTTTTAAATTAAAATGAAAAACAAAAGACAAACCTACTCATTAATATAAATTATAAAATTTTTCGTGTGAGTGTGTGGCCAACTCTGGTGTCGGAGTTTTCAGACCGCCCGAAGGCCACAACATTGCCTAACGTGTCTTGACCTGCGACAAGAACCGGCAATTACGGGTTTATGTGCCTTCCGGAGTACGATAGCACTCTGATACACGAGCGGTCACCCATCCAAATAATCCAACATAAAAATGAGAACGATTACCTCAAACACGTTATCAACTTTGCAATACAAAGAAAAAACATTCAACAAGGTTTTTAGCGACCACGGCCGGAGCAAGTCGGTCGAAACGTCGGAAAGTGCAGAGGTATTTATGCCTTAGTTATCGCGAGTCAGATCCACTAAATAACCTTGTATAATGTATACAAATCGCGAAAGTTTAAAATCGGTTAAAGAAAAGAAGATGTTGTTCAAATCGGACTGTTAGTTTCCGAGATCGCGTCGAGACAGTTACATACGATATAACCGAACAATTTTAATTATTAGTTGCATCATAAGCAGTGGCTTCAAATTAAAATGGCTTCGGCCCATGGCAATAAACCAAAATGTAATGTTTATGCAAATATACAGAAACTGTTACAAAACGTGGCATTCATGGTCATCTTTCATAATGTGTGAACGTAATTTGATATTTGTGAGTTAGGTCAGTTTGGTACTGGCGGTTTGTATGAAAATAGAGGAAATTTACATCCTTATCGTCTTAGCGTTATCCCGGTTGTATCCTTTCGCCTTGAAGTCCTGAACTGATACCAAACTAAGAAAAGATTGTACTATGCCAACCAGATTGCTGATAAACATGGGATCCTGCCGTTTTGCCGAAAAGATTTTGACAAAATTTCATTGCCCAAACAAATTTCAGCAACCTTTTTTTATACCATTGCAATATTTCGAATGGTTTTAGTACGCATATTTTTATTTGGTCAAATTTTTACTTGGCAAAATATTACCAAGTATAATGTCATTATGGCATTTGGTCTTTAATCAAATGATTTATTATAGCAAACAATCTTCAGACAATAAACGTTTGGTGATATTAGTTTATTTATGGAAGTAGTTAGAGTAGGTTAATTATTTAAAAAATGGTAAGGTTAGGTTAGAACTGTGATCTCCTACGCACGAGCCGAGTGAGCGAAGCGAGCGGTGCCGCAGTAGCGGCCGGCGAGTGCCAGAAACGACTTGCATTAAGAGAAAAAAGAGATTGTTTTTAGTAGGTTACCCGGAACTGAACTATTTAGATTAGGATAATTATTGATTTTGCGTAAAAACCGTTATTTCAACTGAAATATATGACTAAATAAAAAATGTTAAAAGTACTAGTTGATAAACAAGTTATAGTTTAAACGTTTATTTCCCAAACATTAGGTTTGCGTTACAATTTTTGTGAATAGATTTTTTGCTAATTAATAATTTGGCAAACTAAATTATGCGAAAATTTTTTTGGGAAGTGAAAATTTGTCAAATTCCTTTCGGTCAAACAAGGGAGACCCTTGTCATAAATTCAATGTTATTTTCGTAGATATATGTTAATATTTGCATGCTATTTAAATATAGCAAAATGTGTCTTGTCCTTTTAATATTTTTACCACCTGTTCTGTACCACATTTTTTGCAAATAAATGATATTATGATTATGATGATTATGTTGCGATTGTATGAGATATAACATTACCGCTCGCTGGCCAGATCGTTTAATGTCGAGTTTCCCGTCTCTATGCAGTGACTCAATTTGCTTTGTTTATTTCCTTAATACGACACCTACGGAATGAAAAGGGCTAGTGACACTAATCTGTCACTGCATGGAGCACATAATTATTATTGAGAATGTGATAGCAAAAAGGCTGATCGAAGTGTGACACCCTATATATGTACTAAAGTATATGTCAATGGCACGAGTCATCTTTGCACCTTGACTCTGCAAAACTGTTCGCACTAGGATATTCTTTAGACAGCTCATTCATATCTTCTGTATTTATAAATTCTTGCATTACTGACTGACAGACTACGCGCAGCCGATGATACTATGGGTCGCAAAAGCTGACATTTTGCATGTATGTTCATATGGGGAACGCACGGACTCACGGACAACGCGCAGCCGAAACTCTTACGGCCCTTCTTACTACCTACTTCTTACCGTCACGGTCTACAGCGGTGGGCGGCAGTGGCGAGCGCTTTTGATGTACATGGCGCGTTTACTGTGACGCGGCGCGCGGCAGCTCCAGAGTAAACGCGCCATGTAACTACATCGCCCCTGCCGCGCCGCTCGCCGTTTAGACCGATCTCGTGACCAGGCCCTTAGGCGCAAGATGCCATGTATGTTCTTTGGTGACCATAGGCACTAAAAAAGAATTGCTCGCAATTCTCCCGGGATCAAGCAGAAACGGTAAACAAAACAGAAAAACAAACGAGTGTGTTTAGCGAGCATTTTTACGAACGTTCGCGTTCTAGCGAGCATTCTAGTGGGCAGTTGACAGTACATTTGCTTTGACGTTTTTGCTGATTAGAGTATTCGCTAGAAACATCGTGAAAATGTTCGTCGTAAAGTTCGGCTCTGTTCGTTGTTTAGTTCGACAAAACCAAAACGGCGCATGCTCTATGTTCTGTTACAAGTACCAACCCTTAGCACCATACATAACATTACGGACTAGCAATATACATTTTTTTAAACTACCTGCAATACAATTTGCACAAGGCGGACTTAATTTTAAATAGTCATTTTGAATGAATGATGTACACAAAGTCCTGCTTTTTGTTTCGGGTACACATGCTAAAAGCTGAACAATAATATAACATGTGTATAATTAAACTAGAGCAATTTAGTAGAGATCTAGTAGTATTAGTAGATCAGTCATCATCATCAGCCCCAAAGACGATTTCTACCAGTCAACCTTAGGGTGATGCAGAGATGATAGAGGCAGGTGTGCTTTAGATACTAAAAACAAGAGAACTAAATATAACAATAACAATAGAATAATATTCCACGTATAGACTTGTAAAATATTCAGTCGTTAAAGCCCAGGCATTCAGAATACTCTTACATTTTGTAACACATCAATGGCCTGGTATAATCGCTTGTTTTACGATGTTGCACAACCGCCTTTTAAGGTGAAGCTGCCAACATATATGGCGTAGTGGCTTAAGCGGGTTTCGTTGTTTAACACTGCGTTGAGTTGCAGGTTCGATTCTAAGAAAACTTTATTTATTTCATTTCATGTGTATGGCCAATTCTGGTGTCAGAGTTTATAGATGGCCCGAAGGCCTCTAAATTACAATAGGGAAGTTTCCTGCAAGTGAAATAAATTATACAAGTATTTTTATCTAATAAAATATGTCAAAATAATGGTAGTTTCATTCATCAATAAATATAAAACTTTATTTAATATTTTTTATCGTCATTTAATAGATAATAAGTATTCTATTTGACAGCAAAAAACTATGACGTCACTATGTCGTATTTCATACAAACGCCGTAGCAAAGGTCGTTTTTGACATTTCATTAAAAGTGCTTGATTTGTCTAGTTGGAAACAACCCTATTCTTGTTTTGAGACATAATATAATATAAATAATAATATTCTACCACATACACACAACACCATCTAGTCCCAAACTAAGCAGAGCTTGTACTATGGGTACTAGACAATGAATAAACATACATATATACTTTTGTTGTAAATACATACATATTATACATAGAAACACCCAGAACAAGACAAACATGTTCACGCACACAAATGTTTGACTTGAGCGGGAATCGAACCCGCGACCATCGGCGTGGCAGTCGACTACATTACCGCGACACAAACTGGTCGTCAAACACATGAATCGGCTCCGACGGCTTACGTAACTTACGTTTCACGAAGCCAATGAATACAGATTTAGGTATGTACATAGAAGTTTTAGTCTCCAGTTTAGTTCGTAGTTGGCGTTGGCGGCGCTTAGGTCGTTCTCCGTCTCTCTTGCTCTCGTAGTTAAGATACACAGGAGGAACGTTCGTCTCTCTTGATCACATAGGGACAGCTGTCACAGCGCGACTGCCACGCCACACGTCACGTCACAGAAAGTTTGTCTTCAAAGCGCCCATAAGAAATGCGCCTCTATGTAAATATCTGAGCTCTTTGATGAAGCACGGTAGCACTCTGATGTAAATGCCACATCAACCGGTCACCCATCCAAGTAACTGTATAAAATTGTTCTTCAACAGACTCACTGACAGACAACGCCTAGCCGAAACTACATACATACATAGTCTCACGCCTATATCCCCGAAGAGGTAGGCAGAGGTATATTGCTACACCCACCTTTCGCCAGATTTATTTTAGTCCCACGCAAAATGGGGCGAGCCTATTGCCGTACCGGGCACATTACCAGACTCCGTATTGCTACTGGACGCAAAAATCTTAAATTAGACATGTACATATATTCTTTGGGGACCGTAGTAGGGGTGCACTAAAAAGGGATTTCCCGAAATGCCCACCGGATCGGGCAGAAACGGTTAAAATGAAAAAGAAATACGACCGTGTGGTTGACGGCATAGAATACAAGTGTCACCACCCCCTATCTTCCCGTGGGTGTCGTAAGAGGCGACTAAGGGATAACACGATGCAAATACCATCTTTGCGTAGAGACGGAAAACTCGACATCAAACCCTATACGACTGCCTCGTTGGTCTCGCGGCATAAATAAATGTGCGCGTGGGATCGGGAGGTCCCGGGTTCGATCCCTGGGTCGGGCAGTGTTATTGGGTTTTTCTGTCACGAAATTCTCAGTAGCAGCACGAAGTTTGGAAATGTGCCCGGTACGGCAATAGGCTCGCCCCTTATTACGTGGGACTAAAGTATATCTGGCGAAAAGTGGGTGTAGAAATACACCTCTGCCTACCCCTTCGGGGATAAAAGGCGTGACGATATGTATGTATGTAAATGTGGCGTGGGCGTAGCTGCGGGCATTATTTGGTCGGTGAATAAATGTCAAAGTTCGGCGGTAACAAACACAAAATAAAATCAACAAAATTTCATTTCCTTTCTAAAATCAATTGAAAAGAAGCAAAACTACATCGTGGTATAGCAGACCAAATCCCCTATTGCCTCACAAACAATTCTATTGTGAAATCGAGAGAAGCCTTTAGGTATTCTCTCGTTTTCCATAAATTCATTTGCACTAATATTGTTTGCCATAATCATCTCCGATCATAATATTTACTTGCACTATTATCATTTATACTAATAACGTTTGCCTTAACAACTCAACAGCGATAACTTTTATTTGGCATAAAATGACTTTCTATAACAACTTATATCATAATAATTAGTTTCCATAAGTAACACATCTCATAATCGACTCTTGACATAATCAAAATTTGATATAATTATGAAAATAATACATAATATTGTTAGGTCGAAATTAATTATCTCTTACTCAGTGCAATCCGACTCGGTTAGGTTAGGTTAGGGTTCTCTTTTGACCCTTAACCCAAAAATAGGAGCCCTGCGAAGCAGGGCTCCGTCACCTTAGTCCACATTCTTGACACTAGTTTAATAAACTGAAGTTGAATTAATTATCGTTAACACCCCGACTCAGTGCAATCCGACTCGGATAGGTTAGGTTAGGTTAGGGTTCTCTTTCGACCCTTAACCCAAAAATAGGAGCCCTGCGAAGCAGGGCTCCGTCAACTTAGTCCACATTCGTCACACTAGTTAAATAAACTGAAGTTGTTCAACTTCAGTTTATTATCTAAGTATTGTCTTCTTGGATTATTCAAAACGAAAATTATAGCAAATACATTTATGGATTTAAATTATTATGACACTTGATCGATTATGAGCAATGGAATTAGTGAAAGTCATTTTATGTCATTTCACGATTATGACAACTGGAGCGTTATTTCTAATGAAATTATTGCAAATACCAGTATGGCATATGAAATTCTGGCATTTTAAATTATGGCAAACATTAGTAAACCAAGCCTTTGGCCAGCAGTGGACTACTTATATATTTTTTTTATTTATTATATTTTTTTAAAGACTCACGTTTGTATACCCGAATGGGGTATTACACCCACATTTCGCCTTGAATTTTTAGGTCCCACGTCATATGGGGCGAGCCTATTTTCGGGAAAACCCAGTATAACACTCTTGTCAGCAGTTGCATATGCTATCCACTGGACCACGGAGGCAGTCTGGTGGACTACTTAAAAGGCTGATAATGACCCCCGCCCGCTAGTCAGAAAGCCCGCTCGCTCGCTTACAGTGTGACTAATGCTTCAAGAATTTGTCATCGTAACTGGTTCTCATACAATAGAGCCTGTTTCCATGACGCAGCAATAATGACCAGTATTGTTTATATTATAGAGAAATGATGACAGAAATTGCGTTAAGATGTCAAAGGTTTTGTCTGTTGGTCCAGTGGTTAGTAATTCTGACTTCTCTAACTCGGAGAAATTTGTGTGATGAGTATGAGTAGATACGACATAGCAGCTATAGCCGAGTGGAGAGACCGACAGACTGCTACGCAGAGCGTCACGGGTTTGAATCCACGGCACGCATCAATGACTTTTCGAAGTTAATTGCGTATGAAATTATAAATTATCGCTTGCTTATTGGTGAAGGAAAACATCATGAGGAAACAAATCAAGGTACATCCGTGAACATGGCGCTTGCAACAGTGCCGAAATATCGGTTACTCCAAACAAAGGTACGTGGTATATATCTCGGAGGACGATTTAAAATAAGTTTAAAGGACCGCGATAGTTTAAATTCCTATAAGGTACTAATTATTTTTCATTTTTTTTATAGACTCACGCTTGTATCTCCTAAGGGGTAGGCAGAGGTGTAATATAATACCCAAATTTGGCCATGATTTTTAGGTCCCACGTAAAAGGGGGTAAGCATATTGCCGTTACCGGGCACATCACCAGACTCCGTATTGCTAATGAGAATTCGGAAAAACCCAGTAACACTTTTGCCCGACCCGGGAATCGAACCCGGGACCTCCGATCAACAGTCGCATACGCTATCCACTGGACCACGGAGGCAGTCGTAGGTACTAAGATTATTAAGTAAACTAGTGTCAATCGTAATCGGGATCTTTCTTTCTTATCGTGTGTATGGCCAGCTCTGGTGTCGGAGTTTAATAGACCTCCATGAGGCCTCCGACGTCGACTAATGATTCTTGTAACCTAATGGAAGGAAAGAGGAACCCACCACGCACCCTCGGATTGACCACCCCAACTATAGCAATAGAAAACGGTTGACAATACCGAACTCTTCTAAAAGGATAAGGGAGCTCAGTCGTTACCACTCACTCCTGAGGTTGCCTCGTGCAGAGGCGAAACACGTATCGAAGAATAGTCGGCGCATACAGCGGGATACTGCAAGTCAGGTATCTTCCTCGACCCCATACCATTCCTATATCCCTTATTCTTTTAGAGGAGTTCGGTATTGTCAACCTTTTTCTATTACAATTGTTAGGATGGTCAATCCGAGGGTGCGTGGTGGGTTCCTCTTTCCTGCCATTAGGTTACTATGGAGTTCCGCCAAGTAATGCCTGATTCAATAAACTACAATTGCAACGATCCTGACATACCTGTCTTGCTTCATTCACTCCCATCAAGTTTCTCATGCATGCACTACTTCTGAACTGTCCTTTTTTTAGATTGTCTCCAATCTGGTTAGAGAACGTCCGCCTAGGTCTTCCCCTTCGCCCTGTCCCATTCACACTTGTCTTATATATTATCTTCTTTGTCAGTTTTTCGTCATCCATCCTCTGCATATGCCCAAACCATCTTAACATGCCTTTCTCAATGCTTGTCACTACATCTTCTTTTACCCCACAACACTCTTATCACACAATTCTTTACTCTGTCGGTCAAAGACACACCACACATACTTCTCAGTGCTCTCATTTCTACAGCATTTATTCTACTTTCATGACTCTTCAGCCATACCAAACTTTCACTACCATACATAAGGGTAGGCACTAATACCCCTCTATGCACAGCCAAACGTGCCTTTTTGGACACGTTTTGGCTGTTCATAAACCAAAGTATATCCAATTTATATTTTTTTATAAAGATTGCGGCCAATAAACTGCGTATATAATTATTTTTCCACGCCGCACTTAATTTTTGGTCTGACCTCTTTATTACCCATTGTGTTTTTTAATACCTACACATAATACAGATGGAAAGTTTATTTGTTTCAATGCGTTAATATCTGGAACGAACAATCAAATTTTGAATCGCAGTAGTTTTTTATATGAAAGCCAGCCATGTTGATGAGGAAGATTGAAGAAGATATGGTCTATGTAACATCACGCTACGTTGTTAAGGAGATGAACTAAAATATAGGTAACGAACGTGAGAAGGATTTAATAGTACGAGCGATGTGATGTCCGCGGACGAAGTGTGGCGGGAGAAACCACAGCGCACGGCTAGTAAAAAATATGTTTAGTTATCTCTTCTCCTCTTAGTATAAAATATCTTTCTCGTCACATAGGTGCAGCCGTTTCAGAAATAAGCTGCAACAGATAGTCAGACAGTAACATAAATGTTTCTTTAATTACAGTCTTACAGACCCATGCAAATAGATCGGCAATTGGCTCGCCCCTTTTACGTAGGACCTAAAATTCATAAGTCGAAATGTGTGTGTAATAATACACCTCTGCCTACACCTTCGGGGATACAGGCGTGACGCTGTAAAAATAATTATGCAAATTTAAAACCTTTGTTTTTACCATGCGGACGAAGTCGCGGATAGCAACTAGTATTTAACCATTACATAACATGCAGACATTTTACTCGTCATATTTATGAGGCATGCTTTAACCTACCAACCATGTCCATATTAGGTATTGGGTGGGTCGTTGTTTTTTAGGGTTCCGTACCTAAAAGGTAAAAAACGGAACCCTATTACTAAGCCTCCGCTGTCTGTCTAAGTGTCTATCTGTCTGTCTGTCCGTCTGTCCGTCTGTCTGTCTGTCTGTCACCAGGCTATATCTCATAAACCATGATAACTAGAAAGCTGACATTTTCACAAATTATGTATTTCTGTTGCCGCTATAACAACAAATACTAAAAATAAAAAAATGAAAATATTAAGGGGGGGATACATACAAAAAACGTGTTTATTTTCGTATTTTTTGCTCAAAATTACTAACTGTAACAGGTAGACGCTTTAAATTTTCACAGAATATGTAGTTGTATATTACCTTTGAAAATAAATAATTAAATTAAAAAAAGTAAGTAATAAAGGGGGGCTCCCATACAACAAACGTAATTTTTAAGCAATTTGTTTCTCGATCTTAATAAACAGGTAGAAACTTATAAAGTATTTAAGTATACATACAACGAACGTGATTTTCTTTTATTGATGATGGTTCGGAACCCTACGTGCGCGAGTCCGACTCGCACTTGCCCAATTTTTATTCAACCTGCTAAACAATGACTCGTCAATTCAGACTCTTGTACTTAATGAAAGTTAAAAACATAAAAATATAAAAAAGTCAACGAAAAAAATCTTATCATCGTCTTTTGACGTTCTCCGGACGCTCTCCGGACGCAACCGGGAAAACACTATGAAAAAGAAAGTTATATATTTAAACTATGTATGTATGTATGCGGGTGGCTCAGGATCGGTCCATGTGAAGAACCTTGGGGAAGGCCTATGTCCAGCAGTGGACGTCTTTCGGCTGATATGATGATGACTTAAACTAGAGGATGCCCATAGCTATACTCAGACATTTAATTTAGAAGCCATTTATGTCCGTGTGGTGACGGATCAAGAATACGGAATGTCACCACCGCATATCATCCCATGGGTGTCGTAAGAGCCGACAGAGGGACCATACTGTACAGAGAACAGCACTGTAAGAGAAGGAAAACGTGATACAAACCCTATACCAACCCGTTTGGCCAGCGTGGTATAGTAGGCCAATTCCTTCTTTCAAAGAGAGGCCTGGTCCAGCAGTGGATGGTTAAAGGCTGATGATGATGCCCGATACCGTGTGAATTTCCAGCAATCCCATCTTAGTGCACCCCTGCAGTCCCCAAAAAACATATATGCCAAATTTCAGTTTTTTGCGCTCAATAGTTTTGAAGGTGCGTTGTCTGTCTGTCAGTAACGCAAGATTTTCTCAAAAGTCTATTTATACAGAAAATTTGTTTAATCATACACAACAGAAATAGTATTGGTCGCGTATTTCGCTACTTGTTAGAACAAGTTTGACCAAGCCCACACTTGTTTGACATTTTCATTGATACACAGTTGTGAATTGTATTGTAGGTACGTATATTATGCCAGTGGTTTTCAAAGTGTTGGTCTCGGGTCCCTTAGGGTCAAATAGCCTACATAATTGTTTTTTTTTATTTTATTTATTTTTGTTTATTTATAGACTCATGCCTGACGCTACAAATTATACAGGATGTCACAAGACCCATCACCAAGCCGAAGTCTACTCGTTGTGGACATCATGCCAAGTCATACTAACCAAAAATAGTACCGAAAATATAGAAACGAATTATTAGTTTTCACATTTTTTAAGCCGCAATTAAAAGCGCGCGCGTGCAATGCTCGAAATACCTACTTATCCATGGGGTCATAGGGCCTCTAAAGAACATATAGGCGGGGTAAATACATCGATTTTGTACCAAATTAGAAAAATTCCATACGTACTTTGAGCCTCAATATCTCCTGAACCAGTAATTTCCCAGGTATGGTGCCGAAGTAAAAAACGTTCGCAGTGATTGGTACAACATGGGATTTCAGTTTTCGGTAAGGGTCTTTTTACACCCTGTATATTCATACATTTGAATACACGCTTGTGCGACACTCTGAAGATGGACTTCACACATGAAGTAATTGATTAACAAATAAATTTAGTCGTGTTTGATTTGAGCATTAACATACTCTTCTGAAAAGTTGAGTTGACGAAGCCCTGCTTCACAGGGCTCCTATTTTCGGGTGCACAGTCATAAGAAAACCTAAAGGTGCAAGTCCGGGACGGGCTGCAGACAGCAAACTGCAACCGCAGACTGTAAGCGACACCACTAGTCTCTATAAATCTCTATGATATTGATTCCAATCATGACCGCAGGCAGGCGACAGTGAACTGCCGCTAGCCGCAATGTCGCCTGCGGTTGCAGTCTGCAGTCTGCAGCCCTAATCGGACTTGTACCTTTAACCTTACCTGCGGTCTAAATATCGAATTGTGTTACGATTTTGTCGCATGACCGTTAATCGCACATATTTTTAACGAACAGCGTCCATGAATAATTGCGTGATAAATTAATGATTACGTCATTTCTTAATATAATTCTATAAAAATCGACATTGTATACAGAAAGTGCATTGTGGTGTGTTAATTTATTATGATTTTTGTATAAATGATTATGCACTATATTGTTTTAAAGATTTCAACAATAACTTATGCCCTTTGTTCAATGATGGTTAAGCCCTTATATTAATTATTCAGTATTTACACGGCCTAAATGACAGAATATGCTCTGTACTTGAACTTATAACACAGGTAACTTTCCACATTCTTGAAAATAAACAATATTATATTCTTCACAATGGACTTTATCAAATTAAGGGTTGGCGGCGATAGCCGTGAGATAGGTGTACGTAAAGGACTGGACATCAGGATAGCCTAGTGGAGACACCGGACTGCTACGCAGAGGGTCTCGGGTTCGAATTCACGGCGCGCAACAATGACTTTTCGAAGTTATGTGCGTATTAAATTGTTAATTATCGATTGCTAAACGGTGAAGGAAAACATCGTGAGGAAACCTGCATGTCTGAGAGTTCCCCATAATGTTCTCGTAAGACATGTGAAGTCTGCCAACCCGCACGTGGCCAGCGTGGTGGACTATGGTCTTATCCTTCTCATAGTGAGAAGAGGTCCGTGCCCGGCAGTGGGACAGTTTATATTTAGGGCTGATGATGATAAACGGACTGCCGAGTTGATGGTGTCGGGTTCGATCCACAGGTACCCCGGGCACAAACCTCTGATGAAATAGTTTTGGACGGAACTGGGGTAACACTAGGGCGGTAATGATGATGATGATGAATAAGAAAGTTATATACATAAATTTAAACGATTTTTTTATTGATAATCCTTTATGACTGCCTCGTTGGTCTCACGGTGTAAATGTGCGCGTGGAATTGGGAGGTCTCGGGTTCGATTTCTGGGTCGGGCAAAGAGTTATTGGGTTTTTCCGTTAGAACATTCTCAGTAGCAGCACGGAGTCTGGTAATGTGCCCGGTACGGCAATAGGCGAGCCTATTGCCGTACCGGGCATATATATAACCTTTACTGTTCGATCCCGTTCAAAGTTAGGAAATCCCTTCTAAGTGCACCCGTAAAGTCCCTCAGGAATATACATGCCAAATTTTAGCTTCTCGCGCCCAGTAGTTTCGCCTGTGTGTTGTCTTATATGTAATGATTACACAGTCAAACATACAGAAAAGTTTAATCTTCTATGAATTTAAGGAAATATGACACAGTTCATCATTTATCGCGCAATAATTAAGTACAACTAATCGCAACGATTAGTCTCAGCTATTAGTCGTCCACATTTTTACTTCAGCTAGCAAGCACTCATTGATTAATATCAAGGTCGATGTTCAAGATTTGCGTATATAACAATCAAGTGGCTTACTGCCTTTTAGCTCCGACTAGTCGCACCGATTAGTATCGGCGATTAGTCGTCTTATTGTTATTTCACCTAGCGAGGGCTCATTGATTATTATCAAGGTCGATCGTTAATATTTGCGTATATATCATCCGACTAGTCGCAACGATTAGTCTCAGCGATTAGTCGTCCACATTGTTACTCCATCTAGTATGGTATCTGATTAATATTGAGGTCAATGTCTAAGATTTGCGTATAGCCATTACATTTACGTCGTATGTCGCAATATATCGGCGGTCAAGTGCGTATAGAGATTAATTGTATGGTATAACACAGTGGTTCTCAACCTCCATCAAAACGTGACCCCATAGTCTAAAATCCGTAGAATCAGAACCTTCACCAATGAAATGTTTATTTATTTTATTTATTTACTAGCTGACCCAGCGAACTCCGTATCGCCTTTTTAAGAGTTTTTATTTAATTCCATTTTTTCCAAGCCCCATTTCCAAAGTTACCATTGACTTAGCGCTTAATCTCTTATCATTTCAGAGTCTATAAATTATGAACAAACAAACATAGATTTTTATATAATATTGAATTCCCCATTCCTTAAAATATCGGAGACGATACCCATATCGACTATAAAAAAAAAAAAACCCGTCCGCCATCTTTGATTTCCTATCCGCCATCTTGAATCACGAAATAGATGTTGTATTTGGATTCCCTATCCCTTTAAACATCGGAGACGATACCCATTTTGATTTTTAAAAAATATCACATCCGCCATCTTTGATCACGAAATAGATAGAGTTTTTGAATTCCCCATTCCTTAAAATATCGGAGACGATACCCATATCGACTTTAAAAAGGATACCGTCCGCCATCTTTGATCACGAAATAGATGTTGTATTTGGATTCACCATCCCTTAAATCATCAAAGACGATACCCATATTGATTTTTTAAATTTATCCCATCCACCATCTTTGATTTCCTATCCGCCATCTTGAATCATGAAATAGATGTTGTATTTGGATTCCCCATTCCTTTAAACATCGGAGACGATACCCATATTGATTTTAAAAAAATATTTCATCCGCCATCTTTGATCACGAAATAGATGGAGTTTTTGAATTCCCCATTCCTTAAAATATCGGAGACGATACCCATATCGACTTTAAAAAAAATCCCGTCCGCCATCTTTGATTTCCTATCCGCCATCTTTGATCACGAAATAGATGTTGTATTTGGATTCTCCGTCCCTTAAATCATCAGAGACGATACCCATATTGATTTTTTTACATTTTTACCATCCGCCATCTTTGATTTCCCATCCACCATCTTGAATCACGAAACAGATGTTGTATTTGGATTCCCCATCCCTTTTAACATCGCGACGATACCAATATTTATTTTATAAAATTTTCCCATCCGCCATCTTTGATTGCCCATCCGTCATCTTTGATCACGAAATAGATGTTGTATTTCGATTCCCCACCCCTTAAAATATCGAAGGCGATACCCATATTGATTTTTAAATTTTGTCGTCCGCCATCTTTGATTTCCCGTCCGCCATCTTGGATCACTAAATAAATTTCATATTATTAATCAGCGTCCCGAAAATCTCGAAAACGATACCCATATAGTTTGTGTCCCATTCGTTTAGCCTTTTTTTGCCTTTGACCCAACCCTCCCCTTTCTCGTTTGACCATTTTATTATTTTTGTTTGGCCCCTAAAAGTTGTGGCGTAATTTAATATAGCCTATAGCCTTTCGGAATAATTGGGCTATCATAGGCAATAAAAAATTTTAAAATCGGACTGCTAGTTCCTGAGATTAGCCGACATTATCTTTTAGCCTTTTTAGCCTTTTGCCCGGCCCCAAAGGGTCGAAGCGTTATGTTACGTAGCCTATAGCCTGCCGGAATAACTGGGCTATCGTATACAAAAAGAATTTTTCAGATCCGACCGGTACTTCCTGAGATTAGCGCGTTCAAACAAACAAAAAAACAAACTCTTCCGCTTTATTATATTAGTATAGATTTATAGACTCACGCCTGTATTCCCGAAGGGGTAGGCAGAGGTGTAATATTACACCCACATTTCGCCATGAATTTTTAGGTCCCACGTAATATTGGGCGAGCCTATTGCCGTACCGGGCACATTACGAGACTCCGTGCTGCTACTGAAAATTTCCCAACGGAAAAACCCAATAACACTTTGCCCGACCCGGAGATCGCACCCAAGACCTTCCAATCCCTTCCAATAACGCACTATTTAAAATAGTCGCCAAAACCGTAGTAATGTCGCAAAAGTGTAAAATATACCTTTTTTAGGGTTCCGTACCTAAAAGGTAAAAAACGGAACCCTATTACAAAGCTCCGCTGTCTGTCTGTCTGTCTGTCTGTCCGTCTGTCTGTCACCAGGCTGTATCTCATAAACCGTGATAGCTAGAAAGCTGAAATTTTCACAAATTATGTATTTCGGTTGCCGCTATAACAACAAATACTAAAAATAAAAAAATTGAAATATTAATTCCCATACAAAAAACGTGTATTTTTTCGTATTTTTTGCTCAAAATTACTAACTGTAACAGGTGTCTACCTGTTACGAAAGCGTCTGCTTTAAATTTTCACAGAATATGTAGTTGTATATTACCTTTCAAAATAAATATCTAATAAAATTTAAAAAAAAGTAAATAATAAAGGGGGGCTCCCATACAACAAACGTAATTATTAAGCAATTTGTTACTCGATCTTAATAAACAGGTAGAAACTTCAGAATTATTTAAGTATACATTTTTGTTAAGCAGGGTATATACATTGCAAACAAGCAAACTTTTGTAACGACTTTTCTGTTGACAAACATTTTGAAAGCTGCGGAATAGAATTACATGATGAAAATATGCTTATAATTTGCCTATATAGAACGCCTGACTCTAATATTAACTTATTCTTTAAAAATCTAGAAAAGCTCCTATATAAAATAACTTATAATCACAATAAAAAGATAGTACTCACTGGAGAACTTAACATAAATATATTAAAACCAAATAACAGGGAAAGTAGACTCTTAGCAGATCTTATGAACAATTATAACCTAAAGTTTCATATTAATCAACCTACCCGTAAACATTCATGCATTGATCATGCCATCAGTAATATGCCTTATGCAACCGGCGAACTATTACATTTGGACATATCAGACCACAACACTGCGCAACTACTTATCATTCCAATGTCCAATAAACAATGCCCTTTATTGGAATATTTTATTTACAAACTATGGACTACAATGATGATTATCTGATTAAGTTTAAAAAATGTCTATCAAGCCTTTCATTTAGTGAAACATATAACGAATAGAACCTTGAATCTGCTTTTCAATCTTCCTACGAAACGTTCATGCTGTTCTACAATCTGTGTTTCCCTAAAAACAGAATAAAAATATCAAATAAGAATTTGAAATGGATAACTAAAGGGTTAAAAATAAGCTGTAGGACGAAACGCTCATTACGTTACAAATATTATAGCAATAAAAGCAGGAATACCAAAACGAAATACAAAAAATATTCCCGTCTTTTACGTAACTGCAGTAATTAATCGATTAAAAACCACAATGTTTATATGATTACTAACTCAAAAAATGTGTGTAAGACATCCTGGCATTTAATAAAACAAGTTTCAGAGTCACGGAAACAAACAGATTGGTTAACTAGTATTTATAAAGACAATAGGCTAATAAGCAATCCAAAGCACATAGCAAATACATTTAATGAATATTTTACAAACTCAATTCACAAAGATATAGCTCAACACGTAACACATGTAAAAATAGCATTTGCAACAGTATTTTCCTACAACCATTAAGTTGTTTAGAAGTTTATGCTATTATCATGTCTTTAAAATGCACTAACACTGAGGGCTATGACGAAATATCAACAAAAGTTCTTAAAGCTTGTGCAATTGATATTACACCTATATTGACACACTTAATTAACCATTAATTTAAGGATGGTCGTTTTCCAAGTCCCCTTAAGTTTGCTATTGTAAAACCCTTGTATAAAAAGGGAGATAAGACTACTGTTGGATATTATAGACCTATATCACTGATACCCATTATATCAAAGGTGTGGAGCAGCCATGCATAAACGTCTCACTAGTTTCATACAGAAGCATAATATCATACGAAAAGAACAGTATGGCTTCCAGAAAGGTAAATCTACTACCATAGCATGTTTTGACCTAGTAACCAGGAACGAACTCCAGCCGGTTCAATCAACCCATCTACATACATACACATACATAACGTCACGCCTTTTATTCCCGTAGGGGTAGGCAGAGGTGTATTTCTACACCCACTTTTCGCCAGATATACTTTAGTCCCACGTAATAAGAGGCGAGCCTATTTCCGTACCGGGCACATTTCCAGACTCCGTGCTGCTACTGAGAATTTCGTGAAAGAAAAACCCAATAACACTGCCCGACCCAGGAATCGAACCAGGGACCTCCCGACCCCACGCGCACATTTATGCCGCGAGACCAACGAGGCAGTCTATAGTATAGGGTTTGATGTCGAGTTTTCCGTCTCTACGCAAAAATGGTATTTGCATCGTATTATCCCTTAGTCGCCTCTTACGACACCCACGGGAAGATAGGGGGTGGTGACACTTGTATTCTATGCCGTCAATCACACGGCAATCCACATCTCTTTAACAAATACGGTGTTCCCCAAGGGAGCGTCCTCGGTCCTTTATTATTTTTAATTTATATAAATGACCTCCCTGACATGACTAAAAATCCGTGTATCTTATTTGCTGATGACTTTACTCTTATAATGACATGTGATAAAAAAACTGACATTGACAATTTTTCAATTGACATTAATAATACTATCAATTCTTTAATAACATGACTTACTGATAATAATCTTCAAGTTAATATTAATAAAACAAAGATCATACAATTCAGTACATACGGTGGACCACAATTAGATTTAAACATTAGTCATAAAGATGAACAAATACAAGAAAGCAAGCATACCACATTTCTAGGAATTGTTATAGATAAACATCTGAACTGGAAATCCCATGTCGAAAAAGTTTGCAATAAAATTAATAGATATGTATATGTCCTGTATAAACTCCGTATGACGTCAACTGATAATACGTTACTAACAGCATACCATGGGTATGTATCCTCCATACTGACCTACGGTCTTATCATTTGGGGCAACTCAACAGAAGTCAAAATAGCATTCCTAGCTCAAAAAAAATGCATTAGAGCCATAGCAGGGATACCGCCATGGGAGTCGTGCAAACCTTTATTAAAAAATTATCGTATATTAACACTTACAAGTATGTACATCCTTGAGACAGCTAAGTTTGTAAAATTACACCCTCATATGTTTAAAAAAGCTAAAGATCTATATGCTCGAAATACTAGGAATCCAGACAGGATAGTGTTGCCTAAAGTACCAAGAACAACGTTGTACTTAAAAACTTTACTGCGATTTCTGGGCGTACCTATCTATAATGCCATACCTGAGAATATAAAAAAATGCCTTTTTCTCTTTTCTGTAAAAAGTTAAAAGTATGGTTATAAGAAAAAACTTTTTACTCACTATCAGAATTGTTAAAATAATTATTATATTGCTTATAATATGTACAATTTAAAAAAGACATTTATTTAATAATATCGATATAATTTAGT
Organism: Euclidia mi; assembly: GCA_944739405.2. Lineage (NCBI taxonomy): Eukaryota > Metazoa > Arthropoda > Insecta > Lepidoptera > Erebidae > Euclidia > Euclidia mi. Next base: position 12,358,037 of record OX123211.2, read on the forward strand.
AATTTTATTGTTCTACTTAGTATTAAGGACTTAAAATATTTGCATGTCGTAATTGACAAAATGTACCTACCTAAACTTTATTCATACTCTATCTATATCTACTGACATTTTATGCGAATAAATATCATTTCATTTCATTTCACATACAACGAACGAGATTTTCTTTTATAGATGATGGTACGGAACCCTTCGTGCGCGAGTCCGACTCGCACTTGCCCAATTTTTTTTATTCATTATTATAGTCTCACGCCTGCTTCTCCGAAGGGGAAGGCAGAGGGAACTACTTCGCGTATCCGGTTAATTTATAGCCTAAGTTAATCCTTGGTACACGAGCTATCCGCCAGTGAAAGTCCCGTCAAAAACGGTCCAGCCGTTCCAGAGATTAGCGAGAACAAACAGACAGGCAGACTTAAGTTGAAAAAGAATTAATTTCGATAGGTGTACCATTATTAGCCATTAACAAATTAATTAAGTATACAAGAATTAATTAATCAAATGTCAATAATAGGTACAATAAAATTAATATTCATTATGTCAATTTTAAGGATTATGTCAAACATTACAAAACTACATAAAACAAAACAATTTATATTCAATATTTGAAAACAACCTTCATTATTTTGGTTCAACTGCACCTGGTGGGAGTGGTGGGTACTCAACTTGGGGATGACAGCTACGCTCGAACATTTTATTTCATTCTGCCCAATTCCGTGGGTATTTCGGAAAATCCCTTCTTAGTGTCCCAACTAACAGTCCCCAAGGATAACATACATGCCAAAGAACAATGGCAGAATTAGGTCTGGGTTTGTTGTGGCGAGCTTAAACTTCATATGAACAAAACAAATTGTTTATTTTTTCTAATATTTTTTTATATTTTCACTTTGTCTCAATAAAGCCGGATTATTTCATGATGATAAAAAGCATTCCAATTGATTACGAACTAGGTGCTTACTTTATTATTTGATTGTTGCCATAGACAATGGTGTGACAGGAATAGACGTTTGACATTGATGCGTATCGATTCTTAAATAAGTAATCGATATGATCGACCTTTATAGGGTTGGTATGGTTTAAAAAATAATAATTAAAATGCAGTTAATTAATTGTTAATCAACATTATATCAATAAGCTAATTCTTTTGTAGCAAAACAACTTTTAAATCAAATAAAAACGTCACAGCATCGTTTTAACGTTATATCGATTTCACATAAAATCGATTTAAAATGTGCAGCTCTGCTTTTGTCTTTGGCTGTGATAGGTAGATGCTACAGAATAGTTCTGCGTTTAGATGTCGATCTGACATAATGCCTTTGATGATTCAAACGTACCCACATTGTTCATTCTTAACCAAACATTAAACACCGATATCTTCTATTTCCGGCTTTCCCGAGTGAAAATAGAATAATTTATAGACTCTGTTACTTACGCCGAATTTTTTGATATATTTTTTATTACTGAGCGCTTTGTCAATTTAATTTCAGACATTTTGATGTATGGAGATCTGCCATTGTCCTTTCAGCTTCTTATGCCCAATTTTATTTTTTTTAAAGAATTTCTAGATAAAGCTTTAATTCTTTCCCAGTTTTCTTTGGTTTCCTCACTAGGCAAGCCTGTATCGAGGAAACCCAGGAAATATCAAGAGGAACCGTAGATAAATTTTGGTTACATATCTAAAATGACAGAAATATATATAAAAAAAATTAAGACATATTAAAACTTAGTAACAAGTAATAAACAAAAACCTTGAGTAAAATGTTGAACATAATATACATATAATGACATAACATACAATTAACTGTTTATTTTTAAAGCATCTTCTGTGGTATCGTAATCTATACTTTTTAGCCAAGTGATAATGATATTCTTAGCTTCAGCTAGTGTTTTAGTCCTAATGTCACAGTGCCTGGCGACTACATTGTATACATGCACACACACAAACTGGCCAAAACGCTGAGCAAATCTAGTGTTAACAAGTGGACTGGGGAGTCGGTAAACTCTTTTTGTAATGAGTGACTCACGATCACTTGATGAGACAATTGACTTATGTATTGATAGAGATGTCCGAAGTATAAATAGTTGACGCACACTGAGCACCCCAGCCTCCCTATAAACTTGTGTGGTAGGGTATCTGAAAGGTTTTTTCAGCATGACCTATAAACACAGATCTCTGTGCTCTCTCGGCCTGAATCATAATGGTTTTACCGGCACTACCCCAACATGTTATACAGTAGATTATCAAGGATTGACATAGTGCGTAATATACAATTTTAAGGGTGTTTTGGCTCTAGCTTGTCTGTCAATCAATCAGTAACGCAAGAATTTTATATATACAGATATGCGATATTTATTTTTTCATATTACATACATATACATATACTGACGCCTTTTCCCCGTCGAGGTAGGCAGAGACAACAGAACGCCACTTGCTTCTATCCTTACAAACCTCACGCGCTTCCTCTACACTCATTACTCTTTTCATAAATGCTCGCTGGTTTCGGGTACTTCGGATTTTACGTATTCTACCCAGTTTTATTGAATAATCCACTTCAATATATCAAGAAAATGGCGCATGTATTTTTGCCCTTAGACCATCCACGCGTACAGTTTAATAACCGTGTAATTATAGACCTTTACGTGTTCAAGAAAATACATACAGGTGTGAGATGCTTACGTCTTACTTTAATTAAATTATTCCATTCATAAAAACAACGTGGTGTTGGAAAATTCTACCGTTAGTTGTTTGTGAATCATCTAATTACTTAATAGCTGAGCGCGCGCTTACACCCGTATTAATTATGGCCGCTACGCCACACTTGTGGCTCATAGTATGACTGCTTGATGCTAATAATCTATAATAATAGCCTTCCTGGATAAATGGGCTAGTCAACAGGAAATTTTTCAAATCGGACCAGACTGAGATTAACCAATCAAACAAACTCTGTGATGATACTAATATATTATTATGTATAAGTCAGTGAGGACAATTACAGAGTTATATAACGACCGGTTGGCGCCGCGGGAGTGTAAGCGACTGCTACGCTGAAGGTCGCGAGTTCTATTCCCGCTCAAGTCAAACATTTGTGAGCATGAACATGGATGTTTGTCTTGGTCTGGGTGTTTCTATGTATAATATGTATGTATTTACAAAAAAAAATGTACCTATATATATGTATGTTTATCCATTATCTAGTATCCATAGTACAAGCTTCTGCTTAGTTTGGGACTAGATAGTGTTGTGTGAATGTGGTAGAATATTATATTATTATATTAGTACTAGAGGATGCCCGCGGCTACGCCCACACATTTTACTTAAATTTTACCGTTTCGGGCAAAACCTTTCGGAGTGCAACCCTAGGATTCCCAATAAACATACATGACAAATTCCACCTTCTTTCGTCCAATAGTTTTGTCTGTTCTGTCAGTCAGTCAGTAACGCAAGAATGCTCTATATACAGATGATGATGATTACTTTAATACGATCTATAACCGTCATACGCATAAGTCCGTATATTACTGACAATGTATAATCATCATCATCCTCATCAGCCTGTAACAGACCACTGCTGGACTAGGCCTCTCCTTTGAAAGGAGGAATTGGCCTACTATACCACGCTGGCCAAACGGGTTGGTATAGGGTTTGTATCAAGTTTTCCTTCTCTTACAGTGCTGTTTTCTGCATAATATGCTCCCTCTGTCGGCTCTTACGACACCCATGGGATGATATGGGGTGGTGACATACCGTATTCTTAATCCGTCACCACACGGTGTATAATAGTTCTGACTTAAATGGTTCTAATGATATTAACGTTGTTAGGGCTCCGTAGAAAATTCTGGACAAAAACGGTACAAATTATAGTTTCGCCATGTCTGTCTGTTTGTCTGTCCGCCCGTATGTCACAGCTACTATACATATTTGGGATTAGTCCCACCCGGATTCCCACTACTATGTCACCTGTGTAGCCAGGTACAGCAGCAGTGACCATTGATGACAACGAGTTATGACACTCGTGAAGCCTTGGAGAAAGATAATTTGTTTCGGAACCAGAATCAGAAGTACCTATATTGAAAGAGTAGGAAAATAAATGATTCACTTTATTTATTTTTTCTTTTTTACATTTAATTGTATAATGCAAGAATATTATTTGCAACTTTGATACAAGGCGTATTATAACTTGGCTTATATGTGCTTAGACTTGCTGTTAAAACAGAGATATATTTATACTGGATTATCAATTTATCAAACATTGCACAGGAAGTTATTCATTCAATAAAATGTTTTTTTAAGGCGTGTGTGTTATTCAATAGAATTGTCTACAAACAAACAATAATTATACAGTTTTTTCACCTACGTAATTTTAATAGTGCGAGTGTAAAGTTGTTTGTTTATAATGCTTTCGCGCATAAATGATCGATTAATCGTTACGTCACACCATTATAAAATAAAGTTCCCGTCGAGTCCAATATATCTCTATGAATACGATCAACTCAAAAAGTACTTACGTCATCATCATCATCATCCCTGTATATATACTGTCCCACTGCTGCACACGGGCCCCTTCTCACTATGAGAAGGGTAAGGCCATAGTCCACCACGCTGGCCAAGTGCAGGTTGGCAGACTTCACTTGTCTTTCAAGAACATTATGGAGAACTGTCAGACATGCAGGTTTCCTCACGATGTTTTCCTTCACCGTTTAGCAAGCGATAATTAACAATTTAAAGCACTAAACTTCAAACAATCATTGGTGCGCGTGGATTCGCACCTGAGACCCGCTGCGTAGCAGCCTGTCTACCTCACCACTAGGCTATCGCTGCTTCTTACCAGTACATAGGTAGTGTTTTTTGTTAGCGATTTTAGCTATCAACAATATTAGCGCCTAGCGTTATCTCAGTTTCAACCCGGGGTCCGCTTTCTAGTCAAACCGGATTTGGCGGAATATTAGCATTTCCACAGAGCGACTCCCTAAATGACCTCCGCAACCCGAAGGGACAGCGATATTCCATGCTTTAGACTAGTGTCACTATGTTTATAGGTACTGACTCCCTATAACGACTGTCAAAGATCTTCATGACAGCCGGGACCGACGGCTTAACGTGCTCTCCGAGGCACGGGGCAAGCGATAATTTAAAATTTAATACGCACATAACTCCGAAAAGTCATTTGTGCGCGCCGTGGATTCGAACCCGATACCCTCTGCATGGCAGTCCGTTGGTATCTCCACTAGGCTATCGCTGGCCCTAAAACAAATTAGCGATCTATGTACTCAGTGATAATACTACCTAACTTTTTCCTAAATGGTTGGCTCACCATCTCACCAGTGAAATTAAAAGTCACAAAACCGATATTGCATAACTTTCTATAGACAAAGATCTTTACTTTTAATAAAAAATCTATGAGAATGATTCCCACTGTATCCCACGACACAAATCTGATGGAAACCAGTACACATGTGAAAAACTAATAATTCTCACGATTCTTATCTGGCCATATAATTATTATTATGTCAACGATAGTGATGTAGTACTCATAGCGTGACTTCACTTGCCGTTTTTCTTAAATCGGCAAAGTTAAGCAAGGTTTGCTAAGGTCATTACTTGGATGGGTGACCGATATTTTTGGCAATTTTATGGCCTAGGGGGCAAACGAGCAGACGGATCGCCTGATGGTAAGTGATTACCGCCACCCATGGACACCCCAGAGGCGTCACAAGTGCGTTGCCGCCCTGGATGGGACAAGGATTAGGAGGATTGGGATGAGAGAGACGGAGAAGGGCATAAGGCCTCCGGCACTCTCACTCACCGAGCGTAACGCAACAGTATAGATACTGTTACTTTATGTCGGTATTCTGTGCGAGGGTAGTAGGTATGTACAATGGCCAAACTTGACGCTAGTATACCATAAAGGCGAAAATCGCTCAGCAAGACATTGTCGCTTCCAGTGCTACTTTACACGCACATTGACACTCGTACACAAAACCAGTTTCTAGCCACTGCAATAACATTTAGGGTAGATGAAACCGCAGGCAAAAACTAGCTTAAATATAATTATTATAACTTAAGCTGCATAAACATCACTTGAGTCATTTATTTAATACACAAACCGCAAATCGATCCTGGCAATATTCCGTGGCAATTTTAAATGATGAATATATAGGTACAATCAAACAAGTCGGCGGTGGACCAGTTTGGAAAAAATCCCTTGGCTCGCTCATAGAGTCGAGGCACACTAGAAACTGGTTTTGTATACGAGTGTCAATGTGCGTGTAAAGTAGCAGTTAAAGCGACGATGTCTTGCTGAGCGATTCTCGCTCTTATAGTGGTCTAGCGAGAAGTTGTTCGACTGTACATATAATAGCATATTATGAACATCACCCCTGTATATAAACTGTCCCACTTCTGGACACGGGTCTCTTTTGATGAGAAGGTTAAGGCCATAGTCTATTACACTGTGTTCACATATCCTTCGAGAACATTGTGGAGAACTCTCAGACATGCAAGTTTCCTCAAGATGTTTTCCTTCACCCTTTAGCAAGCGCTGGTTCCATGGTTGCCCGAACCGGGAATTGAACCCCTCGACTTCTATTCCCGACTCGGGCAAAAGTGTTACTGAGTTTTCCGAATTCTAAGCAGCAGCACAGAATCTGGCTGGCTGCCCCGGTAACGCCAATACATTCGCCCTCTATAACATGGGCTCGAAAGGCAGCGATAGCCAAGTGGATATACCAACAGACTGCCATGCAGGGGGTATCGGGTTCGAACCGCGCGCACCAATGACTTTTCGGAGTTACATGTGCATATTACATTGTTAATTATCGCTTGTCCCGTGCCTCGCAGAGCACGTTAAGCCGTCGGTCCCAGTTGTCATGAAGATCATTGACAGTCGTAACAGGGCGTCAGTACCTTCTAAATTAAACTGACACTAGTCTAAAGCATGGAATATCGCTATCCCTTCGGGTTGTGGAGGTCAGACAGGCAGTCGCTCCGTGGAAAAGCTAATATTCAGCCAAATCCGGTTAGACTAGTAAGCGGACCCCAGATTGAAACTGGGATAACGCTAAGAGGATGATGACATAGACTCACGCCTGTTTCCCGGAGAGGTAGGCAGAGACTACGGAAAGCCATTTGCAACGATCCTGACATATCCCTCTTGCTTCATTCACTCCCATCAGATTCCTCATGCATGCTCTTCTGTTCAGGGTACTTCTAACCTGCAAATAATTTAAAGCATTCATATTGTAACTTTCCATACTAAATGTGTTTCATAACGCCTATAACAGTCCATGACCACGCATAATGTTAACATGTGCAATTTTACATGGAAATCGCTTGTAATAAAGACTAAAGGCAACGCATTCACAATCGCTTTACCTAGTGTCGAAATGGGAAAACTGTCAAATATAATACAAGTTGGTTTCTTAGCGACCACGACTATTTTAAATAGGTTGAAACTTCGGAGAAAACACAGGTTACTTAAATTTGTTTTTAAAGCAATTAGGCACCGTATATTAGTCCGTGTGGTGACGGATTAAGAATACGAAATGTCACCACCCTAAATCATGCCATGGGTTTCGTAAGAGCCGACAGAGGGAGCATATTATGCAGAGAACAGCACTGTAAGAGAAGGAAAACTTGATACTAACCCTATACCAACCCGTTTGGCCAGCGTGGTATAGTAGGCCAATGCCTCCTTTCAAAGGAGAGGTCTAGTCCAGCAGTGGACTTTTAAAGGCTGATGATGATGATGATGAGGCACCGTTCTTTTATTAGTTGTATTATCTATAGAAATCGCGAATGCTTCAAATCTAGGTCAATTAATAAAATGTGGGTGAAAGCAAACAGTACCTAGTCAAAATGCGATGTTCCTACTTAGTATCAATACTGTATCTAAAATGTAATAATCAAAGTATATACATAATACTATTAAGATTTGTTTATTTCTTAGGCTACATACATCTATTATTTAACCTAGGTAAGTACCTATAAAATTTAATGAACTATATTAACTACTACAAATAGTACACAATTTATGTCCTATGTATTTATGACCTAAGTTATGTAAGATCGAAACAATGCGTCTATCAGTATTTACAAACATTGAAATATGATCAGACCGAAGAACTGCTGACTGTGGTCAAATAATTATACGTTTCATATTAGTTTTAAAATAATTCTAAGTAGGTATATTTTTATTTAGAAACATTACGTTTAATATGTTTATTATAAGTATTGTGATGACTTCATAACTCAGATCAAAATCACTTACTGTAAGTGCCTTTAATGCCTGTGGCACAGGTTTACCCTAGTACAGGCACCTCATTATTTTACCTAAATTACTTTTTAAGAACTGTATGTATATTTTTGTGATGTATGAAAAAATAATATTTTTTATTATTTTATTATTTATTATTTTATTATGTTACATACACTAAGTAGGTAACCGTAATGAACTCATTGAATAAGAAAAGCGAATTAGATGCGAGATACTCAGAAAGTCTCACAGTAATTACAATGACTGAACCGCGTAATTTTGTGTAACGCAGCCAGTCGCCAAAAAAACGCTGTCATCGATGCACTTGCTCAATTTATAGGCTCCCTGCCTTTAACGCAATATGACGCAAAAAGAATGTGGCACACTGATTAAAGATTAACGTGTTAAATAACGCAACTTGTCGCAGATTGTCCGTTTATCTATACAAATAAACCGGTCAAGTGCGAGTCGAACTCGCGCACCGAGGGTTCCGTTCAACCTGTAGGTATACCTATAATTATTTTAAAAAAATGTGACGTAACTAAAAATTTAAGGTTTTCGAAATTTTGCCTATGTGCTATAAAACGTTGCTTTATGCCAAATTTCAAGATTCTAGATCGACTGGAAGTACCCTTTAGTTTGACTTGAGCATTTGATATGAATTTCAATTTTATATCTCTACGGGTTGATGAGGAACGGGGTACCTTTAAAATTATTAAAAATACTTTAATTATATGATGTAAATAATAAATCACGGTTTTTTGCAATTTTTCTTTTATCTGTGCTATAAGATGTTTGGTTCGTACCAAATTTCAAGAATCTGAGCTTACGGGAACGAAGTACTTACCATGTAGGTTTTGATTCCCTTGCCAGTAGCAGCGAGTTTGAAAATATGCTAAAATTGCTGTTTCTTTTGATTTGAGTTGAGATAGAATTTTGATTTTGTTACAGCTTAAAGGTATTATAGACCCGAGTATTTGATATTAATTTCAATTTAATAACTTGACGTGTTCATGAGGAAAGGGGTAGTAACTCTAAAATTAATACATTTTTTTTTTATGTGATGTAACTAAAATTTACGGTTATAACAAATTTTCCTTTATCTGTGCTATAAGACATTGCTTTGCTTTGTACCAAATTTCAAGATTCTGAGTTAACAGGAAGTAATACTCGCAAGGGAATCAAAACCTACAGGGGGAAGTACTCTGTAGGTTTTGATTCCCTGGCGAGTAGTTGCGAGAAAATTGCTGTTTCTTTTTATTGCGTTGACAAAGAAGTTTGATTTCGTTACAGCTCAAAGGTATTATACACTTGTGTATTTGATATGAATTTCAATTTTATACGTCTACGCGTTCGTGAGAAAATGGTAATAACTTTCAAATTACTAAAAATATTTTTATGATATTATGTAACAAAAAATTTACGGTATTCGCAATTTTTCCTTTATCTGTGCTATAAGACATTGCTTCGTACCAAATTTCAAGATTCTGAGTTCACGGGAAGTACCATGTAGGTTTTAATTCCCTTGCGAGTTTCAAAAATTGCGGAAATTTGCAGCATGAACGGCTGTATCTATTGATTGCGTTGGTTTAGAAGTTTGATTTTTTCACAGCTTTATTGGCCAGTAGACTTGACTATATGATATAAGTTTCAGTTTGATACCTTCACGCGTTTCTGAGAAAATGGGTCTTGACAGACGGACGGACAACAAAGTGATCCTTAAGGTTTCCGTTTTTTTATTTCGAGGTACGGAACCCTAAAAAAAAGCGATTGTAACACTAATTAAAACCTGTGATCACCCTGAGAAACTACCTTGTATTCTTTCATTATGATATTTACTATGGCCAAGCAAAACAATTTTTTTTCCTAATCCTTAAAGTTAAGTATTTAATTTTAGTAACTAATAATATTTTATTAACAGTATGTTGCTGTTGACGGTACTTTTAAGCTATATTGACTTTTAATTGTGTTTACCAAGACATTAATAAATCAGGGCCCTCTGGTACGGTGCCTCGGGGACCAGGGCCCTAAGAGAATAACCCAAAATTACCGCCATTAGTAAAATTTACACTAATAATATGTTTTGATTTAAATGTTGTACCATCCTATGCGGAAACCAAATTAGACGCTATATGCTGACGGCTCTTTTAAAATCTATACATATAAAAGTAGTAGTGTAAAAAGACCCATCACCAAGCCGACGTCTACTCGTTCTGCACATCATACTACGCAAGTCATATCACGCAAAAATAATAGCTGGGAAACGAATTTTTTTTAAGCTTAAAAAAATAGACACGTTTTATAAGCCGCAATGTATAGCGCGCGCGTGTACCCCGGCCGTACACTACCTAAACCGTGGACGCCCGGACAAAGGCAATGAACTCGCGAGCACTCAGCTGTTAGCGTCGTCTGTGTGCGTAAGCTCGTGTCGCGCGAAGTTTAATCAAACAAGTCGGCACTGGACCAGTTTGAAAAAAATCCCTTGGCTCGCTCATAGAGTCGAGGCATACTAGAAACTAGTTTTGTATACGAGTGTCAATGTGTGTGTAAAGTAGCACTGGAAGCGACGATGTCTTACTGAACGATTCTCGCCCTTATGGTGGTCGAGCGGGAAGTTGTTCGACTGTACCTACACTGCGTTTCATCATTATCATCATCATCAGCCTTGTCTTCTCACTATGAGAAGGGTAAGGCCATAGTCCACCACGCTGGCCAAGTGCGGGTTGGCAGACTTCACATGTCTTTCAAGAACATTTTGAAGAACTCTCAGACAAACCACACTGCGTTTGGTGGACTTTAAAGCCGTTTATTTCAGGGAAATATTGATAATTTTGTTTATATTTATTTGCAAGAACGTTTACATTTGTCATTCAAAACACGATTTTGCAATAATTCGAAAAAAAATTCGGGGCTTTGAGCCTCAATATCTCCTTAGGATCCAGTAATTTCCCAGGTATGGTGTCGAAGTAAAAATGTTCGTAATGATTGGTAGATACAATAATATGGGATTTCAGGTTTCGTTAAGGATCTTTTTACACCCTGTATAATAAAACAGTTATCAACCTATATACATACACAGACTCACGCCTGTTTCCCGGAGGGGTAGGCAGAGACTACGGAACGCCATTTGCAACGATCCTGACATACATACCTCTCTTGCTTCATTCACTCCCATCAAGTTTCTCATGCATGCTCTTCTGTTTAGGGTACTTCTGACCTGTCCTTTTTTAGCTGATGATGATGATGTTACATCGGTAATAATTATGCTGTTATGTAGATCTATACCTAATATTTATTTAAAACACAAAATTAAAATTCTTTGGTAACGGATCGAGCAGAGATTATTAAATTTAATCAAATGTGCAGGCTAAAATGATACCGATAGAGCGTTTGCTTGTTTGGTTGATTGCGCTATGTCAGAAACGACTTTTTAGAATAGATAATACAATTTTAGAATAGAGATAACAATTTTAGAATAGAGATAGTTATTTGTGCAACAAGAGAGCAAAGTTGTTTTTTGTTTCGAGTGCTGATTTTGAGTCCTGAGCGTGGTGAGGGACTCACCAGCACGAGATACAAAAAACTTTGCTCTCGTGTAACACACATAACTTTTCACCACAGCAGTGAGAACACATTACTTAGGAGACATAGAAATGAACAGGAATAGATTGAATTCTGCATAATCACTTGTTGATTTAACTCTTCTGGTGTTAAAGTACAGTCATCATCGCTAGTTTCACTCATCTTTTTAGATTATTTTATATATTTAACACGTTACGCTATACCCACTGTATCAGCATCAGCGAAATTTTTATTCCCGCTACTTTTTTAAATCGCGTTTTAATACCGCGTCCCTGATGTTTATTTTTCAAATGTATCATTGTTGTAATTCTAAATAAAAATGTATTGGTTAAATACTAATTTTATACTATTAATTAGACTTATTTTTATTAAAATCCAATAATAAATTAAACATGTAAACAATAACATAAAAAAAAAGTAATTTCTTTATTACAAATATCTTCTTTTTTGCGTTGCCGTAGGTGTTTTCTTTGAGATCGAATTCCAAAATCGATTTTCGAATTCGAAGGGTTTTGTTTTTCACTCACTTTTTATATGCATGTGAAAGAGACAGAGCACAGTAAAATTCGAATGTTTCAAATTTATGGCTGAACAATGTCAATTCGTGGCACTGAAGATTGAAAAATTTAAAAGCTACTTTTACTCACGCTCGAATCAAAATCGCGTTTTGTTCACTGTTGTCTCGCAGCAAAAGCGGCATGTTTGAGCTGCTAAGGTGAAATAGTTATTTGTGCAACAAGAGAGCAAAGTTGATTTTTGTTTCGAGTGCTGATTTTGAGTTCCGAGCAAGCGAAGGATTCTATGATTGATTCACGAGCGTAGCGAGTGAATCAAAGTTAGAATCCTGAGCGTGGTGAGGGACTCAACAGCACGATATACAAAAAACTTTGCTCTCGTGTAGCACACATAACTTTTCACCACAGCAGTGAGAAGTGAGAACACATATAACTTAGGAGACATAGAAATGAACAGGAATAGATTGAATTCTGCATAATCACTTGTTGATATAACTGTTCTGGTGTTAAAGTACAGTCATCATCGCTAGTTTCACTCATCTTTTTAGATTATTTTATATATTAATATAATTTAATACCTACTATACTATACCTACTGTATCAGCAGCAGCGAAATTTTTATTCCCGCTACTTTTTTAAATCGCGTTTTAATACCGCGTGCCTAATTTTTATTTTTCAAATGTATCATTGTTGTAATTCTAAATAAAAATGTATTGGTTAAATACTAATTTTGTACTATTAATTAGACTTATTTTTGTTAAAATCCAATAATAAATTAAACATGTAAACAATAACATATAAAATAGTTATTTGTGCAACAAGAGAGCAAAGTTGTTTTTTGTTTCGAGTGCCGATTTTGAGTCCCGAGCAAGCGAAGGATTCTATGATTGATTCACGAGCGTAGCGAGTGAATCAAAGTTAGAATCCTGAGCGTAGTGAGGGACTCAACAGCACGAGATACAAAAAACTTTGCTCTCGTGTAGCACACATAACTTTTCACCACAGCAGTGAGAACACATACTACTTAGGAGACAGAAATGAAAAGGAATAGATTGAATTCTGCATTAATCACTTGTTGATATAACTCTTCTGGTGTTAAAGTACAGTCATCATCGCTAGTTTCACTCATCTTTTTAGATTAATTTATATATTAATATAATCTAACACGTTACGCTATACTGTACCAGCATCAGCGAAATTTTTATTTTCCGGTTCCCTGATGTTTATTCTTCAAATTGTTGTAATTCCAAATAAAAATGTATTGGTTAAATACCAATTTTATACTATTAATTAGACTTATTTTTAATAAAATCCAATAATAAATTAAACATATAAACAAGAACCACAGACAATAACATATAAAAAAGTAATTTCTTTATTACAAATATCTTTTTTTATTTGTGTTTCCGAAGGTTTTTTCTTTGAGGTCGAATTCCAAAATCGAATTTCGAATTCGAAGGGGATTGTTTTTTCACTCCCTTTTTATATGCATATGAAAGAGACAGAGCACAGTAAAATTCGAATGTTTCAAATTTATGGCTGAACAATGTCAATTCGTGGCACTGAAGATTGAAAAATTAAAAAGCTACCTTGCCTCACGCTCGAATCAAAATCGCGTTTTGTTCACTGTTGTCTCGCAGCAAAAGCGGCATGTTTGAGCTGCTGTGGTGAAAATACAATTTTCTGTTGGATAGTCAATTTATCAAGGAAGGTATATAACATCACGTTATGAGCCACAGGGGTGAAGCAGTGGCCCTAAATAATGATAACACGGGTGTAACCGTTTATTATATACTAGCTGTCGCCCGCGGCTCCGCCTGCGTGGATGTCGGTTATCGCGATAGAAACTATCCTCTGTCTTTCCTCGGGTCTTATAGATCGAAGAATTATAAATATTGATCTCTCAACAGAAAATCCTCATCATATTGGACAACTACTGGTAATCCGTCAGGTCTGTATATGGTATAGTGCAGATGGGCTCTAAGAGTTCCACATCAGATGTTCGAGATCTTTAAATTTTAATCTCTCACCAAATAAACCGCATTTTTTTCTGTCTTATAGTTTCGCTGGGCCGTTATTGTGGTTCTGCGTCAGGTGTGCCAGCTTACAAAATCAATTATTGCCTATATGTTGCTCTGACCTAATAGCAATATTACAAAAAAAGTTTCATTCAAATCCGTCCCGTAACTTCAGAGATTAGCGTGTACAAACACACGAACAGACAAACAGACAGATATTTTCTTAGATTCTTGCTCCTTTACTGATTCTTCGCCTGAGTAAGTTTTGTAAATATATTCAATGTCCAGAAATATTTATTTCACTGTTTTATTATATGTATGTATATAGATAGGTATGGATTGAGGAGGAAGGAAGGAGGAATTGGCCTACTATACCACGCTGGCCAAACGGGTTGGTATAGTGTTTGTATCAAGTTTTCCTTCTCTTACAGTGCTGTTCTCTGCATAATGTGCTCCTTCTGTCGGCTCTTACGACACCCATGGGATGATATGGGGTGGTGACATTCCGTATTCTTAACCCGTCGCCACACGGAACGATGTAACATGATGATGTAACATAATCACATAATATTTATTAATTGTCGTTTGTCATGAGTTTATTAATATTAGCATTTATTATTGGGTTTACTGTTTTAATACTTTACTGGGCTAAGCTCCTGTGCCATTACAATGTACATAATATGTTTTGACCATCGTCATCCTAGTGGTATCCGGTAAGACTAGTGATCGGACCCCTATAACGACTGTCAAAGATCTTCATGACAACCTGGAAAGTCCATTTAGCATGTTCTCTGACGCACGGGACATACCTACAATATAATTTTGACACTCATTAAAAGTTAGGGGTTAGCACCTTGGATTCGAACGCAATACCGTCTGAAGGTAGTCTGTTGGTAAATTGAATTTGGGCGATGCCGAATTCGAAGCTAGCTATATAAAAATCTGCGCCTCAAATAACTTTTATTAATTTTTAACTAGCTTTTGCCTGCGGCTTCGCGCGCATTGAACTCGGGATAACATAAATTTACTTTCAGTCTCAAGTTGTGTGAAGGCACTCCTGATTAGTCTAAAGAGTTCAGAAACTCTATAGAGTACAAAGTCATTCGTTCAGTATTCATGACATTATCTACCATTATAATAATATATACCGAATATATAATGGTAGATAATGTCAATAACACTTGCATTTATAATATTAGTAGAGAAAATCGTTTCAGCCGTTTAAGCGTAGTCTATAATTATTAGTTTATATATGCGAATAATGTAATCACCGTGCACAATATGACAATATGTATGATGTAACAGTACTGCTGACAGATATACGATAGCACATGCGCAGCACTCAACTTACAGCGCATGCATTCTCACTTCCAAGAGGTAAATTTGTGCCGTAGGTACAAACTTCTACCCTCCCTAAAATCCCTCCCAGTTTAATTTTTGCAACTTATATTAGCCTATGTCCGTCTCCATGGTCCAATATATCTCTACATTAAATTTCGACAAAATCGGTTCAGCTGTTTTAGCGTGAAAACGGAACATACATACACACTTTCGCATTTATAATATTACTAGGGATAGGGATGTGTGTGTTTGGCCAACTCTTGTGTCGGAGTTTTTAAACCACTCAAAGACCTCCAACATGGTCTAACACTTGTTCCGAGACAAAAATAGCACTACCGTACCCTCCGAAGCTCGGTAGTGTAGACACTACATACCTCACACGTTCTTCGATCCAAGTGGCGAATTTACTTCTGAAAGTAGGCAAGAAAGGCAGCCACTCCTAAATAACTAATTATCAGAGTCTCTTTCTGTATATTTGTCTCTTCAACCGTCCACAAAACAAAGTCACATGATACAGAATGTGGTCGGAACACTTCGCCAACTCCATTTTCCATAATCGCCGCAATGTTTTGTAACGTTCAATTTTGAAGGCCTCAACAACGAATTCTTCGGCATAATATGTTGTAATACTTATCGTCTGTCGCAATATATTGATACGAGGTAGCCATGTGTCGTTTTAACTTTTATGATATTATTATGATTTATTATGATAATAGAAGGTTGTATTAAATGTCACACGCTTGTGATTTTACGGCGTTGTGAATAGGCAGTACCGCTAGCTAACTATAAATTTTAACCTATTTCTATTTTTACTATATGTGTAAACGTGAAAATTTTGAAATAAATTAGCTTCCTAAAAGATACCTGTAAATTATATTTGTAAATTTAACCGTTTTCGGTAGGAGTTTCGGGCATCCCTTCAGAATTCAAAATCTTGAAATTTGGCATGCATGTCCTGAAAGACAGAGGAGCGTAAAAAATAAGGGACATCCATGTCATGCCAAATTGCAGCTTCTTATGCACAGTAGTTTTGGAACACGTTTTCTGTCAGTCAAGTCGGTAGAGTAGCAAAAGGCTCTTTTTTAAACCGACTTAAAATAAATATGTTTCCAGTTTGATCGTATTTTTTTGTGTGCATAGGGTTCCCACCAAGAACTTAGGGTCCCAAACTAACCTCACCTGCAAGTGGTGCACCTGCCGATCAACGGACGAGGCGACGGCAAACAAAATATCCCGATAAGCGGCAATAGGCTCGCCACCTATTACGTGGGATCAAAACACTGGCGAAAAGTGGGCGTTTGTTATGCCTCTGCCTTCCCCTTCGGGGAAACAGGCGTGAGTCTATGTATGTTGAATTTTATACTGCATCCGTGGCGCTCACTACGTAATGTTATATTTCACGATGAATGGACCAGTAGTACCTGAGATTAGCTAGTTTGGTTAATCCAAATAAACAAATAAACTCTTCAACGATAACATATCATATCAGTAGATAGGTATAGAATCTCCGTTCGGTGACAGATAAGGGATACATTTTCCCTTGGTGTCGTAAGATGTTATATAGGAAAATTCACGAAGGAAATAGTATAGGTATTTGGGAACAGACGGCAAATTCGACATCAAACCTTACTAACCTGTCTAACGTGGTATAGGTCAAATCGTCAATTAAGAGAGAGATTAAAGAATATTACGTAATAACAGGACTGCCTCGTTGGTCTCGCGGCATAAATGTGCGCGTGGGATTTGGAGGTCTCGGGTTCGATTCCCAGGTCGGGCAAAGTGTTATTGGGTTTTTCTGTTAGGAAATTCTCAGTAGCAGCATGGAGTCTGGTATTGTGCCCGGTACGGCAATAGGCTCGCCCCCTATTACGTGGGATCTAAAAATTCATCGCGAAATGTGTGTGTAATATTACACCTCTGCCTACCCCTTCGGGGATACAGGCGTGAGTCTTTGTTTGTTTGGTTGAACGCTCTAATATCAGGAAATGCTGGTCCGATTTGAATAATGTTTATTTTTTGGTATAGCTCATTTATCGAGGAAGGCTAAAGGCTACATATAACATCACTAAGTACCTATATGAGCAACGGGTGCGGGCCAGAAGACCGAAAATAAGCGGGTGTTAAATTCGATCTAGCAGTTCCTGAGATCGAATACGTTCATTCAAACAAACAAAAAGATTTTCATATTTATAAAAAATAATATGAATTTGAATAGATTTCACAAATCCAAGGAAAATCACAGTTTCATGCTCTGTATATTCTCACCAACCTTGCCTTGAAGTCAACACGCATTCCTCAGGCCATATATTAAACGTTAAACGACCGCCTTCGAATGACATAATCATACAATATTACGCGCCACAAGATTACTCCGTCACTCTGTTTAATACGCCATTTACTTGGAAACTGAAGTGCACGAATGGACGGGTTAAACTGATGACTTATTATCTTGAACAGAATTATTTGCTTGCAATATGCTAACCGCGATTCATGTTTGGATTTGACCGAATATTAGCTTTTCTATATTGTCTGTCTGACCTCCGCAACTTAAAGGGATAGCGATATTCCATGGTTTACACAATTTTTTTATTTATTTATTTATAGTCTCACGCCTGTATCCCCGAAGGGGCAGGCATGAATTTTAAGGTCCCATGTAATAGGGGGCGAGCCTATTGCCGTTACCGGGCACATCACCAGTCTCCGGGCTGCCACTGAGTATTCGGAAAAACCCAGTAACACTATTGCCCGAGCCGGGAATCGACCACGGGACCTCCGATCAGCAGTCGCATACGCTATCCACTGGACCACGGAGGCAGTTTATTCATATGTACCTATTGACTCCCTGTAACATCTGTCAGATAATGTCATGACAGCCGTGACTGACGGCTTGACGTGCTCTCCGAGGGACTATAACCAATAGAACCGCAGCCTTAAAGATATCGTGTACCGATTTCAAGTGGGATCTGCCCCCAGTTTAGTTCGTAGTTGGCGGCGCTGACGTCGTTTCTCCATCTCACTTGCTCTCATAGTTAAGATACACTGGGGGAACGTCCGTCTCTCTTGCTCTTACACTTCTATGTAAATCTGCGTTCTTAGCCATAACTTAAAGTCATGGATTCAAACCCGATACCCTCTGCATGGGAGCATATTGGTATCTCCACTAGGCTCACAAAGTTCGCAAGTATTAGCAGAAAACAACTAGCTTAACTGTTATTTACACATTTCGACGACGTCGTTTTAGAGTTAAGTTTACATATACAAATAAGCACAGTGACTGGCTAAAGAGAATTGTCAATACTGAAAATGGAGGACAGTGTTTATTTGAGAATAACTTAGACTAAGAATAATTTACCTAAAGTACCAAGTTTAAACTGTATAGGAAAGGTACCAGTTATGGAATACGTTCCTAATATGGAAAACGTTATATTTCGAAGACTAGTCGCCGCGAATAATCCAAAATTTATTTTAGTAGAGTAAAGGTACAATCTAGGTAAATGACTGCCTCCGTGGTCCAGTGGATAGCGTATGCGACTGCTGATCGGAGGTCCCGGGTTCGATTCCCGGGTCGGGCAAAATTTTTACTGGGTTTTTCCGAATTCTCAGTAGCAGCACGGAGTCTGATGATTTGCCCGGTAACGGCAATAGGCTCACCCCCTATTACGTGGGACCTAAAAATTCATGGCGAAATTTGGGTGTAATATTAAACCTCTGCCTACCCCTTCGGGAATACAGGCGTGAGACTTTAAAAAATAAAAAGGTACAAATTGTGGACTACATCCGTAATAAATTTTATACGGTGAACGATAAAAGTGAAAAGATAACACAAAACATAGCAACATAACTAAATAAATCCTTTTATTCAATGTTTCTTTGAACGTCAGTAACCTCTTAAAGGAGTGCTGTTAAATACAGGGTGTCACAAGACCCATCACCAAGCCGAAGTCTACTAGTTGTGGACATCATGCCAAGTCATACTAACCAAAAATAAAACCTGGGAAACGAATTTTTTTTGAGTTCTCACATTTTTTAAACCGCAATTAAAAGCACGCGCGTGCAATGCTCGAAATACCTACTTATCCATGGGGTTATAGGGCATCTAAAGAACATATTGGCGAGGTAAATGCATCGATTTTGAACATTATTAGAAAAATTCCATACTAACTTTCAGCCTCAATATCTCCTGAACCAGTAATTTCCCAGGTATGGTGCCGAAGTAAAAAATGTTCGTAGTGATTGGTACAATATGGGATTTCATGGTTCATCAGGATGTACTGATTTCTACGAGCACTTAACAGCTCGTAGGCTGATTTAGACCATTTGGTCAATGCTTGGTTCGGAAGCGAAGTAGTATTCAGCAAAATTGTTAGCAGTGACAGTTATTTATTCATGTTTTTCTATTTTATTTATTTGCTGTAGTACCATAATGCTACAAGGCACGTTGGGATTGATATCCTTACTGGATGGAAACGCCTTAATAGAAATAAAGATTCATAAATATTTCCCTTCTTTATTTCTGTTCGTGTGAGTCTGTGGCTAACTCTGCTGTCAGTGTTTATCACAGACTAGAGGACACCAGCAGCTACGCCTGCATATTTTTTAATTTACCCGTTTTGGCCGATCCCGTGGGAATTTCGGGAAATCCCTTCTTAGTGCAACCCTACGGTCCCCAAGGAACATACATGCCAAATTTCAGCTTCCTGCGCCCAATAGTTTCGGCTGTAGCGTGTCTGTCAGCCAGTCAGTAACGCATGGATTTCATATGTTAAGATAATATAATACTGTGTTTATAGACCGCCCTAAAGCCGACAAGATCCAACTAAAGGGTCATTTTCAATATTCGATCCATACATGGATTTTGAGATTCGAGATTCGTGTTTGACATATTTTGTATGGAGCTTATGTCAAAAACGAATCTAAAATCTCCAGATCTATCTATAGATCGAATAGACGAATATAGAATTCCGCAGTAAATGTGAATAGCAACCGACGCGGATTAACGTACTCTCCTGGGTACGGGGCAATGAGATTATTAACAATTGTTTAGTAAAGTAAAAGCATTAGTACCTACAATTATCAATTACATAATAAATAAATAGGTACATATAAATAGGTACGTACATAAACTTAATAGTACGGGTTCACAATACCCACGACAATTTTATTTTCACCACAGCAGCTCAAACATGCCGCTTTTGCTGCGAGACAACAGTGAACAAAACGCGATTTTGATTCAAGCGTGAGGCAAAGTAGCTTTTTAATTTTTCAATCTTCAGTGTCACGAATTGACATTGTTCAGCCACAAATTTGAAACATTCGAATTTTACTGTGCTCTGTCTCTTTCACATGCATATAAAAAAGCGAGTGAAAAAACAAACTCCTTCGAAATTCGATTTTGGAATTCGACCTCAGAAAAAACACGTTCGGAAATGCGTTATACCCTAAAATTTAAAGATATACAAATATCTTTATATATAAAGAAATTATGTTGTTTTTTAAATGTTATTGTTTATATGTTTAATATATTATTGGATTTTAATAATAATAAAACTGATTAATAGTATAAAATTGGTATT
The DNA here is from genome assembly GCA_944739405.2 of Euclidia mi. NCBI lineage: Eukaryota > Metazoa > Arthropoda > Insecta > Lepidoptera > Erebidae > Euclidia > Euclidia mi. Next base: position 12,379,312 of record OX123211.2, read on the forward strand.
TCACCAATACATTTTTATTTGGAATTTAAACAATGATACATTTGAAAAATAAACATCAGGGACGCGGTATCAAAACGCAAATTTAAAAAAATAGCGGGAATAATGTAAACATTTCGCTGATGCTGATAGCGTATAGCGTAACGTGTTAAATTATATTAATATAAATAATTAATCTAAAAAGATAAGTGAAACTAGCGATGATGACTGTACTTTAACACCAGAAGAGTTAAAACAACAAGTGATTAATGCAGAATTATATTTTTTATAATTAATGTATGTTATACTCGCTACGCTCGTGAATCAATCATAGAATCCTTCGCTTGCTCGGGGCTCAAAATCAGCACTCGAAACAAAAAACAACTTTGCTCCCTTGTTGCACAAATAACTATTTCACCACAGCAGCTCAAACATGCTGCTTTAGCTGCGAGACAACAGTGAACAAAACGCGATTTTGATTCGAGCGTGAGTAAAAGTAGCTTTTTAATTTTACACTCTTCAGTGTCACGAATTGACATTGTTCAGCCATAAATTTGAAACATTCGATTTTTACTGTGCTCTGTCTCTTTCACATGCATATAAAAAGTGAGTGAAAAAACAAACCCCTTCGAATTCGAAATTCGATTTTGGAATTCGACCTCAAAGAAAACACCTTCGGAAACGCAAATAAAAAAAGATATTTGTAATAAAGAAATTACTTTTTTTGTATGTTATTGTTTATATGTTTGATTTATTATTGGATTTTAATAAAAATAAGTCTAATTAATAGTATAAAATTGCAGGTATTTAACCAATATATTTTTATTTGGAATTACAACAATGAATGATACATTAATTGAAAAATAAGCATCAGGGACGCGGTACTAAAACGCGATTTAAAAAAGTAGCGGGAATAAAAATTTCGTTGATGCTGATACAGTATAGCGTAACGTGTTAAATTATATTAATATATAAAATAATCAAAAAGATGAGTGAAACTAGCGATGATGACTGTACTTTAACACCAGAAGAATTAAATCAACAAGTGATTAATACAGAATTCAATCTATTCCTGTTCATTTCTATGTCTCCTAAGTAATATGTGTTATCACTGCTGTGGTGAAAAGTTATGTGTGCTACACGAGAGCAAAGCTTTTTGTATCTCGTGCTGTTGAGTCCCTCACAACGCTCGGGATTCTAACTTTGATTCACTCGCTACGCTCGTGAATCAATCATAGAATCCTTCGTTTGCTCGGGACTCAAAATCAGCACTCGAAACAAAAAACAACTTTGCTCTCTTGTTGCACAAATAACTATTTCTACACTACCCACATTCGATTTTTTTTTACAGTATTATCAATTTTTTACAGGGTACCCGCAGCTACGCACACATTTTTTTTTAATTTAACCAGTTTTTTTCCGATCCCGTTGGATCTCTAAAGAACATGTACTTATGCCAATATCAGCTTCTTGCGCCCAATAATTTCGGCTGTGCGTTATCAGAGGGTCTAGTACAAGTTTGCACTTGTACAATTTTCATACATTTTCTGAATGCGCCCCTAATGGAGAGTAGCGATCGATAGAGTCCGCTAGGGGGCGCATTTAGAAACTGTATGGAAATTGTTCCCGTCGACTAGTCTATCGTCAATTCGTCACCGTGACAATCGTGTGCAAACTCGTACTAGACCCTCAGCCAGTCGGTCACGGAAGAATAAATAGGTAATACAGATTTATTACCGTTTCTGCATATTTCGCACACATCCAAGGTTCCCAACATGTTTTGACAATATATTACTTGACTAGCCGTTTCCCGCGGTTTCACCCACGTCTTGAGGAAACTACTTCGCATACCCGAAAAACCCAAATATCTTACGGATCCCTATTTTTTCTAAAATAAAATATAGCCTATGTAACTGCAGATAATGTAGCTGTTTAATGGTGAAAGAATTTATAAAATCGGTCCAGTAATTTTTGAGTTTATACATTATACAAACAAAAATACAAATTTTTCTTCTTTATAATATTAGTGTAGATGAGACAATATCCGTATTACGTATCTAACTTATCTGTAATACATACATTTTATATGTCGTCCACGTATGTCAGGCCTTGGCAATGCATACGAGAGACAAACCTAGCATACCAACTACTGCTTATAGGCACGGAAATCAAATTATTTGTTTCCTAAGTCTAAACAAAGATTTTTTTAACCCGGTGGTCTTACTTCGCATAATTTCCAAATCTATATACAAGTAGGTGTAATTATGAAGAGACATGTATTGATTGTAATGTTCTCGAAAGACATGTGAAGTCTGCCAACCCGCACTTGGCCAGCGTGGTGGACTATGGCCTTACCCTTCTCATAGTGAGAAGAGGCCCGTGCCCAGCAGTGGGACAGTGGGTTCTTTTATGACAGACAATTTACCTTAATTTTTTTTAATAGCAATGAACATAATTATGTAGGTACACAATTCATTTACAACATTTTGGTCGGTCTGTTGTTCTGTTTTCGGGGTACCTAATCTTGGAAACGGCTTCACCAGTTTTAGTAGAATCTAGCCGAAATACCTACTTATCCATGGGGTTATACGGCATCTGTCGTGAAGCTAAGACACTTTATTTAAAATCAAAAATTAAAAACAGTGACAATAAAATAAAAGCAACGTGGGATATTATAAACAATGAGACTGGAAGGGTCAAGATTAAAAGTAACAATTACACGCTTCAAGTAAATAAAAAAATAATAAAATCAGATTTTGAGGTTGCCACAGCATTTGAAAATTTCTTCACAGACATTCCAGTCTCAACCACTAAATCCCTGAACTCATCCCCCAATGACGCCGAATCTCTATTAAAACAAAATGTCAATAGGTGTAACATTGAATTTAGATTTAGTTATGTCACTGACAAAGATATTGTAAAAACTTTTAATACTCTTAATTTGAAGAAGACTAGTGATCTTTGGGGCAATTCTGTTGTGATTACGAAATCCATAATCAACACAGTAGCACCTGAACTGGCAATAATTTTCAATAGATGCATTGACTGTGGTGTGTTTCCTGATCAAATGAAAAGTAGTAAAGTAATTCCGTTATTTAAATCAGGTAGCACATCTGACCCTACAAATTATAGGCCAATATCTGTGCTACCCACGTTTAGTAAAATTTTTGAAAAATTAATTCTAGGCCAGCTTCAAACTCATTTTAATAACAATAAGCTGTTACATGAAAAACAATTTGGTTTTACTAGGGGTCGCTCAACTACCGATGCTGGAGTTGAGCTTTTAGATAGTATTTTTGATGCCTGGGAGGAGTCGCATGATGCTCTAGGAGTCTTTTGTGACTTATCTAAGGCTTTTGATTGCGTTTTTCATGAAACATTGATCAGGAAATTACATTACTATGGAGTTAAGAACACTGCTTTGGATCTCCTAACATCATATTTGAGTAATAGGATACAGAGAGTTGAGGTAAATGGAAAAGTTTCTATGGGTTCAGTGGTCACGATGGGAGTGCCGCAAGGTTCAATTCTTGGTCCATTCCTTTTCCTTGTATATATTAATGATTTGCCATATATTATGCAAAATAATGAAGAGATAGTGTTATTTGCTGATGATACATCACTTATCTTTAAACTTAGACGAGAACAATCAAATAATGACGATGTAAATAACGCTCTCTCTAAAGTAGTTCAATGGTTTACTGCTAACAATTTACTGTTAAATGAAAGAAAAACAAAATGTATACGATTTTCAAGACCGAATGTAAAACAAGTTAAACCTAACATATGTTTGAATGGAGAAGAGTTGGATCTTATAGATAACACCGTATTCTTAGGCATAACCTTAGATTCTAGGCTACAGTGGGGCCCACATATAGGTCAGTTGTCGAATAGACTTAGCTCTGCAGCGTACGCGGTTTATAAAATTCGTCAGTTAACTGATATAGACACAGCCAGATTAGTATATTTTAGTTATTTCCACAGCATAATGTCATATGGAATTTTATTATGGGGCAACGCAGCTGACATTCAAACTGTGTTTGTACTGCAGAAGCGGGCTATTCGTGCAATCTACAGTCTTGGTTCAAGGAATTCACTGAGGGAAAAATTTAAAGAAATTAAGATAATGACTGTCGCATCTCAATACATTTATGAGAACTTGTTATATGTCAGGAAAAATATAAATATGTTTTCTAAATTCAGCGACATTCATAAAATAAATACACGAAACAAAAACAAACTTGTTCTACCTTCAACTAGACTACAAAAAAATAAGTAACTCATACAAGTGTCAAAGCATACGTTTTTATAACAAAATTCCAGGTAATATTCAGGAACTAAGTATTAATAAATTCAAAGTATTTATCAAACAGAGCTTGTGTTCAAAAGCTTATTACACAGTTAAAGATTATTTAGCAGACAAAAACGCCTGGAATTGAGTTTAAAAATTATGAATTGACATTAAATTATGAATTGACATTAAATTATGAATTGACATTATGAATTTTGACATTTAGAAATTAGTGACATAATATTTTTATTTACATTTGTAGTACTTGTATCTTTACATTCTGACATTTTTGATTTGACATATGTAATTTTATTTATTTTGTTTTGACATTGTTATTTTCTTTTGACATTTAAAATTACTTAAGTAATATATTATTATTTTATTTTTTAGACATTCTTAAATTAACATTCAATAATATTTTTTGACATTTAAATATATGACATTTTATTGTTTAAATTTGTATAATTTTACATATTGTTTACAACATGTATTTTACTATGTATTAGCATGTAAAGTTGTGAGTACGATGTGGGCATTATTAAACATATAAGCAAATAGTTGTGGCAACCTGTCTGATGGCTTAGGCTGACATGCTTATGCATACACCTTCTGATGGCGTGGAGGCATAGTGATACAGATCGTGCTGGCTCCCTCAATCAAGGTTGAGCCGTACGATTGCTGTTGAATGCGGGCCATCAGTGGGCCGAGTCAGTCAAAAGCGTCAGATGATTTCCTGCATTGTACTTGCATACTAAACCCTTTTTTTTGTCTGGACTTTAAAAGATCAAGAAAAGACTAAAGAAATTGAAGTGACAAAAAAAAATAATGACTCTGAGTTTGTTTCGGCTTTTCTTCTCAAGAAGTCATTTAGCTAGGAAAAGCCGGCCTCATCTAGAATAGGGTTTTGACATGTATAAGTGTTGTAAACAACCAAAATGCAGAAATAAATATGTCTTTATGTCTTTATCTAAAGAACATATTGGTGGGGTAAATGCATCGATTTTGTACCTAATTAGGAAAATTCCATACTAACTTTGAGCCTCAATATCTCCTGAACCAGTAATTTCCCAGGTATGGTGCTGAAGTAAAAAATGTTCAGAGTGATTGGCACAACATGGGATTTCAGTTTTCGTTAAGGGTCTTTTTACACCCTGTAGATTTTCAGTAGAAGAAAGAGGAATTTGCACATGCACTATCTTTTTATCATCCACATCATCAGCCTGCCATCCACTGCTGAATATAGGCCTCTCTTACGGCACATCACTGAGCTCGATGTCATGGTAACCCATTACAACCTCAGTTAATATAACTAACCCACTTATGGTGGTCTTACACCACTTTAAACAATTAATTATTGTAATTAAAATACATGAGGAAAGATTTCAAAACGATTCAATAATGTCCTTCGACACATCTGCTTATGACAACGCATATAAATGGATTCATTATAAACGTTCGATTAGACTGGCATGTTCATCTTAGTGGTTAGTTAATCTGACTGATAGAGCTCTTATTCGATTCCTGTCTAGAACTAATTGTGTGATTATCATCAGCCCCTATATTTTGTGTGTGTTTCTTTTCACTATGAGAAGGATATGGCCACAGTCCAACACGCTGGTCAAGTGCGGGTTGGCAGGATTCACAAATGTTTCAAGAACGTTGTGGAGAGAGTTGTTTTTCAAGGTAGTAGAGCCTTGCTGATTTCAGCATGAATGGGCCGGCTCGACCGGGGAAGTACTACCCTCTCACAGAAAATCGACGTAAAGTAACAGTACCTAAACTTTTGCGTTTCGTTCGGTGAGTGAGAGTGCCGGAGGCCCTATCCCGTATTCCTTCTCCCTGATACCACTCCTCATCCTATCTATCCCTTTTCCCAACCCCAAGGGGCGGCAACGCACTTGTGACTCTTGTGGTGTTGCTTGTGTCCATGGGCGGCGGTAACTGCTTACCATCAGGCAATCCGTCTGCTCGTTTGCTGCCTATTACCATAAAAAAAGAACTCTCAGACAATATGCAGGTTTCCTCACAATGTTTTTCTTCACTTTTAGCAGTGCACGCAGCATAATTTTATGTTAACTAGATTTCACTGGCGGCTCCGTCCGCGTCTATTTATCGTCTATTGATAAAAACTACACACAATCTACCAAGGGCGTCGCCAGCCAATTGTCTGGGGGGGGGCAAGTCCGTCAGCCTATGGCCTAGGAGGGGGGGGGGGGGCAAGTTGTTATGGAAAATGAGAAATACATACATACATACATAGTCTCACGCCTATAACCCCGAAGAGGTAGGCAGAGGTGTATTTCTACACCCACTTTTCGCCAGATATACTTTAGTCCCACGTAATAAGGGGCGAGCCTATTGCCGTACCGGGCACATTTCCAGACTCCGTGCTGCTACTGAGAATTTCGTGACAGAAAAACCCAATAACACTGCCCGACCCAGGAATCGAACCCGGGACCTCCCGATCCCACGCGCATATTTATGCCGCGAGATCAACAAGGCAGTCGTATAGGGTTTGATGTAGAGTTTTCCGTCTCTAAGCAAAGATGGTATTTGCATCGTGTTATCCCTTAGTCGCCTCTTACGACACCCACGGGAAGATAGGGAGTGGTGACACTTGTATTCTATGCCGTCAACCACACGGCATAGAATATAAAATGAGAAATGTATTGAGAAAAGTATAAATTGTAGGGTTTTTTTTAATCTCTAGGGGGGCAGTTGCCCTTCTCTGCCTCCCCTTGGCGACGCCCATGCAATCTACTGTGAAACCCGACCAAAAATGCGTTAGCTAGTTTCATATACATTACGTAGAAAGGCTATTTTTTTAATTGTACAATTTAAAAAAATCTAAATACTGTGCTGACTGTGCAATAAAAAACAGATAATAATAAATGCTAACAAGAAATAATATTTTTAAATATACTTTTTTATTATTTTCCAGATAAGAACAGAATGGCGCCACCTATTAGCATACCGGAGTACTACGCAGGCAAAACGTTATTCATCACAGGATCCACAGGGTTCATGGGCAAAGTCCTCATAGAGAAGATGCTGAGGAGTTGTCCAGATGTCAAAAAGATTTATCTGCTAATGAGACCAAAGAAAGGACACAGCAGTAAAGAGAGATTGGATGATCTGCTGGCTTTTCGGGTGAGTGGCGACGTTCTTTATTTATTTGTCTTATCATCATCATTTTCAACTATTATTACAGGTAACTCTCTTAACCTAATGCAATAGTCAAGGTAGAAATATGCATTTTAAATTAAGTAAAAAATTGGGCAAGTGCGAGTCGGACTCGCGCACGAAGAGTTCCGTACCATCATCTATAAGAGAAAATCACGTTTGCTGTTTGTAAACTTAAATACTTTTTATGTTTCTACCTGTTTATTAAGATCGAGTAACAAATAGCTTAAAAATTACGTTTGTTGTATGGGAGCCCCCTTTTATTATTTACTTTTTTTATTTAATTATTTATTTTGAAAGGTTATATACAACTAAATATTCTTTGAAAATTAAAAGCGTCTACCTGTTACAGTTAGTAATTTTGAGCAAAATATACGAAAAAAAGCACGTTTTTTGTATGGGACCCCCCTTAATATTTTCATTTTTTTATTTTTAGTATTTGTTGTTATAGCGGCAACCGAAATACATAATTTGTGAAAATTTAAGCTTTCTAGCTATCACGGTTCATGAGATACAGCCTGGTGACAGACAGACAGACAGACAGACAGACGGACAGACAGCGGAAGGTTAGTAATAGGGTCCCGTTTTTTAGCTTTTAGGTACGGAACCCTAAAAATGAAATGTACCTAATGTTATTTTAGTGCAATCATTCAGTGCACGAATAAAAATATCGGTCTTCTCCGCTACAAGATTGAAAGTCAAGACATCTGAAGCTATAGTACATACATACATAGACTCACGCCTGTTTCCCGGAGGGGTAGGCAGTGACTACGGAACGCCATTTGCAACGATCCTGACATATCTCTCTTGCTTTATTCACTCCCATCAATTCCTCATGCATGCTCTTTTGTTCAGCGTAATTCTAACCTGTCCTGTTTTTAGGATGTCTCCAATCTGGCCAGAGAACGTCCGCCTAGGTCTTCCCCTTCGTCCTGGTCCTGTCCCATTCACACTTGCCTTGTATATCTGCTTGGTCAATCTTTCGTCATCCTATATTTCGTCAAGCTATAGTACCGTACTACAAATGCGTTAATACTTAATATATTATGTTTAAGTTGCAGGCATATCATATAGAAAGGCATTAGACAAAATCCGTCGTCTGTTCACAGATAAGGAATTCGTTAGTTTTTACTATAAACCTGCAATGCGCTGCATAAAAACTAGGACTATTTAGGAACCAATATTTCTTTATGAGAACTAATCTAAGATGTTACACGGGTAATTTCAAGGCTGCGACTGTATAAACTAGATCCACACCACGCGTAATCAATGTTGGCTGGCCTGAAATTAGTCACTATGATAAATTCGCGCACGTATTACATATATACAGTACTCTCCGCCGCCCGACCTGCCGTTTCCTAAAACGTGCATTGCGCAGCCACTAGTGACTACCAACCATCGATACATATGTACTAAACTAACAGATTTCGATAAATCAAATATACGTATCACAATCACAATGTGTCAAGTTGCTATTCAACATTGGATGGCGCTGATTAATATGTATGTTTGTTTATGTATTCCAGATCTTCGATCGTCTAAAAGCTGAGCATCCAGAAAGATTTCAGAAACTGCACGTAATTCCTGGAGACATACTCTTAGAAGACCTGGGCATATCTGAGGCTGATAGAAGACTCATCCACGATGAGGCACAAGTCATATTCCATTGTGCCGCTTGTGTCAGGTAAGATGGATTATAATAATTATGGATTAAAGAGGCGTATCCTTGGGAGGGAGGAGAGAGAAGAGGCTCAATAAAGGGCTCAAGGCCAGTCCATCTGAGTCCTTACATGATAAATTACTTAACAGTGTTTCCTTTGATAAAACCTGCCCTCACTTAAGTTTTGCCCCTTCCGAATCGGTCATTTTCTCACTTTAATCCTAATTCCTAATATCACTACTATGAACCCTAAATGAGTGTTGCTCTTTCACACAAAAACGATTTAATGGAATTAATAACTTTGCAGTAATAAAGCGTAGGTAGCTTATCTCAGCCATTTTCACTGCATGACAAAAAATCTAAAGCGCATAAACCATAATTAGCCAATTTTAATGTTTCAGATTCGACATGTTCATAAAGGATGCTGTCAAAATGAACACACTTGGCACCAAGATGGTATTAGAACTAGCCGAAGGAGTCAAGAACCTTGAGGTAAATACATTACATCTTTAGGGTTAAGGATGGCGTTAGCATCCTGATATAGGTATCACCATTATTCGATCAACGCTCAGCTTGCTGATTCACTAGAAGCGCCCAATATTGTTAAAGCACATCTCAACCAGATCAAATTCTAAACATCAATCAGGTAATTGAGCAGATGTTTATAATTCGGTCTGGTTCTGTAGTTATTCTGGGTCCTTGCTCAACGCTCATAGATTAAGTTTCTTAACATAAGTACTATTTCTCATATCGTAATATTATCATCATCTTGGCCTAAAGACGTGCACTGGAACACAATGACCAGTACACATGTTTCTCAAAGGCTTTCCGCACAACCGGTCTTGAGCCGCCCGCATGCTTTCCACGATCAAAAAACAATGATACTGTCGGTCTACCTTGCGAGGAAGAGGGGGAGACACCTGCTGCGTTGTCCGATGCGTGGCCACGCAGTCTATAACTCACTATAAGCACCTGTCCCAACGGCCATCGGTTCTCCAAGCTATATGGCCTAATATCTGTAAAACTAATACAAATTATATTATTTTCCAGGTTTTCGTCCACGTATCAACATCATACTGCCGCTGCGAGCTGCAGTTGTTCGAAGAGAAACTGTACCCCTCGAAACACAGACCACAGAACGTCCTGAACACCGTGGATTGGATGGATGATGATCTACTGAAACATTTGCAACCAAAGTAAGTGTGGCTACTCAAATTCAAATATTTTATTGCTCGCCATATTATGTTTTCATGGTGTTACATACATATATAGATCATATATGGGCCCAGACGGGCGCGGCAATGTTGCAAAAGAAGATAGTAGGAAGCCACTGGCAACAATATTTCTCTGATCAGGTTCAGGGTCTTCTGACTAGGTGGTCGTGTCCAGCAGGCCGGTAGGATGTTGGCGAGAACTTAGCCTTTTAGTAGCCTAGCTAAAATTCTTAAACTATTCTGGATTTTTTGTTACTAAATATTTTATGATATATATAGTCTATTCTGACCTGACCAAATGTCGTCAATATAATGATATATATGATGATTAATTGAAACTGGTCATTCATGAAATACAACATTTACATGAAATGGTCGATCATTACATATACCTAATGGGCAATTTTACGATATGGTCTCATCATTTATAACGCTGAGCGCTTAGTCCAACACATTTGTACACAACTAATGTCTCACCTCGATCCTCGATTCGAACATCATTCGGCGGTTTTTCTCATACCGTCGAAGAACAAGGAGGGAAGCCAGTCAGGTGGCTAGATTCGGACTAAACCCCTTTTGAAAGCTCGCTATTTTGTAACAGAGCATCGAGCGCCTTTTGAAAAGACATGACTCTTGCGGTAGCTAAACTCAGACTTAATCCTTTGGTGTTTCCAAGGTGTAAAACCGTAATATCCTTTCTTTTAAATTTAGACTAAGCTACATGGTGTTGCCGAGCTTTGTACCATGAGAACTTAACAAGGTTTAACATTACGAAATAACTTATTTCCAGGTTAATAGAGCCCCAGCCGAACACATACGCGTACACGAAGTCTTTGACAGAAGACTTGGTTTCACAACATGAGGGCAAGTTCCCTATTGTGATCGCCCGCCCATCTATAGGTAAGGGAACAACATTATTGCATAGTTTTCTAGATTTTACACTTCTGTGACTTATAAATAAATTACAGGTAGAATCGGGCTTTTAGTTTGGCAGGCGGTTTACCTTGGTAAAGGTAAGTTTTACCAAGAGTAACACTAAAAAAGCAGTCCGTGTGGTGACGGATTAAAAATACGGAATGTCACCACCCCATATCATCCCATGGGTGTCGTAAGAGCCGACAGAGGGAGCATATTATGCAGAGACCAATACTGTAAGAGAAGGAAAACTTGATACAAACCCTATACCAACTCATTTGGCCAGCGTGGTATAGTAGGCCAATTCCTCCTTTCAAAGGAGAGGCCTAGTCCAGCAGTGGACTGTTAAAGGCTGATGATGATGAAGAAAAAGTAATTTATCATAGAAGGAATTATGATTTAGCTTGACCATTAGCTTTTCTCCCCTCCCTGGATGCGCCCCGGTTTTACAGTACCGTTTTATTACCGTACATTGCTATAAGAGAGCAAACAGGATAGCTCCTAGAGCTATCCTGTTTGCTCTCTTATAGCAATGTGGAGGAAGAAAGGTCTGGCGTTCCTCCAACTAGAGGGAGGATCCTCTAACCAGGCTGGTGATCGTGCCTGGTGGACTGTCAGTCCGACGGACGTATTTGAGAAGTTCTATATATAGTCAACTTCATGTGCAAACTTTGCTTGCGCGATTCAGCACCTTGTTTCCGTAGAATCGTGTCCGATAGATGTCGCCGTATTGTTGTTGTTGAGACTTCGCTAGATGGCCTCAGTTGTATGTAGCTACCGCTAAATCACTCCCCTCCAAGACCGAAGGTCGATCTTGAAGGTGATTAGTCAACTGTCGATGCTTCTGCTGAGGAGCGTGCCAGTGCCAGTTGAGAGGTACCGCTAGTTCCAGTGAGTCGGAACTGTGTGCCGCTAGTAGGCCCAGTGAGTCGGATCTAAGTGCGGTCGCGGTGAGCTATCCCAGTGAGTCGGGATAGTGGCTCCGCAATGGTCCCACGGTGAGTCGGGGAGAGATTGCGAAAGTGCTACGCAGTGAGTGTCCCACGGTAAGTCAGGGAGATGCTGCGAGGTTGCTGAGTAGTGGCTGGCTGCTGCTTGCGCGATTCAGCACCTTGTTTCCGTAGAATCATGTCCGATAGATGTCGCCGTATTGTTGTTGTTGAGACTTCGTCGTCACTTGCTAGATGGCCTCAGGTATATGCAGCAATAGCCCATGGCTTAAGGTAGTGTCGGTTTACTTATGATAAAGACTCTTCATGACCACTAAAAGATCCTCATGACTGCCGGAACTGATGGATTAACGTGCTATCCGAAGTCTCTATAGGGCAACAGATATTTAAAAAAAAAAGATGTTGTTTATATGGTTTAATAACTTATTTTAGCATATTCATAGTGTACCTCACTTAACCCTGAAACATGTATACCTGTGGTAACCCCCTACCAGTTCATTATCATCATCAGCCTGTCGTAGTCCACTGCTGGATATAGGCCTCTCCAATGGCACGACACTGAGCCCGATTTTCGGCTTTTCGTATCCAGCCGCTGTCAGCCACTTTGCGTATATCCTACCAAGTTACTAAGTAGACTGCCTCCGTGGTCCAGTGGATAGCGTATGCGACTGCTGATTGCAGGTCCCGGGTTCGATTCCCAGGTCGGGCAAAAGTGTTACTGGGTTTTTCCGAATTCTCAGTAGCAGCACGGAGTCTGGTGATGTGCCCGGTAACGGCAATAGGCTCGCCCCCTATTACGTGGGACCTAAATATTCATGGCGAAATGTGGGTGTAATATTACGCCTCAGCCTACCCCTTCGGGGATACAGGCGTGAGTCTATACTAATTAGAGTGACCGAATATTATGCGGGTGTCATATAGTTGAAAGAAACCATTGACACGAAGAAGTTACTAATGTTAATCCTTATGATATGTTTCAGTGACGGCAGCCTATAAGGAACCCATGCCAGGATGGGTGGACAACTTAAACGGTCCCACTGGTCTTCTAGTAGGAGCTGGTAAAGGTAATACTTACTTACTTTTATTACTTATATGTACTACTAGCTGACACGGCAAACTTCGTAACGCCATGTATTTTTTTAAATATTTGCTATTAAATATATATGGCTATTTTTCATAAATATTTCTGTCATAAAATCCTTCTCTTGACAATAAGGAATACATAAAAGAAATAATTAGGTATTCAATTTGGTGTAGTCGTTTGGAAGTTATGCGCGTACAAACATATCGGTGATTAATTTTTATTTATATAGAAGATAGATTGTTTTTATGACGTACCTAGGTGTAGGGTTTTTTTTATATTGCACCCCTAAGGGTATCAAATAAGGATGCAAGTTTAAAGAGCCACTGATTTGAGTATTTCCGTTGTTTTAAGCTGAATCAAAGACAAATGCCACCTCAGTCTCCTGTGACCACGGCACCTGTAAAGCAACCGAAACGTCGGATCATAATAAATGATGTAGTTTCTAGATCATTCGGCTCAAATAAAATGTCAGTATAAGCAATAAATATGGCGAATCCGTAAACCGTAGTTTGATTACAATGCATTCAATGTGTATTATTCGCATAAACTCAGGAAAATACTATGAATAACGTATTTATACATTCAAGAAATTAAGACAAAAATCACCTCAGTCTGCCGTGAACATGAATCCTGTAAAGAATTCGAAACGTCGGCGTCGGCTAGTAATAAAAATGTAGTTTCTAGATCATTCGGTTTAAATGTAATAACAAGTGAAACCAATATAACGCGATAAAATCCGTAAACTGTAGTTTAATTTCAATGTGTAACATTCACGTAAATCCAAGAAAATACTAACGTATTTATTTTAAATAAGTTACATTTACCTATAATTAAGTATGCTAATCTTAGAAAATAGTTCTTCACTTATTCAGGACATTTTCCTTCACCATTAACCTGACTGACAATTTCTTTCTCCAGGCGTGATCCGTACGATGCATTGCAACGACAGCTACTTGGCAGATGTGGTGCCAGTCGATCTGACTGTCAACGCGTGCATTATCCTCGCATACCTCACCGCCATGGAGAAGTGAGTTCACTTTTAATTCATTTAGCCCCTATCCTTACTTTAAGCAGTGATAGCCTAGTGGAGATACCAACGGACCGCCATGCAGCGCGCACTGATGACTTTTCGGAGTTATGTGCGTATTGAATTGTAAATCACCGCTTGCTCCGTGCCTCGGAGAGCACGTTAAGCTGTCGGTCCCGGCTGTCATGAAGATCTTTGACAGTCGTTAGAGGGAGTCAGAACATATGAATAAACTGTCACTGGCCTAAACCATGGAATATAGCTATCACTTTAGGTTGCGGAGGTCAGACAGGCAGTCGCTTCGTGGAAAAGCGAATATTCAGTCAAATCCAGTTAGACTAGAAAGCGGACCCCAGGTTCAAACTGGGGTAATGCTAGGAAGATGATGATTCGCTATCCTTACTTTCTCCGCATAATTATGACGATTGGTTTAAGCGGCTGCCTCGACGCTTGACGATGCGTCGAGGGTTGTGGCTTCGATTCCCACAGGAGACAACAATATGATCTACAAATTGTTGTTTCGAGTCTGGGTGTACATTGTGTCCGTTGGTTGCATGTTTGTAAAGTCCCCCGCAACACAGGTTTTAGTCCTAATGCGGGAGTTTTCTTTAAAAAAAAAATTATACCTAATAATAACCTTCTGTGGTCATCTTTACATTTTATGTGAAGAAATCATGTAAAATGACTAGCGTAGGCACTAGTTTCAAATTGATGTAATTATTACTGTTCCAGGCCTAAAGAGATAAAAGTCTGCAATATTACACAGTCGGGCATAAACCCACTATCATGGGGACAAGCATTGGACATGGGTAAGTGAATCATACTTATTATTCGTTTCTACTGGCACTCCAGGTTATCTATCCTTGGTTTCGTTTTCATCTCGAAGATACACATTTTTCTTGGTTTCTTTTCTATTTCGAAGATACATTTAGGGGTTTAAGCGGCCGCCACTGCGCCGAGTGGTGTGGGTTCGATCCCCAGCAGTTTATGTTGTACAAATAATTGTTGTCAAGTCTGTGTGTTCTCTAAAGTTTGTTAAGACTTCAGCGATACAAGATATAGTCTTAATGTAGGCGTCGTATTTTCAAAAAAGGGCTCAGGTGTTATTACCAAACAAGTGGTCAACCATTTGAAAGGCCTTTGCAAACGTTGCTCGACTTTGCCTATTGCAAAATAAATATTGACAAAGCGGTCACACATCTAAGTGGCGCCCTCTGCAAATGTTGCACTTGTCCGTCCTATTACAAACGTCAAGCCAAGCCACGCCATGAGCGCTGTTCTACTACCTTATAAAAATATTGATCGTTTTCCAGGCCGCATCCACGTACAAGAGTTTCCATTCTCAATCTGCCTATGGTACCCTGGTGGTTCTCCGAAGAGCTCGTGGATTCAGCACCAGCTAGCATTGTTCTTCACACATCTGCTGCCGGCGTACTTTGTGGATCTTCTCATGTTTCTGATGGGGAAGAAGACTTTGTGAGTAGCGACAGTTCATTTATTATATAAACATGATATTATATATTGTCATTCTTTCATTCTTTTTCGTGAGAGCGTGTGAAGACCGTACCTCAGCAAACGTAGTTTCTTTTTTATGATAACAGGCGGCAAACGAGTAGACGGATCGCCTGATGGTAAGCAATTACCGCCGCCCATGGACACAAGCAACACCACAGGAGTCACAAGTGCGTTGCCGCCCCTTGGGTTGGAAAAAGGGATAGGATGAGGAGTGGGATGAGGGAGAAGGAATAGCGGATAGGGCCTCCGGCACTCTCACTCACCGAACAAAACGCATCAGTTTAGGTATTGTTACTTTACGTCAATTTTCTGTGAGAGGGTACTACCCAGCCCAGCCCCCGCAAGGCTCTACTACCGTAAAAAGGAGGAAGAAGTGTAGGACACCATCCGGCTAGGTGTTGTGACGATATATGCAAAGTGGCTGGCAGCGGCTGGACACGCTTAGTGGTGTGCATTGCAGAGGTCTATATCCAGCAGTGATCTAAGGCAGGCTGATGATGATGATGTTTGCTCTACACTGGTGGAGGTTTCGTATCGCGCGAAGACGTCCGATATTGTCCAACGATTCTTCTCCGGAAATATGAACCGGATCGGAGGTTTTACGTGCAGTCAAACAAGTCGGCGCTGGACCAGTTTGAAAAAAAATCCCTTGGCTCGCTCATAGAGTCGAGGTACACTAGAAACCGGTTTTGTATACAAGTGTCAATTTGCGTGTAACGTAGTACTGGAAGCGACGATGTCTTGCTGAGCGATTCTCCCCCTAATGGTGGTCTAGCGGGAAGTTGTTCGACTGTATGGTAGCGCTCTGGTGTAAATGTCACATGCAGTCACCCATTCAATTGATGTCCTCTGACAACGTAGCTTAACTTTTTCGATCGTACAGTAAGTCTACTCACACTATGAGCGCTACAATTGCCATAATTGGCAACGAACGTGGACATACCAACAGACTGCCATGCAGAGGGTATTGGGTTCGAATTCACGACGCGCAGACTAGTAAAGTGTAGGTAATAAGTGTAGGACAGTAGAATGAAACTGGGACGGTAGGATGATGATGAAGAGCTGGTTCTAATACTACTAAAATAAAAACGTATAAACTCCGCACTTCGAAAATTAAATTTTGCGCGCTTTGGGATTGCATCCGATTTCTTTGCATAGCAGCCTTTTTGTCCCTTTCTTTAGGTTATCCCTCATGCAAGCTCAATACTCTTATCTATTCCTTTCACATTTCTAGCATGATAAAAATGCAGAAGCGCATCAACTACGGCCTAGAGGTGCTGCAGTACTACACGACCAAGGAGTGGCACTTCACCAACGATAACTTCGTCTCGCTCCAACACAGGATCAACAAGCAGGACAACGATACATTCTACACTGATATACGGGTATGAAACACATCTTCACACATTAAAGCCATATAGATTTTCGGATTCGCTATTGTTTAAGGCTTATTTTGGCTTGGTATGGGCTTGTCCCTAGTGATGATAGATTGCACCGAAGAAAACACTATAAGTATTTATTCATGGAAAGATTTGAATGTTTTTTGAGGTTTGAGCCCTTTAGCCTACTCCCCTCTTAAGCCATTCCTGCAATTTATATGCATTTGGTAGGTATGCGATATTTCGGCCCTGTTGAACTATGCCGTAATCCGTGTGGTGACGGATTAAAAATATGGAATGTCACCACCGCATATCATCCCATGGGTGTCGTAAGAGCCGACATCGACAGAGGGAGCATATTATGCAGAGAATAGCACTGTAAGAGAAGGAAAACTTGATACAAACCCTATACCAACCCGTTAGGCCAGCGTGGTATAGTAGGCCAATTCCTCCTTTCAAACGAGAGGCCTAGTCCAGCAGTGGACTGTTAAATGCTGATGATGAACAATGCCGTCGTATCGGATACTCGAAACAAATGAACGCAGAATATTCCGACAGACTGTCAAGAGCTCAGTTAATTACCTAATGGCCACCAAAGCTTTAATTCCTGCATTATTTATCAATCCATCCATCTTTAAGATTAAGTATAAAGAGTAAATGTAACAGGTTGTATCATTATTTTTAACTAGCAGCCGGCCCCGGCTTCGCACGGGTGGACATGTGTTTTTTAAATGTCCAATAAACATCCAGTAAACGATCGCATCAAGAAAGTCTCGTCCCGACAATGATAATGGAATAACGGTGTGCGAGTGGTGAATTTATTTTCTCAAGCATTATTTGAATTTTGCTACATCTTTTATTCATTATAATGATATACTGTAAAAGACAATTTCTATGAGCATTAAATACACAACATATCTAGCGTATTTAACTGGATTAGAAGTATTACTGCATTGCTTAAAATAGCTTCCAAAATAACCCATTGTATTTTCCTATTTTTTTATTGATAAAAATGGTTACTGTGGATTTTCCTTAGGAGATAGACCTACGCTAATGCGGACTTTTTTGTAGGTAATAATTGAGTACTTTAATAATCAGAAAAATAATGTACTACGTTAGTAGTAAATTATTTTTCTGTATCATTAATAGTTTTAGCAGCGCACGCCATGAAAGGCATTTTCTGGAAATTTTTCTTACACCTTGGGTTACATTATTCATATTTTTGTTGGGATCCCTATTATTTTCTAGAAATAAATATAGCCTATGTTACTATACAATGGAATTTATTTACATACATAAAAAATTAATATGTACAAAAAAGGGGAGGGTAAAATACAAAGTACATATTTACAAGACAGGTTTAGGCGTCGTAGAATTCCTCCGCATCGCTGTCTATTGGTAACGTGCCCAGAAGGCTGGCAGCATTGCCACGCTGGATGGCAATGCTGATACGCTGGCCGAAATACAGCCCAGCCTTCTGGTCACGTGAAGCGTCCATTAGTCGTTTGGCGATTTCTCTGTACAACGTACGAGCGCTCGGACCCCATGGACCAAGCGTCTCCACCCCAAACGGCTCAAATACGTAATTACCTATTAAATTACCGTATTTTCGCCGCTTGAGGGATTCTGCGCTTGCAGCAGCAGCGCCGGCACAGCTGGCTGTACTTGGAAGATGTGATGGCGCTAGGGTATCTACGCACGTTGCGTCCCATACCAAAGGCCTACCCAACTTCCAAGGCAACAATGACATACCGTCGGGCCTCTTCCCATCGTCGCGTACCAAACCATTGGGTTCAAGTACGGCTGGTACTCCGGCGGTGACAAGAGTGCGACGGATGATGTCATTAAGATACGCGTGACGAGGCATTCGGCCCGCGCTTCTGCCGCAAGATAGTCCATGGTATCCCAGGCTATCGACGGCTTCTCCACAATGACAACGATGCGGAGAAACACACGGAGCACCTAAACGGAGGCTAGTGGCAAGGCAAAATGTCGTGTCATCCAACATTGTGCCCACATTGGACGACGGGAGCGCTTGAAGCCAAAGACCAGACTCCCACTCTCCCACAGCCAGCAAGCGAGCACGCTCAGCAACATTTGTAGATGATAAAATAAGATTTTCTCTCACAGTGTTGCAAAGCGGCACGTCCCACTGCCTTTGGGAGAATGAGTTGGTAGGCAAAGCAGAGCTTGGACAAGCCATTTTCCAGGCGTTCACGGCATCGGTTTTACACAGCACTTCCGAATTAACCAGTGTTGGTGCTAATATTTGCCTGGTTAAGTCTTCCGTTCTGTGCACCGAGGACAGGAACGCCGATAAACTAACATCAGAAATTTTGCGAACGCCGAGCCCACCCAGACGTACAGGAAGAGACGCTTGCAGCCAGGCTCGGTCGTTCAAATCCACATTTAATATTTCTATAAGTGTATTTTTAATAATTTGGTCCATTTCTTCTAAACATTCCATATTTTTCCAAAGCCGTGAAGATCTCAGGGCATAGTTAGTTAGTTAGTTGGACAGGTGTTTTCCGCACTTAGCCACTTAATTGGGCCATTGTGCGTTAGCAGGGACACGGTTGTCGCCTGCTACTCATACCATGCAAGCTCCTTCCAGAAGGCCATGAGTTGACCAGTGTTGCGTATGGCTTCACTCATGATTCTGGGGTTGTTCAGGAACCTCGTCCGTTGGTCGCTCACGCTGGTACAATGTAGGATCACATGAGCGGATGTTTCTTCTGTCTCCATGCAGCCCCTACATAGTGGGCTGTCCGTGACGCCGATGTTGTAGAGATGCTTGTTTAGTGGACCGTGGCCGGTTATTATGCCAGTCAGATGCTTGAGTGTTTTCCTGTTGGAGTGCAATAATTTTTGCGAGAGTCGTTTATCTAATTGGGGAAAGGCATCTTTAGATTGCCTACACTCTTTTAGCTCTGCCCACTCTTTTTCATGTTGTTGTAGGGTTCTCTCGCGTAACCACGTTTTTAGTTGGTTGAAAGGTATCGGAACAGTTGGTTCGGTCCCAGAGTTGTTGTGTCCGATCCTCTGCGGTGGCACTCCATAATTAGGCCGCTGTTAAAGCAGTTGCCATCGAGAGCTTGTAGTACTGAGGCACTGTCTGTGATGATGCGTATTGACAGGTTGCTCACGTTTCTGGCCGCGATCGCCGTCGCCGCCCTTATAATCCCAACGCATTCAGCTTGGAAGATGGTGGTGAGTTTACCAAGCGATGTTGAGAGATTGATGTTCAAGTCATGGGAGAATACTCCGGCACCTGTCCCATACTTTGTTTTTGAGCCGTCTGTGTATACTCTAACTTCGTGT
The DNA here is from genome assembly GCA_944739405.2 of Euclidia mi. Taxonomy (NCBI): domain Eukaryota; kingdom Metazoa; phylum Arthropoda; class Insecta; order Lepidoptera; family Erebidae; genus Euclidia; species Euclidia mi. The sequence continues at coordinate 12,399,827 of OX123211.2, forward strand.
ATACCAGAGCTATCCTTGTGCTCTTCATGCAGTTGTATGCGGTATGTTTTGTCAAAGACAAAGGTTTTAGGTATTAGGTCGCACGTTGCATCTAGCATCGGGATCTCGTTAGTTAACGTCCTTTTCAGGCGTACATGGGTTATTCGGTCGTCTCTTCTCCAAAGCCCGAACTTATCGAGCCGGATCGCGGCGGCACCTGCTTCCTGCTGGATGATGAGGTGCAATGGTCGCAAGTCGAGAAGCACCTCCAATGCCGCCGTTGGAGTTGTTTTCATGCAGCCTGTTGTGGCCAGACAGGCGAGGCGTTGTATGCTTTGCAGCTTGCTCTTGACTGTGCTTAGTTCAGTGCGTGGCCACCACACTACTGCACCATATGTGAGCATGGGGCGTATTATGGCAGTGTAGATCCATAGGGTGATGAATGGTTTGAGACCCCATTTCTTGCCTATTATTCTCCTGCACTGCCAGAAGATTGTACATGCTTTTGTGGTTTTAGTGGTGATGTGTTTATTCCAGTTGAGCTTGTGGTCGAGTGTTACGCCCAGGTACTTGACTTCACTCGATAGGTTAAGCTCCGTGCCAAAAAGTTTTGGTTTTCTGGTCATACGGGTGTTCCTTTTGTTAGTGAAAAGTACTAGCTCCGTTTTATTTGGGTTGACCGTCAGTTCATGGTGGTTGCACCATTGTTCCATGATCCTGATGGCTGCTTGCATCCGATAATGGATCATGTCTTCCGAGTTTCCTTTGATTAGGATGGTTAAAAAGCTGGCAACACTAGCCAATATAAACAAGTGCTCCGCGTATTTTATTCGTATTTAATTACTTATAATCGTTTTCCATTAAAAATACAGTTATAATTTATAAACACAAGTGCTAATAACTTTATATAAATGTTATCTCAGTGGTATATCCAATACAGTGCTTAATAAAGAAAGAAGACGTAAACAGACCATTGTGTGACAAAAGAATATCATTTCAAAACAATAATCACTCCACTGTGACTAAAAGTGACTATAACTCGATGAACTGTGACAAAGACATATTGACAAGTGGTTTTAAGCAGTAATTTACATTGAAATAATATCCTTCATACATAAAGCCGTTTTCAAAGAAATATAACCTAAGGCATAGAAGTAACACTAAATAACAACAGCGGTTGCTATGATTGATATCTTCTTTCTAATGGCACATGCAGTATGATAGAAAGAGCTGTCGATAGGTTTAGCAGCACGCTCTTATAGCAGAATCGTGGTAGGCAAACAGTAGACAAAACATAGAGTTAGGAAACCGAGTGTTGTTCGTAACAGTGATGATTTATCGATAAATATTTTTGGTCAAATGTCTAACTTTAGTATGTGTCGATATATTTAAGCCGTATAAATAAACAACTAAAATATTGAAATTGTAGTTTTTGCTGTTGACGCCGGACAGTGCTTTGCAAAGATTTGCCAGACAGACAGTACTAAAAAAATCACGTGTTTAAAGGCCCGCACAAACTATCTGTCGTGACTTACTGTCGCGACAGTAAGTCGCGACAGAAGGGTAAGGCCTTGCCGCACGATACAATTTTACCACTGATCAAATTTTCAATCGAATTGGCTTTGCCCGTCTACACGACACAATCAAATCACTGATTTGCATTCCGCCCACCCGATTGGTTAAAATCTGGTGGTACCGCCCACCCGATGAACTTGAGTTGGACGACTGGCGTCTACACGTCACGATTTCATCAAGTGATTTAGTCACGTTGGACGTAAAATTGTGCCATGTGGCAAGGCCTGTATCTGGACAAGGAAAATCCATTCAAGTGTGCACAATATCGGACGTCTGTCGCGGACGTGACCTTGAGCGTTCAGACGTCCGATAGCAATCTGGAAAAATGACAGTAAGCGTCTGCGGACGTTTACTGTCATCCGTATATTGTCCATGGTACGGCCTTAATATTGATTTTATACCGAATATAGTCAAAAATGATAAATTCACTTTCAATTCAACAGTTCTGCTTTACTTCAAGGTATACCAATAATATAATTTAATAGTGCTAACTGCTAGTGCCCTGAATTAAGAAAAATATGCTCCTACCTAGCCTTAGTGTATTGCATAGACAGCATGGCGTGTCTACGGTTGTATCGGACGCGGACGCGACAGAAAGCCGCGTCCGAAAGGGTGTGCACACTATGTGTCGCGACTTACTGTCGCGACAGTAAGTCGCGTCCGAACAGTTTGCGTGCGCCTTCATTGTTCGTTTTAGCCATAAAATCTATTGACAAAAAGTATTAATAGACTAATGAGCGATGCGTTGCGATGCGATGCTAAGAAACTGTCACTTAGATTATGTATTGTACGAATTATACCAGATTGGCTAATGCGGAACGGCAGGCTTTGGCAATTCGTTTGCGTCGCATCATATCACGTTGATTTTTTTAGAGTTGTAGGTAATCCGACTGCCACGCCGAAGCTTGCGGGTTTGATTCCCGCTCAAGTCAAACATTAGTGTGCATGAATATGAATGTTTGTCTTGGTCTGGATGGTACTATGTGTAATATGTAATATACTACAGAAAAGTATATATGCATGTTTATCGATTGTCTAGTACCCGTAGTACAAGATATGCTTAGTTTGGGACCAGATAATGTTGTGTGAATGTGAAAGAATATTATATTTTATGGTAGAATATTATGTAGCGGACTACAAGGCAAGACGTCTTTGATCAGTCAGATTAGCACTAATATGATAAATAATATAGAAGTAGATAGATTAATTAAAATCGTTGTAATTATTATATTTTATTAATATGTTCAAACTAAAATTACACACTTTTTGTTTAGCTTTGGATAAATAATTCTACCGGGTGTGCAATGTCCGGGCATAAATGTTATGTAAGCACAGCTTTCGGTTTTAAACGACGCCAGGTGCTTTCTGTCTTTAAAAAACAGTCTTTCTCAAAATGACGTAACAAATATGATGGTACTTCTGCTAAATCAAACTAGGCCGTCCAACGGCATTTATCCAAAGTTTTCTGGTGACGTCATTAATAGGCAACCTGTAATAAAAAACACCTTCTTAATAATGAAAAAATGCTACTCGCATCCCTAATCAATCTACTATTTTATAGATGCAGCGCTTACACTGGAACACTTGGCTTTAGGTTAATAGACGCTACTTTTAAGGTAGGTATCTAAGTAAATTATGTACATTAAACTGCGCTTACTATCAAACGCGCGATAGAAAATTAGACCGCTGGATGTCTTTGTTTATTGTCAACTTAGCAACCGCGGCTACCCGCTGTCGCTTCCAGCTACAGTTTTACATTCATGTCCGATAGTTAGTTTCCGTATTTATCCCTCATTCAAAAAACATCGATATCTCCTTTCACTGTCAAATCCCATCACTAAGGCTATTAAATCAATAAATGTACAAAATAACAATTTGTGAGTAAAATTCATAACACATACGTATGCAAGCTGTTCCTTTGATTTGCAATATAATGATATTGTGTAAACTTAACACTCATTATAGCATTAATACGAGAAAAGTAAATACATTTGTAGGAAAATTCCGACTCACTGCTAGAAGATAAAGTTTCTCCTGTTATTTCCGTTCCGAGAATAGCGGAATCCACATCCCGATATCACATACACGATGTGTATTAATTAATGAGTACACTATTTAATTATTATAAGCTTACTTACTATTTAAATGCAAAAAAGTTATTAAAAATGTAAACACAAACATCCAACAAATTTTACACTGTTGACAGATCACAGCACGGCTATTTAGAGAATGTAGTCAAAGATATGAGTATGTTAAGAGTATATGCCTCTTTAAATGAGACGCGTAATTTGACGTTATGATTAACCAACTAAGACCAACTGACATTACATGTTGCACGTTCGGTATAAGGAAATTTATAGGGCATGTTCTCTCTAGTCTAAACGTCCAACCTCTTTGGCCGTTTTTTCCATTCAAATAGGATATTTTTACGCGAATTTCACAGTGGTACCAACATAAACAACTTTCATACACGGCGCGTTCCAGACCCTCACTTCAGATACATTTATAGCATACAGAGCCGTCAGTGTTAAAAATAAAGCTGCACATTCACGATCCGATAATCAATATAAGGCTGGACATTCTCCTATGTCACGACATTTTATTATACTGATAATACGTATTTTGCTTACACAATATTTTTTTTAAATAATAATGAATAATTTCCTGGAAAACATTACTTTCCGTCGGCGACGAACAACATCTGATCCATCCAATGACGATAGTATAATTGCAAACAGTACTATCAACAATAACACAAGTTTACCGGATATATCCGACGATGACAATGACAAAACGGCCGAACTTCGGGCAGAAATAAAAAATCTCAAATCACAGCTTAACAGTGCGCACTCTGAAATAGAGGCACTCTCCTTGGAAGTAAATGAGCTGAAAAAAACGAATGCTGAGTTGATTAAAAAAAATCAGCTGTATAAAAGTGTAACTAACAGTCCCGCCAAGAGATGCACTCCAAAGAAAAAAAATAATAAGACTTCATCTATCAATAAACAAACTCAAACAGATTTGAAACTAAGCGCTGAAAATAAAATATCTTCTATTAAACCTTCCTGTGTAAACAGTCCATTGAAACTAAGCAACAATGCACAAAAACAGAAGTTGTGCATACTGAGTACGGAGAAAAGAAATAACTTACTTTCAGTAGCAGAAGATACGTTTCAGTATAATTATGATATGTGTCATTATCTGAAAACTAATAGCAGCACAAAAGAATTACTAAGCGGAATAAAAACAAAGCTAAACAATTATAATATGAATGACTTCTGTATTGTATTCCTTGGCGAAGAAGATTTCAAGAAGACAAACAACTACATAAGCATTACTCTACATATAAAGGAAATGTTGCAGAATATACAACATACAAATATAATAATTTGTCTACCAACATACAAGCTAGGCAATTACACCAGCCTTTTCAACACTCGGATCGAAACTTTTAACAGCCTATTATACCTAGATATCATGACTCACGGACATGCATTCATATTGGACAGTAATTAAAATGTCAAGTATGACTACAGTATGTTTGATAAATACACTGGAAGAGTGAACAAGTTTGGACTAGAGACTATATTTAAAGATTTACTTACTAGAATTAACTATTGAGATCGAACAATATCATATTGACAATAAATATAATGAAATTGATTATGAGACATGTAACCAACCAACAAATGACACTTTTTTTCGGATCTAGAAACTTATGTATTATGCACCAAAACATTGCAGGCCTGCTTTCAAAATCGGACAGTCTAATAGTCAACTTACATGAGCTCTTGGATAACAACACTACCGTGGATGTATTATGTATCACGGAGCATTTCATGGTAGAAGGATATGAGAAATATGTCAACATACCTAACTACTGTTTAGCCACAAGCTTCAGCCGAAAAGAAAGTAAGCGGGGTGGAGCCTGTATACTCGTCAAGAATGGTCACCAGTGGAATGAATTACCAAAAATATCTAAACTGTCAAAGATTGGGCTTTTGGAATGTTGCGCTATAGAACTGATTAAGTATGGGATAGCTTTGGTATGTATCTATAGAGTGCCGAATATAAATAGTTTTTCAGAATGTATTGATATATTGGAAATTATGTTGCATGCATTAATGAAAAAATGCTATAAAAATATAATCTTAGCAGGTGACTATAATGTAGATATTTTGAAAAAGACTAAACAATCAATTTAATTTGAAAGTCTATTATTGAGTTTTAACTTAAAGCTAGCAGTACACCAGCCTACACGACTAAAAAGTGGATCATGCATAGACAATTTTGCGCATAATTTCAGTCGGTCTTGCCAAGTTAAAATATTGGAACTAGCCTTATCTGACCATACTGCTCAGATACTTAAATGTCCAATAAGTACAGTTAGCAATCTTAGCCGTTGGCGTAAGAAAGTACGTGATTACTCAACAGAAAATATCAGCAAATTTAGAAATTATATTGGGCAGCTATCTTTTTCAGATACCTATAAAGCCACTAATCCGGAGTTAGCTTATAACTACTTTATAGATCTCTTTTCACTCTTGTATTGTCAATATTTTCCTGAAATATGCATAACAATGAATAGTGAAAGAAAACAAAAATGGGTATCACGAGGCATTAAAACCTGCAGCAAAAAGAAAAGAAAACTGTTATGGCAGTATAGACAAAACCCTACATGTGAAAATAAAAATACGTTTACATCTTACTCTAAGCTTTACCGCAAAATTATTAAATTAACACAAATGGCTCAAAATAATAATAAAATAAAGACATCTTATAACAAATCTAAAGCAGCTTGGCAAATAATAAACCGTACCAAATTTAATATGCCAATCAATAATATTAATGAGCTTAAAATAAATAATAAAATAGTTACTGATCCTAAGATTATAGTTAATTCTTTCAATCATTATTTTGTAGATAAGATTAATCCCATATCATGCTCTGGAAACAGGTTATCAGAACACTTAAAAAGTAGGCAATGCTCTATGCTCATGGCGCCATGTTTACCGCATGATATATATAAAATCATTATTTCTCTTAAGAACACAAATAGCGTAGGATATGACGGTATTTGCACTAAGGTAGTTAAGGCAGTAGCTGCTGAAATTTGTGGGCCTGAGTCACATATTAAATATAAGTATCCTCGAAGGAGTATTTCCCGAGGCACTTAAAACATCAATAGTGAAACCGCTTATTAAAAACTGGACAAGACTTCAATGGAATACTATAGACCAATTTCACTGGTACCTGTTTTCTCAAAAATTTTGGAAAAGTTTATTTATAAAGAACTAAATACATACTTAGAAAGAAATCATATTATTTGTAAGGAACAAAAAGGCTTCAGACAGAATAAAACCATAAATATGGCTATCTATGATTTTTGTACGATGTCATAACTAACATGGATAAAAATACGCCCGTCTGCGCGATTTTTTGCGATATGACGCAGGCATTTGATTATGTCCAACACGATTTACTACTAAATAAGCTTAATGAATATGGAATTAGGGGCAGAGTTTTGAGTTTTTTTCAATCCTACCTAAAAGGAAGGAAACAAATAACGCAAATTAATAGAATCAATAGTAAATCGAAATTAGAAGAGGTATATACATCTACAGAACGCACAATTACCCAAGGTGTGCCACAAGGGAGTGTACTGGGACCGCTTTTATTCACTATTTACATTAATGACTTACCCAGCTCAAATCAACACCACATGACATTGTTTGCTGACGATAGCACAGTTATAATACCATGTAGAAATAAAGAAAATTACGTAAATGACATTATTAATACACTTAACAAGATTATAACATGGATGAACAGTAATAATTTAAAAATTAACCTTAATAAAACAATGATTATGCATTTTAGTCAACGCCCATTGACATTTGATATTGACATTTCCTTTGATAACAATAATATTGACGCAGTTAATACAACCAAGTTTCTAGGACTGACTATTGATAGAAATCTAAATTGGAAAGCTCATTTAGACCTTTTAAATAAAATAATTAGTAGTAGTGCATACGCTTTGTACTCTCTTTCGGGAGTGATTCATATAGACGCACTTATTGTCGCATACTACGGACTAATTGAATCCATCCTTAGATACGGAGTCATATTCTGGGGCAACTCAACAGACAAAGAAATTATATTCAAAGCCCAAAAAAGATGCGTGAGAAGTATGTTTAAACTGCGACCTACCGATAGCTGTGTACCATACTTTAAAAAATATAACATATTAACTTTACCATGTCTGTATATTTTGGAAATCGTAGTATTTGTTAAGTCTAATCCAAACTTATTTCCTCGCATGGCTGATGTAGTACCTAGAAACAGGCGCAATAACACAAAGCTTTGCTTACAGAGCTCAAAAACTGCACTTATGCGTAGAAGCGTCTTTTGTATGGCTCCAGTACTGTATCATAAGTTACCTAAAGCTTGGAAAGAACTCAATATGGTAGCATTTAAGAAAAAAGTAAAATCATTTTTAGCCTGCAAGACATATTACAATATATCAGATTTCTTACAGGATACCATCACCTAAAATTACTTGTAATATACCTATGCAATTTAATTTTATTTCGATTACTGGTTGACATTTAGCTATTTAATATTACATGACCTACAAATTTTATGACATTATTTTATTAATACTTAAATTCTTATTTGTACTTTTTTTTTCATTATTATTGTAAGCTTATCTAATTAATATTTGCACGCCGATATATGATATGGCAAACATGTAAGAACACAGCAACAATTAAATGTAACACCTTGCATGCTTATAAATGTATGTATACTCTCCCTTACCTTACCTTACCTTACCTTACCTTACCTTACCTTACCTTACCTTACCTTACCTTACCTTACCTTACCTTACCTTACCTTACCTTACCTTACCTTACCTTACCTTACCTTACCTTACCTTACCTTACCTTACCTTACCTTACCTTACCTTACCTTACCTTACCTTACCTTACCTTACCTTACCTTACCTTACCTTACCTTACCTTACCTTACCTTACCTTACCTTACCTTACCTTACCTTACCTTACCTTACCTTACCTTACCTTACCTTACCTTACCTTACCTTACCTTACCTTACCTTACCTTACCTTACCTTACCTTACCTTACCTTACCTTACCTTACCTTACCTTACCTTACCTTACCTTACCTTACCTTACCTTACCTTACCTTACCTTACCTTACCTTACCTTACCTTACCTTACCTTACCTTACCTTACCTTACCTTACCTTACCTTACCTTATCTTATCTTATCTTATATCATCTGCGTAGCCGACCGTGTAGAAGCATTTGTCATTCAGGCTTCTCAACAGATCGTCTACCACTATGTTCCAAAGCAGGGGTGATAGGACACCTCCCTGTGGGCAGCCTTTTGCTACTATCCCTCTTGTGGTGGTGTTAACCGTGAATTGAATAGCCCTTTGTTTCAGGAGTTGATCAATCCAGCCACTGACGGTTTGTTCAACTCCGAACTTATCAAGGGCTCGGCTAATGCTGGTGAATGTAGTTTTGTCGAAGGCGCCTTCTATGTCAATGAAGGCACCTAAGGTCATTAGTTTATCAGATAGCGCTGTCTCTATGGTCCCCACTACGCAGTGAAGCGCTGATTCCGTTGATCTACCACTTCTGTAGGCGTGTTGTTGCGGGTGTAGTGGTCTGCGTAGCAGTGCGCCTTCCCGTAGGTATCTGTCAGCGAGCCTCTCCAGCGTTTTCAGCAAGAAGGAGGTTAAACTGATAGGTCTGCACGATTTTGCTTGAGTGTAATCCGTTTTGCCCGGTTTTGGGAGAAATATGACTTTTACTTCCCTCCACCTTCGTGGTATGTAATTGTGCGCTATAGATGCTCTATATATGCTGAGTAGCTGTGGCACAATCGTTGTGCAGCCCCATTGTAGAAGTGCTGGTGTTATTTCGTCCAGGCCTGCAGATTTGTACGGCTGGAAGCTATCAATTGCCCATTTCAGCCGGTCTACGGTAACCATGTTGTTGGCTATCGTCCAGTCTGTTTGGGTCGGTGGTCTGTGTTCTGATTCTTCCCAGTCACAGTCGTCGGTCACAGTGCAAGCTGGGAAGTGTGTTTCGATTAGCACTTGGCTTATTTCCATGTCTGTGATTGCGTAGGTGCCATCAGGCTTTCTGATGGAGCCTAGGGTCTTGTTGCTGTCCTGGGATAGGATCTTTTTTACCCTGGCTGCCTCGCATGTGGAGTTAATGTTGGTGCAGAAATTTCGCCAGGACTCTCCCCTGCGGAATCGTACGCGTTTCTTGTAGTGCGACTGGGCTTCTTTGTATTTGTCCCAATCTGTGTCTTTCCTTGTGTTTTTGGCCCGGTTGAAGAGTTTTCTCAGATTGCGCCTGAGCGCTTCTCCAGTTCCGATCCCCACCATTGGGTTTTACTACTCATTTTCGGTAGTGTGGTGGGGCAGGCTTGTTGGTAGCTGCGTTGTATGCATTTTGTTAGTAAGTTAGTGTTGTGTTCTATGTTTGTAGTGCTTGCGGTCATGTCGTTGAAATTTGACATGGCTATTTCCTGTTCGAGCAGGGTCTTGTAGCTCGCAATGTTGGTATTGCGTGGGTTGCGTTTTAGTTGTGTGACCCTCTCTTGCACTCGTATGTCATAGCAGATACGTCTGTGGTCGGCAAAGGATGGTTCGGCGGACACATGCCAGTTCGTGACAAGTTCCGCGGCCCCATCCGATGCCAGTGTAATGGAAGATCTCAGGGCATGCGTAAATTTGGGAACGAAAAGGCAATATCGAATAATTGTAAAGGCCGAATGAATATTAATTTTTAGCAGGCGATCTGAAATTTCACTAAAATTTTGAATCTTTTCATCTACGAATGATTCGTAGGCTTCTTCAAATATAGGAGACCCAAGGAGGCGAAGAGAATTCTTGTCACAAATTTTAATGTGTGGTGCCAAACAATTAAATTTTGATAATACCAAAGACTTTTTTTCATCGTCAATTTTATTTAGAAATAGCTCACACTTACTTGAATTTAGCTCCAAACCAATCGATTTAAATTTGTCTTTTAGAATTGCCAAATCTTGCAGTACTATGTCAGCGTCTCCACCAAGGGTTCCGTCGTCCAAAAACCATACATTGAATTTTGAATTTAGCTGCCGTATAATTGGTTTCATATATTAAATTCTTTGCCTATGTTACTCAGGGATAATGTCGCATTACAATGGTGAAGGATTTTTAAAATCCGTCCAGTACTTTTTTAGTTTATTCGTAACAAACATACAAAAATACAAATCTTTCCTCTTTATAATATTAAATAAAAAATAATATTAAGTATAGATAAAGCTATAATAAACTATCTTATTAAAAATCTCGAAGCTGAAGTGAAAGTGGATTATGCCCTAAACTTTGTGGTAGCCTATCTCAGCCTATACTTAGAGGAGTTTGTGGAATACTTTACCAGCAATAATGTATGTTTGCGCAGGTCATAAACTGGAGCATGTACATCAGGGACTACATCAAAGGCGCCCGGGAGTACTGCGTCAAAGAGGACCCCTCCACGCTACCTCAAGCTAGAAGACTGCAGAAACAGTAAGTTTTACTTTACCTTGAAGGGCAAAACCAGAAGCTCTGATGGGCATTCTTCCCTCTTTAACTTCCAAAAGCATCTGAGTCCTCATAAGACTTTTTATAATAAGTCAACGCACGGACAAAAAATATGTCGTGTTTCATGACGTCTTTACAAACATTCAATCAACGGACACAATGTGTCCGTCAATCGATTTTCGGCTCTTCGTGACCCGATGGTCACGTTTATGAACACGAAGTGACCACAGAGGCACAGACTGCCATGCAGAGTGTATCAGGTTCGAATCAAACGCGCATCACTGACTAATCGGAATTAAATGTGTCATCATCATCGTCCAGCAGTGGGACAGTATATATACTGTCCCACTGCTGGGCCTCTTCTTCCTATGAGAAGGGTAAAGCCATAGTCCATCACGCTGGCCAAATGCGGGTTGGCAGACTTCACATGTCTTTCGAGAACATTATGTAGAACTCTCAGACATGCATGTGTTTCCTCACGATGTTGTCCTTCACCGTTAAGCAAGCGATAATTAACAATTTAATACGCACTTAACTTCGAAAAGTAATTGGTGTGCGCCGTGGATTCGAACCCGAGACCCTCTACGTAGCAGCACATGGTAGTAGTCTGTCGGTCTCTCCACTAGGCTATCGCTGCTTTTAAGTGTTAAGTGCGTATTGAAATGTTAATTATCGCTTGCCTCGTACCTCGGAGAGTATGTTAAGCCCTCGGTCCCGGATTTCATGAATCATGTCATGATCCACTATTTGTAGTTTCGAGTCCCATCTGGGTGTTTTCTTTTTGTCCGTTGATTGAACGTTAGTCAAATCATGTACAGCACATGATATATTAGAAATAATCCCATTCATTGCATCCAAGGCTTACACGCCTTGGAGCCCGAGGTCCGCTTACTGGTCTAACCAGATATGACAGAATATCTACTTTTCCGCAGAGCGACTGCCGTCTGACCTCCGCAACCCAAAGGGATAGCTATATTCCACGGTTTAGACTAGTGTTAGTTTACTCATAGGTGCTAGTCAGCACCTGTGAGTATATATATACAGGGTGTCACAAGACCCATCACCAAGCCATAGTCTACTCGTTGTGGACTTCATACCAAGTCATACTAACCATAAATAATACCTGGGAAACGATTTTTTTTGAGTTTTTACATTTTTAAAACCGCAATTAAAAGCGCACGCGTGCAATGCTCAAAATACCTACTTATCCATGGGGTTAAAGGTCATCTAAAGAACACTTTGGCGGGGTAAATGCATCGATTTTGTACCTAATTTGAAAAATTCCATACTAACTTTGAGCCTCAATATCTCCTGAACCAGTAATTTCCCAGGTATGGTGCCGAAGTAAAAAATGGGATTTCAGTTTTCGTTAAGGGTCTTTTTACACCCTGTATACTCAAAGCATCCTATAACCACTGCTAAAAATCTTCATGACAGCCGGGTCCGACGGTTTAACGTGCTCTCCGAGGCACCGGGCAAGCGATAATTAACAATTAAAAAAATGCCATTCTTGCTTATGATTTCTTTACTTTTCAGTAGGTACCTATGTTTCGTTTATAGATATTTTTAATTGCTTTTTCCTTATCCACAGATTATATTACCTGGACAAAACAGTGCAGATCATGCTCGGTTTGCTGCTAGCATACTTTGTATATTACTACGTCAACATTATATTTTCTATAATTAGCGGTTAGTGTACATATAATTATATTGTTAAAATGTATAGCTTTAGTTTTAATTTAAATATTTTTGATGTTCTTGTAAAATATTAAAATCTGTTCTACATTTTTATTATTTTTTATTTATAGTCTCACGCCTCTATCCCCGCAGGCGTAGGCAGAGGTGTAAATATTACACCCACATTTTGTCATAAGTTTTTAGGTCCTACGTAATAGGGGGCGAGCCTATTGCCGTTACCGGGCACAACACCAGACTCCGGGCTGCTACTGAGTATTCGAAAAAACCCAGTAACACTTTTGCCCGAACCGGGAATCGATCTCGGGACCTCCTATCAGCAGTCGCATACGCTATCCACTGGACCACGAAGTTCTAAAATGATCTGATATCTTGAACAATAACAATTTAAAAATGTTACTGCTTTACTTGTAGTTTGTAGTAGAATAGCAAAGTCAAGCAACGTTTGTAGAGGTCACCATTTCGATTGGTGGCCATTTTTTGTGACATTGGCATACCTTGCTTCGTAGGACACATAAAACCGCGGGTACCAGTTCTTGGCTCAGGACAAGACGCTTTAGCATTTCGAACGATAATGTCATAATAAATAAATAGATAAAATAAATAATTAAAACGTTACGAAGTTAAAAAACCGCGGGTGGTTAGAATTTTCAACCTGCATTATCCACTCAAACGATCAAGTCTGACAGCTGCCACCGCTTCGTACGTCCGCGCGCGCGCGAACTTACGTAGCGGTCGAGCGCCCAATGCCGTCACCGATTTGAAGCCTATTTTCTACCTAACTACAACTGTTATGTTAAATTAAAAAATACCAGTATAGAGCTGACATTATAAGAAATCAAAATATGTGAAAACTAAATTGTAACTCTTATCGTAAACAGTACAAACAAAAAGTTGAACTTTACAATAGTGGTGAAATTTTAGTAAAATATTTATTGATGTCAAGTTTTTACGAAATATTTCGTAATATACCTCTATACTATTTACTTATTAATAAACTAGATGAAATAAGCTTTTTTTTTAATACCAATATATCATTACTTAGAACAAACAGTATAATATAACAAATCAAAACATACTACCCATACCGGTATGAATTTGATATCGCCTCTGATGACAAAATAAAAAATCCTGAGAATTAAATAATAAAAATGTGTAATCCTAACATTTTTTGCCATATTTCTTTCATTTAAGTTTACACAGATATTGATAATTACCTATTTTTCCAATTACAAGAAGTATTTTACTACAATATAATTATAACATATTATCATAAAAAAGCTTAACGAAAAACCGGCGCACAGCAAAGTTTTTACTTGTCGATTGTAACTAATTTAAACACATCCTATCTGACTGCAGATGCTTAGAATTTTATGATATTCTCAAAGAATGGACCTTCAGGAGTATTTCAATATATAACACCTAATACAATCGAATAATAAATACATTTTTACTTACATTTTAAAGTCGACACTCACAAACACTTCAAACAATTCAACACACTTGACAAAAAGTTTGTAAACTATTTTTTTTTTAATCTTGCTGTGGCTTGTCGTTGCTGTTTTACCGACCAACATACGCGTTATTTAATAAAGAACCATCTAGCGAAACACTTGTGAACCTCTTAAACATTGTCACAGATAAAAAAAGGTTTAAATGGGGTGAGTCGTCTAGGCTGCTGTAGTCGCCCTAACGCTTAACGCCAAAAACTTTTGGGCGACCATAGTCGCCCGGACGTTCGAGTGGTTACCAAAGGTTAAAAAAAATTAATAAGTGTGTAAACATTTTTATAAGGTCATCCAAAAGTTAGTGTTAATATCGATATTATTTTAATAATGATAATAAATATAATTGTTGATATTTTTGATGATTTTATTCCGATTAACCCTGAATAATTTACACATAACTAAAAGTAAGTACAGGAAATTAACAATACCAGAAGATATACGTACTCCTGATACACAGAAAACTTGAAATAAATAATATATGTGAGTATTCTGATATAGAGCGGCGATAGCCCAATGTTGTACGTAACGGACTGCCAAGACGATGGTCTCAGGTTCGATCTCCAGGTACCCTGGGCACACACCATTGACTTTTCGAAGTTATGTATTTTTTTTGCATGAAAGCATATTGCACAATTGAAATGACAACACTGAGTTTTAACAGATATGGCGTCGGAGATATGTTAGTCGAAACGTGTGTGCCCTAACAAAATCGTTTTTTCGTGAAGTTCAGCTGTCAAACGTGAAACTCAGCACGTGGTTTTGTGTTTTGATTTACATAACTCCAGTTGGGTCTGCGGTAAGTTTCTTTGTTTAATGAGTTAGTTAAGTTTATTTACTAACAATGTAATATGCAATTTGGAATACTTTTAACATAGACGATATTTTTTTTTAATGAGACATCTATTGGTACTTTAAAACTCCCATTTGACCCAAAACCCGTCATTTTTAGAATTATTATGACGACTACTGGGACATGCTCAAAAGTTGCACCTAAACTCGTCATAATGAAGATATTTTGTGTTTTACAGTACAAAATGCGAATAAATAGCTAATATCGGGACTTTTACAAAATTGTTAACTCTCTTGTACAAACATATTTAAGGTTTAGACTACATTTGTTGATAAAACTGCGTTTCTTTTAAGCTTTTTCTTAGGGGTATATTTTACTCTGCTGGTTCTAGATGCACGTACACACAGTCATGTTATTCGATTCAATTATTTTGTTTCTTAATGGTTTAAACCCCCTGTTTTCTATATGCACTTTCTACGTGCGTTTTTTGTTAGGTATATATTGGCCGCTGTAGGCCTCCGCCATTCGATTAAGGACACGCGATACATATCTACCGCTTTGGGTACAAGTAGGTCTACCACTTGCCTTTGCTTCTACTACGCTTGGATTACAATACGTCGCAAGCAAAAATTGACTGTTATGAACAGTCAATTTTTGCTTGCGACGCATTACACTATGCTTTTTGTTCGAAATAACTGCATGTCGTCACGCGTATTGTACCGCGTCTTCCTAACGTCTCTTAATAGCGCCTGTATTATGTCATTCAACTAGTTTTGACGTAAACATTATTAAAATCAGTTTTAAAACTAAGATGACATAGGTTCTATCGCTGCCACTTCGTTGCTTGTCGTATTCGATATTGATGGGTAAAGAGTAATCTTAAGTAAGATTTTTTTATTTGATTGTATGTACCTAGTGATTGCATGATCGTAATTTTAATTACAGATCATGACTGAAAGAAACTACAAGCAAGAAGACCTTTTAAAAGCCATAGAAGCTGTGAATCAAGGGGCCACAACATCAGATGCAGCAAGAAAATTTAAAGTGCCAAGGACCACATTAAATGACAAGATTAAAGAGCGTAGTTTAGTCGGCTGCTCTAAAGGACCAATGACTGTTTTAACTCCAGAAGAAGAAGAACATTTAAAGAACTGGTTAATTTTCATGGCAGAAAGTTGTTTTCCTGTAACATCAGATCAGTTATTAGATAGCGTCAAAATATTAGTTACCAAATTCAAACGTTGTAACCCATTTACTAACAATAGACCAGGTCGACATTGGTTCGAGTCATTCATAAAGCGTCACCCTGAAGTGTGTCGGAGGGTGTCCCAAAATTTGATACAATCTCGAGCATTAGTCACGGAAGATGATGTTCGTACCTGGTTCAAAGAAGTTCAGGATTATTTTTGTACTGCTCAGCTACAGGCAACTTCTGAAGACCCGCGGAGAATTTTTAACTGCGATAAGAGCGCATTTTTCTTGTCCCCCGCTGACAACCGAGTCTTAGCGAAACGTGGGTCTAAAAATGTTTACAATATAATACCAAGTGGAGAAAAAGAGTGCGTAACAGTTCTCCTAACAGCTAATGCATCAGGTGAATTGGCACCGCCGATGGTTCTTTTTAAGCTTAAGTCAATCTCTCACAAAATTTCGACTTCAGCACCCAATGATTGGGGATTAGGGCAGACAAAAAGAGGCTGGATGACTGGCGAAGCTTTCTATGAATATATAGCAAATGTGTTCTACCCTTGGGTTATAAGAAGTGGCATCCAGCTGCCGATAATAATTTATTTGGATGGCCACTGCTCTCATATGACGCTACCATTGAGCAATTTCTGTAGAGAAAATCAAATTATAGTCATCGCGCTCTATCCAAATGCTACACATATTCTTCAACCCATGGATGTAGCAGTATTTAGGCCTCTCAAAAGAATATGGAAACAATCTGTATATGATTGGCGTAATGAGAATCACTTTGTAAAACTAAAAAAGGTAAATTTCTGTCCCTTGTTAGACAAGACTCTCAAACAATTAAACAGAAATTCTATTGTAAATGGATGTCGTAAATGTGGGCTGTCACCAATTGACGCTAATAACGTTGATTATACTAAATGTGTCACCAAAATGTTAAGCCAGTCCACCCAGAAAACCAAAACAGCTGATAAAGTTTCCTTGTCCGACAAACATAGTCACATAATTTTTTTTGAATCTCAGATCAGCCCCAGGACACTTAAAACTTTCCATGATAATAGAATGTCAACATGGAATGGTGAAAAATCGTTGGAGGGATTGTTCACTGTCTGGAAGTCTATGGTTACTCAATTTTCCACTAGTTCTGAAGACGACTGTGATAAGGAGAATACAGATATCGAAAACACAAATGTGCAAAAAACCTTTCCTATTAGTAATAGAGTTGAAGATGATTTTAGTAATTATACGATTGGCGATTTTAGATTAAGTGAAAGAATGGACTATTCGTTAAACGATGTTCCTGAATTTAATGTCACAAATAAATCAGAAACTGAAGGAAAGGTAAAATTTTTTGAAGTTGTTAATGGATCGCTTAACCAAATAAATTCTCAACCATCTGTCACAAAGAATACAGAAATGCCAGTATTTTCAGAGCAGATGTCAAATTTTGAATTACACCAAACAGCACCTCCAGTCATCCCAATATGGGATATAATTCGGACAACAGGTTCAGACCCTATTTATTTAAAGCCTCGCAATACAATTAAAACTAATGTAACATCGACGGTAACATACACTTCCATATTAAGCATTTTTTCTGGAATTTCGGAAACCACTCCTCCACATGACGACACAAATTTTACACCAACCATGTCGCAAATACAACCACCTCGAACTATTTATTTGACGCCTCGCAGACAATTATCGCCTATTCCATGTCACAAAATCACATTTCCTGCACCTTCCATAAAAAACCAAAAGTGACATCGACAGTAACATCATATTCCATGCCAGATACTGTTGCGGGACTTATGAATAACACGACACAACACGATGGAACAGATTGCAATTTAACCGAGTCACAGCCACAGCCAGCTGCTAAGATATGCTATGATAATCTTACGATACCAACGCCTTTTAAAGATGTTTTATTTTGGCCACCACCTCAACACCAGACCCCACAGACCATACCATAAATAAAAAAGCCCAGTGTTATAACCTCAGACCGGTGGCAAATCTTCGAACAACGAAAGATCGATGCCAAGACCGAAAAGGAAGAGATAAAGAAGAAAAGAGTCTAAGCAAAAAAAATTGGGAAACCTAAAAGAGCGCAGACAGCAGGAAGCAATAAAGCGAAAAAAGAAAGCAATAAAAAATTTCGGTGCAAGAAGCCAAAAACGAAGATTGGTTCTGTCGACTGGGTCAAACAAGTGCAGAAATGGATATGATACAATGTCTTAGTTGTTCAATCTGGTACCATACAACTTGTGCAGAAATAGATGTGTGCATGTTGTTAAAATATTTAATTGTTTTTTAAAGTACAGGGTTTTTTATTTGATTTACTGCTAGTCAATTTAAACACTACTGTGTAATATTATTGTATAAGTCAAAAGTAACACTTAGTTTATAGGTACCTGTTTTCTAAAGTCTGATTTAAAATTACATTGCGGACTGATTATAAATAATTAAGATTATTATTAGATATATTATTGTTAGGTTTGAACGTTTAGTTGTAATCATAATTTGGTTTGGTACCTTTAAAACAGATTTTGAATTCAAACTCTCTATAGAGATTTTTGCAAATCGTACTTATCATGCGCTAAGCAGTTCAGAAGTTTTCATGAATGACAATCTTAACTACATATTAATGAATGTTAGTAATTATTTCGCGGAAAGTTATATAAATGAATGTGGATTTTATTTTTTGTTAAAACTGATTATTTTATTAGGTATAAGAGAACTGATTTTACAATTTAAGTATTTTATACACATAATAATTTTACTCGTGCTACATATGCACATGACTGCATGATTATTATGATTAAGAAATATAACATTTATTTTATAGACTGATTTTGTGATTCCAAGCGTTTGATTTTAGGAATATAAATTTAAATGCAACCATTTGTTTTATTAAATACCTGCTCTTCTAAAAGATTATAACCTGCTATTCTAAATAGGGATTTGGTTTTCTATCTATCTACCTAATGTTTCAAAGGCACAAGCATGCTTAACAAATTCAAGCACAAAAAAAATGTACTTATCTTGAACTTTATGTTCAAGAGCAGAGAGTTTATATTAGCATTAAAAGTTGACGAGTACTGGCAATATTTGACGAGTATCCGAACAAATAAGACGACTATTGGTACAAATCGCCCTTTTTTTACTTTTGCCTTAATAAATATTTATACCCATCAAAATGATTTAAAAAAAAAATTGTTACTTAGAATAACGAATAAATTCTCTATCACGTCATGCAAAAATTGTTATTGTCTATTAAATATTTAACACACAGTAGCGCTTCAAAGTCAGTGATTTCCGAAATCCGACGAGTATTGGTACGTTTACCAAATATTTTTACCGTGGATAACTTACACCCAGACAAAACAGCTGCTCATCACACAAATATTTCCTGGAACGGTAGGCAGAGCCTACGGAACGCCATTAGCAACATACCTCCTGACCAACATAGATTCTGACATACCTCTCTTGCTTCATTCACTCTCATCAAGTTGCTCATGCATGCTCTTCTGTTTAGGGTACTTCTGACCTGTCCTTTTTGTCACACAAAGATTTGTCCCAGAAATCAAACCCAAGCCTTCCAGCGTATCATTCACGGTCACTAACCCCTACTCCAGTAAACCAGTCAGACCAGTATATAACAATCAGTATAGACAAAGACCGGTTGTTATATATGTATTATTAGGTAAACAGTCGGTAGCGGAGCGTGACCAACAGTTATACAAACCAATCCATTGAAGTCTCGCTTACATGAAATCGTTTATCTATCTATAGACTCACGCCTGTATCCCCGAAAGAGTAGGCAGAGGTGTAATATTACACCCACATTTCGCCATGAATTTTTACAGTCTCACGCCTGTATCCCCGTAGGAGTAGGCAGAGGTGTTAGGTCCCACGTACCTAATATCGGGCGAGCCTATTGCCGTTACCGGGCACATGACCAAACTCCGTGCTGCTACTGAGAATTCGGAAAAACCCAGTAACACTATTTTGACCCGGGAATCGAACCCGGGACCTCCGATCAGCAGTCGCATACGCTATCCACTGGACCACGGAAGCAGTCAGTCGGAAATCGTTACTGAAGATTGAAGATAATCATCGCACAAAGGTGCTGATACACTTGAGCATTCACCTGTAATGAGCATTCTTGCGAATGTTACAAAACAGATAAACAAACAAGTGTGCCTTAGCGAGCATTCTTACGAACGCTTTGGCGAGCATTCCAGCGAATAGGCTTGTGTCCTTAAATGTAATAAGCGATTGATTCGTTCCTTTATTAGATGTTAAACTGAAATAACTGATTTTTTCTTCAAAAATCGATCAGCAACATTACTTATTACGGCTTTGTAAAAACCTTTTTGAATTTGACACGAAAACGCTGTAAACCATCATGGCGGTTGAGTGATATCACAAAGTACAAAACAAAACAAACCGTGAATGAAGTCTGGTCTGATGTACCCACTTTGATTTTGTTATATTCGATTTGACAGGTAGAAAGTTTTACGTTTTAGTTGTATTTACAAACCGATGGACACAAGCCTATTGAGAGTAAATATGCTTTGGTGTTTTTCCTGATTAGAGTGTTCGTTAGAAAGGTCGTTTAAAATATTCGTAACAATGTTCGGCTCAGAGATCCTAGCCATAGAGCATAGATATTTAAATAGAGACGCATTTCTTATGGGCGCTCTGTAGACAAACTTTCTGTGACCCAAATTGCAGCTTGGCGGTGTGGCAGTCGCGCTGTGACAGCTGTCTCGCCTGTCTCTATGAGTGCAAGAGAGACGAACGTTCCTCCTGTGTATCATAACTACGAGAGCAAGAGAGACGGAGAACGACACCAGCGCCGCCAACGGCACCATCTACGACCTACACTGACGTGTCGCTAACTCGCCAATTGGAATCGGCACACGAAATCCTTAAGAAATGCGCTTCTATTATGTAAATCTGTATTAATTTGTCCTAGCCAAATAGAATTCGCTTCTGATTTCTACTTTCGCTAACGCTTGGTTGCCATGGCAACATAAGAAATTCCTTCTTCGTTTACCACGTAATTAGAAAGCCAGAAAGCCTTAGTCAGTTTCATATATTTTTGCACTTAGCGATTAGCGATAAACGCAATCGAATGCCATTTGTCTACAGGCCCTGTTCGTTGTACAGTTCGACAAAACAAAACATTACGAATGCTCGCTGTTCTGTTACAAGTGAATGCCCAGGTGTATCGGCAACATAAAAGAAACGCATAGTTAGATAGTTTTCACCACGATTCACGGTCAACATCATCACTTTTCAGCCTTGCACAGTCAAGTATTTTTTTCGAGATAATTAACAATTATATTTCTGCCGTCTTGGCACAAAAGGGCACAACTAAATTCTTTTTCGAAATTGAGTTATATACATATTTGGAATCAGGAGAAAAATGCCTATCTGCTAATATTTTTTGTATAAAGAACAATGGCAAGTTCCCATACAACACTTTATTTGAAATCGATTTGAAGCGTCTATGTATGAAAAAATGTTAAAAACAAAGGGGTTCTATTACTTAAACATAATCATCAAGAGTTTTTATTTTAGGAGGCCGTAAAACAAAGATATGAACATTGTTTATATTTTAAGGTTATGTTAATAGAAAACAACTTTGTAACTACACAAAAATGCGTTAAATACATTTAGATAAGGGACGGTGATGTGCAAAAAGCATTGATAGGATATACCTAGACTGATTCAAGATCAGTGTCTAGAGTTGATAAGTAGGTACCTAATATTACAAAATCAAAGTTCCATCACGAAATAGGGATGTAGACTATGTAGGATTTATGTAATCCTTTATCTTTCACAATTTTATTGAGTATTAGAGTCCCGCCTCATTATGAGGCCATGGCGACGTCGCCAGCTACCGTACAATTTATATTGAAATGTATGGTACCTAGCTCACTTGGCCACGGTTTGGCAGCCATAGGTACATTTCAATATAAACTGTTTGGATACGCAGCCGTCTCTTAAGATTAGACGTCATGGCATGAAGTTAGATCTCCCTAATAAATAGGTACAAGTCACTTGCTTTTATAAGGAACTAGCTCTTGCCCGCGTGGAACTCGAAAATTATCCCACAGGAACTTAATACCAGGATAAAAAGTATACTATATCCTATTCCAGGTTATGGTCTATCTGTGCGCCTAGCTTCATTCTAATGGGTTCAGTAGTTTTTTCGTGCGTAACAAACAGACAAACCAATAAACATCGTATTTATAATATTAGTAAGGATAAGGATATGGAATCTCTCTTAGTGCACCCCCAACAGGCATGACAAACCTTATCTGAAGGTGACAGCTGCAAATGAAATAAAGGAATGTTTTTGTAATCAAATACTTACTCCATAATTGATAAAAAACATACAATTTGTATTAGATTGCTTTAAAAGAGACACCAATAGACTTATTAAACTCTTTAGTAATAAAACACTGCAAAAGGATTTATTATTTAATAAATACTAATTAAAGATTAATGGACCTGACGTGGTTCTATTTGGATAATATTTATCATGTTCTGTTGTAGTTCGGTCGGGCTATCTTTTAATATTGTGTCACTTTGGCTTCGTACTAATGAACATCCACACAGAAGGCACACATTTCTATGGCCTCGTGGACACCTTCATTAGCATCTTGCTGCAAACTCTGATTTACTCAATCCATAGCGAGTTCCCAACATGCTTCACAAACATAATCATCATCAGTAATCTAAAAATTAAGAAAAGCAATTATTACTACAGACAAAGAAAACGCATCACACTACATCTAGATAGACTAATGTTACCGAGGGAGAGTATTGACGCAAATGTTACAATTCACGCACAATATGCGTGTAGGCCTGCTACTTCGCATCATAACAAAATCTTAAGGCACAATCGAAGTCCGTGTAGAAAAAGCTATAGGTCCAGATGTTTTGAGCGCAGATAGTCCGTAAGAAAGAACAAGTCGTCGTATGGGGCAGCGAATTAAGTCCAGGGGGTAAGCAAGAATCAAAAATAAGGATAATTCAACAAAAAACTGCGAAAACAACGAGGACACTACCAAACAAGCTTTTCGGAAAGAAAAGAACATTGACAATGTCACAGACTATATAGTCCGTTCACAGTTATTTTACCTCTAGCTGTTATATTGGCCAACCTGAGCGTTGTGTTGCTATATTTAGTATCTAATACTCCCATTTTAAATATACAGTATTGCTAAAAACGTACCTATTTTAATTATCACATTTATCTTGAATAAGAATGATCCATGCGGACTGCCAATGACGATTCGTAACTGCTGTCAGATTCTCGGACTGCCGATGCTGATTCATAACTGCTGTCAGATTCTGTATCAGACTCATAGTTTAATTCTATTATGAATCTGTCCATTGCAGCATCCATAGACCCATCTATTTCACGCAGCTTGTCTTCAATGTGACGCACATGTTCGCATTGTTTTTGCCAGTCTTCTGCAGTGATAGGTTGAAAAGCTTCTTCAGCTAAATTGACAATGTTGTTTGCCTCTTGTCCTACATTTTTGCTTGCGACTCGCCTTTTAATGAGACTCCACATAAATTCAATTGCGTTTAGCTCGCAGTGGTATGGCGGTAATCTAACTACTTTGTGGCCATGAGCTTCAAGCATTTGATCAGCTTCATATATTGGAGCTTCTTTATGTTCTTTTATAATTTCGTACAGTTGAGCTTTAACCATGGTAGGCAGATAAGATAACCCCTTATTTGTGATCCAGTTTTGCATTTCAGCTTTAGTAGAACTGAATGTCGGTGCCTTGTTTAACTTGACCGTGTGATAAGGGGCATTATCCATAACAACTACACTATTAGGCGGCAAATTAGGAATTAGTCTTTCCTGAAGCCATTTCATGAAATTTGTTTTGTTCATGTCGTCATGGTAGTCACCCGATTTCGACTGGGATTTAAATATTAATAAAGCGTTTGGTATAAACCCCATTTCACCACCCGCATGAACAATTATCCATCGTGCACCAACGGAATCGTTTTTAAAGACACCCATTTCATTTTCTATTTGCCAGCATTTATTCACCGTGTAGGACACGTGAATATAGGTCTCATCCAGGAACACAATAGGCCTGCCTTCATCGCGATGTTGTTTCATATTGTTAAGGTACCTGTATCTCCAGGCTACAATATCATGCCTCTCCATGAGTAACTGCCTTTTTGATCTACATTTTTCAAATCGAAATCCAATTTGTCGGATAATTTTCCATAATGTAGTACGACCTCCACAAAAACTTATATCAACTTTCAACTCCGCCAAGAGCTTCCCCAAAGTCGGAACTTCTTTTCTGACGGCATACATTTGGTTTATTTTATTTCGGACTGCGCACAGATCGAAATTATCTAACACAATTTTCTTATTTTGCTTGCGTTTTTTTCTAGGCGAGGAGATTTTTTGAGAAGTGGAAGCCGCAACTTTGCCTTCTTTAGTGATAGTGCTGATCGTTTTTTCAGATAAGCCTGAAACAAGAAAATAGTCTTAAGAGAGAACCGATATTGCAAAGAGATGGGAAACTTTAAACAAATCCTTTACCAACCCGTCTGGCCAGCGTGCTTTAGATAAAATCCTTGCGTTACTGACTGACTGACAGACACGCTACAGCCGAAACTATTGGGCGCAGGCTGAAATTTGGCATGTATGTTCCTTGGGGACCGTAGGGGTGCACTAAGAAGGGATTTCCCGAAATTCCCACGGGATCGGTCAATACGGGTAAATTTAAAAAAAATGCAGGCGTAGCTTCTGGCGTCCTCTAGTACTGGATAAAATGTTATGCACGGGTCACCCTATTTCACATAGGTACCTGTCATGGCGGCCACTCGTTGACGAACATTTCTAAATGGAATTAAAGGAGCATTATTTTCTATTTCCCTTTCACAAAAAGCACGCACTGATAATACAATATTTCTTGCGCTACTTTGAATCCTTTTTGGCATGATACCCGACGTAATAATCACAAATACTATAGGAAAACGCTAGGAGCTGCACGGGGCAACTTGACAGTAATTCAAACATATAGAAAACAAACATCGACATTTGTCAGAGGTAAAATAACTGTGAATGGACTGTAAACCTTCATACATGAGGCCGATAGACAGAGACTGCTGTAAAAAGTTGCCGCATTCACGGAGGTTTTGTTTTCAGGTAGTGCTCTATCTAGTAGAGCTCAGCGAGACCAATTAGGGAAGAGTCGGGTAGCCACGAACACATAAGAAAACTCAATTTATTTTGGGTTTGCAGACGTCACAAAAATAGCAAAAAAGATTCTCGGCACCTCATTCCTGTCAGTTGTTTCTCTGAGCGAAACCTTCTTTTCTTACACTTTGTATAGCCTAATACATTCTATCTGCATCCCGAATCCCTCGTTCAGTCACTCTTGCCTCAAATTTTGGCATTTTTAAGTCTGTCTGCAAAAATAATATAGACTACAATTACTTTCCTTATCATAAAAACCTATTTAATACAAAAAACGCGATAGACGTATTTAAATAAGGATTTTCTCTCCATTAAAAATAATTTCTATATAGATAAGACTGACATTACACACTCATGGTGGTTACAGATGAACATTCTAGTTTCCACTAAAATTGGGGAAAATGATATGCACGGGTAACCTTATTGTATATACCTGTCATCACAGAGTACAATTCCAACATAAAGAAAACAAACACTGACATTTGTCAGAGGTAAAATAACTGTGAACGGTCTGTAGTTGGTGCCACGAGAAGATAGACTTTTTGCAAACACAAATTCAGGGTTTCACAACCTTTGTTTCTAACAGTTGTTTTTGAGATTATATGCCTTAGTGAACTTTTATGCTTTTTGAACAGTAGTTTTTTTGTTTCAATGCTCAATTATGCTACTAATTATTCGAATTTATATGTATTTTATTATCTATGACTTCTTGTCGTGACTAAAATTTTTCTAATTTTACAAAGATAAACATATTATTTTGTGTTTGAATTTCCCGGAAGTATTTTCATGAATTTGCCGATTTTTTTTAAGTTTTTACACGTAAGTAATTCTGTAAATGCAAGACAACAAAAGAGAGCCATGTATGTCAATAATAAAGTATGGTACTCGATCGTATAGTCAATAGCTAAGCTATCGTAAAATAGAAAAATACCACTAATGAATAATATTACAGACCACTAGCTAGTACATTACATTAAAATGTCTAGGCATAGAGATTTTACATTGTGTATGAATGAAAACGTCACAATGAACTTTAACGAAATCGTTACATAATAGTGTGCCATTTGCAATTCTGCACCCGCTTTTCCGAGATGCCGACCGTAGGACGAGCATTGCGACACCAAATATATTCTTAACATCCCAAAAATATGTTTTATCCTCTGATAAATACCTAAGAATAAAAAAAAGTAATGGGTTAACGCAAAAGGTTGACATTCCAGGCGTCTGATATATTCCAGTACCACAAAACACTGTTGACAGCGCATATATCGATAAAAACCCGATCAATTGACATATTACTTTGCTATGACACATATTTGTGTACTGTTGCGCTCATTGGATTTGACATTATTTGTTTTTGACAGATCTGTCGCTAAGTTACTTAGTAGAAATTCTTTGTTTCAAAAAGTCTATTTTCTCGTGGCACGGTCTATAGGGATCATAGACAAGGAGTAAGGATGACAATGTAGACATTTTCACTTTGTGTTGTCATTATCTTTCAATTGCCTACTGATACCTCTAATTAAATGATATCTCAGATCAAGTAAAAAAAAAAATATTTATATCATAAATTAAATCTTCTTTTTATATATAATATACATAAAATATTTTTTTAATATTATCGTGAATTGTTTCTGGATGTAGGTTGAAAAGATTACTTACCTTTTTTCTATTAAACAAATACGATTGTTTTGTAAATGGTATCTCTGAAAATGACATTAAACAAGCACCGGAAATGAATGTATTCAATAAAGAGTTTATCAATTTAGATAATTTAACGTACGCTTTTATACTTGAAACTAAAAACGTACAAAATACGAAATAATTATATTAATAAGTTTTTCACAAGTTACGTTTATAGACGCTTCTAACACTTCACAGGTATAATCCTGCCATTGTTCTTTACAACCACAATAAACAAAAGTATCATAACCTGAAAGGGCACAACTGAACAATTCTTTTTGTGATAGCACGAAAAAAAGGCATATCTAGCTTAGACTACGTGAAAAGGTCACAAGTGAATAGATGTGTTTTTTTATTTTGTCGTATAATATTTAAGTTTTTAATTGAAAAGGCATAATTTACTTACTTCAAATGGTAAAGGTATACTATGTGGCAAACATGACCTTTCATTTAAAATTTCACCGGCACATCACCAAAAATTTAATGTAAAAGAAACGGCACAACTGACAGCTGTGCCTTTGATGAACCACAGATACTCGCAAACGAACACCGTTTTCTTCCAAAGATGATACGCGAAGCCATTGATCTATTACTCGAGACTATTGAAATTAAAAAAACTATTTTCAACAGGGAAGACGGTTGGAATGTTCCTCCAGCTTGGTACCGTCATAAGGTTAATGAAACCCAAGAAGGACAAAGGCACCAGAAGACCCGGGACCGTACTTTGAGATAGCTGAATGTATTATTCAAGAAAAAGATAGATATCACCTCGGTCTGCTGTGACCATGAATCCTGTAAAGAGTTCGAAGCGTCGGCTACTTAAGTGGTGTGTGTTTAAACTCGGGACTCTGCGTAGCAGTCTATCGACTTCTCCACTAGCCTGTCCATCTGTGATTCGAAATTAACCATCTTATATTAGGCTTAGTTACTTATATACCTATATGTAACCATGACATAAACAACCATTTTTATATGATCTTGTCTTGATGTCTTGTCTTTCTGCTGTCCGTGATAATCTTTATGCAATTTAAATGATATTTTTTAACTGTAATAGGTACATATATAAGAGGTTATAGGACTACATAATATAGTGACTTCTGTATATTACTTTGAGGAAAGAAATCTCTTAATCATGGAGTAAACGTTCTGAACTTATACGATGTCCATGCTCCAATAAGAAAAATCAAATTAAAGCGACCTCCTGCACCATGGTTGACACGAGGGGTTCAGATGGCGATGAGACGTAGGGACCGCGCTTTTCGCAAATTCAAACGGGATCGTTGTGATGAGAACTGGGTCATTTACAAAGTGGCCAGGAATCGCTGCAATCAAATGATACGGAATGCTAAACGTCGCCACATTTTTAGTAATATTTCTTCCTCCTCCCCTGCCGATATCTGGAAGTTCTTAGGAACTCTAGGTATCGGCAAAGCAAGCTAGTCATATAGATCCGCCGCGGGGTCTTAGTCTGGATGATATAAACATTCATTTTGTTTCTACACCACTGTTTAATCGCCAGACTATGAGACGAACGGTAGACTACATCGATGGCTTAGCTCGCCCTAATATAACGCCTTTAAATTTTTCTCCAGTAGCTGAGGCGGAGATTAAAAAGAATATCCTCCCCATTAAATCAAAAGCGGTTGGCTGTGATCATGTTAGCCGTTACATGATTGTGACCATTTTAGACCATGTCCTTCCTGCTATTACCTACATCATTAACCACTCCCTTGACTCTGGGCAATTTCCGGAGATTTGGCGCAAAGCCTATGGTCGGCCGTTGCCCAAAGTGTCTTATCCTGTCATTCCCAACCATTTCCGACCTATATGTATCCTCCCTTTCCTTTCTAAAGTCCTTGAGGCTTGTGTTCATAAACAACTGTCTCAGTTTGTGCATGAAAACAATGTCCTCAGTCCTTTCCAATCCGGGTTTAGACCTGGGCATAGCACCGTTTCCGCTATGCTTAAAGTGACTGGCGATATAAGGGCGGGCGTGGAGGATACCAAGATCACTGTGCTGGTTTTGGTTGACTTCTCAAACGCCTTCAATTCCGTCAGTCACGATATCCTCCTATCTATCCTATCCTATCTTATGATCTCCTCCAAAGCACTGGAATGGTTCTCTTCATATCTTCGTGGACGCCGGCACTCGGTCAGTATCGATGACTCCTCATCGAGTTGGCGAGACCTCGAGGCTGGTGTTACATAAGGTGGCATACTATCTCCTCTCTTATTTTCACTCTTTATTAATCTCTTAACCCTGGATCTTCAGTGTTCGTATCATTTGTACGCCGATGATCTGCAGCTGTACTCGCAGGCTACTATTGAGGATTTGCCGAGTGCGTTTGACGCTGTGAACCGGGACTTAGCGATAATTCAAGACTGGTCAGAGAGGTATGGTTTATGTGTTAATCCTGCGAAATGCCAAGCAACTATCATTGGGAGCCCAAGAATAATCAGCAGGCTGGACTTGGCATCGCTACCACCTGTCACATTTAATGGCATCAACATACCTCTGAGCCCCACTGTCAAGGATCTTGGCATACACCTTGATTCTACACTCAGCTGGCAACCTCAGATCACAAATGTTTGCCAAAAAGTAACTGGTACCCTACGATCTCTGTACCGCCTGAAGAACTTCCTCCCTGCCAAGACAAAGACAATGCTTGTACAGACTTTGGTTTTACCTATAATCGACTATGGTGATGTGTGTTATTTCGACCTGAATGCAGATCTGCTCAACAAACTAGACCGACTTCTCAATAATTGCATTCGGTTCATTTTCAACCTCCGTAAGTACGACCATGTGTCAGCATATCGTACTCAACTATCATGGTTACCTATCCGACAGCGTCGCAATATGCGCGCGTTGTCTACACTATACTCTTTACTTCATTCTCCTAATAGCCCTAGCTATCTAACTCCGCATTTTAAATACCGTTGCTCTAACCATGATAGAAATCTTCGCTCTTCTCACAATTATCTTCTTTCATGTCCCTCTCATAGCTCAAGTCTTGTTCATTCTTCTTTCAATGTTCAATCGATTCTCCTTTGGAATGCGCTCCCTCTCGAGATCAGGATGTCGGCTAACCGGTTCACGTTTAAGTCTAAAGTGCGCCAGCACTATGTGAAACTGTTATCTACTTGAAGGTAAGACATAATAAAAATCTCTCATGATATGTTTTGTGTGATATGTACTTATATATTATATTATATATATTTATATATATATATATACATATATATCATTTTATAGTAAGTATATATTGTGTAGATTATTATAATGTATTTATAATATGATTGAAAATGAATATCAAGTTTTATATATTTTATACACCTGCCACACTCTTCTCTGCATCACCCTAAGGTTGACTGGCAGAAAATGCTATATAGCATTAAGTCCGCCTTTGCATACCATTTTTGCAGAAGTGTAAAAATAAAAAAATAAAAAATAAATTTATATTCGGCTTCGTCAATATCATCTGCCTACCGTTATCCCGGTTGCGATTACGACTTTCGTCATAACGTCCGCTTTTCTTAGTATAACCCGATTTGACAGAATATTTAGCTTATCCCAAGCTTGAAGGGCAAAAACACTATTTTGAAATATCGAGAGTTGAAAAATAATTTCATTTCCGTGTGGTGACGAAATGAGAATACACAGTGTTACTACCCCATTTCCGAAGGTATCGTAAAAGGCGATTAAGGAAAATAGAGAGAGACAGAAAATTCGAAATCAAAATCTATACAAACCTGACTAGCCAACGTGCTATAATTAGCCAAGCCTTTATTGACTCACATTGTGACACAAATAAGGAGAGGCCTATGCCCAATGTCCAGCGATGGACTACGAAAGGCTATATGAGGATGATTTTTCGGCCAGTTTGGCCAGAAATATTTATATTACGCATGTATGCTTCGCAACAAGGAATGACGCACAAAGGTTGTCTAAAAAAGGCTGCAGAAGCCTGCTATTTTGTACTCTAATTCATCTCATACAAATTCAGATCATGAACCTAACGTTCACGGTCAGGCATGACTAGGCGGCAAAGCGTACAGTCTTCCTTTTATTAAATTATTTCGGACTTAATATAGGTCGCAGGTTAGTCCTGATTTTGTCTGATTAAATATTATTTATAGGTACAACAATTGCAATCAAATTGTCTGTTTAAAACATGTTCATACATACATATCATAGACTCACGCCTGTTTCCCCGAAGGGGTAGGCAGAGGCATATTAAACGCCCACTTTCCGCCAGTGTTTTGACCCCACGTAGTAGGTGGCGAGCCTATTGCCGCTTATCGGGATATTTTGTTTGCCTGAGCCTCGTCCGTTGATCGGCGGGTGCACCACTTGCAGGTGAGGTTGGCTTGGGATCCTAAGTTCTTGGTGGGAACCCTATGCACCTAACATGTTGATATTGTCGAAATATCTAAATTACATATTTTACGTTTATGCCACTGACATATGACGATGCTAGTTATGTCCTAAGTCTATTGACAGCTGCTTTAATTCTTTGTCATTATCATCATTGTCCCAGTGTCATCCAAGTTGTATTCGAGAAATCCAGACCTTTACATTGGTTCCCAGAGTTTGCTTACTAGTCTAACCAGATTTGGCAGAATATTGGCTTTTCCACGGAGCGACTGCCGTTGACTCCAGTCCAGTGTCAGTATATTCAAGGGTACTTAATCCCTATAACAACTGTTAAAGATCTTCATGACAACCAGGACCGACAGTTTAACGATTTTTCTCCAATACACGTGGTACGTGATAATTACCTGCTTTTGAACCCGAAAACCTGCAATCGCCATGCAGAGGTTTTCGGTATCTCCCCTAGGCTATGGCTGAATTCTTTTTAGCTGATTTACGTTATAAATAAAGCAGTTCTTCGGTCTGTGAATTGAACCCATTTATTTAATTTAAATTAACAGAATTTATAATTATAACGAATATTACCCACAGACAGTTAAGTTTAATTAGTCAAGCACATTTTACATAATTACTAGATTAGCCCGCGATTACACCGGCGTTATTTAAGGCTACTGCTCCGCTCCCGTGGCTCATAGCGTGAAATTAAGTATATAGCCTATAGCCTTCCTCGATAAATGTCCTATCTAGAAAATAGAATTTTTCAAATCGAACTAATAGTTCGTGAGATTAACGCGTTCAACCAAACAAACAAACTCTTCAGCTTTATATATTAGTATTAGATTTATACAGGGTGTTACGAACTAACAACTTTACTTAATTTTGAAATAACTTGTCGAATTAACGCCGAAATTACATGACCAACCTCGACGACCTCATTTTGCGGAATGACGTGCTTTAAGATGGCGCTTGCGCACCAGTGTTGCCCCTTGAAATAGTGATGTGCCGTAACACAGGGCATTGTGTAAGTATGTTGTAAATTTTAACACAAAGCGGCGTATCGACCATTACGTCAATAAAACAATAATTAATAATTTCAATAATCATCGTCTTCATGTTATTGCAGTTTACATTCAGACTTTCGCTTTGGAGCGCAAGGTTACGCCTACTAGTCTGATTTGGCTGAATATTAGCTTTACCACGGAGCGATTGCCGTCTGACCTCCGCAACCCGAAGGGTTAGCGATATTCCCTAACTTTTTTTTTATAGTTATGCGCGGCAAACGAGCAGACGGATTGCCTGATGATCAGCAATCATTACAAGTACGTTGCCGCCCTTCGCTTTTTTAGTTGATACCTAACAATCCCGGGCTAACTCTGGTAGTTCTGAGCTAGTGCTATATTTTTGTACATTGTTCTTAAAGTTGAGTTTTGGGTGTAAGCCCTTTTTTGGATGAATGGCACCCCAAAAAGGGCAGCACCCAGAGCAGACCACTGGGAGGAGGAGTGAGATTAGGGAATAGGAGATGGGGCCTCCGGCACTCTCAGTTACTGTTACTTGACGTAGATTTTCTGTGAGAGGGTAGTACTTCCCTGGTCGAGCCGGCCCATCCATTCTGAAATCAGCAAGGCTCTACTACCTGTAACTAAAACTAGTGTCAGTTTAATTGATAGACACGATTATCAATGATATTCATGACAGTAGGCACCGAAGTCCTAACGTTATCTCCAAAGCACGGGCAAGCGAAAATTCCAATGTTTAAAATTATTTATTGCGAAGATAGCTAATTCTGACATCAACCACATTCAAGATACTCATCACATGCAGATTTGTCCTCGTTAGGGGTCACCCAAGGTGACACCTACCAGATAGTAGAGCCTTGCTGATTTCAGCATGAATGGGCCGGCCCGACCGGGGAAGTACTACCCTCTCACTGAAAATCGACGTAAAGTAACAGTACCTAAACTGTTGCGTTTCGTTCGGTGAGTGAGAGTGCCGGAGGCCCTATCCCCTCTTCCTCCTCCCTCATCCCCCTCCTCATCCTATCCCTTTTGCTAACCCCAAGGGGCGGCAACGCACTTGTGACTCCTGTGGTGTTACTTGTGTCCATGGGCGGCGGTAATTGCTTACCATCAGGCGATCCGTCTGCTCGTTTGCCACCTAATACCATAAAAAAAAGAAAAAAAACCTAGTTTAGCTTACAATATAGACAAAAGGTTGTCTGGAAAATATCGCTCTTCGCGATAAGGCTGCTGATTGTACCTACATAAAGCGTAGTTAGTCACTTATAAAATATGTACTTTATTTTGGTGTGCAATAAATAATATTAGGTATCTATCTGTCAAACTAATACTATTTAACCACAGTTTAACCACATACCTATAATTAAGTGTAGTAAATCATCGATTTTGATCAATACTTACTTTCTAAAATTAGATCGAATTAAACTCGTATGTGCAATGTTAAATGACAGGATTCTGGTCTGGACAGGATTTTGTTACCTTGCGCGATATATTTTTTTAACATGCAAAATTTTAGATAAAATACTTTTCATCCATTGATCAGATCAGTGAAGGTCGTTCTTCTACGTATCTTAGACTAGGTATAAATTGACTAGAGGACGCCATCAGCCACGCCTGCAATTTTTTTACATTTACCCGTTTTGGCCGATCCCGTGGGAATTTCGGGAAATCCCTTCTTATTGCACCCCTACGGTCCCCAAGGAACATACATGCCAAATTTCAGCTTCCTGCGCCTAAAAGTTTCGGCTGTAGAGTGTCTGTCAGTCAGTAAGTAACGCAAGGATTTTATATATTAAGATTAAAATATATAACACTTAGCAACTTATTTTTGTTGTGTCTTTGTATACTAGCCAGGATCTACCCACGGTTTCGTCCCAGTAGGAGTCGATTATAGTGATATATCGGCTTAAAAGTGTAAAGACTTTTCGTCTTGGATCCCTGGGTCCGCTCATTCGTCTAACCGAATGTAACAGAATATTAGGTTTTCCACAGAGCGACTGCCTCCTGACCTCCGCAACCTGATAGCCTGTGTCACGGGCGGTTGTACACACAATCAATCAACAGACACCCAGATTCTAAACAAGAATTTATGAATGATACAAAGTGTTGTCTCGGGGATCAAACCCACAACACTTGCGCAGTTCAAAACAGTAAGGCGACCGATTAGACAATTACGCCCAACGACAACCCAGCCTACTAGACGAAAGACGTAAGGCGAACACTTTCTGTCAACACGTTAGACGTGGGATTGGTCTTTATGTAAGCATAAGACCAATCCCAACACTAGTTATGAATATGACGTACCGCAAATTTAAACCGGCCAATAAGAATGCATTTTTGTAGCCCCCTTCGCCCCGCATACCTCACCGCTTTGACAGAATTGTTTGTTTGTAGAAATGATAACATTAGGTGTCTAGCAGGCTGGGTTGTCGTTGATTACGCCATACGTGAATCATATTCGTCATAATTATAGAATTATTACAGCATAATATTTCATTTAAATCGATATAATATATAATTATTTTTCGCAGATGAATTTAAGAGCTTTCTATCTTATGTAAGCAAAATTAATTTTAGCATTATAAAAAATTATAGCAGTATTCAAAATAGACATTAAGTGAACATTTTGAATTATTATATCTATACTAGCTTTCATCCGCGGCTTCCCGTGTGAAGGTCGGTTTTTGGGACCGACGGTAGCCAATGTGGTACCTATCCTGATGTTTAAGCTATATTAGGTACTTACTGAACAGTTTTATCAAATTCTGTTCAGTAGTTTGTACGTCAAAGAGTAATAATCGTCCATAAATCAAGCCTTAGAAGCTTTCGCGTTTATCATTATTAGTAAACTAATTTAAACACTAATATGTTTCATAAAGTTCTAGTTTATATAACATAAAGGGTAGGCAGAGGTATATTAGTTTGTTGGCTTGCAAGCAGTAATTACTGTAAATATTCGTCAGACTTCAAGGTTCATTTTGTAAGCGCAAGCCGCATTTATGTTGAAGGCCATTAGGCTATGCCGCTACGACCGTGAGGAGATAAACAGAAACACCAAAACTGGTAAAGCAATATATGGAACCAAAACCTGACTTCTGAATGTAACTTTAAAGTACATTTACTGAATGTATATCCTTGAACCTATTTTGTAAATAAATTTATCTTTAAAATACAACTACTTTCCAACTGGATTTTTTCAAAACTAATCTTCGCCCGCGGCTCCATCCACTTGATTTATACACAGTAGCATTGTAGGTATCTTTTTTACCACATAGACATGTAGTCTCAAACTAAGCAGAACTTGTACTATGAGTACTAGATAATGGAGTACATACATACATAGTCTCACGCCTATAACCCCGAAGAGGTAGGCAGAGGTGTATTTCTACACCCACTTTTCGCCAGATATACTTTAGTCCCACGTAATAAGGGGCGAGCCTATTGCCGTACCGGGCACATTTCCAGACTCCGTGCTGCTACTGAGAATTTCGTGACAGAAAAACCCAATAACACTGCCCGACCCCGGAATCGAACCCAGGACCTCCCGATCCCACGCACACATTTATGCCGCGAGACCAACGAGGCAGTCGTATAGGGTTTGATGTCGGTATTTGCATCGTGTTATCCCTTAGTCGCCTCTTACGACACCCACGGGAAGATAGGGGGTGGTGACACTTGTATTCTATGCCGTCAACCACGCGGCGTGGAGTAATATACATAACTAGAGGACGCCAGAAGCTACGCCTGCATTTACCCGTTTTGGCCGATCCCGTGGGAATTTCGGCAAATCCCTTCTTAGTGCACCCCTGTGGTCCCCAAGAAACATACTTGCCAAATTTCAGCTTCCTGCGCCCAATAGTTTCGGCTGTAGCGTGTCTGTCAGTCAGTCAGTAACGCAAGGATTTTATATATTAAGATATAATAAATACACATATAACACCCAGACCAGGGCATATACATGTTCACGCACACAAATGTTTGACTAGAGCGGGAATCAAACCCGCGACCTTCGGCGGCTTTGCAGTAGTTTACACTCCCGCTACACCACCGGGTCACTTTTTGACCTTCTATACCACGCTGGTCAGATAAGTTGGTACAATATTAAATTAAGTATCGCAGGGGACTCTACCAACATTCAATCAATATAGGTATTATCATAGTTCATAAGTATACTTACTAATAAAAATTGTATATTGTCAAAGTCAAAGTCAAAATCCTTTATTCATTTGGGTGACAATGTAACGCTTATGAACGTCAAAATAATAAATTTATAAAATAATTACTTAATGGCTCTACATTTACATTTACTGCCATGTTCGCAAAGCAAGGGCGTAGAACCATGAGAAAGAACGGGCAATAAAACTCACGGTCACTCTTTTTCATCGCCAGGTTTTGCATAATACACATAATTAACATTTTGTAAGGTGCTGCAACGCCTGCAACTTGTACTTATGTATGTTAATTCTGTAAGGTATCTATCATGATTAAAAATATGTACGTATGTCAATCCATTGTCTAGTACCCATAGTACAAGCTCTGCTTAGTTTGGGACGAGATGGTGTTGTGTGTATTATATGTACCTCATCATCCTCTTAGCGTTATCCCAGTTTCAATCTGGGGTCCGCTTACTAGTCTAACCGGATTTGGCTGAATATTAGCTTTTCCACAGAGCGACTGCCTGTCTGACCTCCGCAACCCGAAGGGATAGCGATATTCCATGGTTTAGACTAGTGTCAGTTTATTTAGAAGGTACTGACGCCCTGTAACGACTGTCAAAGATCTTCATGACAACCGGGACCGACGGCTTAACGTGCTCTCCGAGGCACGGGACAAGCGATAATTAATATTTCAATACGCACATAACTCCGAAAAGTCATTGGTGCGCGCCGTGGATTCGAACTCGATACCCTCTGCATGGCAGTCTGTTAGTATCTCCACTCGGCTATCGCTGTATTATATGTAACTATTGAAATTGAATTGAATCAACGAACACAAGCAACACACTGACTCGAAACAACTAATTGTGGATTACACCAAATAAGACTACCTCGGTCCAGTGGATAGAGTATGCGTCTGCTAATAGGGTGGTCTCAGGTTAGATTCCCGGGGTGGAGCTAAGATGTTAGTGAGTTTTTTCGATTTCGTAGTAGCAGGACGGAGTCTGGCAATGATCCTGGTAACGTCAATATCGTCACCCCTATTACGTGGTACAGTGGATAGCGTATGCGACTGCTGATCGGTGGTCCCGGGTTCGATTCCCGGGTCGGGCAAATGGGTTACTGGGTTTTTTCGAATTCTCAGTAGCAGCACGGAGTCTGGCGCTGTGCCCGGTAACGGCAATAGGTTCGCCCCCTATTACGTGGGACCTAAAAATTCGTGGTGAAATGTGGGTGTAATATTACACCTCTGCTTACCCCTTCGGGGATACAGGCGTGAGTCTATAAAAAAATAAAAAAATATATTTTTGTTCGTAATTCAAAATGTCTGTTTGATAAGAGGCGACGCTATGACGTCATAATAAAATTATGAGCGGTTATAATATAATTTGTGAATCATACTATGTAAATGTTTTCCGTGTGGGGACCTAACCACAACGCTTGGTGCATTACTAACCGGCGAAACGGCCGTCCAATGCATAATCTGTAAGTATATATAAAATCCTTTCGTTACTGACTGACTGACAGACAAGCTACAGCCTAAACTTGACATGTATGTTCCTTGGGGACCGTAGGGGTGCACTAAGAAGGGATTTTCAGAAATTCCCACGGAATCGGGCAAATCGGGCAAAACGGGTAAAATGTGCAGGCGTAGCTGCGCGCCACTAGTTTAAAAATATTTTATATTTTACAAGTAAGATAAATCTAGTTGTCTGGCTCAATGTCATGGTACAGTAACATACAAGTCAAAATAATACCGTAAAGGTAGACAGAATGACGTACAAAGTTTATTCATAATACTGTATTACTACTTTAATAAGTAATTTTATTTCTATCAATGAATTCTTACAAAAACGTTGCGGAGGCCTTCTTTTAAGTATCGAAATACTTGTGTCAGAAAACCAGACTTTTCCTTATAATTAAATGAGATCTATTTTACTACTAAAATATTTTTAATATTTTACAAGTAAGATGACTGCCTCCGTGGTCCAGCGGATAGCGTATGCGACTGCTGGTCGGAGGTCCCGGGTTCGATTCCCGGACCGGGCAAAAGTGTTACTGGGTTTTTTTTCAAATTCTCAGTAGCAGCACGGAGTCTGGAGATGTGCCCGGTAACAGCAATAGGCTCGCCCCCTATTACGTGGGACAAAAATTCATGGCGAAATGTGGGTGTAAAATTACACCTCTGCCTACCCCTTCAGGGATAGAGACGTGGCGTCTATAAAAATTAATAAAGTAAAAAATAAATCTCATTATCAGCCTCAATGTCATGGCACGGAACATGCAAGTCAAAATAATAAACGAGTCCACAGACAGACAGACTGACGCACAATGTTATTATTCATAAAACGTAACGCAACAGCACTAATAGCACATCAGTCGATAAACTGTTTGTGTAGGCAGTGTTAGTGTATATTGCACGGTAAGTTATATTTATTTATTTTTATTCACTAATATTAAATAGGAAATTGAACTGTCTTAAAACTAAAATGCGAATTATCATTTAACAAAAATATTGTCTCGAAACACCCCTCTAAATATTCTTAAATTTTTATTTTGCTTTTAAAGCAAATTTTCCATAAATAAAACCATAAAAAAGTACAGGAATTGAGTGTGAAAATATTCTATTCACTAATATTATATTTATATTATAATTTTATAATTGATATTAGCAAAAAGTATTTGCTTCTTTTTTGAATAAGGAACGTTTTATTTTCTTTTGTTGATATATATTTTTAATTAAGAATGGCGGGAACGCCATGTTTTTATTGATATTTTTAGCAAATGATTTTATTTAGCTTTAACTTAGTTAATTTGTTTGGTTACTTAGTTAATTATTTTATAATCATTTTTATTTAAATAAGATATTCCACATGTTTGTAGAAAGTTTTAATTGGTGTAGTTAAAAGTAGTTCATGATAAAGCAGCAAATTTTTTATTCTTCTATTTTTAGAAACAGTACATGTTAAAACATCTATAAATATTCAGTGAATTATATAATAATGTAGAAAATATTAAGTAAATCTCATAGAGCACTTTGTTTAGACACTAACTATTTTGGCTATTCAATTTTAATATACTAACTACTTCATTCTTGTCGGAGTCGTGGGTTCGATTCCAACCCAAGACAAACCTTTGTGTGATAAATACGATGATTAATATCTGTGTAATTTATCTATTAATATGCATACTAACACACTATAACGACTGTCAAAGATCTTCATGACAGCCAGGACCGACAGTTTTACGTGCTCTTCGAGGCACGGGGGAAGCGATTAACTACGCGCATAACTTCGAAAAGTCAGTGATGCGCGGCGTGGATTCGAAGCCGAGACCGACTGCAGTGCAGCCTGCGATATTTCCACTAGGCTATCGCTGGGTAGCGGTTAGATCCTAGGGTATTATTAATAATAATAATATTCTACTACTTACAAACATCTAGTCCCAAACTAAGCAGAGCTTGTACTATGGGTACTAGATGATGGATAAACATACATAATTATATACTTTTTTTTGTAAATACATACATAATATACATAGAAACACCCAGACCAAGACAAACATCCATGTACACGCACACAAATGTTTGACTTGAGCGGGAATCGAACCCGCAAAAAAAACCGCAAATGGATCATAGTGGCGTCATAAGAAACGAATTATTGTTTACCATTGTTTATCTGTCAGTTATATCTTATTTACGTACACTATCACGCATTTAAAACCCATGCCTAGATTTTGATGGGGCTCTTGTCAAATAGCAATAATTCAGAGTAATAATCATCAGTGATTCCAAGTATGGCGTAGTGGTTAAAGCGATCACCTCGCCGTTTTAAAACTACGCCGAGTCTTGAATCAAAATTAGGACAGCGAGTTCCTTTTATGATGTACTAGACGTCGCCAGCGGCTTCGCCCGCGTCAATTATACATACAAACCTTCCTCATGAATCATATATCTATTTAAAAAAAAACGTATTAAAATTCGTTGCGTAGTTTTTAAGATTGAAGCATACATAGGCACAGACAGACAAAAGACAGACTTTGTTTTATACTATGTAGTGAAGCACATAGGTACCTACTTAAGGAAAAATTTTTTAATACATAATCCGTAAGGGAGTAAAATAAAGTTTGAATGTTTAGGGCGAGCGAAACCGAGAGGGACTACTAGTATGTTGTATGATTTTTGTAAACAACATGGAAGCTATTGTCCATCATTAAATAAATGACTAGCTTTTGCTCTTAGATTCACCCAGAATCGGCTATCAATAAAATTTCATCAAAATTAGTACAGAAGTTTTACGTAAAGTAGGTACTCTTTCAAAAAACATGCATAAATATTCACAAACTTTCGCGTTTATAGTTCTAAGTATAGAATCGCATTCCTCATCTTGAACCTCATCATCAATATAAATATGTAGGTATATTAAACAGAATGGTTAATTACTAGCCGTTTCACCCGCGTCCTGAGAGAAATACTTCGCGTACTCGGTTAATTTATAGCCTAAGTTTCTCCTTGGTTCATCAGCTATCCGCCAGTGAAAGTCCCGTCAAAATCGGTCCAGCCGTTCCAGAGATTAGCGAGAACAAACAGACAGACATACAAAAATGGTAAAAAATGTCATTCCGTATGTACCGTGCAATATAATATGCATTTCGGAAAAAAGCGGTTATTTTAATATTACAAACAGACACTCCAATTTTATTTATGTGTATAGATTGCTTGACCTGTGTCTAAGAGATTCATTATGGGGAGTCAGTACACTTGAAAATATTAACACTAGACTTCTTCTCATTCGTAAACTATTTACAGAGTGGTCGTAGTTGATGGCGAGTAAGATTGGGGTTAAGCGTTTTGGCCGGTCATTCTTCGATATTCCTGATTTGAATGCTTCCTTGGCAATATACCTTTCCTTAATATTGTCAAACTCACACTTTCTTTCTCTCCCTTTTTTACTATTGTCTACTCCCATTACTTAATTCATTATATTTTTGTATGTATGTATGTATATTATAGTATAGGTATATATTAGTATATTTGTATAGTATAGTGTGTATTCGTATTTTTTATTTGGTATAATTTCATTGGTATCCTACTACGCCAAAACTGCCCTATGTCTGGCTCCTTACTTCTCTTTTCCTTATGGGTTGCCTGTAAGAGATTGCTTTTTAGCGATTTAGGCCGCCGTTTGTGCAATATGTACTTATATGTTGAAATTCCTATGTTAAATTTAAATTTGGTGTACAATAAAGATTATTATTATTATTATTATACCTCCATTTCTGTCAGTTCGCTGCGCTGCGAGAGCACAGAGACACAGAAGTTAACGCTAAAATGACGTAATAAGATCTGTCCATCGAGTAGGCGATCGGCCTCCAGACCTGTTGCCTTCAATGAAGCCCTACGCCTTTCCATTGAGTTCTCGTTTCTGGTTATGTGACCAAAAACATTGGACTTAGCCATGGCATATCGTTATCCAGTCGCTCTTTGGAAAAACTAATATGCTGTCAAATATACGCGGATCCACGACTCCATGGCGAAATCTTTGTACCCGGGATAACGCTAGGACGATGATAAATTAGACTGCCTCCGTGGTCCAGTGGATAGCGTATGCGACTGCTGATCGGAGGTCCCGGGTTCGATTCCCAGGTTGGGCAAAACTGTTACTGGGTTTTTCCGAATTTTCAGTGGCAGTAAAAAATATCACTTTGAAGGATAATAAACGAGATACAATAGAAGTTTAATTATTATAACCTCAAAACTTGACCGTGAAAGTGATATTTTTATTCGTGTGAGTGTGTGGCCAACTCTGGTGTCGCAGTTACCGATCGAAGGTCTCCAAAATGGTCTAACGATTCTTGTTTTGAGACAGGAAACTGGCACCGACATCGACATCCATAATCTTTCTTAAAGGAAGAGTTTTGGCCGAAGGGTGTTGTATATCGGCGTTTTCATGGGGGCTTACGAAGTAACTAGCAGCCTAACATGAAAACAATGTAAACAAATTATATTTATTTTTGTATACCTATATAAAAGTCTATATGTCTTTAAGGTATGTATCTATGGGTTTTTCTATCTGAGAATAAATGGTTTTATTATAAATCGACCGGATCCCTAAATTGTTGTTTCGAGTCTGGGTGTTCATTGTGTCCGTTGGTTGTATGTTTGTAAAGTCCCCGCGACACAGGATTTATTCATAGTGCGGGAGATCATAAAATAATAACCTATAACTATCACGAACGGCTAAACAAGTCTCGCTATGAGCGATACGAAAGTGTTTAGTTCATTTGCTTTCGCAGCTTTATCTATAGATAGTTGTGTGTAATTGTGTATGTTTAAAGTAGTAATATATTTGTGGGACAAAGTTCGTCGATCGCTTATCTTTATTTGTTATCTGTAGTTTACTTTTTATTTATCTTTTACAATTTGGGATGGCCGCCTACGCATTACTATATCGACAAAAAATATTCATACTAGACTTCGACAGCCGCATCGCCCGCGTGTGAAAAAACGCGGTAAAAAGTAGCCTATGTCACTCTCCAGCCTCCTATCTGCACCTCCCCCCCCTCCTCCGTAGGATCTGCACCTTGTCGTGGTGGGGGGGCTCAGTAACACTGGGTGAGGTCCAACACCCACGGTGAAGCTAAGCGGGATCCCGGGAGGGGACGCTCCACGTGGGCTTGCGCGGGGCCTGCATAGGATGCGTCCCAGGTTGCGGGTGCGGGGGGCAGTGCTGTCTGTCCCTCGCAGTCGGGTGCGGTCGTGGGAGGAGAGGCGTGTCGGTGTTGCGTTGCCGCGCGCCCTATCTCCCGCGACCAAATGGGGGCGCACCATCGTTGCGTCGCAGTGGGGCCGCAGAGGAAGAGGAGATGCGGTGTTGCGTTGCCGTCCTCCCTATCCTCTGCGGCCGCTGGGTGTTTTAGCG
Source organism: Euclidia mi (assembly GCA_944739405.2). NCBI lineage: Eukaryota > Metazoa > Arthropoda > Insecta > Lepidoptera > Erebidae > Euclidia > Euclidia mi. The sequence continues at coordinate 12,443,588 of OX123211.2, forward strand.
GCGGAGCCCAACACCTTCATCCGCCGCCAAGGGAGTTTCCTTCGGGGCCCGCCTAACCATCTGGCGGGCCAATACCGGCATAATATAATATTCGGTGAAACCGCACCCTCCGACACATGGGTACATACATGAGGAGCACGGGTTGGTTTTTAGTCAGTAAGAGTCTGACAGTCCCCTTCGTCCTTCCCCCCAGGGCGGAGGGACTCCATGAGGATTTTCCAACCCGACACCAAAAAAAAAAAAAAGGTCTCCTATCTGCACACCCAAAAATTCCGTTGCGATGTGATAGAAGGACAAACAAGCATACATACTTAGCCATTTCCCTTAGTAATTACTTAGGAAATAGTAATTTAATACACGTTAGAAACCCATTTCCGGTAGGGAAATTTGTATGACCACGCCATTAAGGGAAGTCGCGGACACCGTTGGTTTTTAGATCATAAACCGAAGAGCTTTCAGGAGGCACAAACTTCCACTGGGCTCCAAACTCTGCTTAGGTTAGGTTTGAAACCATGGAAATTTAGAATTAATTAATTTAGATTTCCCATCCCGAAACCAAAAAAAGAAAGGTGGATTTTCACGTTATTATTAGCTACTTATAAAATAGCTTATCATTTATATTAAATAATATAAAAAATAAATCATCATGACTTAAGAATAAACAATTACTTTTTTTTATATACTCACGCCTGTATCCCCGAAGGGGTAGGCAGAGGTGTAATATTACACCCACATTTCGCCATGATTTTTTAGGTCCCACGTAATTGGGGGCGAGCCTATTGTCGTACCGGACACATTACCAGACTCTGTGCTGCTACTGAGAATTTCCTAACGGAAAAACCCAATAACACTTTGCCCGACCCGGGAATCGAACCCGAGACCTCCCAATCCCACGCGCACATTTATGCCGCGAGACCAACGAGGCAGTCCAGTGCCTCGAGACAAACAATTACTTATTTATAATAAAATATGTGTCAAAAAATATTTACTTCCTGAGGGCATCGAACCCATTGCAGGGCGTTGGACGGGTCGAGGTCAGTTCCAATTAAATGACTGCGTCACCACGTATTGTTCGTAATAATTGTAATGACTTAGTATTTTCTTAGGTTTACGCGAATGTTACACATTCAGATCATACATACATACATACATAGACTCACGCCTGTTTCCCCGAAGGGGTAGGTAGAGGCATATTAAACGTCCACTTTTCGCCAGTGTTTTGATCCCACGTAATAGGTGGCGAGCCTATTGCCGCTTATTGGGACATTTTGTTTGCCAGAGCCTCGTCCGTTGATTGGCAGGTGCACCACTTGCAGGTGAGGTTGGCTTGGGACCCTAAGTTCTTGGTGGGAACCCTATACACAGATCAAACTGCGGTTTACTGATTCTATCGCGATATTTCAAAAGATATTATATTTCAACCGAATGATCTAGAAACTCTGTTATTTATTAGGTACTATCAAACGACTACCCCCGTGGTCCAATGGATAGCGTATGAGTCTGCTGATCGAGAGGTCCTTCGATTCCCGGGTCAGCCAAAAGAATTACTAATTTGTTCCGATTTCTGAGAAGCATCACGCAGTCTGGCAACGTGCCCGGTAGCGGCAATAAGCGAAATGTGGGTGTAATATTACACCTTTGCCTACCCTTCGGGGCAACAGGCGTGATCCTACAAAAAAGCTATCCGACGTTTCGATTTCTTTACAGGTACTTATCGTGGTCTTCGATCTTGTCTTTGTCTTGATTTTACAAGTTATCTCTAGAATCCGTAATTTAATAAGTAGTTTAAATTTTAATGACTTTCATTAAGAGTTGGCAATGACAATTATTAAGTTTATTTATTTAATTAAAGTTTATTTTTTTAATTAAAAATAAATAAATAAAAGGTCAGGTTAGTTCTGGCTTGATCTGTGTAAATAGGTAGTAAAGTCTTGCTGATATCAGTATGAATGAGCAGGCCCGGCCGGGAAAGTGCCATCCTCTCACAGAATATAAATGTACAGTGGTAACAGTATGTATACTGTTGCGTTTTGTTCGGTGAGAGAGGGTACCGGGACCCTATCCTCTTTTCCTCCTTCCCCATCTAGGTATACTGACAGCGCACTTGGCTCCTCTGACGAAAATCTAATCATTTGCCTTCTATCTTATAAAACATATATATATATATAATATAATAAAACTGTAGAGGTGAAAAAGTCTGTACATTAAAGATATTTTGACGAAAATTAGCTAAAAAATCTAGGAAAATGCAAAAAAGCAATACTTGATAATTTTTAGAATTTATGTCTGTCTGTCTGTCTGTCCGACGTCTTTCCCTATGTTGCTAAAGATCTGTAAAATGGCGAAATTGATTTCAATAAAACTTACACTCATGTACAAAGGATACTCAAACCTATAAAATAGTATATGTTACATCACAATCGGTTGAGTGGTTTTCGGTGTACAGCTTGACTTCTCCTTTGTACGTAGTCCCAAACAAAACAGGGATCATCCAAAACTGGATATATATGTGGTGCCATCTATGATCATTATAAGTTTGTTAGTAAAAGTATAGTTAGTCTAAATAGATACCTTCAAAGTGTTTTATGGCTATTTACCCGACTTTAAAAAAGGAGGCTATTCTTAATTTCGTCAGTATATTTTTACGTATTTTCGATAAATAAATTACTGGAAACGAGGATATTTATAGTTATCCTTCCGACCGATAGATGTCACTATTTTCAAATAATTTTCTAGCAAAATAAATGTTTCTTGCAAAAAAGGCAATAATTATGTGTTGGTTTTGTGGGTATCTTTCTGTTATTAAAAAATAATAGAATATAATATTCGGCACTATCATGAACAAAAGGTCTCTGTGTCAAAATTTATTACAATGTCCACTTAATTTAAACGGTCAATCTCATTTATTTCAAATTATTGTGTTTATATAATAGTTATATAATTATTTAATTTTATTTTAAATGATAAAAACAATGACTATAGATCCTTTTTTCAATAAATTGTCGATTAGTCCATATTATTTTCTATCTCAGTCGGTTTGTATATGTAATCATAGATGGCGTGTTCTGAATGGCGGTGTTAAGATTCTCCGTTTTATTTCAAATTATTATGTTTATATAATAGTTATATAATCATTTCATTTTATTTTAAATGATAAAAACAATGACTATGGATCCTTTTTTTCATTAAATTGTCGATTAGTCCATATTATTTTCTATCTCGGTCGGTTTGTATATGTAAACATAGATGGCGTCTTCTGAATGGCGTGGCGGTGTTAAGATTTTCCGTGGATTGATGAGGTTCTTGGTTAATTTTCTTTCGTTTTCGTCGGATTGGTGTCTTAGTCGTTTCTTTTGAATAATGAATGTGGATGTGTTTCTTTGATTTCTTTCGTACGTTCGTGTTCTGTACTTATACAGGTGTTTCATTATTCCCAAATTCCCACACCTCACGCACGTGGGAATCCGTGGGTGGGAGACTGAGGCCTGAATTCAGATACCTCTTGAGTAACTCAACGGGGCTATCTTACTTTTGGCAGGGCTGGATATTCGTAGCCCTGTGTGTATTTTCTAAATAAATCGCAGGGACAGACTTGAAACAGCTGGAATCGACCCCCGAACATGTTGTTTTTCACATGGTCAGTTATATGTGGCATGTTCACGAGTAAGCGGTAAAAATAATTTACATGTTCTATATGAAGGTGGTAAAACAGTTAGATAATGTTGTGTATAAAGAAAGTCTCTAATGATATTCCTACTATCCCTACTTCCCTACTTAATATTATAAATTCGAAAGTGTGTATGTATGTATGTATGTTCCGTTTTCACGCGAAAACGGCTGAAACGATTTTGTTGAAATTTAATATAGAGATATATTAGACCATTGCGACGGACATAGCCTACCATAAGTTGCAAAAATTAAACATGGAGGGATTGTAGGGAGGGTAGAAGTTTGTACGGCAGAAATGTTCCTCTTGGAAGTAAGAACGCATACGCGAATAATTGAGTGCTGCGCATGTGCTATCTGTCTACTGACACATCATACATATTGTCATATTGTGTACGGTGATTACCACATTACATTGTTCACATAATTATCTAAACTAATAATTATATACTGCACTTAAACGGCTGAAACGATTTTCTTTACCTACTAAAATTATAAATGCGAAAGTGTTTATAGATATTGGACATGTATTGAAACATGGCTTTGACATTTGTCATGGATACAGACCGAGTTACTTTGTACCCTATTGAGCTTCTGACCCTTTAGAATAATCAGGAGTGTCTTTATTCAACTTGAGACTGAAAGTAGATATGTGTTACCCCGAATTTGACGCGCGCGAAGCCGCGGGCAAAAGCTAGTAATATATAAAATCCTTGCGTTACTGACTGACAGACACGCTACAGTCGAAACTATTGGGCGCAGGAAGCTGAAATTTGGCATGTATGTTCCTTGGTGACCGTAGGGGTGCACCAAGAAGGGATTTAAGGGATTTCCTGAAATTCCCACGCGATCGGCCAAAACGGGTAAATTTAAAAAAATTGCAGGCGTTGGTGCTGGCGTCCTCTAGTTTAATATAACTTCGAAAAGTCAGCAGTATTTGTGAAGCAATGTGTGCGTCTCTTCACTTGGCTTTCTCTGCGTAAGAATATACGCGTTAAATAAAAAAATATACAGTTCCGGTACGTAACGTTAAGGAAAATATTAAAATAACACGCAACATAACATTATAATTATGACACAAGACTTTGCCCGAGATCTCGTTCGTGAATGACAGTTAACATGACAAAAGGTACGGCTGCCATCACCTAAATTGCCGACACAGGATAAATACGGCAAAAATCTCGGACATTTGGGCGAAGTATGGACACCTCTGCGAAGTACGATTTATCGCTTATCTATAAAAAATATTATTTCCCCTGACAACAAAAGTGTCCGGTGTACACCCGGACGCTTTAAAAGTCCCGGCCGGACGCCCCCCGGACGCCCTTCAAACTAGGAGAAATCCGGGGAAATCCGGACGGATAATAGCGCTTTATATTATCTATGGCCCTAACAAAAGGTAGCCTATATATTATTTTGATATTTAAGCTCTCCGCCTCCTCCGCCAACTATGTATGCTGGCGGAGTCTAGTAGCTTACACCTTAACGTTCCTCAGGAATTACCCTATCTAAATTCTGTTCAGTTGTTTTTGAGTTTATCGCCCTCATACAGACAGACAGGATGGAAGGCGGACTTCATTTTATAATATTTATAGATATACTAGAGGCAGCGATAGCCTAGGGGAGATACCAACAGACTGCCATGCAGAGGGTATCGAGTTCGAATCCACGGCGCGCACCAATGACTTTTCGGAGTTATGTGCGTATTAAATTGTCAATAATCTCTTGTCCCGTGCCTCGGAGAGCACGTTAAGCCGTCGCTCCCGGTTGTCATGAAGATCTAGCTTTGAAAGTCGTTATAGGGCGTCAGTACTTTCCAAATAAACTGACACTAGTCTAAACCATGGAATATCGCTATCCCTTAGTGTTGCGGAGGTCAGACAGGCAGTCGCTCTGTGGAAAAGCTAATATTCAGCCAAATCCGGTTAGACTAGTAAGCGGACCTCAGATTGAAACTGGGATAATGCTAGGAGGATGATGATACTAGAGGATGTATGTAGCTACGCCCACACACTTCATTTCAATTTGACCGTTGCGGCCCGATCCCGTGGGCATTTCGGGAAATCCTTCCTTCAATCCAAAGGAACATATATGCCAAATTTGAGCTTCTTGCGAATAGTTTTGCCTGTGCGTTGTCTGTCTGTCAGTAACACAAGAATTTTATAATTATGTATAGATTGATAGATAATGCATAGATATTACTAGCTTCATCAAAACCCGTTCAGCACATAACACATCGCATTAAATAAAACATAAAAATTCTGAAAAAGCCGTGTGGTTGACGGCGTAGAATACAAGTGTCACCACCCCCTATCTTCCCGTGGGTGTCGTAAGAGCCGACTAAGGGATAACACGATGCAAATACCATCTTTGCGTAGAGACGGAAAACTCGACATCAAACCCTATACGACTGCCTCGTTGGTCTCGCGGCATAAATGTGCGCGTGGGATGCCGTGGGATCGCGTGGGAGGTCCCGGGTTCGATTCCTGGGTCGGGCAGTGTTATTGGGTTTTTCTGTCACGAAATTCTCAGTAGCAGCACGGAGTCTGGAAATGTGCCCGGTACGGCAATAGGCTCGCCCCTTATTACGTGGGACTAAAGTATATCTGGCGAAAAGTGGGTGTAGAAATACACCTCTGCCTACCTCTTCGGGGTTATAGGCGTGAGACTATGTATGTATGTACAAATTCTGAAATCCATTCATTTCAATATCAATTTCACATCCTTGCAATTCCTTCATCAACTGCTTGCGCCTACGAACTAGCGTAATATCGATCGCCATTCTAGGTCTACTTGAATAATGATTAAGGATATTAGTAAGAGCCTACAACACATTTGATTGACGAAATGCAACGGAACACGTAACTACAGACAATTAAATTTGCTTGCCAACTTCCGTAGGAATACATTTTTTTTGCGTTCGCGTCAAAATATAATTATAGACTTACACCTGTATCCCCGAAGGCAATTTTTTTGTGTAATATTAGACCTACATTTCGCCATGATAGGATTTTTTAGGCCCCACGTAATAGCGGGCGAGCCTATTGCTGCTACCTTGTCTGAAAGACTGGTGTACTGTCCTGCCAGACATAATTATAATCTCTCACATAAAAAAATACACCCATTGAATATTGCTGTTAGACAGGCAGTTGCTCTGTGGAAAAGCTAACTATACCTAACTTCACGCCTTTTATCCCTGACGGGGTAGGCAGAGGTGTATTACCCACCCACACTTCGCCAGTTATGTTTCGGTCCCAATGTAATAGGGGGCGAGCCTATTGCCATCTGCCAGGCACATCAAAGCGAGCGATAATTAGATAAAAATGCACCAATAACTTCGAAAAGACAGAGGTGTGTGTCCGGGGTACCTGGGGATCGAACCCGAGACCATCGTCTCGGCAGTCCACGACGTACACCACTAGACTATCGCCGCTCTTAAAAAGTTTATATTCAGTCATATCCGGTTAGACTAGCACCTAAGCGGATCCCGGGATAAAACTAGGTTAACGCTAGGAGGATGATGACGATTATAAAGGTAAAACGCTTTTTAAGGGAAAATAGAGGTTGAAAAGAATAGTACCTTGTCTGAAAATACGCTTATTTTAAAACAAGCACTATGAGATTAGATTATTATGCAGATTATTGTAGCGCTCATAGCGAGCATTGGCTTGCCGTTCGTAACAGAGCGGCAAAAGTTAAGCAATACATGCACAGGTCACCACTTGGATGGGTGACCGCGTGTGGCATTTACATCAGAGCGCTACCGAGCTTCAGAGGGCACGTAAAGTTGTCAGTCCCGGTTCTTGTCTCAGGATAAGAATCGTTAGGCCATGTCGGAGGCCTTCGGGCGGTCCGAAAACTGCGACACCACACACTCACACGAAAAACAAAACAATTACCTATGCAGACTGCTTGATCTAGCTTTCTTTTTTCGGCTTCACCCGCAATGTAGAGCGTGCTATATCTTGTTTTTACTAGATCTGAGGATATGGTTTCCCAGAGCCTCATTAACAAATCTAGGTATGGGTCACACCATTGTCTTTTTGAACTTGAATGTGTATTAAATTGCTAATTATTGCATATATAACAGTGACGAATAACAATCGTGAACCTGCGTGTTCTCGAAAATCTTGTGAAGTCTGTGCCAACTCACAATTGGCTAGCGTGGTGGACTATAATAATAATAATAAATCATTTACTGTCAGGTAAAAAACCCATAGATTCATATCTTAAAGACTAACATATTTATAAAAAAATTAAACTAGACGCGTGTTGTTGTTTACACCGTTTTCATGTTAGTCTGTGTGTTATTTCGTAACCTCCCATGAAAATGCCGATATACAACACCCTTCGGCCAAAACTCTTCCTTTGTCTCAAGACGATGAGTCGGCACCCGAACCACGTACGACTTGAAGTTCGTATTATGGCGCGACTCCAATCTCTCGACTCTCAAGGTCCAGTTGGTCGTCGTGCGTAGGTACTCCACGACCTCCTCATCCTTTGTAGAGTGATGCAGCCGGGACACGTAGATCAGTGTGGTTGGTACTGCGGGACGCAGCAGCATATTAGTATTATAGCATTACCCTTCTCATAGAGATAAGAGACCTGCGGCCAATAATGGGATAGTTTATATTATTCTACAGGGCTGGTGATGATGAATTGTAATTCTGTTTCTACTTATTCTAATCTATCTGCTGTCAAATCGTTACTTTTGATTGTTCCCAACTAATCTTTCGTTAATTATCGGACTTTATTAAACCCATCGCATAATGCAACTGTCGTTTATTCATATATTCAACGCATCATTTAAATTACAGTAACACATTTTGAACTCCACGCTAGATCTACATTTTTAAATGAATACTTTAACTGGACATTTAAATATGACTTGTATTAAACTTGACCGTATTGGTTTCCTCTTCATTTACATTTAAACTCGTATTACATATTGTTGCAAAGTCATTTCGAAGTATTGTGGTACAAAGTGTTGTTCAATGGGGTAGGTTTAAAAGTGACAAGTATCTTGGACAAAAAATCCCAAGTAACGAAATTCTTCTGATGTGCACAGTTTACAGGCTCACAGCACTAGTAACTCTCTCTTAGTGGTTCCAGGTTTTACTACCAAGCTCGCGCGGAGTACGTTACACGCCTGCCTGGTTCTATTAAATGCTCATAGTTAGCTTCGTAGGAGCAAATGGTTCGCCGGAGTCTAACTATAAAATTGTATTATGGGTTTAAGTCGTGATGTCTGGTTCTATGAGGTGCTCATAGCTGGCTTCGCGAGAGCAGATAGCTCTGCGTAGTCCAACCATAAGTGTATTATTGGTCTAAGTCTAAGTGGTGCTCGCCAAGTCTACTATGAGTGTTTTATTAGCAAAAGTACGCGTATAAAATGGGCCCTTTTCCGTGGTTGTAAACTTCTACTAGCCTGTTCAGTTATAGTCCTGGCCCCGGAACCACTACAAGACTACATTTTGTTACTTGGGATGTGCACTGCTGAATTAAATATAGGCGACATTAAGGTTCTCCCCACTGAGCAATTTTGAGCCTGCCGCAAACACTTAAAAAAAAGATTCCTAAAGTCATTGGTGGATTCGAACCCGAGACCCTCTGTGTAGCAGTGACCTGTGTAAACGTTGCTTAACTTCTTCTCGAGATTTAGTTGCGGATTCAGGTTTTTGGCATGGAAGTGGTTTGACACACAAACGGTCATAGACCTGGGCAGCGATGGCCAAGTTGAGAGACTGACGGACTGCTACACAGAGGGTCTCGGGTTCGAATCCACCAATGACTTTAGGAATCTTTTTTTTAAGTGTTTGCGGCAGGCTCAAAATTGCTCAGTGGGGAGAACTATCTGCTCTCGCGAAGCCAGCTATGAGCATCTCATAGAACCAGACATCACGACTTAAACCCATAATACAATTTTATAGTTAGACTCCGGTGAACCATTTGCTCCTACGAAGCTAACTATGAGCATTTAATAGAACCAGGCAGGCGTGTAACGTACTCCGCGCGAGCTTGGTAGTAAAACCTGGAACCACTAAGAGAGAGTTACTAGTGCTGTGAGCCTGTAAACTGTGCACATCAGAAGAACTTCGTTACTTGGGATTTTTTGTCCAAGATACTTGTCACTTTTAAACCTACCCCATTGAACAACACTTTGTACCACAATACTTCGACAGGTCACTAGTTGGATGGGTGACCATATCTGCATCAAACCCCATCCATATCAAAACCCTGAATCTCGTGGCCATATATCAAGAGACCTAATTAGGACATTGCATTTAACCTAACCAGTTGCTGTGAATGTACTCCGAATGGCTTTAGCATTTTACATATATTAATTACTTCCACAGTAAACAATGACTTTGTCATTTAAATAATGCTAAACTACTGATATATTAGGAACTGGATAAGTGTGTTCACGTTTTTCCTGTATATTACCGTAATTGATCGCGTGACCCGAAAATGGCACATTGCACCTACACATCATCTTTAGCGTTATCGCAGTTAGAAACCGGGTTCTGCTATCTAGTCTAACCGGATTTCACTAAATATTAGCTCTTCCACAGAGCGACTGACTGACTGACCTCTGTAATCCGGAGAGATAGCTATGTATATTCCATGGTTCAACACACACACACACACACAGACTCACGCCTGTTTCCCCGAAGGGGTAGACAGAGGCATATTAATCGCCCACTTTTCGCCAGTGTTTTGATCCCACGTAATAGGTGGCGAGCCTATTGCCGCTTATCGGCATATTTTGTTTGCCAGAGCCTCGTCCGTTGATCGGCAGGTGCACCACTTGCAGGTGAGGTTGGCTTGGGACCCAAGTTCTTGGTGGGAACCCTATGCACCCTTTGACAAGTGTCAATTTATTCAAAGGCACTGACTCCCTGTAACGACTGTCAAAGATCTTCATGACAGCCGGAAACGAGGGCTCAACGTGCTCTCCGAAACACGGGACAGGCGATAATTTTCAAATAACTCCGAAAAGTCAGTGGTGCTCGCCGTGGATTCAAAGTATTTGAACCCGGTACTTTCTGCCTGGCAGTGTGTTAGTATATCCACTAGGCGCTACCATTGCATCTATACACATAAATAAAATTGGAGTGTCTGTTTGTAATATTAAAATAACCGCTTTTTACTAAATGCATATGGATGTATACACGGCACATATAACCGAAATTTCATTTTTATATTTTTGTCTGTCTGTCTGTATATTCTCGCTAATCTCTGGAACGTCTGGACCGATTTTGACGTGACGTTCTCTGGCGGATAGCTGATGTACCAAGGAGTAACTTAGGCTATAAATTAACCGGGTACGTGAAGTAGTACCCTCAGGACGCGGGTGAAACTGCGGGAAACAGCTAGTCTGTACTAAAGACGTATGTTCATGATACGGCCTTTCGTATTCCACTGCTGGACATAGGTACGCCTCGTAATTTGCATCCCGATAGCATTGAGAGTTAAAAGGAGGATTTGGCCAGGCAGGCTGGTACAGAGACGGATGTCGACTTTTTCGTCCCTTACCAAAGATAGGTCTTATTTAGAGTATTTTAGTTGCTTCTTTTTTAGACAGCGATAGCCTAGTGGAGATACCAACAGACTGCCATGCAGTGGATATCGGGTTCGAATCCACGGCGCGCACCAATGACTTTACGAAGTTATGTGTATGGAAAATGTAATAACAAACCAGAAATTACATTAAAGTACCTATTATTTGAACAGCCTCGTTACGAAAACATTATCGCTTAGGTATAAGTAAAAATATGTTATTTAGACTATTTTTTAATGTCTACGTTTTTATACTCTGAAAATTGCGTTTCTTCCATTAGCCATGGCTTATTTCTAGCTGACTTTAAAATTAAATACTTACATATTACTTAATGCCCCGGCTCCGCTCGCATGGGCGTTGGCAAACGGTGGCTCATGTGTTATTCTGATCTATATTTATGGCATAGGAGACTGCCTCGTTGGTTTCGCGGCATAAATTTGCGCGTGGGATTGGGAGGTCTCGGTTTCGATTCCCGGGTCGGGCAAAGTGTTATTGGGTTTTTCCGTTAGGAAATTCTCAGTAGCAGCACAGAGTTTGGTAATGTGCCCGGAACGGCAATAGGCTCGCCCCCTATCATGTGGGACCTAAAAATTCATGGCGAAATGTGGGTGTAATATTACACCTCTGCCTACCCCTTCGGGGATACAGGCGTGAGTCTGTAAATAAATAAATAAAAAAGGAGGCTAACAAGCAGACGGACCGCCGTCCATAGACACCCACAATTCTAGAGGAGTTACGAGTGCATTACCCTCCTGGGGTAGTGAGAATGGGAAAAAGAATAGGCGAAGAGGCGGGTCGAGGGAGAGTAAAAAAGGGGCCTCCGGCACTCTCACTCTTCGAACGAAATGCAACTGTATAATCGTAGGTGTTGTTGTACGTAGGTATTCTGTGAGAGAGTAGCTCTCCAAGGTCGAGCCAACACATTCATGCTTTATCACTGCAAAGTGCAAAGGCCCTTGGGAGAAGGGATTAGGAACTGGACATCGAACCCGGTATATCCCGCTTAGCAGTCAGAGGCACTAACCATTAACCAATAAATGACCGCTTAGCAGTTTGGTTCACTAACCACTAGACAAATATACCAGTCGAAGATTCATTTGCTGAAAAGCTTTTCATCATTATCATAGCAATAAAAATATACTTACTGTTTCGATTTCCACATTTTGATCAGTATTATAAAAATAAAAATATTCTTACTTTTAGTTTCAGCCCTGCGAGATGGCGCCTATAGTACCAGAGTTCTATCGGGGGAAGAAGGTCTTCATTACTGGAGGAACTGGCTTCGTTGGAAAGGTAAACATACTCTCTTAGTTTCATATCTATAGTCATCATCGTCCCATCGTTATTCCGATTGCATTATTGCACCTTGGAGTCCAGGGTCCGCTTCCTAGTCCAACGTTTCCACAAAATGACTGCCGTCTGAACTTCGCAATCAACAGGGATGAAGATATTCCATAGCTTAGACCTACAACGAAAAGAATTTTATTACATTAAAGATTATCATTACAATTGCGAAAGAGAGGTCAGCTTAACGTACTCTCTAAGGCACGGGGCAAACTCATCATCATCCTCTTAGCGTTATCCCAGTTTCAGTCTTATAGTCTTAATTCTTACTAGTCGAACCGAATTTGGTTGAATATTTGCTTTTCCACAGAGCGACTGTCTGTCTGACCTCCGCAACCCGAAAGTCAAAGATCTTCATAACAACCGGGACCGACAGCGTAACGTGCTCGCCAAGGCATGGGACAAGCGATAATTAACAATTAAATAGTAATTCATACGCACATAACTCCGAAAAGTCATTGGTGCGCGCCGTGGATTTGAACCCGATACCCTCTGCATGGCAGTCTGTTGAGGCTCAAACTCAAGTATGCAACTGCATACAACAACATAATTTTATTTACTGCTTCATATTTCTTGCTCTTAAGGCGAGGACATATGTGAATTGGGCGTCATTAGGGGTAAATTAAAACCATTTTTCTCCGTAATTGTAAGAGAAAAAAATCGAGAAAAATATATCTTAATCTACATCATATAAAGCTCTCTTCGGTACCAAATCCTAAAAAAAGTCTTTTAAATATCTGAATAAAATATGCAAAGTAACCTCTGTTTTTGTAGTTATTACCTTTTTTATCCTAATCTATCAATCATAAGATTTTTTAAATTTAATCAGCCTGTTATATATTAGAACACCAAGGGCACCTTCAGCTTATTTTTGCAAATAATTTTAACTATTTATTTTCAAAGGATTTTTTACGTCACCGATACTCGCAAATCGCGCGTCGGCAACTAACCAGTAGTACGAGCAAGGTCATCGGCGTATATCCACCTCTCAATATTCAATTTCGCCTATTTACTTTCAGATGTTGATAGAGAAGTTGCTGCGAAGTTGTCCCGACGTTGACACCATCTACGTTCTGCTGAGACAGAAGAAAGGCGTCGGATGTGAAGAGCGACTCAAGGACCTGGTTAAACAGAGAGTAAGTATGCCTCACACGGCTTCAATAGTTTTGCTCATCGAGTGTGTGTGTTCAACTCTGGTGTCGAAGTTTATAGACGGCTTGAAGGCCTCCACGATGACCTTAAGATTCTTGTACAGCGACAAGAACCGGTATCAATGGTTTTATGCCTATACCTCTCGAAGCATGGTAGGGTTGTCATATACCTTTACCACAAGAAACGGCAACCATTTCAAGTAGTGAATTGCCAGAGTTAATCAAGTACCACCCCTCTCCATCATCTTTTTTTAAATTCCTCATGACAAATTACTATTTAGTGTTAATAAATCCTATCCAAACCAGGGTTTAGCCTCCTCACCAAACTTACTACTAAGGCCTCTGTGAAGTATACCTGTTTTCCAAGCTCAAGTCAATGCAATTCACTTTAATCGGGTATTCATCATCCTCAGCCTTGTTTTTCTGTCCCACTGCTGGGCACAGGCCTCCTTTCATTACGAGAAAGGTTATGCCATATTTTACCACGCTGGTTAAGTACGGGTTGGCAGACTTCAAATGTCTTTAGAGACCTCTCAGACGTGCAGGCTCACGATGTTTTCCTTCGCCGTTTAACAACTTGACAATATTGTGACTTCACTGTACTATATTTTGTACAACTTCATACCATACTTATTGACCTTCTTTTCAGGTATTCGATCTGATCCGCAGCCAGAACCCGGAAAGCTTCAAAAAGCTGAAGGTTATCGGCGGAGATATCACAGAAGACAATCTTGGTATCTCAGAAGAGGATAAGAAGATTTTGCAGAAGAATGTCAACATCATTTTCCATAGCGCTGCTTGTGTTCGGTAAGTTGTATATCATCATCATCATACAGCCTTTCACAGACCACTTCTGGACATAGGTCACTCCTATATAGAGGAGGATTTTGCCTAGGTATACATGCGATACAGACGTGATAGTAAAGGTTCTGATGACGAGGTTTCAGCCTCTTCCCGAAGATACTTTTTGCGTCCTATACTTTCCTTAGTCTCCGCTTACGACACCCGTAGAGTGGAATAAGGTGATGACACGTGGTATTCTTAATCCGTCCGCATGGTTGGTTTATGTACCTATCGTATACCTGATTTCGGTTTGGATATTTTGCAGATTTGATCAAAAGTTGAAAGACGCCGTCAATATGAACACCACAGGGACATGGAGACTTCTAACACTTGCTGAAACTATGGAGAAATTAGAGGTAAGTAAATAAGATAATCTTACGCTCGGGCTACACTACCGGGATATGCCAACAATTATTGCCATAATTTCAACAACGCCTAGGTGTAACCGCGATTTCTGGCCATAATTTTACAATGCCAATCAATATGGCATATGCCGGTAGGCAATAGCTCCGGCGGCGGTCTTTTTCGCACATCAAAGAAAATTACCGCAGTAATTATTGCGTTTGTGGCCACACTACCGTTTGTTCAGTGTGCAACACGAGTTCGACGACGACGCACGTATCTACACTATCTACCGATATGGAGTGGTCAAATGAAAAAGCTCTCAAATTTTTGGAGTTATTGCAATCCGAACCGTCTCTCTGGGATACCCGACAGAAAGCTAAAAATTTAAAAGATTCATGTTAAAATAATTGGCACTCATAAAATACCAAACAGCTGCAGCTTCATCCGCCATCTTGAAAAATGATATTTTTACCGCCTAGTTTATTGGCATATCTCGGTAAACTCTAGTGTAACCACACGACTTCACGCAGTAATTTAACGGTAATTTATTGCCATAATTATGGCGGTAACAGCCCGGTAGACGGTAAGGTAGTGTGGCCCGAGCATTACTGATTGAATAACAGTTCTTAGATCTAAGAGCCATTTATCGTCAGGTGGATTGCTTCCTTGTTAAAATGCTTCTACAATCGCAGGGTGGCACTAAGCCTTCAGAGCCCGGTTGGCGCCCCGCAAGCCCTAGCCCTACCCTGCGCCGACGTTTATCATTCCGAGTTTTGTTCTAAAGGGTTTTGTTTAGTTTTAGGAGGAGCTTGACCTCGATTATGGAGGATTTCATCAAGGAAATATTATGCTTTTAGAAGCGCTTCAGACTTTATCTCCTTAGCGCCGTCCCTAAATCCACCCTGAGCCAGGTCCTTGGGGGCCCGCGCTTGCTAGGGCCTGACTGGCAAGCATCGATTCAGCTATGGAGCTGCTAGCGGTCACGCATCCAAATTGTGGCTTCCATGAACATCTGAATTCGACAGCATGATCAGTCTGCTCTGCATTCCTCTATTCTATTCTCAAAGGTTCTATCCCGTTCCAGGTATTCGTACATCTGTCAACAGCGTACTGCCGCTGTGATCTAGATGTGCTGGACGAGAAGCTGTATCCAGCCGTGCACAAGCCCAGGAAGATCATGGACATCGTCTCTTGGATGGACGATGAGACATTGGACTACTTGGAGCCTAAGTGAGTCACATGCCGAAATGTGTATTTAATAGTACACGTCTGTGTATACTTTCGGGGATAAAGGCGTGAGCCTATAAATAATTAAAGCGATATCGTTCAGGTTTTCAGAAAGTATATTTGAATTAAAATGTTGCATTAGATGCTATGTTTGAATATACCTAACACAGACCGCTAGTTGAACGTCGCCGTTTAATAACGAAGCTGAGCTATTCACTAAACGCGAAATTAAGCTAGTTGGCTGCAAAAAATATAAAATCGCTTGTCCTGACTGTCTTATTATCATCGCAGAGCCGAAACGATTGGAGCTAGAAACATTGGATAGTATGCTCTTTTTACACACAACACTTCTTGGTACAATAAAAAAGGGGAAAAAATGCGGCACCTCTAGAAGGATAATAGCGTTTAACAATGTACTTGTTAAGGCACTGATTTTGAATTCAAAGTAGTATGAGACCACGTTGCTCGCATATCTATAGTTCTACTTATAAGTAAAAATGAAAGGCAATATAACACTGAACAGGTATTTAAAAAGAACTATCTTCCGGGAAGTGTTTTCTTAATCCTAAGTAATATTTCCAGACTAATATCATCAGAACCGAACACGTACTCTTATACGAAGGCCATCACTGAAGATTTGGTTGCAGAGTACAGTGAGAAGTTTCCTATAGCCATCGCTAGACCCTCCATTGGTACGTACATTCAAAAACTTAACTTCAAACAAAAGGAGGATTCTCTAGTGCCTCAATTTAGGCTGGTTTCAGAGTGACGCACGCGGCACGCACCGTCGGCCAGCGCGTCTCTACAGCGCGTTTGGCGCGCGGACCACTGTGAAACGAGTTCGCGTTTCTCATTGCAATGTATGAAGCTTCGGTAGCGCAGCCGGCGCGCGCGTCTCACACGCGGCGCGTTTGAACTGCGTGACTATGAAACGCTACTTCTAATCTAGTGTAATTGCAAGCTCCCGCGTGTGGCCGGCGCCGGTCAAACGCGTGACCCTGAAACCAGCCTAGAACGGCGGCGAGTGTTGTGGTTTCGATCCCACACGAGACAATACTTTTGTGTAATTCACAAATTAGTGTCTCAAATAGCACTCCTTTGAGTCTGAGTGTACTTTATGTCCATTAATTGAATGATGTTTGGTCTCAGGGGCACAGGATTTATTCCTAGTGTTAGTTCAAAAACGAATTATATCATTATTTTTCATTTTTCCAGTCACTGCATCGTTCAAAGAGCCCATACCTGGATGGGTGGACAACATCAATGGCCCAACTGGACTCGTCATTGGAAGTGGAAAAGGTAAAGACTTCTTTAAAGAGATAGAATAATAAATATTATTAAATCATCATATTCAATATTTTGGGGTGTTATTGGCCAACAGACATTCTAATAAACAAATCAGATCTACAGACATACCTTCATATCTAAAAAGTAACAGGTGAAAGTGTTAAGTGTGAGTGCCTAATTACGGAAAAGGGTTCCGGAAGGGATCGCGGCAAGAGACCTTCACGCTTACAAGGTCATCGGGTGGTTGGGTAACCGCTTCTGGTATTTACATTTTACACCAGAGCGATAAAGTACGTATTTCGACTGGTACTTAAAACCTTCGGTGCCAGTTTTTGACCCTGTACAAAAAACCTTAGGCCATATTGGAGGCCTTTGGGCGATCTAAAATCCCCGATACAAAAGTTAGCCACACACTCACCCGCAAGAAAATGCCCCTTTTTCCTTGGGGCACAGGGCAGAAGTAAGTTTTGCCGAGTAGTGTTATGCTCACTTAACTTTGTGTTTTCCGCAGGAGTGATCAGGACCATGCACTGTGAGCCATCGTACAACGCTGACGCTATATCTGTGGACATCGTCGCTAACGCTTGTATCCTCATAGCCTACGCCACCGCTACCGACAAGTGAGTAATGGACACATTATGTACTTCTGATTTTCTGTATAAAATATTTTTTGTTACATTTAATCTGAACAAGAAAAACTTAAGAACTACCAAATAGATTAATATTTGAGACTTATTTTCGTGGCTGAACTCCGAAGGTTAAACATTCAAAGCATCCTCAAACCAAGTCAGGCCGTGGAGGCGCTGCGGTATTTCCACGTGCGCCTCCTAGGAATTGGCAGTTTCAAATGGGATGCGCTCAGGCAAATCAGATCTGACGAAGTTGCGCATGCACACACAAGAAAATTGGTGCGTTGTAGATTCGCTTGGGGGCTATTGTAAGAGATCGAAAAAAGCTGGTAGTGCCTGGCTTACCGCGGCCCGCCGAAATTGAACAATATGGCAAATGCGTGCGAAACTTTGATGAATTCGATTTAGGATCATCATAGTTAGTTAGTTAGTTAGTTGGACAGGTGTTTTCCGCACTTAGCCACTAAATTGGGCCATTGTGCGTGAGTAGCGACACGGCTGTCGCCTACTACTCATACCATGAAAGCTCCTTCCAGAATGCCATGAGTTGATCAATGTTGTTATGTTGCTTCGCTCATGGTTCTGGGATTGTTCAGGAACCTCGTCCGTTGGTCACTCACGCTGGTGCAACATAGAATCACATGAGCGGGTGTTTCTTCGGTCTCCATGCAGCCCCTACATAGTGGGCTGTCCGTGACGCCAATATTGTAGAAGTGCTTATTTAGTGGACAGTGGCCGGTTATTATGCCAGTCAGATGCTTGAGTGTTTTCCTGCTGGAGTGCAGCAGTTTTTGCGAGAGTCGTTAATTCAGTTGGGGGAGGAGGATCATCATATTTCGTAGTTCCGTCAGTCAACATTACTGTGACACCAAAATTATGCGTATTTAGTGAAACTAAATGTATCAAAAGCGGCGATAGCCCAATGGTGTACGTAATGGCCTGCCGAGTCGATGGTCTCGGGGTCGATCCCCAGTTACCCCGGGCACACACCTCTGACTTTTCGGAGTTATGTGTGTATTTAAAATATTAATTATTGCTCGCTTAACAATGTGCCCGTTAGATGGCAATAGACTCGCCCCCTGTTACATTGGGACCGAAACATAACTGGCGAAGTGTAAGCTTCGGGGATAAAAGGCGTGAAATTATGTTACAGATTCAAGGTTATACTTCTTCTAAATATATTTTTTTTCTAACCAGGTCGAAAGAGGCTCAAATATACAACCTGACTTTATCCGGAGTCATAAAGCTGACATGGGCTGAAATAATAGAACTTGGTAAGTAAGATACTTATACTGTACCATACCATTCATCCAATACCAACTCGTCTCGCCAGCGTGGTAATGTAGGCCCAGCCCACCTCCTGGCTCCCAGTAATCAGAACACCATTTTGACGCAAATCAGGAGAGGCCGGATTTGACCACCTTCGCAGTCTGTCGCAGGAGAGGACAGATTTGACGTCTTTCGCAGGAGACGCCAAATCTGACCACCTTTGCAGTCTTTCGCAGTTGGACTGGACTGGACATAGGTCCAGTAGTGAGCTACGATAGACTGTTTTGATGATGATCCAGGTCTGTTAATAAAGTTACCTGGTTATTTAAGCAATAAACTGAGGAGCTGAATAAACGGGACACTTATGCCAATCATCATATATTTGCGAACCATATACATAGAATTCTTGCGTAACAGACTAACTGACAGACAATCCTTAGCCAAAACAATTTGGCGCTAAAAGCTGAAATTTCACAAGTATGTTCCTGGTGGCTCCTTGGGGTTTGCCGAAATTCCCTCAGGGTCGGGAAGAAACGGTTCAATTAAAATAAAATGTGTGTGTATATGTACCTATTACCTAATCTTAATATATAAAATCCTTGCGTTACTGACTGACTGACAGACACGCTACAGCCGAAACTATTGTGCGCAGGAAGCTGAAATTTGGCATGTATGTTCCTTGGGGACCGTAGAGGTGCACTAAGAAGAGATTACCCAAAATTCTCACGGGATCGGCCAAAACGAGTAAATTTAAAAAAACATGCAGGCGTAGCTGCTGGCATCCTCTAGTACTAATATATAAAGCTGAAGATATTGTTTTTTTGCCTGATAGCGCTAATCTATCGAGGAATCGGGATAGTCCATTAATCGAGGTAGGCTATAGACTATAAAACATCACGTTATGAGCCTTGGGAGCGGAGCAGTAGCTTTAAATAACGCAGGTATAAGAAATAAATAACTTGATCATGTGCTTTTTCCAGGAGAGAAATGGGTGAACGAGTATCCATACACGGTGGCTCTGTGGTACCCTGGGGGTACTATCAAGTCTTACAAGATCACACATCAGATTGATGCGTTCTTCACGCAGACGGTGCCCGCTTATCTGGTGGATGCCTTGCTGTTCCTACTTGGGAAGAAGACCTTGTAAGTAGATTGATTTAGAAGGTTTTTTTGGACAGTTCTTAAAGATAATTAGACGAGGCGGACCCAAGGGAGGGAAAATGGGGCTTGGTATGGCAAGACCCCCTTCCTCCAAAGTATCTGAGTTCTCACATCGTCGTCGTCGTCATCAGCCCTTAACAGTCCACTGCTGGACTAGGCCTCTCCTTTGAAAGGAGGAATTGGCCTACTATACCACGCTGGCCAAACGGGTTGGTATAGGGTTTGTATCAAGTTTTCTTTCTCTTACAGTGCTGTTCTTTGCATAATATGCTCCCTCTGTCGGCTCTTACGACACCCATGGGATGATATGGGGTGGTGACATTCCGTATTCTTAATCCGTCACCACACGAGTTCTCCCATGAAAAATGAATATTTAGGGTTTGCCTTTAATAAAATCTACTCTCACCAGGGTCACGGTCTACCGCTCACCCACCTCAGATTTACGTCAACGTCACTATGAGTGCGTATGTATTTTGTGACATATTCAAACTACACTAGGTCCCGGGTTCGATTCCCGTGTAATATAATTTGTATGGTCCAAATTATAAAGACCTGCATGGTAGAGAATTTATAACTAGTAAGTACAACAGCTATCTTAGTAACCCTTGCTACTAAGTCAGAGGTCGTGGGTTCGATCCCTACCTGGAATGTGGCTGTGCCTTGATTGAGATCAAATGGCCGTATCAGAATATTATTTTCCAAACATAATTTTAAAACATGGTCTGTTTTCAGCATGGTAAAACTTCAAAAACGTATTCAAAACGGATTGAGCGTCATTCAATACTACACTACGAAGCAATGGCACTTCAGAAACACCAATTATCAAGGTACGTGAAGGACTTTATTAAGAACTTTTTATCAACTTTTCATGGCCTAGCCCCTAGCCTGAGACCGAAGTACAAAAAGTTAGATCCAGCTTGATCCATAATGCAACTGGAGCCAAAAAGGGAGGGCTTTTTCTGGATGGACCTATCAGAGACTGCCATGGTCGCAATGTCTGGCTCCGATAATTGAGTCCAGGAGAAATATAGACCGCTCCACAATACTTGACCAGTGATGTTTATTATTTTCAAGTATTTTCTCCAAATTAATTTGAGATCGGTTCGTGCAATTTTGCTGCAAAATTATCTATCTTTATCATTGATATCCACAAAAAAGATTATATCTCTCCAATGCCCGTTTGCCACATTCTAGCCATCGCTGGATTTGGCTAATAGATATAAATATTTGATATAAGCTACTTTAAAAATATGTGTATCTACAGATCCAGCGATATAATTATAGAATATAGGGAACGGGCGTTAGACCTTTACACGACTTACCGTATTCTCTCATTCCAGGTCTTAGGAAACGCGTCACCGAAGAAGACGATGAGATTTTCTTCACTGATCTATCAGTCATTGAACCTAAGAAGTATTTGGAGAATTACGTGCTTGGTATCAGAGAATATGTGTGTAAGGAAGACCCTTCAACGCTGCCCAGAGCGAGGAAGCTGCATAAAATGTAGGTATCCCTCTGCAGTCCTCAACCGAACCCTATTCCCCTTCCTTTCCTTATCGGAGGGTAAACAATTGATATTTAATCCGTAACACCAGTCAGTATGCATACTTATATTTTTTATTAAACCTGGCCGCAAGAAGGAAGATGTTATATATAAGCTTTTTGTGCATGCCTGTGCCATCGTAGACTACTCGAATGGACAGATTGTGATGCAGTTTTACATTGAATTGGTTTGACTTTGTGCATAATATATCAATGCTAATGGTTACATATTTAATTTTCTATTTTCGTATTTGTATTTCAGCCGTCGGCGATTATTATTTAGCTTCCAATTATCAACAACTAGAAAATTAGAAACAATTATCTATTTTAATCATTCCTTCTTTCTTTTTCAGCCGTTACATCGCAGATCGAATCTTAAAACTCGTGCTAATCATCACCTTCGTCTGGTTCCTGTACAAAAACTTTAGTGTCTTCACTTCAACAGTGGAGTACCTCGACAGCACTCTCAAGAGCTTCTCACCCATCGAACATGTTCGCGCTGATGATATACTGGAAACTGAGTTATAGGATAATTTAAAATATTAGCAATTATGATAAAATCACTTTTCTGTTAAGTACCAGTAAGAACTCTAGCTGACTATAGATGGCGCTGATTTGAATATAGAATAGTGTTATAGTGTCCAGTGGCTCCATCTGTTACTGTGATTGGAACAACTATATGTGCTAACATAATTCGTCACACATACAGACGGTATAATATTGAGGTTTCATATTATAAAAGATTTCTTTCTAAATTTAAATAATAAATAAAATGATATTGTACCACTTACGTAGTACCTACCTACATATTATCTAGGTTTTATTTATGTAGTAATTATGCATGTAATGTTTTCTTTTTACCTATTTAACGATATTTAGATGATTACGTGATGTATATAAAGGTTTTACATATGAATAAATTACAGCTTCCTATTAAAACTTCGACTAAATACTTAGATATTTAATACCTATTGAATTACTCATAGTGTGTTATGTATTTGATATATATAGACTTCGGCCATTAAGATGGAGTTTATCGATAATTAGAAAATTAATATTTATGGACCTAAATACCTATGTATCTATAGGTACCTACTTTAGTCTAGCTTACGATGTAACATATGAAAATACTTTTTTGTCTTGCTTGATAGCTTAATACTAAACTAATTAGGACGCAGTGATACATAAAATAATAATTAAGTTTACATTTAAACCGTAATTAAGTAATTTTATACAATACTACCCTATATCTAAAGCTGGCTTCCTACGGTGCGGGATATTGCGAACGGCCACGCACCGCATCGAACCTTTGAAGATGAAATGCGCGTATTTGCGCTACGACAGATATCCCTCTATTCCCTGTGCGTGGTTGGAGCTGGTTCGCATTCGTCCGCAATACTGCGTATCGTAGGAACCAGACTCAACATACCTATAAAAACCCAGTCATGGTGTTTGTGCTAACATTCTACAAAACAGCTCTATGGATGTATATTAAATTATTTTTTGTGCACTTACACGTTGGTACAACCACGACCATTCGCTTTGTCTCTTCTACATAATTTTCCATTGCGTAATTATTTATTTACTTACTTGTATAGTAGTTTTATAGTAGTAGTACTTGTATAGTACTTGTATACTCGATAGTACGTAAATGCTTAGTTACTAGTGAAATCTTTAATAAACTACAGATAAAACAATAACTAATTTTATCTATGCAATGCAAACTAAAATGCAAATTAAGTAATGTCATTAATAAACATTATCATAAGCAGACATCTGTTTTTATGAGCTACAATGTGAAATAATATTAATTAAAACGAAATTAAATCAATGTTAATTACAAATTCACAAAACACAACTTCCAAATTCAGCTATAATTTTTTTGTGGTCTCGTTCTTGTGGTACAAAAATATATTCCCACTACTGTGTTACCTGTGAATTCATTTCAGGAGATCTGTGGAAGTCGTGCACTCGATTATCACGGTGATTAGTGACAAGCCGATGGAAACAATTTCCATACATTCATCAATTTCTAAGGTTAGTAGAGCCTTGCTGATTTCAGCATGAATGGGCCGGCTCGACCGGGTAAGTACAACCCTCTCACAGAAAATCGACGTAAAGTAACAATACTTAAACTGTTGCGTTTCTTTCGGTGAGTGAGAGTGCCGGAGGCCCTATCCGCTATTCCTTCTCCGTCATCCCACTCCTCATCCTACCCCTTTTCCCAACCCCAAGGGGTAGCAACGCATTTGTGACTCCTGTGGTGTTACTTGTGTCCATGGGCGGCGGTCATTGCTTACCATCAGGCAATCCGTCTGCTCGTTTGCCGCCTATTACTATAAAAAAAACCTTGCCAATCTAGTGCAACATTCTGAGCTAGACCCCTAGCAGCACTGATCGTTGAGGACGTCCACTTTTGATACTCGTGATTTCGTAAAGTCACGGGGAAAGGGAGCCTACCTATTAATAAAATAGACAATTTCTTTTCATCTACATTAATTCTAGATAATGTATATTTGACAAATCATCTAATATTTGTTGTGTACCTACATGTGAAGATCAGATTGAAATAAGTCGCACTGTACCTACTTTAAGATGGTTTCCCAAGGTCCACAATTTTGCGGACGGACATGCACCGCACTTTTTTTAAAGTTACAGACTCGCTTGCCCAATCTTCATTATTTTCTCGGTGCATAGTGAGTGCTGGTGCGCGTGCCGCTGAAATGCATGGACGGTGGGCAGCCACCTTAAAAATAAATAAGTATAGGTTAGGCGAGTTCTTAAAATATAAGTAAAGTAATTAGAAATTGTATTAAAATGAACGAAATACATATACAGTTTGAGTTTTACTGGTTATTTTATTTGATGTAAGTCCAATAACGTATTACTGGATGAATGTTACGATTTGTTCCGTTGTCGCCACACACCTGTCCTATTTTATAGTAGCTGTGCCCAGGGTACATCGGCGTTTTATTTTTTCAAGGCTGCTGCTTTGCACTCGTGGCTCATAGCGTGATGTGACAACCCAACTTAAGAATATTTTTTTAACTTGAACGTGTGAAGTAGAATATGCAACGATAGCTCAGTGGAGAGACCGACAGGCTGCTACGCAGAGGGATTCAATTTCGAGTTCACGGCGCCCACCAATTACTTTTCGAAGTTAAGCGCGTAATAAATTGTTAATTATCGCTTGCCAAACGGTGATGGAATATGATGATGATACTTGGCCAGCGTGGTAGACTCTGGCCTTACCCTTCTCACAGTGAGAAGAGACCGATGCTCAGCAGTGGGACAGTATATATATAGGGCTGATGATGATGAGGGCGGGGAGAGAGGCAAGCATCTGACAGTTAGAGAATGTGCAAACGACAGTGCCAAGTTAAGCTAAACAGTTTCAGTGCGATTTTCATACCTACCTACAGTGGCGTAGGAAGGGGGGGACGGCGGGGGCGGCCCGCCCCGGGTGTCACCCTTTTTTGGGGTGCGACCCATCCAAAAAAAAGGGTGACACCCTAAACTCAACTTTATTTTATTTTATTTTATTTTATTAGGAAAACAAACAGTTACAGTATCTTAAATAATATCACGATGAAAGTCTTAAAACCATTAACATGTTTTCACATTTAAAGACAATGTACAAAAATATATAAAACAACATAAGCACTAGCTCAGCACTACGACTGACCAAGTAGCCAAGGGGAATTAGCCCGTATTTGTTAGGTAACGACTAAAAAAAAAGAATGTCGCCAGCCAACTTCTGCGCCCCGGGTGCCACTCAAGCTAGCTACGCCACTGCCTACCTACCTATTTCCTACCTATAAGAATGGTCCAAATGTTAAAGTGTCTAAGTGTCTAGTTGGATCTTTTTGAGTAAATCTGTGTACAAAACGTTGAATGCCGACTCAAATTACGTCCGGACGGACTTAAATCTGGCCCGGCAAAACCGAACTCTAGTTGACCGAAAATTTTTCCACATAAGTATAAATTTTGATCTCTCTTGACAAATTATGTTCGTTTGGGTGCACCTTGGTGGTTTTTCATTTAGTAGGTACCTATATCTAGCTTAGACGACCCTGGTGGTCTATTTGAGATAATAGGTTATCCTGGTTGGTTGTACTGGGTTTACTATTGTTTGACAAAAAACGTATGTCAAAAGATCATTTTACAAACAATGTTTGAAAAACTAATCATTTGACAAACTTTAATTTCGCAAACATATTACTATAAAAACAATCATTTGACAAAATACAAGTTTTGCAAATGTTTTACCTAGAAAATAATTTAACTGCTAAAATATTATTAAAAAAATAATCACATGACTAAATAATTCGTTTGCCAAATTGGTGATTGTACAAAAAGTTAGAAGACAAATTATTAGTTTTTAAAAATAACTAATTTCCTAACCAATACTTACGCGAAATTTTGAAAATATTAAATTGCATGCAAAAATGATGCGGGGAGGTGGGTACTCGGCCTAGTAAACAGATTGGGATTCTAGTGACTCTCTCGCCTCTCTGCTCGACCTAGCACTCGGCCGAGTACTCGTTGAAGTGTTTATACCAACCAAGTAGGTACTCGGCCGAGGACACTGACTCGCCACTGTACTCGTTAGGTGTAATCAACCCATATCTATCGATGGATTTGGCTAGAGCTCTATACAAAATGCTTGTCTTATTTTGTATGGAACTTATGTCACATAACTAAGTATCTCTAGTAGTCTGTAAGTAGGCTGTTAATGTCTTTTTAAGTCTACTGTTATACCTTAGTAGCTAATGTAAAGCTGAAGAACTATCGAAATTCGTTTGTTTGTTCGGTTGATCGCGCTAATCACGGGAAGATAGGATCTACTTCACACGTTCAAGTTGAAACAATATTCTTAAGTTGGGTAGTCACATCACGCTATGAGCCACGAGTGCAGAGCAGCAGCCTTGAAAAATAAAACGCGGATGTACCCTGGGCACAGCTAGTTTAAAATAGGACAGGTGTGTGGCGACAACGGAATAAAATGTAACATTGGTCCAGTAAAGGCTGCTACACACAGTGCCGGCGGCACGGGCCGACGGCTTTTGCCGCGCGACACGAGCCGCCGGATTTTTTCGGGCGTCGGTGCCGCCAGCATCTGCCGCAGAAAGCCGCCGGGCATCATTCCAGTTTTCCGTACACACACAAGTAGCAAGTTGCAACTCGCGGCCTGCCCGGGCAGCCATGCCGACAGCTCTTTCGTGCGGCCACGCCGGTGGCTTCGTATGTCGCCGAACCGAGTGGGTACCCGGTTCGGCGACTCTCTCTTGACCGAGAGCGCGTTTACTGACTCGCCACTGTACTTGTTAGGTGTAATCAACCCATTACAGTACAACCACCCAGGATTACCTATTATCTCAAATAGACCACCAGGGTCGTCTAAGCTAGATATAGGTACCTACTAAACGAAAAACCACCAAGGTGCAGCCAAACAAACATACTCAATACTCATACTCAATACATAGATGTTATAAAAATAGGTATACAGTTCATTATGGACCCTGTAGGGCACGGCAGCGTAGGAGAGAGGATGAAGTCACATAGAGCTCAAATATCGGTGAAGTAATAATTTTAGTTAGGTTTAAATAATTATATAGGTACTTATCTATTTTCTTGTAATTATTTTACAAATCTATTCTAACTTTATGCTCTTAAAAATTACAAATTGTGTATTCAATTTACTTCCTATGTAAATGCATTGATTTTAACATTATTTACTACAGTATATGCTTATCAGTTAAGTATTCATTTATTGTGTACATAATTTGTCAAGAGAGATCAAAAGGACAATGGCAGATCTCCATACATCAAAATGTCTGAAATTAAATTGAAGCGTACAGTAATAAAAATATATCAAAAAATTTGCCGTAAGTAACAGAGTCTATAAATGATTCTATTTTCACTCAGGAAAGGTGGAAAAAGAAGATATCTGTGTTTGAATTTTTTGTTAAGAATGAACAATGTAGGTAAAAGGAAAGTTATAGTATGAAAGTTAAACAATGTAGGTATGTACGTTTGAATTATCAAATGACATATGTCAGGTTAACATCAAAACGCGGAAGTATTTTGTAGCATCTAACTGTCACAGCCAAAGACAAAAGCAGAGCTGCACATTTTAAATCGATTTTATGTGAAATCGATACAACATTAAAACGATGCTGTGACGTTTTTATTTGGTTTAAACGTTGTTTTGCTTCAAAAATATTAGCTTATTGATAAAATGTTGATTAAATATTAAATAACTGCATTTTAAACCAAACCAACTCTATAAAGGTCGATCATATCGATTACTTATTTAATAATCGATGTGGATATAGCACTCACGTCTATTCCTGTCAACCATTGTCTATGGCAACAATCAAGTATTCGTAATCAATTGGAATGCTTTTTATCATCATAAAATACTCCAGCTAAGTAAAAATATAAAAATCGCAGAAAAAAAAACCAATTTGTTTTGTTCATATGAAGTTTAAGGTCGCCACAACAAACCCAGACCAAATTCTGCCATTGTTCTTTATACTTAAGTATGTGGAAAATTTTCGGTCAAGTGGAATTCGGTTTTGCCGGGCCAGATTTAAGTCTGTCCGGACGTAATTTGAGTCGGCATCCAACGTTTTGTACACAGATTTACCTACTCAAAAAGATCCAGCTAGACACTTTGACATTTGGACCATTCTTATGGGTAGAAAATAGGTAGGTAGGCAGTGGCGTAGCTAGCTTGGGTGGCACCCGGGGCGCAGAAGTTGGCCGGCGACATTCTTTTTTTTTAGTCGTTACCTAACAATTACGGGCTAATTCCCTCTGCCTACTTGGTCAGTCGTAGTGCTGAGCTATTGCGTATGTTGTTTTATATATTTTTGTACATTGTTCTTAAAGTTGAGTTTGGGGTGTCACCCTTTTTTTGGATGGGTCGCACCCCAAAAAAAGGGTGACACCCGGGGCGGACCGCCCCCGCCACCCCCACTTCCTACGCCAATGTAGGTAGGAATGAAAATCGTACTGACACTGTTTAGCTTAACTTGGCGCTGTCGTTTCAAACGACTCGTTTGCACATTCTCTAACTGTTAGATGCTTGCCTCTCTCCCCGCCCTCATCATCATCAGCCCTATATATATACCTACTGTCCCACTGCTGAGCATCGGTCTCTTCTCACTGTGAGAAGGGTAAGGCCAGAGTCTACCACGCTGGCCAAGTATCATCATCATATTCCATCACCGTTTGGCAAGCGATAATTAACAATTTATTACGCGCTTAACTTCGAAAAGTAATTGGTGGGCGCCGTGGACTCGAAATTGAATCCCTCTGCGTAGCAGCCTCTCGGTCTCTCCCCTAAGCTATCACTGCTCTTTCCTCCGTCACTAGAGCGTTATTCAGTTAAAATAATGCGCATGAGTCGGGAGACAACGCTCACAGCGCATATTGCGTCGCTGAGTGGCAGTACTTACTTGCCTACATTTATATTATCTTAATCTTAATATATAAAATCCTTGCGTTACTGACTGACTGACAGACACGCTACAGCCGAAACTATTGGGCGCAGGAAGCTGAAATTTGGCATGTATGTTCCTTGGGGATCGTAGGGGTGCACTAAGTAGGGATTTCCCGAAATTCCCACGGGTAAATTTAAAAACAATTGCAGGCGTAGCTGCTGGCGTCCTCTAGTACTTACTATATACGCTACGGAATAAAACGCGACACACAACTAAATTACGTCCATTACTTAAAGTGCCCTAAGTGGCTGGACACTGGACAGCTATTAAATTGACACACACGATGATTGCCGTAGTGGGAGACTGAGAGCAGTAGGTAGGTAATTAAGAATTTTATTTGAAGACGATTTTTTTGGGTCCATGGCCCTGACAATGGTAGTCTGTAGGTATTATCAAGGGAAACACTAAAAAGTAATACGTACTTAAAATTCGAGCACTTTTAGATCCGATCTTCCTAAATCCGCCTCTGAGGCTCATGGAACCTCTCGTCAGGCGATTAGTTCGTGAGTCTTAGTACGAGTTTACCGAGCCGCTGTCTGACGTCGATTCGGCGGGCGTTCGGATCACGTAGGTACTCGTCCAATTAACGTAATTGATCCGCAAATAAACTTCTCACTTACTCGTCGTCGCCAATTGAATCAATGTGTCACGTGAGCTGGTTAGTCTCATGGAGCATGGAAGTTACCACAGAGACACAGCTAGATAATATAATACTATACTAGTTGCAGTTGCCCCCGAGATTGGAAAAGCCTACAATTTATTCTTTTCTACATACTTTTCTCATTTTCTATATCAAATTGATCCCCCCCCCCACCTAGGCCATTAGCTGGCGTCCTTGCCTCCCCCTAGGCAGTCGGCTGGCTACGTCCTTGAAAACGCTAGGACGATGACGCACGTGCCGAAAGCTGGGTTCGGCAATACCAATGATGATAACACCAGCAGGCGATTTTTCGGTGAACCACAGAAGGCTGCAGAAATTAACGGTATCGATAACAACCTGATAAACAGACTTAAAATAATTCTCGAGGTAATTTCAAGCGGCCATAAAGTTGACTTGAAAAATTTGCTGATTACTGTTGGGACACAGCAAAACTCTATGTCTCGCACTACGACTGGCATCCGATGAGCCCGACTATGCACAAAACTTTGATGCATGATCAAGGGCGGATCCAGGGGGGGGTCATGGGGGTCATGACCCCCCCCTGGGCTGGTTCCAGAACTTAGGTGGACCACTAATGAAACATAAAGATTTTATTTAAGTATATATTTTGTCACCATAGAGATTTAATGTAACTACATACCTTCAATATTTAATTAGTTTAAAATAAATTAACTTTGTATGATGGCAAAGGTTTTAGACCAGGGTAGATAATTTTTGAAACGATAGAAAATTATAGTAGGATGAAACCCATTGGAAAAGAAAGAGAATATAGCAAAAATTTAAGGAAAAATAAATTACGGGCGATCTGAGGTCTGGAAGAGGATGGGGTTGCGATTTTAAGGGTAAAAAAGGGTTTATCTCGATTGCCAGCAAAACTTCAAGTCCTACGGGAAAAACATCAAAGGCAAAGTTGTAGGTAATAAAAAGATCTACAACTTGTGTATTTACACTTTATTCACACAACGTCTTAATTTATATGAAAAATTGAAATAACCAAGCTTTTGGTTTTTTATTTTTAACTTTTACAATAGTTTTTTCTTTTACACGAAATTTGGTGAAAACTTGCCTTATTATGTTCCAAACACACTGTTAATGTTTTTAATTTAAAATATTTATTTTTACACCTTATTTTGACTTAATATCGAAATAAAACCATAATTTTCAATTGAAAATTCTCACGTCAATATATCAGCTTTCTTTTTTAAATTGTTCGGCGTTTTGTTCGTTGAAATCTCTACTTTCTGATGGTGTGAATAAAATATACATTACTAAGGTAAACGTTCTCAGAAAATGCAAAGAAATGAAACAACCTCGAGACCGATTTTTTTCATCATAATGTACAATTTTGAGATATTTATTAAAATTAACACTTTGATCACTCGACAAACGTAAGATTCCATGCTACATTGATAAATAAGAACTTAAAAATCGATATAATATACAACTAAAATTAACAACCAAATAAGTCTATATAATAAGACATCTACAATATTTTGAGAAAGTTATAGAGTCTTCTCTAAATTACAGCGTAGACCGTACAGATCCACCTAGCCCTTCCCCTTTTCTCTATAAAATAACTAATGATGGACTAAAATTTTCTGTGGGTCACTCTACCTACATACATTATCTTAAAATAGCGATAAATAGGAGTTTACGCTATAATTTAAAGAAGATTCTATAACTTTCTTAAAATATTGTAGATGTCTTATTAATTATTAAATAAAATGAAATGAAATTGTTTTTTATTTGCAACTCCAATGCAGTAGTAACAACATTAACAGTAGTATTAACTTATTTGGTTGTTAATTTTAGTTGTATATTATATCGATTTTTAAGTTCTTATTTATCAATGTAGCATGGAATCTTACGTTTGTCGAGTAATTAAAGTGTTAATTTTAATAAATATCTCAAAATTGTACATTATGATGAAAAAAATCGGTCTTGAGTTTGTTTCATTTCGTTGCATTTTCTGAGAACGTTTACCTTAATAATGTATATTTTATTCACACTATCAGAAAGTAGAGATTTCAACGCACAAAACGCCGAACAATAAAAAAAATAAGCTGATATATTGAAGTGAGAATTTTCAATTGAAAATAAGGGTTTTATTTCGATTTAAGTCAAAATAAGCGTAAAAATAAATACTTTAAATAAAAAACATAAACAGTGTGTTTGGAACATAAAAAGGCAAGTTTTCACCAAATTTCGTGTAAAAGAAAAAACTATTGTAAAGTTAAAAATAAAAAACCAAAAACTTGGTTATTTGAATTTTTTACATAAATTATGACGTTGTGTGAATAAAATATAAATACGAAAGTTGTAGATCTTTTTATTACCTACAACTTTGCCATTGACGTTTTTTCCGTAGGACTTGTAGTTGCTGGCAATCGAGATAAACCCTTTTTTACCCTTAAAATCGCAACCCCATCCACTTCCCGACCTCAGATGGCCCGTAATTTATTTTTCCTTTAATGATCGCTATATTCTCTTCCTTCTCCAATGGGTCTCAACCTACTGTAATTTTATTTAACTTTTTACCGTTTTGTAACGTATCTGCACTTTTATTTGGTATGTTATAAATTACATTTTTAAATAGGAAACTCAACCTTAAAATTAAACTACTCTTCTACCTGCGTAATTATATACATTCTTATAACATATATTACAAAAATTAAACTACCTACTTAAAAACCTTAACTATCCTAAACTAACGAAAAACAAAAGAGGCAATACAACTAAGAAGCGTCAAAAAATTCCTCCGCCACGCTGTCGACTGGTAGCGTGCCCAGAAGGCTGGCAGCATTGCCACGTTGTATGGCAATCAGTGGCGGCGCTAGACCACATGTGGACGTCGGCGACATCAAGTTCGCGAGGCCCTTTAAATCGGCGAGGCCCCCTTTACTTCGTAGTAAAAAAACTGTTAAATTAAGTGAGCCAAATTATAAAATAAAATGTATGAATAAATAAATGAAAATTCAAAAATGTTCACCCTTCACAGATCTTGTCACGCACGTGTTCGAAAATAATTAAATTCATTATCTTCTGCATAGCTTTTTCCCGAATTGTTCGGTGTCGGCTACCTAAGCCAGGATGATTGGCGAAACGAAATTAAGTATGTATCTTGTAAAACTCTTATGCGAGGCCCCCTTAAGCGCGAGGCCGTCGGCAGTCGCCGACGTCGCCGACGCCTAGCGCCGCCACTGATGGCAATGCTTATTCTCTCTGCGAAATACAAACCAGCCTTCTGGTCACGGGAAGCATCAATCAGCCTTCTGGCGATTTCTTTATATAGAGCGTGTGCACTAGGGCCCCATGGCCCCAGCGTTTCGACTCCAAACGGCTCAAAAACGTAATTACCCGCTAGGTTTCCATATTTACGCCGTTTGAGGGCCTCCGCCGATGCAGCAGCAGCGCCCGCTGATCCAGCTGTACTTGAAAGATGTGATGGCGCAAGGCTATCGACGCATGTCGCGTCCCACACCAAAGGCCTACCCATCTTCCAAGGTAATAACGTCATACCGTCTGGTCTCTTCCCATAGTCGCGTACCAAGCAATTAGGTTCAAGATGAGCTGGTACTCCGGCGGTGACAAAAGCTCGACGGAGTATGTCATTAATATGGGCATGTCGGGAAATACGCCCAGCACTCCTGCAGCACGATAGGCCATGGTGGCCAAGACGGTCGACGGCTTCACTGCAGTGACAGCGATGCGGAGAAACGCAAACAGCTCCCAAGCGCAAGCAAGAAGCGATGCGGAATCTGCACTGGTCTATTACGTACATTAATTAAATACCAACTTTTTACTTGTATCTATTGTTATCAAAATTAAATTATAAGTTCTTGACTTGACCACGACTATGTGACCCCCTCCTGGCGCCAAAGCTGGATCCGCCCTTGTGCATGATGGCGTTCAGAGAGCCTCGTCCGAAATCGGGTACCTATATACTTACTTACCTACCAATCGCTTTTAGAAAATATATATATGGAATATTATTCCCGTCGATGAATTACTCGCATGCAATCTATGCGTGAGCAGATTCGAACTAAGAAGACCTTTGAGTGGTAAATCAGTACTTACCGAAATTCCAAAACATGACTAAAGTGCCAAAGTGATTTTTCTTAGAGCATTTCCACATTTCTGTTAATGTTACTCATAATAAATGTTAGTAATGAGTTGTTGCGTTGATGACGTCATCATTGCGTCGTATATTTTACCACTCGTCATCAGAATATGACTGTTCCTTTTTGGTACTACGTGCCATTAGTTTTGGGTTCGATTTCCATCCTGGACAAACCTTTGTGCGCCGGCGATAGCCCAGTGGTGAACGTATCGGACTGCCGAGACGATGATCTCGGATTCGATCCCCAGCCCGGGCACACACCTCTGACTCTTCGAAGTTATGTGTGTATTAAAAATGTTAATTATCGCTCGCTTAATAATGTGCCCGGTAGATGGCAATAGGCTCGCCCCCTATTACATTGGGACCTAAACATAACTGGTGAAATATGGGTGTGTAACACACCTCTGCCTACCCCTTCGGGGATAAAAGGCATGAAGTTATGTTGTGTTATGACAAACCTTTGTATTGTGAGCACTATAATTTCATCTTAATCATCAGCCTTGTTGCTTATCTATCCCACTGCTGAGCACAGGACTCCGACCAAAGACTATGTCCAAAACCTATTAAGGAGAACCTATTGGACCTTATTACAAAACATGGTCTTAATTTAATACCAAGTTCAGACCTTGTTGGAGACGTTTTAACGAAGGTAGTTATTTATTTTTATTCACCATTTCTTCCAACGAATTTTAGTGACAATAGTTTTATAAAAATTTGTATACCTATAGCTAAACCTAAAGTTTAGAACTAGACCTCAAATTAAAATTTAGTCCATGTTTTGTAATAATTGTAATAAGGCGGATGCACAGCGCAGCACACATAAATCAGTTAAACTATCATCGGCATTGTTCTGACTTATAATAACGTCCAAAATTTATTAACACAGTAATTGTTTGTGTGTGTGCGTACTTGTTATACACATTTCTACACAACACACACGCTTACAGGGTTTTCATTGCACGATTGGCGTCATGGTTTATGCGGACTCCTATATGTAGTGGGTTCGATCCCAACACGAGACAACGCTGTGTGATCCATAAATAATTGTTGCTTCGGGTCTAGGTGTACTTTGTATCCGTTGTATGTTCGTCAAGTCAAATGCGGCACAGGATTTATTCACAGTGCGGCAGTTGCCTTTAAACAAAGGAATTCGGCCATGGTAAAATAAAACCATAAAATGTACGACATAAACATGTATTTTACACCAAAACCTTTATACATACTAGCACAATTTAACTAAGTCTAAATCAATTGAATAAACATAACTAGAAAATTGTTTGTCGAATTTAAACAGGGCCGGATTCAAGTGGGCTCATTCTAATGAAAGTTCTTCAATCAATTCAGACGTGCATTGTGTTTCAATTTATACATTCAGTTTGATATACAGGTATATACAAATAAATAAAGTACAGTATAACAAAAAGATGCGGTCACTGAAATTATAAAACAAAAAATATAACTTTACTAAGAGAAGACATTAGTGTGAATTTGTATATGAAAAAAATATTGCGTTAAAAATGAAACCTCTGATTTTTCATGACTGGATTTTTCTAGATATTTATGACTTAAAAAATTTAATTCTTTGTCATTTAAACACTTCAAGAATATTCAACGAGGTATATCAAACGATGACCATATCTTCATTTTATTTATATATAGGTACATATAAATAACACATTGACAGACAAGGACTGTG
Source organism: Euclidia mi (assembly GCA_944739405.2). Lineage (NCBI taxonomy): Eukaryota > Metazoa > Arthropoda > Insecta > Lepidoptera > Erebidae > Euclidia > Euclidia mi. The sequence goes on from OX123211.2 coordinate 12,479,601, forward strand.
CAATATCTTGAGTGAGTCAAAAAAATAACTTCTATGGTGAAATAGGTAGCTTTTAAAAAAGGAGACAGCATAATTATTAAATATTTACTTCCATCTCTTTCTACAGAATGACCTGTCAAAAGTTTTACGCAGTCTATGATATATTCTAACCAACTGCCAAACCAAATGGAAAGATAGTGATGTTTTAACGAAGCAGAAGTTTAGTAGAAAAATGCTTAGTAGTCTGCATCAACAATAGCATCTGCATCAACAAGTAAAACAAAAAAATAACAAAATAAACATGATATGATGAGAACAGTCGTGATTTGAAAACTATTATTCCTGAATAATACTTATACATCTTAGATATAAGTGTTCTATTGAAAACCTTAGCCCTTTTATTCACGCTTTTATTATTTATTATATTATAAAAGCTAGTGATACATCTACATCGAGTTATTTTTACTAAGCAACTTTCTAAACAAAACTCATCTAGTCTGGATATACCATAAAAAGCTGGTAATCAGAAGTGGGATAACCCACTTCTGAGTATTGTATCATCAAACTTGGCATTTATATGTTGATAGGTGACAAAAGAATAATATGTTACCACTGACCTGGTCTGATAATAAAACTCAGAGGTAGGTGACTAAATTGGATTTACAGTAAATAAAAGCGTGTTTTTAAACTAATAATTTATTTTATAGTTTTACAATGATTTTGATGACCTTACTTTTACACGGCCTGACAAACTTCGTGTTTTAATGGTTGTATAATATGGTAATCAAATGATTTTCTATGAATAAAATATAAAAATATAGCTTTAACATAATGTGGATGTAGGAATGTACTTTTATTTTTCATTCCTGATCAGCATTTAAATTTCTATGTTTTCCATCAATTTATTATATTTATTAAGTTACTATTTTACTAAAATGTAAAAAACATTTCACCCATATTACTTATTTCTAAAGAATATTTCACCCATATTTTCCATAAATAAATGATATAATTTCTTTCGTAAATCACTTATTTTTTATACAAACCTCAATTAAGTAAATATAGTATCTATATATTAGACTAATTTCTTACAAATTTTGCGACAAACCCACATCCACTTAGGTTTTTGTAAGAAAACAATGAAATACAGATAATTTTATTTTGAGTTTACCGTTGTATAGCTAGATTTAAATGCCTTACAATATTTATAAAATTAATAAAATCATGGTGAACGTCAAAAAACTAAAAAATAATTCATATTTAGGAAACAAATATTTGACACAGAGATAGTAATATAATTAACCAGGGCAAAACCGAGACCCATTTTGATGAGAAATGCCTTTACATCCGTACTAAGAAGGCTGTAGGCATATAGCCTACAGCCTTCTTAGTAACATCACGCTATGAGCCATGGGTACGAAGCAGTAGCACTAAATACTTATAAAGCGGATGTAACCGCGGGCACAGCTAGTACATTAATTAAACTGAAGAGTTTTTTTGTTTGAACGCGCTAATCTCTAGAACTACCTCTGACTTAAAATTATTTTTGTGCATGAGAGTGAATTAGTTTTCCATTTTTTAATTATCTGTGCCAAGACTGCCAAGGTTCATGCTATTACTTAAAAAAAATATTTCTGCATTCCAGTTAATTATATTACAGAATGTCTGTGTCGATATAAATAAATCTAATGTGAACTGTAAAACATCACCCACTTTATACATTTATACAATGTTTATTTTATACAATCTTGTATATACATTTGAGAATAATATAGACATATGTAACTAAAACAGGCATTTTAGCAATTTAAACCTTTTTAACATAGATTCAGCGTTAAAATTTGTATATTGCCGATATTTTTGAGACATTTTAAAATGTTACCGAATTAAGTCTTAGACTTATTTGAACTAGATCTAAAGATAATACGATAGTTAGTCTTGGACTAACTGTCTTAGCATCTTTAAATATATGCAACAAGTCTTACAAAAAAATATATATTTAACAGCATGCTTTAAAAAAATAGGCACAACAAAGACTTTAGTACCAAAGATAGTCTATAACTTAGTCTTAGACTACCTTATAATTATTTTACTTTTAAATTACTAAAATTCGGCCTGTGCAGTGTGAAAATATAAATATTACTTAACAATATAGAAGTTATTGTAATGTCTTTAAAACTGCGCTTATACATGGACGTATAAAAGGCGATATAAGAATATTACCAATCAAAAACAGTTGATACATTAAATTTAGAATACAGAAATCAAGAAATCATCTATCAAATAAACGTTTATAATAATTATTATAATAAATGTAATTGGTGTGTTTACTGAAACTGATCTCCAAAACGAATGGACATATTTTCATAAAACTTTTAAGTTACTTTCAGGTCGGTATAGTTTCAAAATTAGATGATTTAATTTCAAAATTGGGTCGTTTTGGTGCTATTTTCAATATACATAAATAACGCCAAATTTGACTGAAATTATTTTCTGAAAGAAAAATTACTGAGTTTACTATTGATAATATTCTGCCCTGTATACAAACGCGACTTATAGATATATGATAGTAGCATTTTGTCACTCAGTCTCTTTTTAGAACTAGGCACCCCGTCCGCAACACAGGCCTAGTATATAACGCAATAGAAAATAAGGGTAGATCGAAATAAAAAATATTGAGGGTAGTTGTAAATTATTATGATCGCAATAATTTTTGGTTTTAGTCCTTATTTTGTAATTAGGCTTTCTATAATTCTCATATATATAGATAACCTAGCAGTCATCACATCATCATCGTCCTCTTGTAATCCCGGTTACTTTAGAGGGTAACCGGGATTCACGGTCTGCATACTAGTCTAACCAACTTGACAGAATATTAGCTTTTCCACAGAGCGACTGTCGTCTGACCTCTGCATCCCAAAGGGAGAGCTATATTCCAAAGCTTAGACTAGTCAGTATATTCAAGGGTACTTTCCATAACGACTGTCAAAAGATCTGATGACAGCCGGGTCAGACTTGACATGCTCTCCGAGGCACGGGGCAAGTGATTATTGGCAATTTAGTACCCAGTTACTTCCAGTGTTCAGCGGAGAACCTAGTGGTGTACGCAACGGACTGCCGAGACGATGGTCTCGGACTTTTTGAAGTTATGTGTGTATTAAAAATATTAATGATCGCTCGCTTAATAATGTGCCTAGTAGATGGCAATATGCTCTCCCTCTATTACATTGGGACTATTTGGGACCGAAACATAACTGGCGAAGTGTGGGTGTGTAATACACCTCTGCCTACGCCTTCGGGGATAAAAGCGTGAAGGTATGTTCTACCAATGTTTGCATAATTCTATAATTTAAGCAATAAAAACGTCGCATAGCCAGCACGCTTTACATACTTAAACTATAAAAATATATTTTATGGCTATTGGCTAACGTATTTTTATTTTTATATTGCGACTGTTTAAGTCACATGCTGTATTAAGATTGCTTAAATATCATAAATAATAAAATAAGTATAAAAATATGTTTCTCTGCAGATTGAAAATATTTGCGCACTGGTTTTACTATTTTATATTTTTTTTCCGTCTAGGCCTGTCTCGAGACTTAAGTTTATTTTCTTCATTATTTTTTAACAGTACGAAAATCTTAAACAGACATCTTCATACTGTTATTAATAATTTAATGTTGCCATTTTCTGTTTCCCTTTGTTATCTAGTTTTCTTTTTATATAGACTGAAATGTCATGTTTTCAAAATGCCACTAACATATTCAGGATTTAAATCTAAAATCTTTTCGTTATAAGGTAAAATCTGATTACTATATAATTTTTCATCTAAACTACTGTTCTTTGTGTTCTCCATTACGCTCTTACTATCTCTTACTTTCTCTTTCAAATCTTTTACTTCTTTCGAATTTTGACAATTGATTTCTTTGATAACAAGACTATCATTGTCAACTCTATCTTCTGATAATTTCTCTTCACACTCTTTCTTACTCTTATCTTCTGCTGTATTAATTTCTCCATCTTTTTCTACTTCGTTCAATTTTGCATTCTCTTTTTCTAATTCTTCGTTTCTCAATCTTTCTTCTTCTTTCAATTTCTCCTGTGCTTCTCTTTCTTTCTTCTCTGCAAGTTCCTTTCTCCTCTGCGCGTTCCACCAGGGCATGAATCGTTGGAACATCACGCGCGAGCGATGTTGAGGTCTCAGGACCCATGAGACGGCCATATCAACGTCAGCGATCCTGGAATGATACAGTTTTGCAGTCAGAAAACGTTCGTAGCAATAATATCTTAGGACGACCTCATAGGGGCGAAAGAAAAATGATTTTTCTTATTTGAGGGCCTACGGCGTTGCAGTCATTGCCACTTAACTACTGGCTAGGCTGCGTATGCTCTGTGGGTGCAATTTCCATCCAGGACAATCCTTTGTGGGATGAATACATACTGTACAAACATACGACCAACGGACACAACACAAAGTACACCCAGACTATTGACCATACTAATTTGAGGATCACACAGTGTTGTCCCATGTGGGGTTCGAACCCACAACACTCGGCGCAGTGACAAGCGGCGAGGCTTCGCTTAAACCACTACGCCAACCGTGTAGTATTGTCCAAAAACAAGAACATCGACATACAGCTTAGCTTATTTGCATTTCGGATGGTATCGCTTTGATGTAAATAAAATATGAAAATAACAGCGACCATACTGGTGACCTCTCCCAACATTGTCTTACTTTGCCGATCTATTAGGAAAGGCATATCAAGAGAGACGATGGCCATAACTACATTTCATTAAAGGTTAACTTCAGGAGATACTACTGAGTTTGTGTTATCATCATCAACCCTGTATATAAACTATCCCACTGCTGAACACGAGCCTGTACACTAAGAGAAGCGTAAGGCCATGGTCCACCACGCTGGCTAACTGCGATTGGCAGACTTAACAACTTTGTCGAAAACATTACGGTTTGTGTACCATGCATACATAGACTCACGCCTGTTTCCCGAGGGATGGGCAGTAAGGACGCCATTTGCTACGTTACAGACATATCTCTCTTGCTTCATTCACTCTCTTGTAAATTATTTGATAGCTACGTGTGTATTGTACAAATATCTCACCTTCGCTTAAATCTTTCTCGGTCTGTGACAAAGTGTTCCCAGTATCGAACCCGGGTCTGTTTGGCGGCGTACAGCCATACTCGCATCACGTGGACCTTCGGAGGATGTGGGGAGAAGTGCACCTGAGAAGAAAAATAGTTACAAGTCAATAAGGCGTGTCTCGGATAACAATAGATGGCGCTATGCGTCGCCTAAGGCTTGAGGAGAAATACAGTTATAAAATAATAAGGTTTGTCTCGGGTAAAAAATAGATGGCGCTTTACGTCGCCTGAGATTTTGTAATATTAACATGGTTGCAACCTTGCACGACAAACAATTGTTTAGCGTTTCTCTTGATAATACCTAACCGCACTAGGATAAACTCCCCCTATTATTCTAAATTAGTGATACAAATTTTTTTTGCAGTATCTGCTGTCATGATAACACAAATTCTTTAAAACTTAACTGGCAACAGAGTGGCATAAGTTTCATCCAGATTCTTTTCATCTACCATCCCGAACCTGTAGGTAAAATTCTTCGACGTTTGTAAGGCTACGTCCGCACAGGCAAGCGGCTTGCTTAGCGCCTAGAGCCTAGCTAATCGCCAAGCGAATAGCTTAGTAAAACGAACGTTCGAAAATGTTCGGGACCGGCAGCACTGCACGCTTGGCGCCTAGCTAGTATCTTAGCGGCTATCTAAGTTAACAAATGTGTTGGTTTTTTGTCACTAGGCGCGAGGCAACTATAGTATTCAAAATGAATGAAATATTAATTATATTAGTTTCTAAAAGAGAGAGTTTCTGTGGAATTCAGCTACTGAACTCTACAGATGCACCAATTTCGCAATATTTGTTTTTCGTGCGAGTGTGTGGCCAACTCTAGTGTCGGAGTTTTTCACACCGCCCGAAGGCCACCGACGCGACGTGGCCTAACGACTCTTATTCTAAGACAAGAACCGGGACCGACAGCTTTACGTGCCCTCCGAAGCACGGTTGCGCTCAGATTTCGAAATTGTTTACGCAGATCATTAAACTCCCCAATACATTTCCGTGGCTTATTTACCTAATATCATAACACCAAAATTACGAATTTTCTTGAAAAGCAGATTTATAGCTATTTTTGAAAGTTCATCTCCTCAACGTGCCGACAAGCAAATTAACAAGGCACCTAGCGACCTACCACGCAAAACTCCTCTTAGTGCGGCCACCGTGTATCCTAGCAAGTAGCTAGAATGCAAGCCACTAGGCTCTAGGCGCTAAGTAAGCCACCTGCCTGTGCGGACGTAGCCTAAATGATGCTTTGTGGCCTAAATGAATTTGAATCTATCAAAAACCTAAATGAGCCCCTTCGAAACCAGAATCCGCCACTAACTTCGGCCGTTGTCAACACTTATAAACAAGGTGAAATAATCGCTGGCCTTGACCTTTCGCCTAACGAGCTAACCCGATAGTAGATAGCAAAAAATGTAATGCAGAATTATGTGGCGTTTTGGACAAGTGTGTAAAATTGTGTTGCGACATTTCAGACAAATTGTTACGTGCCAAGTTGACATAAATCATATAATAAACGAGCACTTTCACGACTGGCCTTGCTTTTAGTAATTACTATATTCTGTCTACGGCTCCGTCCGCATGAGTCGGTTATAGTGACAAAAGTAACTCATGTGCCATACTTCTCAGGCAACTTTGAACGGGTCTACAATGTTGCGATGTGCCGTCAATGCTTTGTGACCATCTGAGCAAACCAACCAACACTAGAAGTACTAGAACTCAAACACTTAAAACATTATTTTCTTTGAGCAAACGGTCTTGGGGAAGGTCTAGGCGGGACGAATTGGACGCTTTTCAAAAGGTGAGAGCGACAGTTGGAGGGTAGAAGGGGTGGCCTTTGCCTAGTAGTGCGAAACAGATAAGGCTTGTAATAATAATAATCATCGCGTTTAACGTATAAGCTGTATTTAAAAATGTTATCAAATTCCGTTAGTAGTTTTGGCGTGAAAGGGTTACAAATATACATATATCTTAGCAAACAACGCTGTTATAATAGTACAATGCCCTCAACGTCGGAAACTTTGCCCAATAACAAAGACATTGAGGCCAATACGTTGCATACTCAAACAAACATTGAGTTTATCCAAATATTTGGTAGCATTTATTTTTCATCAAGTATTTTTATGTGCCAACATATTATTAGTGAATAACTTTGATTGCGTTACGCTGTGGTAAGTAATGACCCGCGGGGATCGCGGTAAAACATGCTAACGGCCGCGTGACCCCGTGGCCACGGGACAGAAAGGACACCGCGGTGGTTTTGGTGAGTAAGTCCCGAAAGACTTTAGGAGAGCGTTCCTCATATCTTTTCTCGCCTCAAACTCGACTCATAAAGTAGAGAGGGGATGAATAGACAGCCCGCAATATCATTACCACCGCGAGAACAAAAAACGAGAAAAAGAAAATCCCTGATCAACGTTGAAAGGTAGGTCAATCATTATATCAAATATATGTATGTATTACTATTTATAAAAATAAAATTCATCGGCATCACTACAGGCTTTAGCCCTAGCTTAAATAAAAATAAATAAAAAGGGAACCATTTCTCTTTGCCCTCTAAAACTACCAACAAAATACTAAAATAATGAATGTTTTTGAACTATACAGTTCTAAAAATATTAGCATTAACAGTATGCATACCCTAATATACTTCTTCACGTGTCAAAAGGGTGATTATACATATGTATCGCGGTCGTTCACCCGATTGATTGATTGTTCAAGAGTGTTCCACTGCGTAGATCGGCTAACTACGCATATCAAATATGCGTAATTAAAGATGAAGTCGATTTTTATTATGTCAGTAAGGTGGCAACTGACGGCCCAGCTGATGGTAAGCCGCAACCACCGCCCATAGACTCGCTATGTCAGAGACCACACACAGCCAAGCCACTGCCTATCTTGAGACGTAATGCCCTTAATTCACTAAATTCTACGAAGCCTAAACCGTTTTAAAAGGGTTTTAGCGTCGTAGAATTCAGTAAATGCCTGGATGCCTGATTTGCTACACAATAGGACTGTGAGTCAATAGGAGGATTTGACCTAGTAAACCACTCTGGGCAGACGGGTTGGCACAGGCTTTGATGTTGAGCTTTCTGTCTCATCGCAAAGATACTATTTGCTTCGTGTATTTTCCTTAGTCGGCTCTTACGCCTATAAATATTATCCCACTTCTGAAAACGGGCCTATTCTCACTATAAGAAGGTGTATATTCGTTTAATACAAAACAAGTCCTATACTCACATACAGTGTCGGATCTTTCATTGAGCGAAGAGTGCGACTTATTTAAATATTGAAGACATTATAATTCGGCGACTGATACGACCTTCACACGTGTCGGTCTGTGCGTGCGAGAGAAACGTGGGCGTGTCACGTTCTAGTGAGATTAGCGAGGGTTTAAATATCGCTCACCTAGCAGTATAATGGCACATTTACAAAAAAGCGAAATTGAGTTTTTACGGCCTAAGTGTTTAAAAGTGTATAATTTATAAAGCAGTAAAACGGCACGGTGTTAGTTTTCCTATTTATTGAGAAAGGGCGTTAAGTGTCAATGTAGTACTTAGTACGTTCCCTCCGCTTCCGCGCATAACAACGGCTTATTTGTCAGTTGTGCCGGGCGAGGTGCAATCGCTTCTAAATCTGTCTTGGCGTAAGTGGCAAATGTGACATTTTATTAACGTAGTTAGTTAGTAGACATTAAAAAAAATTCAAAACACATTTAGCAAAATGGCACATTTGACAAAGGAATGTGACATCGCTATTTAACATAAACGCGAGTATTCCATGCGCAAGTCTAACTCACAGCTAACTACAGAGAGACAAAGCTTGCAATGCTTATAGTTTTGTTTACTGCTTAGTCAATTAATAAAGATAATTAAAGGTAAAGTAAATTTCCTTAAAATTTCGGAGCAGTAAGGTAAACCTTGATTTGGATCTGGATTTCACTATCGTACCTTTATCTAAACTTAAATTGCCAAGCTTTAAGTGCTTTTGCTTTTAGAACGGAGAGTAGCTATCTCACCATAATAATTATGATGATAAAAAAATATGATTATTACCTACGTTTACAATTAAGAAAAGATTGGTGATTGTTCTTTATTTTGTTTATTATAGTTTGATGATGACTATTTCTTAACGTTTCACGAGCCAAATATAGGTTATTATAATATTTTAGTTAAACTTTTTATGTAAATATAATTATTTGAATAAAATTACAAATACGAATATTAAAAAAATCTGAAAATTTCGGGAATCAAGGAATTGACACAACATTACTATTTAAAAATGTATTTATTGCTTTTCGAAGTATTCTCTGCAAAATTTGACACATTTTTCCATACGATGGAACCAATCATTGAAGCAACCATTCCTTCGGAAGTTGGGGTCTCCAAAATGGCCGTTTTGTAGGCGTCCACAGCTTCTTCAGATGATGAAAATCTGTGTCCACGCAATTTACCTTTATTTTAGGGAAAGTATAGAAATCATTAGGGCCTAGGTCGGGGCTGTACGGCGGATGGTCTAATAATTCTATGTTTTCTTACTCTAAAAACTGTTTTGTTCTGTGCGCGGTATGAGAACTCGCATTGCCGTGATGGAGGATGATGCGGCGGTTGCAGTTCTCTTTACGGAATTCAGAAACGACCTGTGGCAAACAAATGCTAGCATACCATTCTGCATTAACCGTTCTTTGTCCCTCAAGAGGAATAGTCGTAACATAGCCGGTTTTGGAGACAAATGTGGCCACCATTTTTTTTGCTACACTCCGTGAACGAAAAATTTTTGTTGGCTTTAACTCATTTTGGAACACCCAAACTCGTGACTGGTTTTTTTCGGGTTCGTACGCGTATATCCAGGATTCGTCACCTCATACGATGTTGTATACAGCATTTGAGGACAGGCCTCGGATACCGGTAAAATTTTCAAACCGTTATTATGTACTTGCCGCAAAACCTTTACATTTGGTTTCGTTCGCATAAACCGGTTTTTTTAAACCGATATTTGGAACAGTATTTACATAAAGGTTTTTTCGGATTAAACGGTTTAGAGCAATAAAAACCGGTTAATACGGACGCACCATAAAGAAACGCCGCGCGCTGTTACGATTTTATTCAGTAGTAAGATTTTTTGTTTGGCAACGTGTTTACCGACATGACGTTCGTCGAATAAACCGGTTAATTTAGGTTAAAATAAAGTTCAAAAATGTTCACGTTCTTAAGAAAAGTTCGGAGGAAAACCGTAATAAACCGGTGTTAACCGGTATTTTTTAAACCGGTTCCGAGCCTTGTTTGAGGATCCTGCGTGGAATCTTTCGAGAGTTCTGACGCACCAAGTAACGCGAGCCGCTTTTTGCTCTTCACAGAGCGAATTCGGTATCTATCGGGAAAACAACTTTCTTACACCTAATAAAATTGTTCATGCAAGATTATTTTTATTTGTCTCATGCCAATGTCTAAAGTTGCCTGAATTTTGCGGTATGTCACATGTCGATCTTCCTCAATCAGCTTACGCGCAGCATCAACGTTTTCTTGGGTGACTGTAGTTTTTGGACGACCTTGACGGGGATCATCACTGAGCTTGACACGTCCACGTTGAAATTCAGCAAACCAGCGATAAATTGTGGTTTTGGATGGGACTTCATCACCAAATGCAGAATAATCATCCGATCAACACACTGTTTTTGTGTTAAACCACTCCGAAAGTCATAATAAATCATCGCTCTTGAATTTTCTCGAGTCAATTCCATTTTCTCAACGACTAAACAAGTTTGACAAAACCTTGTGACAAGACCGAGAATAAATAAATAATAATTTATTTAAATAAATAAATGGTATTCGATTTTAAAAAACAAGGAGTTTTCAATTAAAAAGATTTTAATATGACAGGAACAGTGGAAATATTCCATTCCCGATACTTTTAGTGCAGCCTATGTAGGTATGTTGATTTCAAATAAAAACTGTTGTTTTCTATTAAGCAAATGTCTTTATTTCTTGGTTTTCACATCCTATTTAATTATGGCTTTGGGGGCATATATGACATTTTTGGAAGTTGTTAAAAGTATAACGGCACAATTGCATGGCTGTTCTTCTTTTTTGACTGCTATGAAGCAACTCCTGGAAACCTGAAGTGGAATTTTTATCCCTAAGTATCTATTAAGGTCTATACTAGTTGCTAAAACCATAATATTCATTATATAACGTAAAATGAAGTCATAACTTCGTTTCAAACATTTGTAAAATCTTTGACCCTCATTTCTGTAAAATAAGAAAAATGTAGATGTGTCATTATACCGCTAGGTGTGCGATATGTACCGTCGCGACACGGGACTGTTCTGGTCTAAACAAAAGGACTAGCGTGTACGCAATGCTATCTGTATTTACAACGCTTTTATAAGTATACTGCTAATAACTAATTTGGTAAAAACCTGTTTTGGTTTTGGGACATTGCCGAAATCGCGAAAATCAGATCTGGTTTTCCATAGTAAACTAAACTTTACCTCTACAAAATGTATGGAAAAGCTGTTTATTTATTTTTGCGATTGTTACTATGCTGAAACAAGTTGTTCATAAGTTTAGTAAATATACATAACAAGTAAAATCACTCACTAAGAGGTATGCAAGTTATGTTACATTTTAACATAAGTATTGAGGCCCTGGGATGGGAAGCTGTGTTCTGTCAACTTAACTATTTATTAGGCATCAATATTTATTTATCATGGAAGGCACTTCGCTTACAAAAGAAAGGCTATCGCGAGATCGGACAGACAACTGACGGCCTCTTTGAAAGGCTAAAACTTACAATTTTCTATAGGAAGCAAATTTAATTTTTCTTTCATATCCAAGCCCTATTTTTTCTATATTGGATAACTAAAACAACTAAGTTGTAAGTATCTAGGTATTGGTAATATTACAATATTGTAAGAACCGGTTTTAACATTTAAATGAACATAAGGATAAATATCTGCATATAAATAACTTATAAGTCATCAACAAGGCAGTAAAATATATAGGTACCTACATGTATGTCGATTTCAACATTTGCTCAAAACTAGGGTTGTATGTAAGGTAGTTACATCCCACCAATGGCAGAATCGGGCTTTTAATTTCGAGGGAACTAGACCGTAGTTTTTGTCAAGAGACACTTTGAAAAGTAATTTACCATGGGTGAACTCAGATGCTGTATTAAATAATGCAGCAAGCGTTTTAGCTCCTCAAGCTTCCTTCCAGAGCCGTAACCAAAGCAGCGGCCAAGCACAGGGCGCATACCTAGGAGATATGCGCCCTGATATCATTAAGACCATTAGTCTTAATGATCTTGCAAAGGCGCAGTGATTGAAGCAGCTATCATTTTTTAAATTTTTTGGTCCTACGACGCAGGAGAGCGACGGAATAAAATTACATCGCGCGCATAAAAGTCTAGGTATGACCCTGTCATCTCTTAATAAATGCGATCCATTTCAATCTTAAGGGAGTCCTCTCAAAGAGAGCAGAGCACATTACACTACCTGAGAAAAGCAAAATACTGAATTCGCTGATCAGCAATATACATGACGTAACCTACTGTAGACGTGTCCCTCTGTGTGTACGTGTGCATAATATATGTCTTACGATGCTGCTACCAAATTAGGAAATGTGCAGCAGGCACGCTACATAAAAAAAACACCATCAGTCAAATATAAACTTCCGTCCTTTTAAATCGTTTAATGACAGATGGTCAACAGCTGGTGTTATGCCTTGGATAAGCTGGTAGTCATAAAGCTTATCGCAAGGTTTTTTCCTCATCACTGTCATATCAGGAGGCCGATTCTCAGATTGGATTGAAGGTGGTGCAGGTTGTCCACACAATTTTGTATAACTCTTTTGAAAATGCTTAATTTGATATCTAAATAAATTTCAAATCAGAGCAGTACTTTAAGAAATTAGCGCATTTGCATAAAAGAAACCTCTTCAGCTTTATTACATAAAGTTTATTGTTTGTCTATAAGCATCAGCTTCTAGTATTATCCGCATCAAAAGCGTTTCCTTGTTCAACTGCAGATCCTGTTATGATCTCATTAGAAATACTTATGTAAAATGCATCCGTATCATGGAGTGCTGATTGAAACTGTATTTAGAACAATTCACAACAGAGTGACCTTCTAATAAAATAAACTCGGCCCTCATGTGCGACAGAAATTGTAATGCAAATGAAAATGCAACACAAATTAGTGATAACACATATACGCATACATATTAATTGGCGTAATAATAAATTTATAAAGCTAATCAGCCAAAACTGGTTAGACTTATAAGCGCACTCCGGGCTGCAATTGGGATAAAGCAAGGAAGATAAGATATTCTATTCCGAAGTGCAATAAATTTTATTACAGTCTACCAAGCGCCACAATTATTAGTCAAAACTTACATCAGCAGCCAACTTTGGAATAAACACCTTGTATCTAAGCGTATAGGAAGACAAAGCAATTCTCAGATAATACGTATTGAAAAAAGAAACTATTGTCAAATTTAGTCACACTGTATACAGCTTATGACAGTATTCCAGTAATTTTAATGTTCTCAATAGCGGGATACTTTAGCCTGTTGTTACAATCATTTAAAGCAGTTGGCTTCAAAACATTTTGACTACCTGAAAGGACAAAAGGCTAGCTCATTGGCTTTTTTTAAGTTGCACAGATGTTGTTCCGAAATGGCATCAAAGTGTAATCGTCACTCATAAAAGTCATAAACATATTTTTCTATATTTCGCATTGCTCGCATTTTCATAAATTTTCAACCAACTTTCATTATCCCTCTATTTTACCCATCCCCTTAACTCTAAATGAAATCGTAGGTATCCCAGAAAATACTGATAGAGATTACCTACTGACATATCAACGCATAGCCAGGCCTGGCGCACTTCGCATTTTAGGTACAAACTTACAAGTACCTCGGCCGACCACGTCGACGTGGTTGGATTTAGTGGGTTGCCGCGCGCCGCTCACATTAGACGTCATGCAACGCAACGAGTGCGACCGCTCCGTATTCTCACGCGCCGTGTTCATACACTGTTCAAATTATGTACCTAAACGCCTTTAACAACAAAAATGTATCATCACATGTCTAATGCAAAGTATTGCTCAATTAACTGTGTGTCGAAAGCGACTTGAACATTTGATTTTATTTTATTTATATTACGAGAGCAACTTGAAAATTGGATTTTTGTTTGTTGAGATATCTTAACGATTATGGTGTCAAATTAAAGATCTAGTTCAAAAACCATTTTATCTGTTTGAATCATGTAAATCGGTCCACGCGTTTAGGAAATAACTAAGAATCAGTATAGTAAAAATGTAAACAACCAGAATTTTTGTGGTATTTGTTCTACGAGCTCAAATAGTGGGATAGGATACTTATATGATAATTATTTATAATTAGGTACGTGGTCAAGTAGGTAGATAGACGATGAATAAATATTATAGTTGCAGCGGTAAGTCAACAACCCTAGCGCGCCACTCCGCGCCAGACAGTGACAGCGTTATGTGTTAGAAAAGAAAGGGAACGGTTAGGTTAATATCGCATTAGGCACTGAGTGCTTATGCGAGTTGAATTGCACTTTGTTGCTTAGTAGCAAGAGTCGCAAATTCAATAAATTGGTTTGACAAGTGAATTTTCTGTACGTTAGTACTATTCTTTATTCTGTGGCATAGCTTAAACCGCTGACTACAAACGTGATAATTTGGACACAGCCTTGTGTAACATACACACCCATAAATCACGGATTTTCAAACTCCAATCCTGTTCCTATACCTTGTTTAAAATACTTGAAACAGATTCCATATGTCGCAATAAAATGTAGAGTATCTATAAATATCTACAGTATCCAATCATACCGGACCACATCCACTTGAGAGACGGCAAGCCTATTTATTGCAAACTAGATAACGGTACTAAGCTTGTACCACTTTCACTGTGCGGGATAAACGTTACAATCAGTGCCGCAAATATGCACCATCATTACAAGACGGTAAATTCTAATTTCAATTCTCACTGTGGACTTCAGTTAGAAAAGATGAAACCACAAGTTTAGACAGGGTTTTTGTGCTCAGTCCTAACCCATGAGCCAAGTCTTGACCACCCTAATAAGAGCAAAGCCCCATAGCGTACTTTTAAAGGCCGTAAGCAGGGCGGCAAGCGAAATCGCTTGAGGCATGCGAAGTAAGTATGAAGCGTCCAATAATCTAGTCAATTGTAAGTTATTTTTCAAAAATATGGCTAAGGTTTTGTTTTTGGCGGTCATATTATGGATTTGTCCGTCATAATATTTGGCACGGTATATTAGATTTTATATTGTATTGCTATATTTATTGTAGGCATACCCACGTATGTAATAATGTATCTCATACAGCATGGTTCAAGAGCGTGTACTGATTATACCCAGACAATTTGTCATTACTACTAATATGAGATGATAATATATGATAATTATGATTATTTCGAAAACTGAAGGAAGAACACAGTAGGAAAACCGGCAAAATTTAAAAACAAGTTGTGGACTTTGTGTCAAGTAAATAATTATAAGCACTTGAGAAAACACAATTTTGTAAACACAGACACTTTCTTGTTAATTAAATTCAATATACTTATGTATATAAAATGCTTCCGTTACTGACTGACTGACAGACTACTAACAGCTGAAACTACTGGATTCAAGAAGTTGCACTTAACCCAACGTCGGTCGCGCGGGGTCTTTTAAAGCACGAGGTTTCGAAAAACCGTCTTATTGTTTAGATGGTGTCACTTATGTATCTGTGTTTCACAGTAGCTGCCTAAATAATAACAAGCTATGAATTAAAGCATATTTGGATTAATTTGCATCGTACATTTGAGTAAAGCAGACATATAATTTGCGCGCGGGCTTTGAAAGACCCCACGCGACCGAACATGTTATATTTTGTTGTTGGTTAAAAGTATGAAAAATGTCACTTCCGGACAAAGAACAAATAATTAGATGGCTTGTAGATGAAGAAGAGGATAATATGTTAGTGATGAACCAATGGATGCTGAAGATTCTGATTATGGACCAGATGTACTAGAAGAAAGTTCGCATGAAACGGATTCAGAGCAAGACTGTATTTTAGAACGTGGAGGTGTTGAAGAAATAGACTCAGATAACAGCGAAGACGTTGGTCCAGAAGAAGCCTGAGATAATTGAGTTTTATAATATTACAAAAGGTGGAGTGGAGGTTGTTGATCGTCTGAAGAAAAAATATTCAGTTGCAAGATCCTGCTGCCGATGGCCTCTCAGAATATTCTTCACCCTATTAGATATTGCCGGAATCAATTCACAGATTATACTGAAATTCAATATTCCAGACACTACCTTGACCAGTACCTTAAAACTTTGGCCTATGTTCTGTTTGACGATTATTTGAAATACAGGAGTACCATTGATACACTACCGCGAGAACTCAGGCAGCATATAAGAAGATTCACTGGTCCTAATATTCTTCAAGAACAGCCACAACAACAGCCAACCATGTCCAGGAGAAGATGCGCGTATTGCCCACGAGCAATAAACCGAAAATATTTGACTGTGTGTTATTCTTGTCATCAAAATATATGTCCAAGACATGCAGCGCCTGTGTGCGTCAACTGTTCCGAGGCCCTAAACGATGCTGAATAAAAACTTTTGGTTTTCTCCTTTTATCATTTTTATTTGTTCATATGGTCACTATTATGTTGTTTTTTAATTTCATTTATAATTTTAAGAATAATTTTATTTTGTTTATTACTATTATTGCTATAAGAAAACTTTGCCAAAAATAAGCCACATTTTAGATAATCATTTGTAACGAAAGACTGATTATAAAATAAATATAATTATAAGAATATTTTGTGTTTATTTTATTACTTATATCCTAAAATAATAAATAAAATCATAAATTAAACAAATATCCTTGTATTGTATAATATATGTGTATATATAATGTAGGACTTTGAAAGACCCCATGCGACCGCAGGTGTTACAAAATATAGTGCGACCGACGGCGGGTTAACACGTTGACAGTCCCTGCATCACATATGATACATATTGGTCTTTCACCATACGTCCTTGCATCACATATGATGCAAGCAGGTGTACAGACTGTACGCCGTTTATAGGCAAGGACGTCTGAGTTAGGGAAATAAATATTATTAGGACGTCTAGTGTAGATATTAAGAAAAGTAAAACACCAATGATCCAACGCATTTTTTTTACTGAAAGAAAATAATGCAAAGACAAAAATTAAGCAAAAATTCAATGAAATTCGTTAAAGCATGGGATACAAAATGGCTTATTACATTGTTTGTGTACCTGAGGTGATTTTTCTGAGCTTCTTTTATGGTGCTGCCAGCATCCTTGAATATCTTGTAGCAACTAAGACAGCGTTTTCTTGCAATTTTACCATTAGTTTTTTTATGTATGTTGGTAAGTTTATGCGATGAAGCCATTAGAGATCTTGATGGCCCTGTAGCAGGTAGCTGCACCTGCTACAGGGCCAATTCTCCAATTGCCACTATAACCCGTAAAACTTGCTCACTACAACTTGTAAAACTTTCTCTGGGCAAAGTTATCAAATTGGTGTGCCAATCTCGAGATGTCGGGTGAGTTGGAGCTGGTGAAGCACTTGGTTGGACAGTTACCTTTATAAATTGTTCAATAACCTCAATGGAATCTTCATTTCCCAAAAGTTCTTGATCTTCCACAGGTAACTGGATATCAATGGAATCACTGATTGCGGCATCTTCTAATTCTATCAAAACTTCGTCTTCCCCATCACTTTCTTCTAAAATACGCAGCAAATTGGCATCACTTAACGGTTGGGAACTCATTTTTGCTAACTATTTTGTGCAACAATAGATCCGCGATACTCGAATAATCATGACTGATGTTTATAATTATTTTTCTGCAACTACCGCAAGAAAACTAAAATAATTAGTTATATGAATACCCACATTTTTTGCATCGACGTCCCTGCATCATATGTGATACACTATAATTAAGGACGAGACGTCCCTGTATCACATGTGATACATGCTGAAAATAACTGAAATATTACAGTGACGGAGATTTCTAGTATACAGTTATTAAATGTAAAGTGTTTCCAACTACCTTCAGTAAAAAAACCGCGGGACGCCACGTGAAGGATGTTGGATTTGGCCTGGACAGTCAACGTGTTAATTTGGCATGTATGTTCCTTGGGGAGCATAAATGGATGCACTTTAGAAAGGATCGGAAAGAAACAGTAACATTAAAAAAAAGTGCGAGTATAGCTGCGGGTATCCTCTAATTAAATGTATAAGTTGTATAACTATATTATATGTAGATGCTGTTATTCTCACAACAAAGTATGGTCAGAGGCACCAGTCCAAAACTGGACCGGTTCAATGTTTTTAAATAGTAATGACGCATCATACAGTAAATTACGTTTCTGACGAGTTTGAGTCATTCATTCGATGACGATCTGATGACGACATAGCCAACGCTGGTCAGTTTTATATTAGGATTATAACCAGTAATCTGGTGAGATATCCATGCAGAAATAACTTTTCCGTAATTTTCAGTGGGTGTGGCTAGGAATGTGAGTGGTAGATGGGAATATGGGGGTCGGAATGCGTCAAAGGATAGTTTGGTCTAATTTGGTTATTTTTGATTTAGATTAAGTGGATGATGAGAAAATATATCAGAATTGGAATGCGTATGTTGGATGTTAATGTTTGGATATAGCATTCGGCGCAGGTTATGCTGTCGGTCACAGCTGTCATGAAGATTTTTGTGAGACGTTATGGGGAGTCCCCTTGAATATACAGACACTGGACTAAGCCATGATAATATCGCTATCGCTATGGGTTGCGAAAGTCAGATGGCAGTCGCTTTGTGGAAAAGCTGAAGCTAAGCTAAGCTATCAAATCTGGTTTGACCAGTAAGCGGACCCCGAACTCTTAAGACGAATTTTTAGGATGCAACTGGATGCTAGGACGATAGTGATATTTTGATACCCTGAACCCGACACAAACACTTGCAAAATGTCTTTAAGACATGAATACCCACAACATAAACAAATCCAAGCTTAAATTACAACAAATCGTGGCAAGTACTACTCAGAAGTAACAGTCATCTGTTTTGATGACGAGTGGTGAAATTTACGACGCAATGATGGCGTCATCAGCGCAATAACGCTTTACCATAAGAAGCAACATTAGACGAAATGTTGAAATGCTCTTTTTATCAATTCAACTATCCAACCTGGTGCAAGCTACGTACATATTTTTCGAGAGCATTATGGAGAAAGCTTAGACAATTACTTCACTTTCGTACATTGTTTTCCTTTACCGTTAAAGAAATAATACACGCTCTAATAACTTTAGAAAGACAAAGGTACGTGCCGTGGGATCAATCTCGATATCTCTAATGGCAATCCTACCTCTTGCTTTTTAAGTTATCCCTGCTACGAGTCAAATGTAATTCAAATTATGCATATTTTCTTACGTAGTCTACTTTTTTTTTAGAGACTACCCTCAACTAGTAATAAATCCTGTACCGCGAGGGACTTAACAAACTCAACGGACACAACGACGTCCAGTTATTAAACAACAATTTATAGATCACACAAAGTGACGAACACACAACACTTGTCGCAATGTTAAATGGCAAGGAAGCGGTTTAACCACAACGCCACAAGTTGTGAGTCCTTAATAATATACCTAAAGGATAAATGATGTAACAGATAGTCATTCGAGTCAAAGTGTCGTCACAATAAAGTCTGCATTAGTAAAACCCCCGATGAGACTGAATGAATCACGCTATTGAAAACACAATTATCATATCATAATACAATATGCTATTAAGTATGTACCTACTAGTATTATAATCGAGAAAGAAAGTGAGGATGGATGGATGTTTATCTTTCACTCAAAATCTTCTAAACAAAGTTGAACAAAATTTTGCAGTGATACAGATTATACATCAGACTGACACATAATATAATATGCTACTTTTTGCCGCAGAAACCTCACTCTCAAAGTGTCGCAATTACAAACAGTAGTAGAAAGCGGACCCCAAGGTCCAAGACGAAAGGTCATAGATGTAACCAGGATAACGCTAGGACAATGATGAATATTAGTGGAATCCCCCTTTTGCGGATGATTTTAATAATATTAAAACAACGGCTTCAGAAAATACCCATTCAGCAACTAATTTAGTAACTATCATTAGTAATTTAGTGACTATCATAAAACTTTTTTACGTTATGGGCGAAGTGTCTTTCGGGATATATGGTAGGTAGCTTTGTTTTGAGTAACCGATATTTCGGCACTGTTGCAAGCGCCATGTCGGATATACTTCAATTCCTATAATAATGCTATAAGGCACTTTTTTCTTGTTAATTACATCACTTTAATATCGTAACGAATTCTAACTATTCAATAAGGGCCAAGGGCTGTTTCTAATGACGAAAAGTACTTTATACTTGCATCATCGACCCTAATTATTTATACTTTGCCCGTGAGAACATTTCAGTTTTTCTGATGCAATGGTATACGTGGCTTAGTAAATGCACCGTCATGATTCGAAGAACATGCGATATTATACTGATTTGGGGTGGTTATGACTGTGTTTTTTGTCGACTTTCTACTCGAACCAACTTTTTTGCAGGGATTGTTTGTCGGTAGAGCCTGGGTAAGGCCTTTGTTCAGCAGATAAAGTTTTTTGGTTGAGATGACGTGGCACACAGGAACCAAAGTTCACGTATTGACTAGTAATTCTGGCTTTAGGAGGTAGCTTAAGGGACTACAGAAACTAAAAATAGCAATACCATCTGAGCAGGTGTATCATTAAGAGGATATTAAAAGATAAAATTTGAATGGAAACTTAGTTGATTTACATACATACATAGACTCACGCCTGTTTCCCGGAGGGGTAGGCAGAGACTACGGAACGCCATTTGCAACGATCCTGACATATCTCTCTTGCTTCATCCACTTCCATCAGATTCCTCATGCATGCTCTTCTAGTTAATTTAAGATTAGTTGTCGACTTAGTTGATTTAAGAAAGAAAAAATATGGGTCCCTTAATATAAGATCAAGTTTCGATGTATCTAATATGCATCTTTAAATTATATCTATGTTGTTTTTAGACTTTGGGGTACTTACCAAGTACCTACCCCAAAGCCTCAAAACTTTGGTAAGTAATTAATTGTTTGTAAAGTCCCACGCGACATAATTTACATTCATAATGATCTTTAAAGCAAAAATGATTTTTGAATGACCACCATGGTCATTTCAACGACTACAGCTGGACATGGAGACCTCCAAGGTTTACCCTATACACTGATTTTAAACTGCCAAACTCAAAGGACTTGACCACACTACACAACTAACAAATAATACACACTACGCATATCGCATTTTAAACTCACAGATCTAATTTGAATGATGATAGCAACGTAATATATAAATAGTACCAGCTGTTCGATACTGGGGAATAAGTCTGGATTAAAGAGATCGCAACGAGGTCTTCAACTAAGAACCTTGGCCGGATTGCCGCTTAATTTATTACGGAGCAAATCGTAATTGCTTTCTTTGACTGGAATGAGACGCATTTACATTGTAATAAACAAACTGGCATTTTACGCCCAGCGATGAAGGCGGATAAGTAACTTTATGCTATCATCATCATCATATCAGCCGAAAGATGTCCAATCTCACAGTAAATGAAAAAAAAATTAGATTATAATATATTATTATGAAACTCGTGCGATTATCTGGGGGCTTATTCACTATGACCATTTTGAAGTCTTAACGTGTTTTAACGTGCTAGTTACCCACGTCGGCACGTTATTGGCTTAAACGGTATTCACTATGCCAACTTCAAGTTTGACAAGCACGGTAGCGCACGTTTCGGACACGGTTTTAGTTGTCAAAATTCCGTGAGCTAAGAGGTCACGTAACATTCACGTAACGCGTTTATTATAAACGATAGAGGATAAATAAGTACTAAGTTTATTTGTTTTATTTTCAGTGTCCGTTAGTGGTTAAATGCTAAGTTTATTTGCTTTTTTATTTACCAGTGTCCGTGTCAAAGTTATTTAATTAAATATTTTGTTTTATGAAAATTGACGCCTGTCGCTGGCGCCAGCGTCTCACTCGTCTTCGGATAAATAATAAATCCATTATGATTTATTAGATTCTGTTAGAATTGGGCTATTTGCTGCACTAACCGCACTTATATTTTTTATATTGTAGCGCGACTGCAACTGTCATGTCTGTCATCAATGTCATCATTATGTTTTCGTTCAAAAATTTACTTAAGTACAAAAGATGAACTAAACTTTGAAGATCAATTTTTTATTTTGAGATTGTTCCTGGCGAAATTGAACTAAAATAATATAATTTAAGTTTTATTAACCTTTTTTATTTGTACTTTAGCATATATACTGAAAATTACAAGTTAGTAAAATAATATTTATAAAATCGAAATTGAGCCGGCAAACCGGCATTAAGATTTATGAACGAATGTTGTGAAATTGATAACTAGGCATAGACAAGCTATCGTATGGCATACTGAATACAATATTTTGATTGATGTGGTACGTCACGTTACTGAATCACTTTTACGTCTAGTGCGCGTCACGACGACACACGTCTTGAGCATGGTATTTCAGTGGTCATAGTGAATAAGCCCCCTGTATATATAAAATCCTTGCGTTACTGACTGACTGACAGACAAGTTACAGCCGAAACTATACGGCGCAAGAAGCTGAAATTTAGCATGTATGTTCCTTGGGGACCGTAGGGGTGCACTAAGACGGGATTTTCCGAAATTCCCACGGGATCGGCAAAACGGGAAATTCGAAAATATGTGCGTGCGAAGTCGCTGGCGTCGACTAGTAATCTATATATCAATTGTGATCGTTAAATACGATTCTCAATAGAACAGTACCGTTGTTTTTGCAATTTTACGGTGACATATACATACTAGCTGTTGGCCGACTCGGGTGTATACCCGAGTTGTTTTGTAAATCTCGACAAGAGCACCATCATGCCTGCTGGTAGGTAATTTTAAGGGATAATTAGATTTCGCGCTGTGTAATCATCCTTATCACTCGAAAATTTGTCCAGAGTAGAACTGAACCCCCGACCTCCGGCTTAGCAGTTAGATTCACTAACCACTAGGCTCTAGGACAATAGGCTAGTCAAATGCAACGCCGACAACGTATCCCCCTGAATATGAGGGTCTGGGAAGACAAAATAAAAGTGTCGAAAGATATCACTATCTCGCATACTTCTGGTAACACTACAGGCCTCTTGATGCATAAGATTCCCACCAAGAACTTAGGGTCCCAAGCCAACCTCACCTGCAAGTGGTGCACCTGCCGATCGGGATATTTTGTTTGCCAGAGCCTCGTCCGTTGACGAGGCTCTGGCAAACAAAATATCCCGATAAGCGGCAATAGACTCGCCACCTATTACGTGGGATTAAAACACTAGCGAAAAGTGGGCGTTTAATATGCCTCTGCTTACCCCTTCGGGGAAACAGGCGTGAGTCTATGTATGTATGTACTACAGGCCTAGTCACCTTTGTGCGAGTTCATGTTCTAACCTTAATATAAATTGTGATGATTCATAAATGATTACTGTCAGCCGATACGATACAACAACAAACTGATGCAAGCAGAAAATTTATGCTGAAACGACAGGGTCATGAAACAATAACAATAATATTATAAACATATTTACTATGAATACAAACAAATAAATTAATATCGAGTTAGTCGCCTGGATACTCTACTAGATTTCCTAGAGGTCTTATTATTCCTAAAGATAGGGTTTGTCTGACCCCTCAAGGCACAGTAAGAGGGGTACGCGGCGAAATTATGATACGTACCTACTTAAAAATCTATTTTTGTATTAATATCGAAATCTATTCAGGCGTTTGAGCAACTGAGAAGACTAAGAAGTAAGATAAAATATTTTAAGTACAGATACTACATAAAAATACTGGTGACAGACTCTGTGCATTTTAAGGATTCTCTTTAGAAAAGGACCTGACAATCTATTACATGACCAGGTAAATAATCGCGACACTCCGAAAACGGAAAATAAAGCGACGGGCATATTATCTATAGTTTCAATAGTTTCGTCACTATTATTGTCTCTATCTGATAGCGGTCACGTAGTCACCGTGGTAAAACCTGCCACCCCGAGTTCACCGCATTGACCTAAGGGCCACTCACACTAGGGCCCCTTGTTTGGCGAGCGTAGTCGTACGATGAACCTATTCTTGTGCATTGTCGCAGCGTATACGCAACAAAAAATATTGAAAGTCTCATTAAACTGGTAAATTTAAGGCGAGGATTTCCCAAAATACGTGTTATCTAGCGTGGCCAAACGCGTTTTATTTGTAAATAACAGAGATTTAAATTCGGAAAAAAATATATGTAATTCTACAGCATTAGATCTTTATATTTCGGCCATTCGAAACACGATTACTGTCATTTGATACGATAGAAAATAATCGCGAATATAGGTCTGTTTAAACAACTTTTCCCGTTTCATTTGAGTTGTATTGGGATTAGAATTTTCAAAAGTATACCAAAAGAAAGGTCATGTAAAAGCGGATGGTTTTCGGCAATAACATTATGAATTTTCATATATACAAAAATATAATACCGAAAATACGTAATTTCCTACTGCCGACGCGCTCTCTCCGGCGTCGTTCAGTCCCGAGCGGGATGTAATGGAGACAGGACGTATCGCTAGTTTGCAGAGCGCACCGCAGGATTACGAATTATTTTATCGTCAGTTACGAATGTCATCATCACTTATTGATAAATATATTACATCTAGGTTTAGTTTGTAAATAGGTATTGTAAATTTTTAGTAAGTAATAATAGTGTATATAAGTAAGAAGTATAGTTTTAAAAATATCGTTTTGATTATTGGACAAGATAACGACTTGATAACAACAGCATAGTTAGGTAACAGTAATTTAGAAAAATATTGATTTGTTGTATATTGTGGATGATTTATAGTATTATTGTTGTATTGGGTACGTACCTAATACAATAATTCACACTTTTATTCTGTGTACCTATATACGGAAATAAAATGTGAGATGTACCTAAAAGCTATACAAGCGAATTTTATAGGTACCTACCTACCTACCTAAATAAATACAAATATCCGCAGTTACCTACTTAGTGGTATTTATGGTTACTTCCCCATCCTCGTGGGTAGTAGCGTGATGTTATTTGGTATAACCTTCCTCAACAAATGGGCTAGACAAGCAAATAAATCTTAGAAATTGGCCTGCTAGTTCCTAAGACTAGCGCGATCAAAAACAAAAAAAAATGAATTTCCGTCTATTCAATAATTCTATTGATTATTTCCACCAATAATATCATTGATTTCCACACTATTACCAAACACGGAACAATGGACACCTAATAATATTATAGTAATTATTTATCACGCCGAGGAAGTATGCACTGGTGTCACAGCTTAGAAAGGTAGGTAAGGTGTTCGGTAGGTAAGTATATCAATTTGAGCGACAAATAATAACGAAAACTAGAGTTTATTATTGGTTGGCGGAAAATAAGCGTTGTGGGTGTAGGAGTATCATTTCGTACGTATGTATGTATGTAAAGTTTTAACTTTTTTCACTACTACTTGCCGATGGCAGCGCCTAAAGGAGATCACCCAAATAGGGCTAATTTTTATTTTGCCGGCCAATCAATAAATTGTGTTATTTTAATAGAACACACTGTTGTAAACATTTTAACTATTACACCAAACTTCTAAGTCAATAGGCTTGTGTCCACTAAGAATAAATCGGTTTGATTGTAGTATCTATAGATCCATTATGATTTAAGATGTCAATAAAGTTTATTATTTATTATAAAAAGGATAAAGATTAATCTAATTTTTAGGATTCTAAAACTAAAAAATAATGTTTTACTTATTCTTGTGACAGTGAACACCAATCAGAGAGCATTACGTCAAACAGTACGTCCACCATTCATGTTGTTGACGTTTTAGTAGTAAATACAACTAAAAAGTAAAAGTTTCAAACTGTCAAATCGAATATAACAAAATAAAAGTGGGTGCATCAGACCAGACTTCATTCACGGATTGTTTTGTTTTGTACTTTGTGATATCACTCAACCGCTATGATGGTTTACAGCGTTTTCGTGTCAAATTCAACAAGTTTTTTAAAAAGCCGTAATTAGTAATATTGCTGATTGTTTTTTGAAGAAAAATCAGGTATTTCAGTTTAACATCTAATAAAAGAACGAATCAATCGCTAATTACATTTTAGGATACAAGCGTATTCTCTGAGACAATATTTAGGTTTGAATGTATGTCTCAAAGTACCGTAGAGCATTTTTGTTTTGACAAAACTGTTAAATCAAAGAGGTGTAACGGTAGTCAACTATACGTTTTCAGCCTAACGTGAAATACGTGAGCCTTAAAATGCAGTGGACTCATTAAAAAAGTAAAAAAACATATTTTTAAATACTCCTGACCAAATATAAAAATATCGTCTAAACCTTTAGTAGGAATGTCTATGACCGGTCAGGTACAGATGTCTTGCATGATGTACAGGCATGGCACCATGTGATTGAAGAGATGTTGCGTCGCGACGTTCTCACTTTCCAATGTTTCGGCCGGTTCTTGTAGAGAAAAGGCCAGTTGGAAACACCTGGATAGCACTATAGTGACAGCAGCCGCAACCCTGTCCAAGAAACGGCGCTACAAATGTTGGCGGAATGCCCCGCTTATGCATCCCAGCGCCGTGAACATCACCATCTTAAGCCTTTTCCGACCATTTTGGTGTAGACCTCTACAACAAATTCCTTTCCATTCTGTTTTGGGCAGTCTTCAACCAATTACTGCCTGCTATCTTTATGATGTCTTCTTTCCATCTCATTTGCCGTTCCAGCTAGTCATTTACAATCCCATGGTTGCCATTTTAATATTTGCTTGCACCATGTTTCGGGATTTCTGGCTACATGTCCGGCCGCTACTCTTTTGGCAACATCTGGTACTAGACTTTCTTTTCGGAGCTATTTATTCTTCTTTCTGTCTCTGAGTGTCACTCCTGCCAGTTTTCTCTCCATTGTTCTTTGAACAACATCAAGTTTCTGTGGCGCTGCCTCTGTAGTAACCCAAGTTTCGGCTCCGTAGGTGAGCACTGGCAGGACGCACTGGTTGAATATTCTTGCTTTTTGTTGCTTCGTAAAAGCAAATGCCAGTTTATCGAAAGCAGCCCAATCCAAATGGATACGTGTATCAATCCTGTTCACTTGGTTTGCTTTGCCCATCTTTATTTCTTGCCCTAGGTATAATATACTATTTATTGAAGAATTCTAATCGGGTACATCCTACTGCAATGGTTATTCCGCTGAAGTTTTCACTGGTCATGTTTCGAATTGACCTTAAACTGATCGCGGCAATTGTTACATAGACTACAGGCCCATGTCCAAAATGGATGGGTCATATGAACCACCAGGTGACGTATATAGGACGATATAAGAGCATCAAATAATAAGATTCAGCACTATGCCGTCACTTGTAAGCTGTCCAACTGAGTGCTGGTGAGAATTTGATTTTCTGGCAATTTCCAAAAAATTACCGACTTTGTAGCGCACCATTTTTTACGGCACTGCGCGCTTTCTTATTATTTATCATGGATCTATCGAAGGTCATAATGCTGTACAAAAATATATGACCAAAATGCGTACACACTCTACCTGCACTTTTGAATTCTCATCAGTACTCAGTTGGACAGCTTACAAGTGACGGCATAGTGCTGAATCTTATTATTTTATGCTCTTATATCGTCCTATATACGTCACCTGGTGGTTCATATGACCCATCCATTTTGGACATGGGCCTGGGGCCCAATTCCGCTAAATAAATATAGTCGCAATATCATGTCAGTGTCATACTTACGTCATAAAAATTGTATTCTTCTAAATTATATGATATTTGAATGAATTTGTAACGAGATCGTATGTGTCAACGACGAACTGTTTATTTTAAATTATACGATGACATATGGTTATCAGAATACCGCTTTTAAATCCATTCAAAATATGATATAAATGTCATATAAAAATAGCAGAATTGCCCCCCTGTAGTCTAACAGTCGTATCCTCGCTACCTGCCCTGCCCATAGTCTGGTGGGTGATGGCTTGGAACGTCAGCGTCTCTTTCTGTGAGGCAGTAATGCTTACATACATACATATGCTCACGCCTTTTACCCGTCGGGGTAGGCAGAGACAACAGATCGCCACTAGCTTCTATCCTTGCAAACCTCACGTGCTTCCTCTACATTCATTATTCTTTTCATACATGCAGTAATGCTTATCAATCAGATATTGCGCTCTTGGCTTACTACCTGTCATTACCTGATGCCATTTAAATTGCAACATGCACGTTATTTTAGGCAAAAAAATAACAGTAATTACTTAAGATTTATTTTAGGAACAGAATAGATTCTTTGCGCTGGAATATGATCTCACAGATTGCACTTAGAACCTTAGTGTAGTAATAAAAAATATTTATTTCGTAATATTCTATAAGTTTATTTTAGTTGGCCGGCACCATTGACATATATTTAGTACATATATATCGATGGCCGGCACTTTTAGAATAGCCTAAATTTGTATGGGGCTGGGTGATCTCCTTTATTATGCATGCACGTGTGTTTGCATGAGTATATATTGCTATAACTTTTGCCCTGTAATAAAAATCTTGTGTATTATTGATCTTTTTCCGGTACTTTTTTGACAGAGTAGTATCTTAGAGATTGCATAGTTAAAATAAATATAACAAAATGTAATTATTGGTGATTAAAAGTAGCTATGAGTATCTTACCCTTTATGTGTATTATTGGTTCTATGCCGTTGTTTTGCTGACAGTAGCAACGAATTAATTAATTTATATTAATCTAATCCTTTTCCCTAAGATTGATATCGAACAAGCGATACTTTCGCATTGCGAGCGATCATACGTTTTTTTTATAATTAACAACAAACATAATGTTCATAAATTGTCTACTGATCACTATTGTCACTATAAACAAAAGCAATTTTGTAAAACTACTTTCGAATTTCATAAAGGTTTATTCAAAACAAAAACTTTGCAAATTATTTATACTCGATAAGTAAGTTTATATTTCAATTGATATACTGCTTCAATTTTATATACTGTGGCGCGAAAGTGTTATACCTACATAATATGGCGGCAGGTGCGTCGCGTCTCGCGTCGCGATTGATCGTAATTATACTCGCGAACTGGGGAAGAGGGGAGCCTCAAAAGCTTTGAGCGCTCGGAAATCCTCGCCTTAAAGAAGGATTCCTGTGGATTTCCTTGCCAGCTCTTCTCAACAGTAACCACGTCCTGAACTGGTAGGAGGGTAAATAATCTACGTTTCGTAAGCAGTTTATAAAGTTTACACAATATAAAGACCAATTTCATTTCATAATACGTTCACGGACCACCCACGACGACAAACCCTAATGTGTAGCCCCTGGACTTATAACTCACTAGCCGTTTCCCACGGTTTTACCCGCGTCCTGAGGGAACTACATCGCGTACCCGAAAAACCCAAATATCTTACGGACCCCTATTTTTTCTAAAATAAAATATAGCCTATGTTACTCGCAAATAATGCAGCTTTCTAATGGTGAAAGAATTTTTAAAATCGATCCAGTAGTTTTTGAGTTTATCCATTACAAACAAACAAACAAAAATACAAATTTTTCCTCTTTACAATATTATATAGTGTAGATTGTCACCTATTGTCACTTAATTCTCTATCTACCGCAAAATGTATTATTTGATACTTCGGCAACCATCGTCACACATCGGGTATTTCCGTCACAATATGGCGGCAGGAATGTATTTATTATGTACACAATGTGTTGGCGTTTGTCCAGTGATTCAAGGTTGGCATTGTCGACCGGCTATGGTCACTGATAATAATTGGTTAAACAATATGTATTGTCAGTAAGTACTAGTGTATTTGTATGGCATTCTTTCTAAATGGAGGGTATCTTGAAAACATCTTTGAATAGTAGCCTTTTTGGTTCGCTAGCTTCCTTTTATGAAACAGTAGGATAGTGGCTAAACGATGAGTATTGTAAGTTCTGTAGTCCCCGTCTAAAGAAGCTTTAATAATAATAATCATAATCTTCTTAGCGTTCTCGCAGTTACATCTAAAACTTTTCCCTAGGAGCCAGGCGGCCGCGTACTATTCCAACCTGATTTGACAGAATATTAACTTTTCCACAGAGCGACTGCCGTCTGACCACCGCGACCCAGGATTTGCCAGGAGTCTGGAGAAACATCCCGATTTGTTACTTATCGGCACGCAAACGAAGAAAAGTGTCGATAAATTAATGAATGCTTAGAAGTTTAACATGTTTGACTATTATCGTGATGAATAAAATTCAGAATTACTAGTTACCAGTATTTGCGGTGGTTGATTGGAGTCAAAGTCCAATCTACCACCGCAAATACTGATTTATTTCATCTTTTGCGCAGATTAAAATCTAATTGGACCTGGCAACACTTATCGCCACACGTCACGCACGTGTGGCACTGGCACAGCTGGCACTTTTCAGATATCCGCTAATCGTGCTACTATTGCTTGTCACCATCTTCCTTTGCGGGTAAGGACAGCTAGCGATATACACCGATGGCTGTG
The DNA here is from genome assembly GCA_944739405.2 of Euclidia mi. Classification (NCBI taxonomy): domain Eukaryota; kingdom Metazoa; phylum Arthropoda; class Insecta; order Lepidoptera; family Erebidae; genus Euclidia; species Euclidia mi. The sequence continues at coordinate 12,510,458 of OX123211.2, forward strand.
ATACAGTGAGCTTTTTGCACAGAGCTGCAGAGCCTAAAACATCGACCTATACTAACGCGCATAATAATCCAAAATTATTGATTTTAGGTTCAGCCTCCCATAGTCCTCTGCTGGATAAAGGCCTCCCCATGGATGGATTTTGTGGATAGTGGCACAAAATGTTGGTACAATCAAACATGAAAAAAATATCTACGTGACTTTAATTTCAATTCTCACTCCCCTCAAATGTGAATAAGAATAGAATGAGCATATAAAAAAACATAATCAATGAAGGCGCCAACTACCAAATTTATTTGTCGTCTTGTCGAATACTCCGGACAAGCGGCCAGGCATTGTCTGAATTATTGATTGGCTAAGTGCCAGTCAAAGGGACAAAAGAAACTCAGCATAGAAACACGACGCAGGCAGTTCTGGCAGCGTTCTATTGAAATGTGAAGGTACTTTCCAAGTTTTGCTACTTGAGATGTCAACTGATATAATATCAGCTGTTCCCGAGGTTACACCTGGGTTGTAACTACTCTGTAATCATTATCGCATCTCGGTTGCATCCAAGACATTTCGGACCCAGGGTCCGCTTGCCAGTCTTACCAGATTTGACAGTGGATCAAATATCGCGAGTAAGACCCGTTTAATAAATTGTATGAAACATTTTTTCATGGCTGACTCAAGTGCAGACGTCACTGATATAACGAGGCAATATCTCATTAAAATACTTTTTAGGTAATTAAGATAAAATTGTAAAAGACCAATCAATTGTCTTTAACGAGTGGTACAATTTGGTGCATTTAGATAAGAAATAGCTACGTTGTACTTTGTTAAGACGTTTCCGTTCGTTTCCAGATAACGTTGTACAAAGATAAACTGACACTTGTCAGTTTTAAAAGCGATAGTTGCTTTAAAAAGTGATAAGCCACTACTAGTGGCTTATCACTTTTTAGTGGCCCACTAGAAAAGTAGAAAAATTGTTTTGTTTCGAAGCGCAGATATCGGTAACTGCAAATCCCAATGGGACAGGCCAAGGTTTTTTGTCTAATGTCATAATAGATGGAAGTTGAGCTCACCGCGGTGGTTTTAGTAAGAATAGTGAGAGACCCCGGACGCCTTCAGGGGAGAGCCTCACATCACCTCCTACTTCAGTCTTCAACACGCTCGATCACGCTATACGGCCGAATGGCGGAATCGAGACGGCCCAAAAAGAGTTTCTACCTATACACTAAAAAAAGAGATTGGCCTATATCTGCGATTTTAGTAAGGGCGCAGGGTAGCGGCATTCGAGGCTCGCCGCCATAGGACGTCGACGGATACAGCGGTAGTTTAAGAGTCTAAAAACGAGATCTAAATCACACACTCCCGAGATGCCTGCGTCAAGAGGTTGAGGATGAGCCTGTGTTTTTTTAATTTCCACCGAGATACCAATAGAAAAAGGCGGACCATCGTAGGCTTGGATTTTTGGATTAGACTACAAAAGTCATCGTCGTCTGAACGTTATCCCAGTTGCATCCAAGGTATTTCGCCCTAGTACCCGGGGTACGCTATCTAGTGTAACTAGTTTCGACAATATTAACTTTATTTTTAGTAGGTTGAACTACAAGGGTACATAAATAAGATACATAAAGACGTATCCACGTCTCAATCATTATAAATAACTTAGCGTTAAACGTTACTAAAATTTCCACTAAATTATTTTACGATTAAAGACTGTTAAATTAGGCGTCTAATTAGTTTTAAATAAACATCTCGTCATTTGCGTATAGCGATGTACCTAATAAACGATTAGCAAACCTGTACTCGGGTCATCGGAACATGACAAATGTTGAACCTTGTCAAACTAAACACTTAAATTAGGTCAACATAGATTATATTAAAAAATTGTAGTTAGTACTGTCGAATATAAGGCTTACTTAAGTAAATCATTCGAAAGAATCAGACAATTTTATCGATTGATTTTTCGAAGACTTTCATTTCTGTTTGATAGCGTCATTTCGTCAATTGACAGATGAATGGCGATTTGAATATCTGGCACAAGAATTGAAAAATAAACCGCTCAATTATTAACGAAATGCGAGAATATAGTAAAAAACACGCGGCGAAGACGAGGAAAATATGGTTTATTCCCATCTTCCCCCGCATGTCTCCCCCCGAATGGGGGAAAATGGGAATTTTTGTGTCATCTTCCCCCGAATTTGTAATCGGGGGAAGATAGGAAGTTGCATACCCATCTTCACCCGCATGCCTGCCACCGAACGAGGGAAAATGGGAATGCTTGTTTCATCTTCCCCCGAACTTGATTATAATCAGATTATTTATCTCTTGATATTATTATCTTTATCTGGATAAGAGTGTTGTGGGGTAAAAGAAGATGTAGTGACAACCATTGAGAAAGGTATGCTAAGATGGTTTGGACACATGGAAAGGATGGATGACGAAAGACTGACCAAGAAGGTATATAAGTCAAGTGTGAATGGGACAGGAGGAAGGGGAAGACTTAGACGGACGTTCTCTGACCAGATTGGGGACATCCTAAAAAATGGACAGGTTAGAAATACCCTTAACCGAAGAGCATGCATGAGAAATTTGATGGGAGTGAATGAAGCAAGAGCGATGTCAGAATCGTTGCAAATGGCGTTCAGTAGGCTCTGCCTACCCCTCTGGGAAACAGGCGTGAGTCCATGTATGTATGTATGTATGATATTATCACAAGCGTAGTAAAGCATTTAATTAAAAATCATTAATTACCAATACGTCATTCAAGGCGACAGTCGATCGGTGGAAAGGCTAATATTCTGACAATTCTGGTACTACATAACGGACCGCGGCCTCCAAGGCGAAGGTTTTGTGTTGCAAGTGCAACCGGGATAACGCCAGTCTGATAAATATAATGATAATGTTATCATCATCGTCCTCTCGTTATCTCGCGTGTGATATCCACACCTATAGCCTTGGTGGCCGTGGTCCACTTTCTACTCTAACCAGATTTGACAGAGTCGTAGCTATTCCACAGAACGACTGGCCTCCTCAATTTAAAGGAATAGCTTGGAATAGCTTTCTATGAGTCTTATAACCAGTCATGAGTCTTCATGACTAGCAGGACCTACAGCTTACATGATCTGCACTGTGTGTTAGTTTTTGAGTTAGTTCATTACAAACAAGGGAGTCATGAACGCGCTTAACATCGCAAATTACGAATGTGGTCGATTTTGCCACGGAATATTCAAATACATTGTCATTAGAATTTGAGGACTAGGTCAGTCAGATTTCTGTAACAAATCCAAGATTGCGCAGAGAGAAGGGAAAGAGGCCAAAATGCGGAGATTTTAATAAGCTTAGCCAAATTCAGCGACTGAACAACTGCTTTTAATACCCATGCAGGATTTTATAATCGGCAGTGGTACGAGGGTCAAACTGAAAGTTCTTAGAAAATCAAAAACTGATTACATTAGCCAGTTATTAGTTTTATTATATCTTTTCAAAATATTGTCCATTGACGTCAATACACCGCTGCATGCGATGGAACCACTGGGAAAAGCACTTTGCCCACTCGTCCTTAGGGGTCTCTTCAATGGCATCGCGATACGCAGCCACCGCTTCTTCAGCATTCATAAACCGCTTTCCTTTAAGTTTTTCTTTAATTTTTGGAAATAAATAAAAATCACAAGGCGCGAGGTCGGGGCTATACGGCGGGTGACCCAGTAATTCAACGTTTGATGTCGCCAAATAGTCGATCGTTCGCTTGGCGGTGTGCGACGAGGCGTTGTCGTGGTGAAGGAGGATCCTACTGCGAGGTCGTTTCTCTCGAACTTTTTCCAAGACAAGTGGCAAACAATTGGTAGTGTACCATTCTGCAGAAACTGTTTTTTGATCCTCTAACACAATTGTTGCGAAATGACCTATCCTTCCAAAGAACGAGGCCACCATTTTTTTTCCCGCACTTCGATCTCTCTTCACTTTAGTTGGCAACTCCTCGAAAGGAAACACCCACTGAGCAGATTGTCTTTTGGTTTCAGGATCATAACAGTAAATCCAGCTTTCGTCACCTGTTAGTATGTCGAACACAGCATTTGAGTCACCTCCGTTAAATTTTTCAATCATTTTACGGCACCAATCCACACGATGGAGTTTTTGAGCCTTAGTCAAATTATGAGGTATCCACCGGGCGCAAAGCTTCCTGACCGCTAAATGTTCGTGGAGGATTTTGTGCACTTGACTCATACCGATGCCTAAGCTTGTCCGAATCTGCTGATAGGTCACTCTTTAGTCAGTCTCTATCATACGCCGCACAACACAGATGTTATTTTCAGTCGTCGCCGTAGAAGGCCGTCCCTCACGTACATCATCAGTGAGATTAGTGCGACCACGTTTAAACTCATTAAACTAGTTGTAAACAGTCGCACGAGATGGGGCTTCATCGTGAAAGGCCAATCGTAGTCTATCATAACTTTCTTGTTGACTTAAATGACATCGAAAGTCATAAAAAATCATTGCACGAAAATTTTCTCGTGTTAAATTCATGTTGACGTGACACAGACAATTTTCAATTTGCCGCCAAATCGTAAAACAAATGACAAATGAATGAAATATATACTCAGTAATATTGGCAAAGAGTTCTATTTTCAAATTTTAGAATATTTTTTTTATTATATTGTTTATAAGTGGCCAGTTCTAAGAACTTTCAGTTTGACCCTCGTATTAAGGTTTCACACATATTCACGTTGCGTGTAACACACCAATTATAATACAATCTGCATTAATTAGAATATTTACGGTTGAACGGATGAAATGCATGTCAACACTTAAACCAAGTACCATACCAGCTTACTGCTTGTGCAAAATACAATCATATATCAATTATATACCCAGTTATGTACAACCAGACGTAATCTGTATTGGCACATATGTAATTGACCAAATACGCATACCTTTAGTTTATTCTTGGCAGAATTGGCAGTAGGGCTCAACTATCTATGGCTTATTCTGACTGAGCTGGCAAAAGGCCTAGGCCGGAAAACGGTACAACTTATAAGTACTTTATACTTTTGCGATTTGTATAACATGAAAGATGAAAGGAAGTTGTTTGGCTTGGAATTACCAATATTTGCTTCGAGTCTGGTCGTTTTTCGTGTCCATTGGATGGATGGTATATAAGGTAAAGTGTGCGATGCTATCCAACTATCTCTCTATACTTACTTTTTTTAAATGACGTCCTATTTTCGTCGTGTCATGAAAGCGATAAATTCAAAAACTACCTAATGGATTTTTGAACTGTTTTCACCAACAGACAGTGCGTTTCCTGAGGCAGGTTTAGGGTTGAGCAACACCTATCAGCAACGCATCGCACTTTCCTATGCTTCTATCCTTTTCTGTCACTTAGGACCGTCATTTACTAGAGCGAGAAAGAGAGAGGGAACACGATCGCCTTTTCGATTCCGCGGCGTGCTGAAGCGTTCCGTCTCTCTTTCTCGCTCTAGTAAATGACGGTTCTAAGTGACAGAAAAGGATAGAAGCATAGGAAAGTGCGATGCGTTGCTGATAGGTGTAGCTCAACCCTTAGGTATATAATCCACACGAGCGGAGTCGCAGGCGAAGTCTAGTTTAAACCAAAAAGTTAGATACTACCAAGACATAGTAATACCTTAGTACATATCATATCGCAATTCTGATAAGACAATATTGAAGAAATACTCCACATTATTGTGTAATATGTTTTACGTAATTAAATTATTGTAATTATGGTTGAGTGGCAATCACTCGTACGCATCATCGGACGGCGACGTGAAGCAACCTTGCCACGGTCATATGTTTGCTCAACTACTTACCCTAGCCTTTGAAGCTAGATTCAGAAGAATAATTTGTTAAACAGACAGTGTTGAATGTTATCGAACCCACAACACTTGCGCAGTGTTAAGCGGCGAAGCGGACGCTTGAACATTATTTGCTAGTTTCCAATAAATATACTGAAAACAGGGATCTACTACATATTTGGTTTTCGTTTTCGACGACATGTTTGGATTGCGAAGGCCAGATGAAAAGACACACGGTCGTTACTAGGAAAACCAATGTATCCAGTTAGACTTTATGCTGAAACCTTGTACAAAGTCATATTTAATCAATATGACTAAAAGGAAGGTTACGAAGAATAATGTTGTGGTTGCTGTAATGGGAAGAGTGGTTTGGCCGTCACTGAGGAACGAATCAGCACAGTAATTGAATTCGTCGTTACAGAAACAGATACAATTATTGTATTGTCTCTGCCTACACCAACGGCAAAAAATTATGTAAGTATGTAGGTATATAGAGTAAGTGTATGTATGAATAATAAGAAGCCACTAATAGTGCAGTGGAGTATAACGCCAGTCACCACGTATCGTGTTGCCCTTTGCTCCTTTGTCTGAGTCATTAGGAGCGCCAGAATGATAGGCTTATAGATTATAATTTGTTGACACAATGCAGTAGCTTTATTTCAGCAGAATTAATCACTACATCACTTGTGTATATTCAGGTCAATGGTCTGGTGGCCTATCTGACGAATATTGACATCCCTTAGTAGGTACCTACATATGTTTGAGAATGTGACAGGGAGACAAGCATCGTCCTACACCTAAACGCCCCGTAGCGGTCTCTGTTTGGCTACTATCCGCTAGTGCCCTTATAAAAAACTAGAGGATGCTCGCAGCTTCACCCGCACATTTAATTTTAACTGTACCGTTTTGGGGATTTCGAGAAATCCCTTCTTAGTGCACCCATGCCCCAAGGAATATTTTTGCCAAATTTCAGCTTCTTGCGCCCAATTGGGATGTGCGTTGTCTGTCAGTCAGTCAGTAACGGAAGAATTTTATATACCTACACAGATTATGGCAATATTTTCGGTCGAGAAACGACTTGTAAGCCGACCAAACTTTGACTAGACCCACGATCAGGATCAGGAGTAATACTGCCCTCCCGAACCTAAAGAGCAGTATAACAAGAAAAACATGATATAGGAATTTAAACTTTCGTATTTCGTGTAAAGTTTAAATAATGATATAGGATCATGTTTTTGCAGTTACTGCACTTTAGGTTGGTGAAGGCAGAATAGGAATCGAGGCTCTGAGATCAGAAAATCCAGTACAATTAGTTATTCTACATATAAGCGCTACAGTATGATTGATATTATGTTCTATAAACAAAGCCAGTTCCATATTTCCTTATACGTACGGCCCTCAAGGTTACAAACAAGATACGAAGACCTTGTGTTGTAAGCAGTAAGGTGTATATTTGCGCAATACCTTATTTGTTCTACAGAAATAGGTGCGCAGTAATTTATTTATAAATATTTAATATATTATTGTATTACATGTCGAGTGTCTTGTCTCGTGGCATAAGTTACTAATAAGTAATACATTGTTCTTTAGTTGCAAAGATCTCTCTTAGGCGGTATATCTTTTCATATGAGTGTATGGTAACTCTGGTTTTGAGTTAATAGCCATAGCCTAACAATTCAAGTTCTATATCAAGAACCGGACCCGAAAGCATGGCCTGCAGGGCACGGTAGCCTTCTAATGCAAATGCCACAACAAGCGGAAACCATCGAAACTGGGTTTAATGTAGCTCGGCGATCCATCTACTGACCCAGTGTAAGGGCCCTTTCATGACCAGCCGTCCATAGCGCGATATACAGACGAGATATCGGCCGCGGCGGAGTATAGCGCAACATGTACATCGAAATCTAGCTGCCACTACCCCACGCATATCACAGTTATTTAATAACAACAAGTGATTGACGCTCGTACGCCATATGCCGTATAGCGTATCTATTTGTACATGAGTAGTTAGAATTTCATCAGTTCTGATAAGTAGTTACATACCTACTATCTAGCTGCTAGTCACAGGATAAAAGTTAAGGAAAACTAGCCATAATTACAAAGAAATAAGTGAAATAGAAATTCCACAATAACTAAGTAAGTCTTTTCAAGTCATCATCATTCTAGCGGTATCCCGGTTGCATCCAAGACGAAACGCCTTGGAGCCTGATTCTTAAATAGCTAAACTAATGTATGTCAGACTTTTACTTGAAAATTAAGGTTGGAAGGTTAACATATGGGGCATAATTAATCTCAGAAGTGTTTAGAATTTCATAGATTATACATTAAACTATTACAAATAACCAAATAAGTAATACAGTGCAAGCTGGACAAACTGAATGGGCAGCGCATTACAACATAACATTTTGTAACTTCCAATCCTATTTTAAAGGCATTTTAACAAAATAAAATGTATCAAAGCACTGATAAAGAGCTATTTATTTAACAAGAAAGCAATTTGTTATCAAAATCACATTTTGTTTTATCATTAAATAAATATACTTAGGTAGGTATGTCATGTTGTGATAAATCAATATTTTGTGGTTAAGTGGAATTTATACCTCAATAATAGTCAATACCTATGTAGGCTATAGGTACAGCACACGAGTTTCCAGCCTTTGTACAAAAAAGTGAATTCATGGATTTTTTTTTATGGGAATCATGTAATGCAACTTGATGGATGCGAGCAGCTCAAGATGATGTGCATGAGTTAATGGACAAGCAACCTTAAAAGGATTGTGGGAAGCAACTGGATGTGTGTGGCTGAAGAATTGGTCTGTGTGGCAAATCTTGGGAGAGGACTACATCTGGCAACGGATGTCTTCTGGCGGAGATAATGAAGAAGTTAGATGTAAATAGTGGCCCAAAACAGGTCAGAGATGTCACAAACTCAAATCAGTCAAATGAATGGTTGGGGAGAATATACAAAACTTCTAAACTCAGGACTGAACTAGTACTTATTTAAAAACTGAATTAGGTATTTACTCCACATAATTAAATGTAAAACAAAATCCCCTCTAACAATAAAAAAATATATTATTCTTCAGTCACCTTCAACATCAATTTGGGGCAGACTTTTAACACAAATCATATCAAATAACATGCCACAACTGCCAAGAGCACATTATCCAATGAGTCAGAGACATTCTTTGTTCTTTTTTAAATTCCTACAATGTTAGAATCAATGTTAAAATGGTTTATTAATAATCTTAGAATAATTTTAATTTATTTAAGTATATGATGGAATTCTTAGGCATATTAATGAAACCGGCTTGATAAACTAGTTATGTAATCAAATTGTAAGAAATTAAGTAAGTATATGTAATTGCAATCCAAGAAGACAGTTAAATGAAAAAGCATCTACTACCTTCAGCCAAAATGACAAATTTTACATTTTTATTGTTATGAATGGTGTTTTATTTTAATGTCTTAAAATATCAAAATAAATTTGAATATTTTGTTAAACAGATATTTTAATTATAAAGATGAATGCATAATTATAGTCAATGCTGCAATTTTATTAACATTCTACCTACTTAAGTAAAAATGCAGATTTAACAGACATCATAAAAGTGATAAAAACAAAAAATATATTCCAAATCCTGGATAACCCCGATCATAACAGAACCTCAATTGACAAACATCACACAACTTACTGGATGTTTATACCACTTAAAAAGACTGAAGCTATAGTACACAGACTACTTTTTGACCTGAAAGCTGACCATAACCAGAACAAAGTTGTTTTAAGTTTTTAGTTTTATGTATTGCATACATAATATTATATCACAATAAAGAAAAGTCATTCAAAGAAGTTACTTTAAGATTTAAAAGCTAATGGTATATTGTCTGGAATACCAGACACTGACTGCGTAATTATAGTTGCTAAGCAATAAGTATATGACGCAACTGTTTTGTCCTTTCATAAAAAAAATTAAGTATTTGAATTAGATATGGTAAACCGGGGTAACTTTGAAGTTGTCTTTTGCTGAGCTGTGTTCTATACATATTTAACTTATAAGGTAGCTTTTGAAAAATCAATGTGATCAAAATTATATAGCAGTTTATGCACAATAGATAATTTAAGTAAAATTTCATTCAATGTTATCCTGACATTCAGAGTTACCCAAATTGCTTTTACTGTAATTTTAATTGAAAAACTTACATGCTTAGTGGGCAGATCCTTTCGCAGCATTTTCTTCCTCTCGTCAAGCAGTAATCCTTTGGACTCGACAATATCTTCAACATCACTGATTGTCACACGGTCACACTCAGTCACATTAGCACAGTCCACCTCATCCTCACTATGGTCAACGTATAGACTATCATCGGCAAGATTATTTACACTTTTAGACAATGACGCAGACAACTTAAATGTACCACAGCCTGAATCACTCATATCAGAATCGCTATCATATTCCTCAGAGTCCGATGAATCTCCGAACACGTCATTTGAGGTATAACAGCTGTCAGGAGACTCCTCAAAGATAATAAATGAGTCTTCGGAATCACAGTCTGATGCTCTGCGGACTTTAGGACCATCACTAAAAACAATTTGGAAGGAGTCTTCACTGTCCACTGACGCTGAATGGAATCGGCCAGACACTTCATCAAAATATTCCTTTTGAGGAACAGGTTGCGGTTTTGAACAGTTCACAATATTTTTACCAATAAAGTTTTCCATATTATTTGTTGATGGTGAATTTTCTACACTTGATGATAGGTCCTCAGAATGAATTTCATTGGCAAATAATGCATCATCATTAATATTCTTTCTCATTCTTGATTTTCTTCGCTTATCATTGGTACGGTTTGGATTTTTGTACCGTTTATCCTTAACTTTATTGGACGGTTTAGGTCTTGGTGGTAATTTGATTAAGGGTTGTGGTTCAGGCTCCAGCTTACTCGGTGGCACCACTGCTAGTGGTTCTACTGGTAGGGGTTCAGCAACAACTTTAGATTTCTTTCGTCTCTCTTGTAACAATAACTTTAACTTTGTGATTTTATCTTCACATGATTCAACTAATTCTTTTTTAGATTCCTTTTCTAACTTATCATTATTGGTAATCAATTCAGGTACGTTTTTCACAATTTCAGTTGATTCACAGACTAGAGTGTCATTGGCCCCTACTGAGGGCTTACTACAGAGTTTGGCAGTCTCAGAATCTTGTGCAGGTACCTCAACAATACGTAGAGGAGTTTCAGAAACAATTGAATGCATTACAATGCTTTGTTTTGATGATTCAGGCACTTTAGGTTGTTCTTGAGGCTTGTTATTTGTTCCTTCCACTTTAGATGTTTCAGAAACTACCACTGGAATTACTTTAGCTGTAGCTGGAGCAGCTTTAAATGTTGAGGTCACTCTAGCTGCTCCTGGGACCACTGTAGGCCATGCTTTGGCTTTTGAATGAACTTTGGGTGATTCTGGGGGTACTTTAGGTGATTCTGTGGGTAGTTCAGGTGATTCTGAGGGTACTTTAGGTGATTCTGAGGGTACTTTAGGTGATTCTGAGGGCACTTTAGGTGATTCTGAGGGCACTTTAGGTGATCCTGAGATAACTGTTGATGTAGCTGGCATCACTTTAGGTGTGCCACTGTTTCCTTTAGAAGTTTCTGTGGCTTGAGGAACCACAGCTGATTCAATTTTAGTCTTGGGGCCATCAATTTCATGGAAAAAGGCATCATGGCAACACAAAGGACTTGAATATTCAATGAAGGTGTCATTAGCAAGGTTCTCAAAGTCTTCTGGTGAAAAGGCATCTTCAAAACAGTCTTCTACAGAGTTTGCTTCAACAAAAACTCTCTTTGGTCGTCTCCGCACCCTCACAGAACATGGTACAGGCTTGCTACTTTCCAGTAATACACGAACCTGGTCTAGCTTGCTTTTACAGTGTCTCGCAGCCGCCTTAACGTCACTCATCTCCGAAGCAAAAATCTCACTAGACATATTATCCGAAAATTCATCCTGTAAAATTTTATTTTCATCCGAAATTTTGGCGCCATGCCACATCGTTGGCACTGCCATCTCTGGGCCACCGCTAGTACTAAAATCAGCAGGTTTTCGTTTACTAAACATTGCATTCGAAATCACGTTTAGAACGCCAGAGAAAAAGTTTGTAATCCCCGTCAAAGTAGACTGGGAGTAATCTTCGTGAATGTGCGTGTTTTCTTCGCCTTTTAGCTCCTCTTTTTCCAATTTTGTTTTGCCGTTTTTAGTCGCCATTTTTTCCTCTGTGATTAGTGTATCCGCCAAGTTCTTCCGCAATGGATCCGGGCCTAAGTAAAGGCTGTTCAATAACAGGTCGTCGCCAAAGGTGTTCTTCATGTCGCTTTTGACATCCGTAGAGTAACCGGCGAAGGTATAATGCGGGGGAGCTAAAAAGCTGCGCCTGTCGCGCCAATTTGGAGTAAAATTCATTTTTTTTTTTACTTTATACTTTTATAAACTAAATCACAGAAGCATGCCACTCACGCGCACTGTGCCAAAGGCAAGGAAAAGTCCTTAATAATATCTGGGGATGGTCTGTGCACGAATCTGCAGCACGTAATTGCGTTTCTCAAGGGGAAATCTCTAGGGGAAATCCACACACGGTCACGAAAGAAAATCTCGCACTCACGGTCGGTTTTACACACTGTTGAAGATTTAGCACCGAAAATCAACACATCTGCGATCGAAGAAGTAGTTGTATACTTGTTGTTGTTGAAGTAGTGTTCACTTAGAAGCTCCATTATGACAATGATAACAATACACGTCTTTACATTGCAGCCATTTTGTGAAAAATATACTTTGACAGATAAAAACATTACTTATGTTGCCTCGCGTCTATGACCATAGGGTTGTGCTCAATCGATTAATTAAACTACAATCGATTACGCTTTGATGTTCACTATTAAAATATAATAATTAATAATTGTTTTGCTTGTATAGCTTCAAAATTTAATTCAACGTTACATACAAGAGCCATTCCGTGAAAAATTGTACCGTTACTAAGGGGACAAAACGGACAATGTTTAAATTTAATTTTTTGTTTTGTTTATGAATCGATGCGGAATTTATCATAGTTTAAGAAAAATATATAGTTTAAATAACTAAATAGTACATAGTTTAAAAAACTTTTGACTTTTTATGGCTTTTTCCACTTCACTCCGCAAGATATCAGGTTCCCATTCTGAGGGATTGTCTTTTGTTTTATTCTTAAATACTTGTGGTGAATGATTATGTGTGTCTTTGTTTGAATATAGTTCTTTGTAGAATTCTGTGGCCAGTTTGTGTATACCTTTCCTGGTTGTGATTGTATCTTTTTTTTTTTTAGTTTGGGTATCCACTCTTTTCCTGTTTCTTTAAGTTCTTTCAGAGCTTTTCTTACCCCGCCTGTTTTTATTATTTAACTTTCTAGCACTTTTCGTCTTTTGTTTTTACGGTCTCTCCTTATTTGTGTTCTGATTTATTTGCTTATTTCTGTAATAATTTTCATGTTTTCTTTGTTTTTTCCCTGAGTCAGTATATATTTCCTACGGTCTATAATTTGGATGGTCTCGTCGCTAAATAGAAATTTGCTTTTACTTTTATTGGTATTGTTAGTGGTAGTTAGTTGTTTTTCCAAATTGTCATAGTTATATTTGACATCGCTTTCCTTTTCGTATGTAATTTCTGGTATTTTTTCTATTAGCGACCTTCCAACTTCCTTGAATTTCTCTGCTGTGGTATTGGCTGGAATATGTGTGGTAATGTTCTTTCTTGCTAGTTTTGGTGGTGCTGGCAGAATTGTGCATCTTACCATCTGATGGTCTGTATTGAAATTAAGTTTTGTGATCACACTTGTATTTATAAATGCCTTGGGGAAATTGCTTATTATGTAATCTATTTAATTTCTATAACTGCCATCTGGTGATATCTAGGTCCATTTGTTCTTTGTGTTTTTTTAAACATACTGTTCATAAGAAATAGGTTGTGTTCTAGCAGGAATTCAACCAGCTTTTGACCGTTGGGGCTTCTTTTTCCATATCCATATTTTCCCAATATATACTCTTCATCACTTTGCTTTTCTCCGACTAGAGCATTGAAATCACCCATTAATATTATATGATTGTTTGCAACCAGTGGCGGTGCTAGGCGTCGGCGACGTCGGCGACCGCCGACGGCCTCGCGCCTGAGGGGGCCTCGCAAAAAGTTTTACAAGCTACATACTTATTTAATTTTGTTTCGCCAATCATTCTGGCTTAGGTAGCCAACACCGAACAATTCGGGAAAAGCTAAGCAGATGATAATGACTTTAATTATTTTCGAACACGTGCGTGACAAGATCGAAGCAGCGATAGCCGAGTGGAGAGGCCGACGAACTGCTACGCAGAGGGTCTCGGGTTCGAATCCACGGCACGCACCAATGACTTTTCGAAGTTAAGTGCGTATTAAATTGGTAATTATCGCTTGCTTATTGGTGAAGGAAAACATCGTGAGGAAACCTGCATGTCTGAGAGATCTCCATAATGTTCTTGAAAGACATGTGAAGTCTGCCAACCCGCACTTGGCCAGTGTGGTGGACTATGGCCTTACCCTTCTCAAAGTGAGATGAGGCCCGTGCCGATCAGTGGGACAGTATAAAGGGCTGATGATGGTGTGGTGTGACAAGTTGGGTGAAAATTTTTGAATTGTCATTTATTTATTCATACATTATTTTATAATATGGCTCACTTAATTTTAACGGTTTTTTTTACTAGGAAGTAAACGGGGCCTCGCCATCGGTTTATAGGGCCTCGCGAACTTGATGTCGCCGCCATCCACATGTGGTCTAGCGCCGCCACTGTTTGCAACATCTCTGATGACCTTAGCCAGTTCAGCGTAGAATGTCTCTGTTTCTGAATCTACAGCTTTCTCAGTTGGTGCGTATGCTTGGATAATGGTCCAAGTCTTGGTATAGTTGGGTAGCTGGATGTTGAGCACTGCTATCCTGTCAGAGATGCCAAAGATGTTCTGTATTTGTTTCTTCAGAGTCGATTTTATGAGGAATATTCCTCCTCCTCCTCATAAAATATTCTGTTATATTTCTGCCCAAAATAAACCATTACTAGTAATAAAAAATAAAAAAAAATAAAAATAAAATAAAAATAAAATAAATTTATTTCAGGCAAGATACCCATAATAAAATTAATACATCAAATTAATTAATTACAAAATTGCCAGTACCTATACACATTTGAACGTAATAAATCAAAATAAAATAGTGATTAAATTTAAAATAATTAAAGTATGATATAATCAAAAAAAGAATTAAAAATAATATAATAATCAATGTCTATAAATAAATGTCTATAATATGTAATAAATTCCACTTTATAGCCTAAAACTTGGAATATAAAATTGTGACAGTGACTTCGTAGGAAATGTCATTGTGACTAAATTGAAACATAAGCGGTGTTCATAACAAGTTTAATTATAAAAAAAGCAAACCGTAACAAACTTTTACCTTTAGAGGCTTTAACTTTAGAGCCATGCATTGACCGATTTCCGGTTAAGCTATACTTTTGCCGTGGATGACTCGTGGGTGTCTGACCATCCCTTACATAAGGAATCTAGCGAGAGGCTTTCCTTTACAAAATAATCTAAGCCTTAATCAAAATAACAATTTGTCGTTGCGACTTTAAGTTAGTTCGTAAACCTTCAGCAGCAACTGCGTTTTTGCATACAAAAATAAAATGGTTTTTCCCAAGGCCATTGAAGTCCATCATCAAATCATTTTATAAGATCATTTTATAGATAAAACTTTGTCAATATCCACAAATATTGGTATATTCCCATTATTAATAAGTTCACGTAGTAACTCTAAAAGGGAAACAAATACAAAAAATAAATCCTAATTGACTATTATTTTTAAAATAAATGCTTATGGTTTTAAGAGTTATACCTACAATAATGTAAGCCAATCTGTTCCGTAAATAAAACGATAGTAAAAGTTAACTAAGATAGTCAAAAATAGACCACCCATCTATTATGATTAATATAATTAAACAGAAACACATAACTCCATCTTAGTTGTTGTCGGTAAAACATACACCACGTAAACTTAGCCTTATGTGTCCATTTCGTCACAATTATTGTTCCCCTAATATGTCACGACACTAAATAGACGTGAAGAACTCCGCTTACTAATAATAATGACGACAACACTCAATATTCTTTGTTCTTTTAGAGAAAATCATTATTTCACGACATACACACATACATTAGGCATAATTCGCAAATAAAATAATGTTTTAAGAACTTACCGGTATCACGTTATCGCTGTGACTATAGTGGACTTCTTACTCGACTATGTGTTAAAAACACGGCTTTCGTCACCGATTACAGCGTCACAACTGCACGATGATTAAAAATAAATGGCCAATCTACTACAATATTGTTACTATGATAATAAAATAACTTGTATTGGTAGTTTTTTCAAACAGAATACAAATAAAACAGCAGTGACTAAAGTGGAATGTCCACCTTGGTGCTAATTTGATTATCACTTAATTCATGAATTTTGTTATAATACGATAAGATTTATGAGTGAAATTGATGTTTTATGTAAGAAACAGCAATATTCTATAAAATCTTCTAAGAAACGCCGATGTATGTATAAAATATACATGAATTTCGAATAGTTAAAGTTAGGGACAGGCGGTGTGACACGCTAAAATGTTCTATTTTTTTATTTATTTATTAACACCATTTATAATATCATTACAGGTATTCCCAAATCGATATTATAAGCAACTTAAATCTAAATGAACAATACATAAAAGAATAATAATAATAATAACACATGTAGAAAATCTTTCTAATTTTATGCACCTATTACGCAACATTCTGCAACAGACTTGAATTTCACCAGTGTGCAATTATAAATATCAATTTCACTATGAATTAAATTAAGAAGTCGTATGGCGCGCGGTAATGGAGCATATTTTAGCAAGTTCGTTCTCGACACTGGGACGCTGAGGGCAGCGGCAGCATTTTGCTTATTTTAAATTTTTTATCGGTTAAATTAACAACAATTGATTCCATTATATATTTATTTTTAAAGATAATGATCTGCACTGTACATTAAAAAAAAATCTATTCAATAGAGTATGAGATAGTCTTGTAAACTGTTTGTAAAATTATGTGACAGTACTTATTACTTCCGTTCATTTTTTTACGGAATGGCTCACAATAGCATTTGAAATATAAATAAGAATGATTTAGTTTCTTAATTTAGTAGCGGAATAATCATCAACCAGTCGCGAGCACGAATTAAAGCGTTTAAATTCAACTTGTGATAGAAATCACCAAAAAATTGTTACCTAACATACGATAAAAGCATAATTTTTAACATATTAATTAGGATAATCAGCAGTGACAGCACATTTTTGCCATAGGAGATAACCAAATGGCAAAAATGTCCATTTGACTTTTTAATTATGGCCTGCCGTTTTTCTTATACAATAGAAAATATGTGTCAAAATCGAACTGCTATAGCTTCACTTGGCGCTGATCAACTAAAGAAAGACCAGTTACCAGAGACTAATAAGCGATTTTAACAGTCCTGTGTTAAACGATCGAGTGAATTTTGGTCTTCAATGATAGACTAGCTTTGCGTGTAAATTCTAAATTCATATAGTAAGTGATCACGTCGCATAACACAATTATTAAAATACGAATTATACTAACCACTACACTACTATATAAAGACCTATGCGTCTTGTCAGACGATGGTTAGACGTTAGACTTTATATGATGGTTGCAGTTAATTGTTGTGCGTGGAATTTTTTCACGTGGCTGTGTAGGCTAATCCGTGACAGACATGAACGTCCACATCTAATCTAGGGCAGATGTGTATTGCGACAGGTGGAGGGTTTTGATCGCGGTTATGTCTCCTATCTCGTTTATTTGCCTATGTCTCGATCCAGGCTTTCTCATGGCATTTCTGCCCATCTTTTAAACATTTTGTCCAGTCCATTCTGTCTTCAGCGAGTTTGTCCCAGTTTTTGAAGTCTATTTCAAAGACTACAAAGACTAAAAATACTAACCACTAGTAACAATGATATTATGTGATTTAGTTTTATGTTCTGTTCGGCTGGCAGCTTGAGATGTGGTGATGCTGTTCCAATGCTGATGAGTATGCGTTGTAAAGGCTCAATTGTGTAAACGAAATCAAACTCCTTGAGTTGCCTTGGCGATATTTATGTGGTCTTTTAATCGATTAATGTCGTACATTACATCACTAGAGGCAAAAACATAGACAATATGATGCCCTTGACCGCACTATACTTTTCTGATGCAATAGTATGTTCTCTGCGTCACAATGTACTGTTCTCGGTTACACAACAATTCTAGGAATTATTGTGTTTATTGGACATCACGAGTCAAAACAAAGTAAGTGACTGGTTACAAAACCGTACCTTTTATATGATTGGTTGGATTATTGTAGAATATTGTAGATTGTCCTACAATCAGCTGGAATCTACCAGAAACAAGGCATATGAGCATAAATAAATTATTTATTTTATAATAAAAAGTTTTGCTTTAGTAGGTATTGGATTCAAAATTACTAGCCCAATAAATCTTTTCTAATAAGATTATGATGATAATGCCGAGACTAGTGATTGGTGACAATGGTGACCGTAGCCGAAGGTCGCCGCAGGTCGCCGGGTTCGATTCAAAGTTTCCCACCCAGTCGGTAGGTAGGTAGAGGTAGGTAAAGGCGTACAGTTGGTCATTGTGTGATGAGTACGAATCATGACTATGTATTTTTCTGTACCTAGTACCTAGGTGTAGGTACTTAAAAAATTTAAGTATGTTTATCAGCGGTTATCTAGTTGCCATATTACAAGCTCAGATTTGTTAGGTAAGTACCGTGTGTGCAAAACTGTAACAAGCACCAATTTTATTAGTGGATCAGATCGATGGCGCGCACCAACGACATTTCAAAGCTATAGCACGTATTTCATTATTAATTAGACCGAGTTGTGCCAAAATGTTCCACCCCACAATGAACACATTTTGAGTTATTTCAGTTTAAACATTCAGGCGAAATTTTTCCATTTAAATATTCCGATTTTGTTACATATGAAGGTATCAATATTTGGAATATTGAATATGGTTTCTAATCGTATGACTTACAATATACAGGCGCTGATATTTTTTTAAGATATTGAGAGAAATATCGTCTGGATCATTTCAGCAAAAAATAAATTTGTATAACACTGTGTCAAAATTAATTTTGGAATAATGATCCAAAGTACTTCCATAAACAGTTTAAGATCCATGCAAGTTTTTCTGACATAGAGACCTAATAAATATCTGCCCTTTGACAAAGGTGAATTTAGTTCATGCAATTGTTTTTTTAATTCCGTGCTTTTATTTATATTTTTTGCTATAGTAATTACGTTCCAAAAAAATCTGTTGTTCGAGGAGATGGGCCTCCTTACTTTTGGTCGGCAACCTATCTAGGAGAAGGAACACTCCGAAATTAAACCAATATTTAGGGAGCATACCCGAAAACGAACCCCAATCCAAGGTGTCAAATTGTTTAAAGGAAAAAAGAGGAAAAGAAAGATGACTTGGATAGACCTAGATTATCTGAAGATTTTTGGAGAAACAAAGTTTTTCTGGAAATCTGTTTGTGGAGTTCAAGGAAGAACTCAATTCTCAGAATAGACGGGATAAGAATGTAAAGATACTGAATAGTGAATCATGCGTGCTAAAAAGATGAAAGGAGTATTTTGAAGGTTTATTTGAAAGAACGGTGATAGAGACATCGATCGCCGAAATGAATGGTAATAACAGCAATTGGGGTGGATGAGATTGTGAAGGCGCTGGGAAGTATGAAATTAGGTAGAGCTGCAGAATATGATAGGATTACAGTTGTTGAAGGCTGGACAGGGCATAATAGTTGGTCAGCTGCAGCGCTTATTTAACTTGAGCTGGAGCACCGGCCGAGTACCTGACGACTGGGCCACAGCAGTGGTTGTGCCTCTTTATAAAGGAAAAGGCTCGCAACAAGACTGCAAGAACTAGAGAGGCCTTCTCAGCATTGTTGGCAAATTGTATGCGAAGGTACTGATTGAAAGAATTATGGAAGTAACCGACAAGAAAATATGGGAAGTACAAGCGGGATTACGAAAGGGTATGGGGTGCACGGATCAAGAATTTTCCTTGCGGTGCATAGCCTAGAAATTATTGGCCAAAGGTCAAAAGGTCTATTGTGCATTCGTGGATTTGGAAAAGGCTTACGATAAAGTGGTGAGGAATGAAATGTGGTCGGTTCTGTCGAAGTATGGGGTGAACAGCAGCAGCTCTGAAATCCCTTTATGAAGATTCTAGAGCTGGTGTGAGGACAAATGGGTCGTACACTGATTGGTTTACCATCGAGACAGGTGTTAGACAGGGATGTGTAGCGTCGCCGTGGCTGTTTAACCTCTTCATGGAAAGTTGTTTGCAAGATTTGAAACATAGTGACTGTGGATTAAGGATGATTGAGTTACTTGCTAATGCCCCCTTTATGCTGATGATCAGGTAATACTTGCGTCTGCAGCGGAGGAGTTGCAAGAGATGGTATCAATCATGTAAGGTGCTTTAGGGAGGAATTAAAGTGAATGTGAGCAAGACGAAAGTTATGGTTTTTTCACTAATAACAATATGGCATTTAAAATGCAAAAGCGATGCTGGCGTGGTATGTTTCGCCTAGCTTCTACGGATAGCTGTAAACCAATTTTTAAGAAGCATAGAATCTTAACTCTTCCTTCTTTATACATCTTGGAAGTAGCATTATTTGTTAAAAGTAATCCATATTTATTTCCTCGCCTGTCAGACAGAATGAAGCGTAATCGACGTGATGGCAACAGACTCGGTATTCATCCAGCTAAAACAGCGCTATTACACAAAAGCATAGTAGGTATGTAAAGCTCCAATAATATATAATAAAATACCAGATAACATGAAGCAACTGAACACAAAAAATATCATCATTTTAAACATGTTTAAAATGAAATTAAAAAAAATGCTCATTGAAAAATCTTATTATAATATAGATAATTTAAAAAGAAAATTTAAAAAGGTTTAAAGAATACCTTGCAAGTATTAGTTTTAGCGAAGTATATCAAGAGAAAGAGGGTTTAAAATGTTTCGATATATTTTACGATATGTTTAAACTTCTTTATGATTTATGCTTTCCAGACGTTAAAATTAAAATATTGACTAAGTCTAAACCTAAATGGTTAAGTAATGGTATTAGGGTATGTAGCAGAAAAAAGCGTCTTTTATTGTGGAAATATAGACTTGAACCTAATGAGTCTAACAGGAGTAATTTTAAGCATTTTAATGAAAGGTACAAACAAATTATACGTCTTACACAAAAATCCCAAAATAATCACGCAGTTCAGACAGCCAAAAATAAATCTAAGGCTACATGGCAAATAATAAACAAACAGAAAATAAACCTACCAAATGAGACAGTACGCCGAATTACTTTAAATAATAAAACAATAACTGATCCTCAAAAAATTGCTTAAGCCTTTAACAATTTCTTTGTCGACCAGTCACAACCAGTAAATACGTCAAAATTTAATTACGGAAACACTTTGCCAAGTACCTCTAGTTCTATGTTTATGCCTGCTACGATACCACTGGACATACATAAAATAATAATTGAATTAAATAATACTAATAGTACTGGCTATGATAATATAAACGTAAAAGTTATAAAACATGTAGCAGATATTATTTCACCAGTACTTTGTCACATTATCAATAAGTGTATAGTTGATGGTATTTTTCCAGACAAATTAAAAATTACCACGATTAAGCCATTGTTTAAAAAAGATAATAAAGAAAATATGGCTTGTTACAGACCCATAGCGCTGGTTACCATATTTTCAAAAATATTTGAAAAAGTGATACATCGGAGTCTTAATTCATATTTCGAAAAAAATAATTTAATCGTTGAAAATCAGAAAGGGTTTAGAAAAAATATGTCTATTAATATGGCAATATATGACTTTTTAAATATTGTAACCACAAGAGTAGATAAAAGATTACCTGTTCTTGGACTATATATGGATATGACTCGTGCGTTTGACTGTGTGGATCACAAAATTCTGATAAAAAAGCTAAATTCATATGGCGTCCGGGGTAATGTGTCGAAGTTAATCGAATCTTATTTACAAAATCGACAGCAAATTACTTTAATTAATAGTGTTCACAATAAGACTGAAATGACATACAAATCGAGCCAAAGAACTATAAAATATGGGGTACCGCAAGGTAGCATACTTGGACCTCTATTGTTTATTATCTATAAAAATGATTTACCCTCTGTTTCACCATATCCCATGATTATGTTCGCTGATGACAGCACACTGATTTTTAATACTAATGAAGTAGGAAAGATTGAAACTGACATAAATGATAATATTAGTTCTGTAATTAATTGGTTGACATTAAATAATTTGACATTAAATCTAGATAAAACAATTATAATGAGATTTGGACAAAAGAACAATAATAATGACGAAACTTTGAACATAAATTATAAAGGAACTAAGATAAAAGAAACTAATGCTACAAAATTTCTTGGTTTAAATATTGACAGCAAGTTAAAATGGATTGACCATATTGATAAATTATGTAGTAAAGTAAATCAACAGTCGTACGCATTGCACATATTAAGTAAAACAGTGAACCAGTCAGTATTACTTACAGCATATCATGGATTGGTTGCCTCTACCTTAAGATACGGTATCATATTCTGGGGTAATGCTACTGGCATAGAGCGAGTCTTTGTAGCCCAAAAGAAGTGCATACGCGCGATATGCAAACTGCACAGACTTGATAGTTGTAAGTCGTATTTTCAGAAATTAAAGATTCTGACATTGCCCTGTCTGTACATCTATGAGACTGCAGTTTTTGCCAAAGCAAATATTGTAAAATTTTCTAAAGTTAGTAGTCAGCGAAGGGCAGATAAATTACATCTAGTTCCTAGTAAAACTACACTTTATCACAATAGTGTTTTTGTAATGGCTCCTAAAATCTTTAACCATCTTCCTCTGAATGTTCGACAGGCAAATAGTGTAAATAAATTTAAAAAAGAATTGTTTTCATTTTTAATTGATAAAGCATATTATTCTGTTAGAAATTACCTTGATGACAAGATCTAGGACATGATTGTAACAACACTTAAAATCGAAACATTATTTAATTTTATATTGTATATTATAATATTATTGATGATTGACATTTTGAATTTATATTACATAACTCAGTTGACTTATTTTTATTGTATTGAGCTAGTTTTTGATTATTTGACATACCTACATAACATTTTTAAACTATTAATTGTATTTCTTCAGTTTGGTATACCTACTTATTCTTATATAATTTTGTGAACATAAAAATTAATAATTATGCTGCCTACTATGTGACATTTTGTCTAATTTTTGCATGCCGTTAAGGTTGAATATGGTGACACTATGTACTTTTGCTTTTAAGACCTGTAATACCCATATTTCGCAAAATAAAAGATTTGAATTTGAATTTGAAGATGACTTTCTTAATGACAAATGTTTAATGTAACAAATAATTATATCACATCATAACAAATACTCGGCTAATTATGTTTTTGTTAATGCATAATATTAATTATGATTTTTGCTTACTAGCTAATTATGGTATTTGTTTATTTTTACTTATTTTATTTTCTTTGAATTTCTTTATTTTAAAAACACTTTTGACATTTTATTGTACCATTTGACATTGTCCAATCTTATGCACTAATTTTAATTATTACGTAATACATTTGACACTGTCCAATTTTATGCACTAAATTTAATTATTATGTACCTTTTTTATTTGGAATGGCTTACTTATATTTGTACACCAATTATTAATATGGTCAAACACGTTGATGCAAATTATTGTTTAAAGATCTGTGTAATAAACATTTATAATGCTTTTATTATGTACTAACATGTGTTTTAGCAAATAAATATCTTTATCTTTATCTTATCTTTGAAAACGAGGAATATGTTACGGCTTGTAATGTTATTATCGATCGACAACGAGTGGAGTTTGTTTTCTTAGGTACGTTGCTTACAAGATATGGTAAGAATGAAGAAGATATTGAAAGATGAGTAACGGCAGGTAATAGAGTTAATGGAGCTCTGAAGGCATTTATGAACAGCAAAAACGTGTCCAAAAGGCACGTTTGGCTATGCATAGAGGGTTGTTAGTGCCTACCCTTAAGTATGGTAGTGAATGTTGGGTATGGCAGAAGAGACTTGAAAGTAGAATAAATGCTGTAGAAATGAGAGCACTGAGAAGTATGTGTGAAGTGTTTTTGAACGATAGAGTAAAGAATTGTGTGATAAGATTGATTGAGAAGGTATGCTAAGATGGTTTGGACACAGGGAGAGAGGATGGATGTCGAAAGACTGACCAAGAAGTTATATAAGGCAAGTATGAATGGGACAGGAGGAAGGGGAAGACCTAGACGGACTTTCTCTGACCAGATTGGAGATATCCTAAAAAAAGGGACAGGTTAGAAGTATCCTTAATCGAAGAGCATGCATGAGAAATTTGATGGGAGTGAATGAAGCAAGAGAGATAAGTCAGGATCGTTACAAATGGCATTCTGTCTGTGGTATCTGCCTACCCCTCCGGGAAACAGACGTGAGTCTGTGTATGTATGTATGGTTCAAACTTCAAGCCTCATAGAAAATAATTTTGATATGTTATTGAAAGCCTACACATTTCAAATTACATAGAACATTTCTGAAGTTATTGCTATTAGCACAAACATTTTATGTAGCGTAAACCGCAATTAATTTCAATTTCTAATTTGCAGCAATTATTCAAGCCATTTGGAACAAAAATTTTTTGGTAAATTAATAAAAAACAGTATTGCAACAACGATTCAAGTGTACCTGGATCATTGTGGCAAAACCGATTTGTATTAATTTACCAGAAACATTTTGTTCCAAATGACATGAATCATTTCCACAATTTATTTTTCAAAAGTCCCATAGATGTGGAGTGGTATACTTTCAGTATATCTTTTCCTAGGGAACATATAATAAATTGAGTCTTTGCTAAATGAAAATAAGGCTCATTTTAGATTGGTTAGTAAAGATAACTCAATTTCGATAAATATGTGGGTTGGATCATTTTGGCACAACTCGGTCCAATTATCGCTTACTAAACGGTGAAAGAAAACATCGTGAGAAAAACCTGCATCTCTAAGAATTCTCTATAATGTTCTTGAAAAACTTGAGAAGTCTGCCAACCCGCACATGGTGCGTTGGTCAACACAGTACTCTTACTCCATACAAACGCACGAAACTCGAGTTATACCTACGCGCCTCGAGCGCAATACACATTAGTAGAGTTAGAATATTAAGGCCTTGCCACACGGCACAATTTTACGTCCAACTTGACTAAATCACTTGATGAAATCGTGACGTGTAGACGCCAGTCGGCCAACTCAAGTTCATCGGGTGGGCGGTACCACCAGATTTTAACCAATCGGGTGGACGGAATGAAAATCAGTGATTTGATTGTGTCGTGTAGACGGGCAAAACCAATTCGATTGAAAATTTGATCAGTGGTAAAATTGTGCCGTGTGGCAAGGCCTTTAGACTGTGCCTATAGTACCTAGCTAGCGAACGGACGAACGAGTTTTGTAGCAGTGTTCTTTATTATAAAGAAGACGGATCACAATTCACAATCCATACAAAATTACCCTACGTCCTATAACAAAGTGACGTATCTCAAAAAAGATAAAAATGTATAAAAAAAATATGTCATAGGTACCACAGATTTAACAAACAAGAACCAGATGTAGCGCATTCGTCCAACTAAGTGAGGCACGTTGACAGCTATGTGTGCGTGACATTTGGCGACTGGCACTGTACGGACACGCGCGTCTATGTGTGTGTAAAGTTGCCAGATTATGAATAATCTCCCACTATTTTACATATAGTTTTTGCAAACGAATATAAAAATATTACATAGGTAATATTTTATATTCGTTTGCGGTTTTGAAGAATTTACCATGGATTTAATTAATGCTTTTAATATGTAATGCTGTTGTGAAAATTATTCAAATAAAAGATACCATTAAAGTATGCTTTTATAAATACATTTCTTAAATGAAGGTACCGAGTTAAGTTTTAACTAACTTTATTCGTAAATTGAGAAATAAATAGATTATGTTTTGTGATTCATAGCCTCGATCCAGAAGAAATACTTATATAATACCAACTACATATATTTACGACTACCAATCATGAGGTTCAGATCTTAGTTCGGCGAATATGTTGTTTATTTTTTGTTTAGAAATTCTCAGTATAGTATCTGGAAATGTTTGGTTAATTGCAATAGGCTTGCTCCCTAAATATTAATTAGCTAAAAACATTTTGTCATGCACACAACAAATTATGATTATTATGATTCATAAATCATAACCAAAAAAAAAATGCAACTAAAAATAAATAATGCCTGCAATCAATAATTCCTGTTTCTGTACGTAATGTACACACGGCGCCGAGTCAAGCTAACAGTTGCAGTACGATTTTGATACTTATTCCCTACGCCATAAGAACGGTACAAAGATTTATTCTGTGACAAAGGTCAAAGTGTATAGTATATGGGGATCGAACTCAAAACAATGTATATACTAACTGAAATTCTATTACTATATTTATAAGAAAAAAGATAATCTAAAATATACTTTTACTATACGTTAATGTATTTTTCATTAACATGACAATAATTATTACCTACATAATCAATTGACAAGTGCATTTTCCCTAATTCAGGGAAAACAGTGTCGACGTAAACTGGCAACACTTACATATTTTCTGCAGAAATACGAATTTTATCGAAATAATATTATAAAACAGTCAAATAATCCATAGTTATCTGTAAAAATATATTCCATCTTCCCGTTTTTGCTTTTGGAAACAACTTTTACAATGTTTAAAAACGCAAGACGGCATTTTATGAATTTTAAAGCTGGATTGATCGTGGCGTGTGAACTGTGCGATGCTTCGCAGCGCACTGAGCCGAGTTTGTATTCGCTTTTCAATTTTGTATTTGCTTTAGTGGCCTCACGCAAGTGTTCCGCGCGCTCCGTCTGCCTCTTGTTCTGTAGTCTTAGATAGGTACCTACTCCCTAACTTTATTTTTTTACACCTTCATATGGCAAAAATTGTTTTAAAAATAGTTCAGGCGCTGTTATGAAAAATTCGTTCGCATGAGTATTTAAGGACCGATTTTAAAATTCTTTTTTTGATTGAAAGGGTACCCCCAAGGTAGTCCCACGGCCATAAATTCAGGTCTCCGGTCTCTAGGATCCTGGAGAAATGAAAGTAAAATCTCAAAAATAAACTCATTTTTATAGTTTACATTATTAGTTTTTCACTCTCATGTTGTTTCCTTTGACTTATTGCATTATGATGAGACAGAAACGTCAGTGGTAACGCGAGTGAGTGGTCGACAGAGGTTGTTTCACTTACATTAACACAAATGAGAGAGAAGAATAACGATGACTGAGAAGAGAAGAATGATGATTAACGACGCGGCAAGCGAAGTTCGATCGTCTCCTGTGACTACTTTTAAAGTAGTCACAGACGATCGAACTTGGATGGAACGGACCACGAACATGGTGCGCTCTGAACCAAATTCGATCGTGTGGCGCACGGTCCGCCGGACATTATTATTATTAATATCGGTACGGCTGGTTCGGAGCGCTTGCACATCGAACGCGGTGCGTTCCGAACCGATTCGATCGTGTGGACATTTGGACAGCGCACCGAACCAAATGTCGGTGTAGTCGCTGTTGTGCCACCGTACGAGGTGGTGGTTTTACAAGATCCAACAATTCAATAAATGCTTTGGAACTCATTCGAAGATATTTAAGAAAATCTTTATAATCGAGATCTTTAATGAGATTCATTTGACTGTACTGTTGTCTGTTTTTGAGATCAAATTTTGCCCGTTCCTTTCTTTTTTTTTCGTTGGTTTTGTAATGGCGATGTAGCAACGATAGTTGCCGCAACTAATGCAATTTTGGCCTGTTTTGATAGAATTGGCGGCATGTCGAGGAGACGTGTTCACGCAATGCTAGCACAATACGACTGGACGATTCGGAGTCTGGTGCGCTTGTCTGTTGTGGAGACCGCACCGTACAGTTCGTGGTCCGTTCCGAACCAAGTTCTATCGTCTGTGTGGTCCGTTCCGAACCAAGTTCTATCGTCTGTGTGGTCCGTTCCGAACCAAGTTCTATCGTCTGTAAATACTTTAAGGAAATGCAAGTGAATAATGTTGTTTCACTAGTTCTAATGCGAGTGACTGAGATGCATAGTGACGCCAAGGATATGAAAGGAGCAATTGAATGGCGCTGTCACTCAGATTATGGAAGTATCAGATGGAACGCGCGGCACAGTTGCGTGCGGCCACTAAAGCAAATACAAGTTCAAAAGCGAATACAAACTCGTCTCAGTGCGCTACGAAGCATCGTACAGTTCACGCGCCACGATCACTTCAACTTTTAAATTCTCAAAATGCCGTCTTGCGTTCTTAAACACTGTAAAAGTTGTTCCCAGAAACAAAAACAGGAAAATGGAATATCTTTTCACAGGTAACTAGTGATAATTTGACTGTTTCCTAATTTAATTTCGATAAAATTCGTATTTGTGCAAGAAATTTTGTCGACGCCGTTCTGCCTGAATTAGGGAAAATGCACTTGTCAATTGATTATGTAATAATGATTGTCATGTTAATGAAAAATACATTAACGTATTATAAAAGTATATTGTAGATATATCTTCTTTCTTATAAATATAGTAATAGAATTTCCATTAGTATATACCTTACATAGGTATATTGTTTTGAGTTCGATTCCCAAACGATCCAAATATTCGTGTACTCTACTGCTACTCGTCAAGCTTATACACTTTGTCCTTTGTACTGTTTTTATGGCGTAGGGAATAAGTATCAAAATCGTACAGCAACTGTTTAGCTTGACTTGGCGCCGTGTGTACATACGTACTTATGGCGTAGGGAATAATTATCAAAATCGTACAGCAACTGTTTAGCTTGACTTGGCGCCGTGTGTACATACATACTTATGGCGTAGGGAATAAGTATCAAAATCGTACAGCAACACATGTGTACATTTTTAGCTAAATAATATTATAGGAATTATAGGAAGCAAGCCTTTTGCAATTAACCAAACGTTTCCAGATACCATACTGAGAATTTCTAAACAAAAATTAACAACATACCTATTCGCCGATCTAAGATCTGAACCTCATGATTGGTATTCGTAAATATATGTAAGTAGTTGGTATTATATATTTCTCCTGGATCGAAGCTACGAATCACAAAACATATTCTATTCATTTCTCAATTTACGAATTAGTTAAAACTTAACTCGGTACCTACATTTAAGAAATGTATTTATAAAAGCATTAATAAAATCCATGCTAAATTCTTCAAAACAGCAAATGAATATAAGAATATTACATAACTATATGCAAAATAGTGGGAGATTATTCATAATCTGGCAACTTTACACAAACATAGTCGCGCGTGTCCGTACAGTGCCAGTCGCCAAATGTCACGCACACATAGCTGTAAACGTGCCACGCTTAGTTGGACGAATGTGTTCCATCTGATACTTCCATAATCTGAGCGCTGTCAGTCCATCCTGCGTTTGCGTTGAGTGTGCTACTTCTTTGCGTTTTCTTTTCTGTGGATCTTGAGATTTTTAACGACAAAGCCAACGCTTACCGGACCTGATAATTGCCTAGTGATTTGGTTTCTGTTGTTTAAATGGAAGATTTCTTTACTACAGTTGTGTAAAACACTGGTGTAATGGAGAACATTTGTGTTGTGTGTGAGCACTCGCCGCGGCGGCGTCATAGACATATTTTGAATGCAGAATTCTTATTATCACGACCGGACTTCTGTGAACATATAACTTTTTTATACCCATGCTCCTCATGTACCCATGTGTCGGAGGGTAGGGTTTCACCGAAGCATTCCTTGCTACCCCCCGACGGGTATTGGCCCGCCAGATGGTCAGGCGGGCCCCGAACGAAACCCTCTTGGCGGCGGATGAAGATGTTGGGCTCTGCCGCCAAAACACGCAGCGGCCGCAGAGGATAGGGAGGACGGCAACGCAACACCGCATCTCCTCTTCCTCTGCGGCCCCACCGCGACGCAACGATGGTGCGTCCCCATTTGGTCGCGGGAGATAGAGCGCGCGGCAACGCAACACCGACACGCCTCTCCTCCCGCGACCGCACCCGACTGCGAGGGACAGAGAGAACTGTCCCCCGCACCCGCACCTTGAGACGCATCCTACGCAGGCCTCACGCAAGCCCACGTGGAGCGTCCCCTCCCGGGATCCCGCTTAGCTTCACCATGGGTGTACCTCAAACCCACGGTTACTGAGCCCCCCATCACGACAAGGTGGAGATCCAACAGGGGGGAGGCAACCCAACCTTAGACCAAGCGGTTTAAACTATTTTTGCAATAACTTTTTTACAGTACCTATACGTAGTTGTAGTGTTCTATTGTAGCAATATTAAAATGTGTACTTACCTACATTAAAAGGTGTCAAAACAAATATTTTTATTGTTTTTACTTCTGCTATGGACTTAGGCGCACGCAAACTGTTCGGACGCGACGTACTGTCGCGACAGTAAAGTCACGACACATAGTGTGCACACCCTTTCGGACGCGGCTCTCTGTCGCGTCCGCGTCCGATACAACCATAGACACGCCATGCTGTCTATGCAATACACTAAGGCTAGGTAGGAGCATATTTTTCTGAATTCACGGCACAAGCAGTTAGCACTATTAGATTATATTATTGGTAGATCTTGAAGTAAAGCAGAACTGTTGAATTAAAAGTGAATTTAACATTTTTTGACTAAGTATATTCGGTATAAAATCAATATTAAGGCCGTACCATGGACAATATACGGATGACAGTAAACGTCCGCGGACGTTTACTGTCATTTTCCCAGTTTGCTATCGGACGTCTGAACGCTCAAGGTCACGTCCGCGACAGACGTCCGATAGTGTGCACACTTGAATGGATTTACCTTGTTCAGATACCCTTCTGTCGCGACTTACTGTCGCGACCGTAAGTCGCGACAGATAGTTTGTGCGGGCCTTTAGTCTCGATACGCGGAACTCGAAAAATACCTCCCAAAAACACCCGAAATATTTAAAAGATTTGCGGGATGTAAGAAATATGTTACGGTGTTTTTTAATATATTATTACACTGTCTAAGCATTTAGTACTATGCTTGTACGGAGTAATATTTAAATAAAACACCACAAGTCAAACTCGAAGTTTGTTGAGTGACGTGAAAACCAGTTTTCGGGGAAACAATGAGAATAAACCCGAAATTTTATCTGCTCCTTCTCTTTCACTCCTGTAGCGCTTCTTTGCACAATTAACTGATAATCGTAATTGCATTTCATTGTTATTTTATCCGTTACTTTGGTTTTGTTTGGAGCACACTTTTTATTTAAACTCCTTCTTTATGTAGGTTCAGTAGAGGCTAATATAAGTACACTTTTTACTTGTATATGCCTTCACGAGCTCGCATCTGCCTGCGACACATAAGATCACTTTCTATTGAAGAGTTGAGTGAACAGATAGTTCATGATCAAAATGAAATCACAGCTGAATGTGTACAGGACATAATTAACATGTTCGTGAGAGACCGACAGAACAAATGCAATCTTGTTCGAAAATATAGACGAAATATCAGAAAATGATCTGAAGTTTTGGACGGGCCTAAACCATGAAAAATTCAATCACTCCAAGAACGGTCTTCAACTCCTAAACAAGATTTAGGTGTGTATTTGTGCAAGATCCGAAATGGGGAACCCAACACAAGAATCGGTACTATATTTGGATTTTTCAAATCCACCGTAGCTCGTAATATAAGAAGAGCAAGATCCTGTCTAAAGACAGATTTCGTGCCGCTGCACATGGGATTCAAAAACATAACCCGGGATGAAGTTGGGAGACGAAATAGGTTACTACCTCAACACATATTTGGCAGCTAAGAAGATCCTAAAGCGATCGTTATTCTTGACGGCATTTACCTTTTTGTGGTAAAAGTAGTAACTTTTTGTTTCAACGCCAGAGTTATAGTCTTCATAAGTACCGTTAACCGTAAATCAGTTAAGCAGTTTAGTGTGCGCAGACGGTCATATATGTAATTGACATAGCCGGACCGTACGCAGCTACCACAACAGATG
The DNA here is from genome assembly GCA_944739405.2 of Euclidia mi. Lineage (NCBI taxonomy): Eukaryota > Metazoa > Arthropoda > Insecta > Lepidoptera > Erebidae > Euclidia > Euclidia mi. Next base: position 12,542,600 of record OX123211.2, read on the forward strand.
CAGACATACTGAGGCAGCTTTAAACTAATGACAATGTTTGGTAAGATTTTTTTCAAGAAAATTAGGTTTCGGTGCTAGATATAGGCTTCCCTGACGCTGTCCCAGCTGCAGAAGAATCCGGTTTCCAAGTGCATGTGCCTCCATCAACTATTCGAGGTGAAAGACAGTTAAGCACAGAAGATCCCAACTAATCAAGGCTCGTCACTATATGCCAATGGGTCGTAGAAGCAATCAATGGCCGCCTTAAAAGGGATTTTAAAATGTTTCGGCACCGCACATTTAATCGCGACTTGCCACACTTTTTTGACGATTTTAAAATAGCAGGTGCAATAATAAACTGCTTCCAACAGCCATTTGATGATAGTCAATACACGGAAGAGTTCATCGAAACTATTAACCGCAACGAGCATAAACTAAATCTGTTAGCAGATTTTGTATAACAGAATCACCTGAATCAAAGAAGAGTGGCTTTAATAAGACTAAATGCAAAACAACGAAGAAGTAAGCGACTTCCCAAGTTTAACGTACCTATGAAGATATGATCATGCTATCCATTGGTACGTAGTTACGTACAACCCCAGAATCGCACGCTCTTATTGCAGCGAACATATAAACGAAACAGGTGTATATGATATTGACATATACAGACATCCAGAAAGAATTAATGTTAATGATATACAAAATAACGTTCTGTTGAGATGCAGGATTCAATCACGGCATATCCGAAGAAAGAGTACCACACCTATGTGCTTTATATAAAATTCTCGTGTCACAGTTTTCGTTCCCATACTCCTCCGAAACGGCTTGACCGATTTTGATGAAATTTTTTGTGCTTATCCGGTATCTATGAGAATCGGCCAACATCTATTTTTCAAAAAAAAAAAAAAGTTTTGCAAAACAACGTTTGCCGGGTCAGCTAGTGTGCTTTATAATAGTAGACGAAATGAAGGAAGGAATGCCGTGGTTGAATACCGTTGTTTTCGTTGTCGGTACATGGCCGCAAGACATTGGGGGTATGCGCCCATGTTATGAGTGTAATATTCTATTTGGGCTGGATGCGGAACCAGCCCGAAGAAATGAACCATCCGGCAGATTATTTGAACTATGTTTTAAGGGATTTAGAAAATTAATAAATGAATGTTGAGAAAATGACGTGACGACCTGTGAGTTATGCTCGCCATTTATTGCACATGTCCTGTCCGAATTCGTTGTAACGTGTATATAATAGATAATAAACAATAGAAACATGATTTTATTTCTTTGTATCCTTAAATTCCCAGTCCACTCAATTTTTAAACTAAAACACCAAAAGCGGCTTTTTTAATTAGGTACACGTAAAGAAACAATTTCAGTATTATTATATAGTATTCAAAATAATATTTGAATTCTGTATTATAATAAAGTACCTATAGTATTAGTATAGTATTCAAACATTCAAGCTCAAGCTTTTATTCTCACGTTTTCATAATCAGATGAATAAGGAGATAATCGTCAGTTGATCGTTGATAGAACAAAATAAATGTAATAGGTACATAAGAAATTACCTTAATTGCTAAAAATAAGCTTATTTTTGAGATTTTACTTTCATTTCTCCAGGATCCTGGAGACCGGAGACCCTTTAAAAAAGAAGACTTTAAAATCGGTCCATAAATACTCAAACGAACGAACTTTTTATAACAGCGCCTGAACTATTTCATAGCAATTTTTACATATAAATATGTAAAAAATGAACTGAGGAAGTATGACATACCTTTTATACATTATCTTGTTTTGAGATAATTATGTCACTTTGTTATAGGCACAGAGTACCTTTGTGTTATAGCACGTGGAGCAATTTTGATCCATCTGCTCACAGATTTAACAAACAAGAACCTTTTATTCTATAGTCTTAGCATCTGCTTATAAAATGATGGTGACGAGTTGTGTCAATGTTTTTATGTTACAAATGACGAACATGTGTTATAGCACTAGTTCTAGTAGGACTTCATCACATTTTTAATTATAACCACACTTTTCACACCTTCGTACTGATTTACAACTTATATAACAATAAGTGCATATAACAAATTAATTTTCATTAAAACAAAATGAAAGTCAACTGTCACCTACTAGGACATAGCGACCGGCTTATTGCATTTTAGTCCAGTCATTATAGTAAGTTCACCTCGGAATTCGAGATACCCAGCTGTAAGTCTGTAAATACTTGTATATTGACACCCTAAAAGTTGTCTCAAAACCTACATATGGTAGGGTGTACGCAACTATTAAATTTCAAGGTCAAAGGTCACAAAAATCGCTTTCTTGCGCTTTTTTTGTAAATATCTCATTTCCTATGGGTTTTTTGCTATTTGTATTTATTATCAATATTGTAGAATAAAAAATTCTCTACAAATATTGTTTAAAAAAAATTTTATACGGTGAACCGTTTTCGAGACAGAGGGCGGAGAGCGCGCGGTCACAGCATCACTTCAGGTCAACCGGTGCCTCCGGTCGAAAACGCGCCATATATAGTTGATGAACTATCGATAAATCAATGATTATAATGTTTGACAATTTTTATTAACTAATATATTATATTTTATCATTTGTTTCCTAACCTATCAACTTTTTATTCAGTATTAATTTATTTAACAACACTTACTGGCCTATGTATTTGCAGAATCTTAATATATAAAATCCTTGCGTTACTGACTGACTGACCGACACGCTACAGCCGAAACTATTGGGCGCAGGAAGCTGAAATTTGGCAAGTATGTTCCTTGGGGACCGTAGGGGTGCACTAAGACGGGATTTACCGAAATTCCCACGGGGTCGGCCAAAACGGGTAAATTAAAAAAAAATGCAAGCGTAGCTGCTGGCGACCTCTAGTTGTTAATAAAAATATAGGAATTATATATGAATTTTAACGTAATTAATATTAATAACTTTTTACATGATGAAAAAAAAACACATAAATTATGAATTAATCTTTTTATTAAAAATTATCATTCAATAAGTACATTTATTTTTATTAAAAGTAAAAATATGGAATAAAGGGTACAAAAACTACAATTTATAATTTTAATCATCTTCTTCCTCTTCATCGTCGTCTTCCGGCTGCTGGTAAATTTTAAACTGGTCTATATTATCGTCTTCAATGACATTTTGTCTCAAGTTCTTCCATGATTTCGGGGTCAAAGGTTCCATCTTAATTAATGTCGCTCTGATATGGTAGAGCATTGAGACAAGCTTGTCCATTACAATGGCCACAAGCTAAAGAGCATTGCAAGCCGGCTTTCCTGCATCCGTATCGCGAACCACAACCACTCTTGCAGTTGCAGAAAATTGTATTTAGCAAATCTTCTGGAGCAAGTGGTAAAATTGTCATGATAGGCTCCAGAAAATCGGTTCGCATTGCCCAACCCCATACCTGGGGTTCCAAATCATGCCCTAACCAAGTTTGAACTTGATAATATACACGTTTGAAATGTTGATGAGCAGCTGCACTTGTTGGTGGAATATTTGAAAGCTGCACAGGTTTATTAAGTTTTGTAGACTTGATGTAATGCATATAACGAAGATGATCGAGACTTTTCACAGATTTCGGAAACGGTTATCAGTATTATTGAATAGATATAGATTTAATGCATGAAGAAAATGATAAAATATAATAATTATAATAGTTTATAAAAATTGTCAAATATTTATAATCATTGATTTATCGATAGTTCATCAATATATGGCGCGTTTTCGACCGGAGGCACCGGTTGACCTGATGCTGTGACCGCGCGCTCTCCGCCCTCTATCTCGAAAACGGTTCACCGTTTGAAAAAATTTTTTAAACAAAATTTATAGAGTATATTGTATTCTACAATATTGATAATAAATACAAATAGCAAAAAACCCATAGGAAATGAGATATTTACAAAAAAAGCGCAAAAAAAACGATTTTTGTGAAATTTAATGGTTGCGTACACCCTACCATATGTAGGTTTTGAGACAACTTTTAGGATGTCAATATACAAGTATTTACAGACTTACAGCTGGGTATCTCGAATTCCGAGCTTCTTACCTAATTTAAGCTTAAATGACTGGACTATTTGGTGTGAATTCGCGCGCTGTGGTCTAAATGTACCTACCTACCTACTACGTTGCAATGACAATTTTATAATTAGGTTAATCAATTGGTATGATTGTAGTAATAATGTATACATAGACTAATGATTGGTCTCGCAAGCGATACCAATCATTTGTCTAAGAATGTGTAATTGGAGAACACTTTTATCTGCCGTATGGACAATGTATTATTTCATTGAAGTCTATGATTAGTAGTACCTTCAGTTCAGGTTATTTTCAAAATGGAAGCTGATATGAATCTGCTTAGTGTAACTGGGTAGTCTACTTAGTGTAACCAATAGGTCATTTCCTAGGGTACTTACATACCTACATGATTGTTATTTATTTGAAAAAAAAACTAAAAGTAATATGAACAATCACAAAACCAGAAAAAACTTCGAGTAGGTAGGTACATGTAATTAAAATACTTGAGGCGAGCAGCCCTATCGGGTATCGCTCGTTTGCTTGCGGCGCGTCTGTAGGCATATAACAATACTGTTAGATAATATTACCGTGACATGGTGGACTTGGCCTAGCTCTTCTCATAGTGAGAAGAGGCCTGTGCCCAGCAGTGGGACAGATTATAAATAGGTATTAAAAAAGGCTGATGATGATGACCTTGTGTATAAATATTAAAAAAGGCCGATGATGATGACCTTGTTTAAGTTGGCGTACCTACCTATTAAGTTATTATTAAGTACCTACCTATATGGTACTTATCTATATTTTTTCGTTTCTTGATATTTTTGTGTTAGATACGTACCTAAGTATAAAATTTCGCCAAAAAAAGGTTTTAAGGTGATCGACAGAACCCTCGCGCCTCGCGGCAGACCTACGGTTAGGTGAAAAAATGATTTAAACCTTTGTAGTGAAGAGCGAGTACCTAGTTACCAAGTGACCCTACTAACGACCCTACCTAACAAGAGTTCTCGATAAAGAGAGGTGGCAATACTCTCTCCAGCCTATTTCACCTGCAGTGAAACACGTAGGCGTATAAGAATTCCATCCAATAAATTGGCCAGTCATCGTTTGCGTCTTTGCGTCAGAGTATTAGAGTATTTAGGGCAGGCAGCGTTTTTTCCCCACAGTGTTCAACTGACCCTAGGCTAGACTAATCCATTTAATTAGCCCAGAATAATATTTTTTTATGCGAGTTGAAATAGTCCCACACCTGTGTCTACGTGGCGTGGCTAACCCATGACTGTACTTGACAGTGCAGTCAGGGAGACTCCTTAGTTACAGAAGGTGTCCCATTACCTTCTAAGTTAAAAACTCTCAAAGGGCTTCTGTGTGTTGGAGCTAATGTCTCCGTGTACGCCTGCCAAAAGACCACTATAACTACTCTTAACATCGAAAGTTAGAAGAGTTGCCGAGAAAGAGAAACAAATAATAATAAAGGTTTAAACGGATTTATATTGTGATGTTTTGGTATTACAGTAAAATATGGATTCGTAGGTATGAAGTTATCTGCCTAAGTAGTATTTACTAAAACGTGGAACCCGGATGACTGAAAACAGGAGTTGAAGAGTCGTTTTGTCGACAGTTCACTATCTGTTACATTTGTATGTTTCAATACATTCCTTGCATGTATCCACTACACCACTGGTGTAGTTGGCGGGATGCGTGGAAATGGCGTTTCTGCTCTGCCTGTCCTTAAGCCCAGTCTTATATTACCAGAGGCAGATCCAGGAATTTGAGAGGTTGTGAACCCGGCGAATGAAGGTATTTTTAATCCAAAGAAACACTATACAGTCCTTTATCTTTGGAAGAATATGAATGCTTTTGGACGGGATCCCTCTAGTCCTCCTTGAACGACCCCTGGATATTAATAAGCGTCTTCAATTAGGTCGTTTTATGACAGCCAATAGTCGGAAGATAGTTCCCTGGACAATCCATGGAAGAAAAGAAGAAAGAAAGAAGAAAAGAAATGGCTACACCACAGGCGTATCTTTGCGTCAAATGTCAATCTGGATATTATTCAGCGTCTGCTTCTGAATCATCCGATGTCAGTCAATTCTTGGCAGACACTGATCGTTCCCACACTGGAAAATTGACATTATTGACAACCACAGGCGTCTCTTTCCGTTAAGTTGCCAAGGGTCTACATGATGGCGTTCTTCAAAACATTCCCTATAACCCTGTAATGTGCTTCTCTCCATACTTTTATGTCTTGGCGTGACGCTTCTGCGATGTGGTAGGCAGTTCGACATTATCCGTGAAACGTGGCAAACCGAATAATTCCGGTTTGAATTCCAGCAGATTGTGGAGGACTAGCGTGGCGTTCTTGCTGAACTGGCGCTGAGAAGCGATGTGCGGAGTGAAAACTACCTGTAGCAACAAAGAAAATGGCAAAGCTACATAAGTGTAAGGTTACCGTGCTTGCGAGTTCTGACGAAATTTCGTTCTGGGTCTCGTCAGAACAAGACGGTTAAAGAATGTTATTTTCTTGAAAATCTTATAATGATGTTATTTTAGGTAAACATTAAAAAAACATAGCATGTGAATCCTTTACTTTGTAGTGTAAATGACAAATTAGACTTAGGCCTTGTTTTCGTTAGCTAATAGAGCTATCAGCTTTTTGTTGTCCATTGTAAATAAGCAAAACTAAGCAAAAACAGACGAAAGTCGTAAGACAATATCAAATATAATTAGGTAGGTACCTGCATGCCCGCTGATTTGCCAGCCGTCAATCCTGTACCGGTATCTTCAAACACCAGGCACTGCAACACACAATAATATTAATTATATTAAAAAACAAAGTTATAAAGACATGCACAGTCTCAGGGCAGCTTAATTTCGGCGAGATACCTAATCTTTTATGGTAGTGTTGTCCGCCCTTTCTAGAATTCTGAAAATTATAGGACATAAAGAATGCGCAATTATTGACTGTGGCTCTTTCTGCAGGATCAGCAGCCACTTAATGCAAACAGAACAACGAGCCGAAAAACATGTTTCCGTGCTAATAAATCCTTTGATTTGATCCAATACTGAACTCTTGGGTGATCTTCGTAACAGGACAGGAAAACATCGTGTCTCATAAGTACAACTAGATATATTTAATCGAGCTGATTTCACTGCTTTCTCCTAGACTTGGACTGTCCGTCTGACTGCGAGATACCTGTAGGGGTAAGACTGCCATCACCTACATTGCCGACGCCGGATAAACACGGCAAAAATCCCGGCAATTTGAGCGAGATAAGGGTTTTCCCCGGACAACTTCGAAAAAGAATATTTGCAACAAAAATGGAAATCTATTATATTTTCAATTTATCGCTTAGGTATCTATAAAAAAAATAGATTTCTCCTGACAACAAGTGTCCGGGTTCCGGACGGCCCGGGTCCTGGACGCCCCTCTTCAAAATAGAAATAGACAAATCCGGGGAATTCCGGACGGATGGCAGCTCTACGTAGGAGTAGCAACCGTAGTGCTCTGCGACGAAGGTTTAGTAAAATACGCCCGGGGTCTATTCGGAGCGAGTTGCGTATGGAGTTATGGACCAATCTGTGATGCTTTGACGATGTTCTAGTGCCTCACGTGTATCTCCGTTCCAGAAGCCCATAACAATGAACTCAGATTTACACAGAACTGCGGACATTAAGGATTTCGTGTGCCGATTCCAAGTTAGTCCAGTCACTTTAGGGATTCACCTCGGAATTTGAGATAATAAGCTGGAAACTCGTATACAGCTTCATTTAGGCGTTCTAAAAGTTGTCTCAAAAGTCACATATTATCTCGTGTCTGCGTCGTAAGTTATTCGAGATCAAAGGTCACGAAAATCGTTTTTTTCAATTATCTCGTTCGTTTCTATGGTTCCAATCACTTCAATACCTATTATAAAAATTGAAGATAAAAAAAATTGCCACAACTTTTGTCTCAACTGTTTTTTCGTACGCTCAACCCTTTTCGAGATAGAGAGCGGAGAGCACCCAGCGCTCAGGCATATACTGTTATACAAGGTCACGCTGCGGATGCAGAAAATCGGGCTTGCAATGCACTTTAGCTTGTGGACAATGCAATGGGCAAGCTTGTCTCAATGCTGTTGTATTGCAAGACGATCCTGAGGAAGAAACTGCATTTGATCCAGAAATTTTAGAAGGTTTGGAGACAAATAAAAAATCATGCAGGTAAACGAAGATGATGAAGATGAAATTGAAATTTTCAATTTCCCAGGAGATGATGATGAAGAAGAAGAAGAAGAAAATTGATATTTTTGAACTTCAAGTTATTGAAGAATTTAAATGTACATTTAATTTTAATTGTAACAAAAGTACAGCTACTAAATAAAAATTAACTTAAATTATATTCACTTGACTTATTTCTATATACAAGGTATTATTCACCGAGATTCACGGTTGACCTTGTATAACAGTATATATGACTGAGCGCTGGGTGCTCTCCGCTCTCTATCTCGAAAAGGGTTGAGCGTACAGAAAAAGAGTTGAGACAAAAGTTGTGGCAAATTTTTTTTATCTTCAATTTTCATAATAGGTGTTGAAGTGATTGGAACCATACAAACGGAGATAATTGCAAAAAACCGATTTTCGTGACCTTTGATCTCGAATAACTTACGACGCAGACACGAGATAATATGTGACTTTTGAGACAACTTTTAGAACGCCAAAATGAAGCTGTATACAAGTTTCCAGCTTATTATCTCAAATCCCGAGATTGAACCCGTTTTTTGCCTAAAGTGACTGGACTGAAGTGGGGTCTGACCCCAGTTCGTAGTTAGCAGCGCTAGCGTCGTTCTCCGCCTCTCTTGCTCTTGTAGTTAAGATAAACTGGGGAAACGACTGCCACGCCGCCAAGCGGAAATTTGGATCGCAGAAAGTTTGTCTTCAGAGCGCCCATAGGAAAAGTGCTTCTATTGTAAATCTAAATTCTTTGCCCATAAGCACAGTCCGTCCAGGTCTCCCGATAGTTGCTGCCGTGAAACCAATCTTATTTGCAAACATAACATGTGGTACCTTTTCAGGTTTAGGTTTATCCGGGAACAATCCAGCAGCTTTCAGATATAGATCCGGGAGTGGCTTGCCCCGGTCAACCGGTACGTCATCGGCTGTTACCTGAAATATAAGCTTTTTGTTTAATAGTGACAACATACAACTGACATAAGAATGGCTATAGGTACATTACTATCACTTCACTGACTGCTTAACATCAGGCAGCATGGAGTCAATTTGTTCGGCAGAAAAAAAATCTATTTGGTCATGTGATGTCATCATCATCAGTTTTTTTTTAAATTTATTTTATTAGAAAGGTTATGCCAAAATTCACCAAGCTGGCCAAAAGCAACTTGGCAAATTTTACGTGTCTTTCGCGATGTAATGGCGATCTCACAGATATGCAGGTTGCCTCACGATGTTTTGCTTCAAGAACACTGAAGTGTTAAACAAGCGGTAATTACTATAAACCCGAGACCTCCTTTAGGCCAACCTCACATTGGGCGACAGCGTTCCTCGAGCGTACGCCCGGCGTGCGCTCGGCGTTCACTCTGTAGTACAAAGTGAACGCCGGGCGCACGCCGAACGAACGCCTAGCGTACGCTCGAGGAACGCTCATGAACAATGTGAGGGAGGCTTTACAGTCACTTAGTCTCTCCCGTAGTAGAAAATAAAGCCGGCTATCATGAAGACTTGTGGCTGTCACGAAGACTTGTGGCAGTCGGTACTGTCGATATGGTGAGTCTCTTAAGGCCGGCGCGCACTGACGTCGCGGCACGGCACGGCATGTATCGGCAGCCCGAAGGACGCTTCGGCATGCCGCGTCATACCGAGGCGTCCAATTGACTGGAATTTAGTATCAATAGCACTTCTTGCTGAAGATGAAGAAAGACAAATACAAACTGATATGTTGATGAGAAAACAATTCTGGATACATTATTTATGAGAACAAGATTTTCTAACGGTGAATTCAGGAACTTATTTACACACATACATACATACATAACGTCACGCCTTTTATTCCCGAAGGGGTAGGCAGAGGTGTATTTCTACACCCACTTTTCGCCAGATATACTTTAGTCCCACGTAATAAGGGGCGAGCCTATTGCCGTACCGGGTACATTTCCAGACTCCGTGCTGCTACTGAGAATTTCGTGACAGAAAAACCCGGGACCACCCGATCCCACGCGCACATTTATGCCGCGAGACCAACGAGGCAGTCGTATATGGTTTGATGTCGAGTTTTCCGTCTCTACGCAAAGCTGGTATTTGCATCTTGTTATCCCTTAGTCGCCTCTTACGACACCCACGGGAAGATATGGGGTGGTGACACTTGTATTCTATGCCGTCAACCACACGGCAAAACGAAAAGAACTTATTTACCTACTGATTACGTCGTGGCACACTGCGGGACGCCGCGCGCCGTGGCATGCCGCGGCGTTCCGAAGTATACCGCGACGTGCCGCGACGCGCCGCGGCATGCCGCGACGTGCCGCGGCGGGCTGCAGTACGATTGTATCGAAACAAAGTAATATGAATTTTAAACTCATTGAAATAAGAATAAAAATGACTTGATCAGTAATAAAATCCTTTGCCATGCCGTGCCATGCCGCGACGTCAGTGCGCGCCGGCCATTAAGCATACCCTTAAACATACTGACACTGGTTTCACTACTGGGTTGCAGAGATCAGACGTACTATCCTATCAAATATGGTAAGACCAGTGAGCAGACTCCAGTTTCCTAAATAAGAAGTCTTGGATGCAACCGGGATAACGCGATAACCTACTCTGGACGGAACCGTGATAGATAATTATTAACTGCACGGTTGGCGTAGTGGTATAAGCAGCCTCCACATGGTGCCGCTAGACACGTGGCATTTAGCATGTTTAATTCATGTTGAATTTTTTTTTTAATTTTATAAACTTAAGCCTGTATTCCCGATGGCGTAGGCACAATGTAATATTACACCCACATTTCCCCATGATTTTTCAGGTCCAACTTCATAGGGGGCGAGCCTATTGCAGTTACCAGCCATATCACCAAGTCCGTGCTGCTACTGAGAATTCGGAAAAACCCAGTAACACTTTTGCGATCGAACCCGGGACCTCCGATCAGCAGTCGCATACGCTATCGACTGGACCACGGAAGCAGCCATGCTGAATCTTATAACTATGTAATTGATGTATCTGCATTGTGTTGGTGTTCATTTTAAATAAATAATAAATTACCAGGTGGTGGAATCTTCCGAAGAACTCTGCCTTATGCTCAAGGTGGACCTTCACGTCTCTTGAGAGAGAGTTGGTAGCGACGGCTATGGGAATCTTGTTGTCGTGCAGATGTTTCACTAACCGGTCCGCTCCTAGAAAATGTAAAATTAAGGCCTCCATCACATTGGTCATGAGCGTTCCTCGAGGGTACGCTCGGCGTCCGGTCGGCGTCCGTTCGACGTTCGTTCGGCGTGCGCCCGGCGTTCACTTTGTACTACAGAGTTAACGCCGAGCGCACGCTGGGCGTACGCTCAAGGAACGCTGTCGCCCAATGTGAGGTCGGCTTAAAAGTAAAAGTAAGTATAACGAAGAAATAGCGGCCAAACTGCCTATCTATTGTCCTGATCTGTACAATCATATTCATATAAGACACGACTGTATGGTATGGTAGCACGGGCTGTTTCAGCAATTCCCCGTCTTGTCGTGTATTTTGCGTACGGGTGGGAATCGTATTGTCACTCGAGCCACCCCAGCTCTTCGAGGAAGGCCTCTTGATGTGGCTTACTCCTTCTCTCAGGGTGCTATGTCTGGTCTGGTACTGCTGCCTATACTGTGAGACTTCAGGGTAAGGTAATACATTGAGCATTCCTTTAAAACGGAGAAATAATAAAATTAGGACCTGGAGAGAACGAGGCTTATTTTGAGCAGAGGCCTTAGGGCCAACGGAAAACTCTTTTACCAGAGTTAGCGTTCTGACAACATGAAAATGCAAAAAGAAGGATCCGATAGACTTTATTTTTACTTTCCGATAGACTCCGTCTGTTTTGCTCAGTATGAGTTTTTGATGCTATTAAGCTTAAAAGTATCAGCTGTTTTCTTTGGAAGACAATTTATTAGTTAGTGTATGCTTTGTTAGTTTTCCCTTACCAACCGCAATCCCCGACAATATCCTGGTTCCACAACTGGGTTCTACTTGTCTTTGGAACATCTAATCTAATATTAATCTTAATATATAAAATTCTTACGTTACTGACTGACTGACAGACACGCTACAGCCGAAACTATTGAGCGCAGGAAGCCGAAATTGGGCATGTATGTTCCTTCGGGACCGTAGGTGTGCACTAAGAAGGGATTTCCCGAAATTCCCACGGGATCGGCCAAAACGGGTAAATTAAAAAAAATGCAGGCGTAGCTGTTGGCGCCTCTAGCACTAACATATAAAGCTGAAGAATTTGTTTGTTTGCTAACTACTGGTCCGATTGGAAAAATTCTTTCAGTGTTAGATAGCCCATTTATCGAGGAAGGCTATATAAAATCACGCTAGGAGCCACGGGAGCGGAGCAGTAGCCTTAAACAACGCGGGTGTATTGCGGGCTCATTTATAAAGGGCTCATTTCTTTCGAGGCTGGAGGCCAAAATACAAAGAAATAATAATAATAATATTCCGACCACGTTCACAGAACACCATCTAGTCCCAAACTAAGCAGAGCTTGTACTATAGATAAACATACATATATATATACCTTTTTTTGTATACATACATATTATGATACATAGAAGCACCCAGACGAAGACAAACACTCATGTTCAAGCACACAAATGTGTGACTTGAGCGGTAATTGAACCCACGACCTTCGGCATAGCAGTCGCTTACACTCCAGCTACGCCAAACGGTCGTCAAAAAAGAAAAAGATTTCCGATGTCTTACCTATCTGTAGCGGTGCAGTGGGCAACCGAAGCGCAAGCATGTCGCTCAACTCATTCTCAAGTTGCTGTAGAGACACTTTCAAGCCCAACTCTTTGATGACATTGTCACAAATCTCGTGGTCAGTGCAGCCGTATAACTGGAATATTATTGTTTGTTGTTCATCATTAAATTGTTAATTACCGCTTACCCCGTGCCTCGGAGAGCACGTTACGGCCCGGTCACGACCTACAGCGGCGAGGGCAGCGGCGAGCGTTTTCGATGTAGATATATGGCGCGTTTACTGCAACGCGGCGCGCGGCCGCTTCAGAATAAACGCGCCATGTACATCGCCCCTGCCGCGCCGCTCGCCGCTTAGACCGATCTCGTGACCAGGCCCTTAAACCGCTAAGACTTTCATCCCAGAAGTCTAAGTCTCCAAAATTTCTAAAGTCTATATCAAAGTGTCTTATATCTTCTGGTGTATTCTGGTGCATTTGTCCTTCTTGGGTTTCATTAGCCTCGCACACAGCAGACTTTGTCGAGCGTCTGCTGTGTGTGAACATGTACAACAAGGAACCAACCACTACCTGCGATTACTCGACTCGCAAAAGAACCCCAATGATGATACGTGAGGGTGGCAATTTAAAAATCACGTGCGAATCGGGTTCACTCGTGAAGGGTTCCGTAGTAGAGTTATACACTTAACACACCCATTATTTTCACCTTATCAAATATTGCTATCACTTTTTTCGCCAGCAAAGCATAACCTTGTTATCCATAGTGTTTGTATAAACAACAAAGTTATATTTGCTGTTTTGTGTTATATGTGCTATAGGTACCTCAAAAACTGCTGACTGCATCTCGCTCCAATGAACTTTCGTTGCATTTCGAGGGGACACTCATTTTACCCATTTGGAGGCGTCTATCATTGAAATGATTGACTTTGAGAAACAATTGTATTAGGAACCTTAAAGTATTTTTAAAGATCTATCTAAAGGTACGCCGCATTTACATGAAATACGAAAAAAAGTAAGAGAATGAAACTATTTTCGAAAGAGTCTCGAAAGTCTCATTTTTCCCGGTAATTTCGAGACCGAACTGAGTCTCGAAGTTTTTGTACCGGGACTCGAAAATGTATCGAGACTGAAAGCTCTAGTCCCGGCTGTCATGAGGATCCTTGACAGTCGTTACGGTGAGACAGTACCCTCAAATAAACTAATACTGGTCTAAACCATGGAATATCGCTATCCCTTGGGGTTGCGGAGGTCAGACGGCAGTCGCTCTGTGGAAAAGTTGATATCTTGTCATATCTAGCGGACCTCGGGCTCCAAGGCGTGAAAGTCTTGGATGCAACCGGGACAAAGTTAGTTGTTGATCAAGAGCATTATCGTCCTAGCCTATCAAATCACAATCGTGCTCGCGTTGCCCAATAAAATTTATTTTAAAGAATTTTTGGCTCCAAAGGAGGTTTATAACTACTTGAATAACAAGTATATACATAACCGGAGGCCCTACCCTCTATTCCTTCTCCCTCATCCCACTTCTCATCCTATCCTGTGGTGTTGCTTGTGTCCATGGGCGGCGGTAATTGCTTACCATCAGGCGATTCGTCTGCTCGTTTGACGCCTATTACTATTTTGGAATGAGCGCCAATACCTTATGTTGCTGATGCACTTGAGCATTCATCAGTAATGACCATTCTTACGAATGTTACATTACAGAAAAATAAACGAGAGTTTTTAGCGAGCATTCTGGTGAGCATTCTAGCGAAAAGACAGTAAATTTGCTTCGGGTTTTCTTGTGATTGGGACGTTCTCTAGAGAGATCGTGAATGTTCATAGCGATGATTGGCGATGATAATCTGAACTTATTACTTAATTGTTAATTTCGACGAATTTAAGAACGGCGAATGTTATCTGTCATAATATGCATATGTTGTCTTTTAGGCATTCACATATTATTATTATGTGAATGCTTAACAGTATCAGCGCCATTGGATAGGAGGCCAATAGCAAAGAACTCAGATTTACATAGAACCGCAGACCTTAAGAATTTCGTGTGCCGATTCCAAGTGGAGTCTCCCCCAGTTTAGTTCGTAGTTGGCGGCGCTGGCCGTTACTATGTCTCTCTTGCTCATAGTTAAGATACACTGGGGGAAAGTCCAGTCTCTCTTGTGCTTACACTGGTGATGGTGGAACGACTGCCACGCCGCAAAAAGTTTGTCTTCAGAGCGCCCATATGAAATGTGCTTCTATGTATACCTAAATCTAAGTTCTTCACCAATATTCTAGTAGTGCACATCTCTAGGAAAACGCTGCCTAAGATTCGACGACTCACATTTATATTGCAAGGAAGTTTAAAATTAATTTGTTTACCTTCCTACGCAGGTCGTCCGGGTATTCCTTGCCGTACTTGTTGCATAGCGCCGAGACTATTTCATGGTACATTACCTCGGAATCTGAGAAAATACAAGTAAAGCTATTGGCGTTCCCGTAACTCAAAGTTAGACCTTTATTACGTACAAGAGGATGACCGCAGCTACGCCCGCACCTTCCTCCCGATCCGGCGGGAATTTGGGGAAATCCCTTTTTAATGCACCCTATGGTATCCAAACAAGCTATAACATCACGCTAAAAGCAAAGGGTGCGGAGCAGTACCCCTTAATAACGGGGGTGTAACCGCGGTGCAATAATAATGCAAAACCTATGTAAATTCTGTGGGCCAAAACACGGTAATAATATCTAACAGTATTGTAACTCCATACAAACGCACGAAACTCGAGTTATACCTACGCGCCTCGAGTAGAGTACCCATTAGACTGGGCGGACTGTGCCTACAGTACCCACAGCCGCTATCGTGCCGCAGCTCGCATGCGGCGCGTCTGGTAGGTATATAACTCACGAAGACGGCCGAGTTACAATACTGTTAGATTATATTACCGTGGCCAAAAGTTTCAGAAAAACGCGTTTTACGCTAAGGTACCTCGAGCAAGAAACTCAGATTTACATAGAACGCAGACCTTTAGGATTTCGTGTGCCGATTCTTAAGAAGGTCTGCCCCTAGTTTAGTTCGTTGTTCGCGGCGCTGGCGTCGTTTCTCCGTATCGTTAGCTATGATACACTGGAGGACGTCCGTCTTTCTTGCTCGTACACTGGGGGAAAGACTGCCATGCCGCTGTCCGCTCCTATGTATAAATCTGACTTCTTTGGCTAGAGTTATGCATGGTGACAAGTAACATCGTGTTAAGTACTTACTGATGAGGGTTCCGTCCATGTCAAAGATACAATGTGTGACATTCCTGAACCCTGGATGCCCACAAGTGAGATACTTCTCACAAAAGAATTTTCCACAACTGCACATTTGGGTTGGTGATTTTTGATCAAATTTTCTGTCTTAATTTAATGGATGGTGTCATTTTATAATTTAAAGTTCTGTCTATGTTTGGATGGAAGGCATTTTTTGGGATCCATTTTCGTTGGATTGTTTTGGATGTGAGAAGATGTTAGTTCTATTTCAGTGTTTGTGAATGACAGACCATTTTGTGCTGTTCTGTTTTGACAGAATACATAGAGAAGAGGTTTGATAATAAGAAACTATTTTCAAAATTCCTGATAGAAGTTTTTTTAATGCATGTTTATGTAGAGGTGGTATATGGTTAAACAACCTTGATGCCGTTCCATCCTCGAAGACAAAGTGACGAACTATTACGCGGCACTAAATCTAGATATTTTTTTCTTTCTCGTAAGAGCATGTGGCCACTGTAGCCAACTCTGATGTCGGAGTTTTCAGACCGGCCAGGAGCCAGGCCTCCTCTAACATGGCCTAACGATTCTTGTTCCGAGACAAGAACACACAACACACACATACAAACCGACAGGCTATGTAAATACCACACGTATCCAAGTGTTTATATGCTCCTCGCAGATTGATCTGTGTGGAGTTTTGAGGTAGATTAGGTTAGGTTAGGATGTTTCTAAGGCAGGCGATTATTGTCAGCACATAAATTGTTGGTTTTCTCCATGCATCAAAAAAAAAAGGTTAAGACGCCTCTAGGCTCACTCACGGTGAAGATAAGCGGGATCCCGGGAGTGGACGCTCCACGTAGGCTTGAGGGAGGCCTGCGCAGGATGCGTCCAAGGGTGCGGGTGCAGGGGACAGTTCTGTCTGTCCCTCGTGGCCGGGCACGATCGCGGGAGGAGAGGCGTGTCGGAGTTGCGTTGCCGTGCGCCCTATCTCCCGCGACCAAATGGGGCGCACCATTTTATTTTTCTTTTTTATTCATTTGGAACAAGAAACAGCTACAATGTAATATATCAAATACAAAAGAGATAACATATGAAATATATGCAATATTGTAGCCCACAGCGCTGTTCACAGATAAGCAGTAAGATAAACAGAATTTAAATAAGCACTAGGATTATGTATGAGTATACAATATAAATAACTTAACACCATCAAGGTGTTACACATCACAAATTTCTTTAAGCACAATTTCTTTAAATCTATTTGGTGAACATGCAAAAATATGTGTTCTAGGTTGTTGTTATAATTTTATTATTGAACATCTTGCGAACTGGTGAACGCAAACCGGAGTTGGTTTGGTAAGTGCCAACTGAGAAAAGTTTACCGGCGCGCACCTGCCGCTTGGGTATGGTCCTAGGAACTACATAGCACAACATATTGGAGAGCTCAGTGCAGTCAAATTTGTTTTGCGCAATATTATATAAATTGATGGCATCCAAATATTTACGTCTATAGTACCCGAAGCATCTGTAATGGATTGTACGTAGAAACCTGTACTGAACACACTCAACCATCTCAATATATTTATTGTATTATATGAGTTCCAGACGTAGACAGCGTATTCCAATTGAGAGCGCATTAAGGACAAAAACAAATAAAAGACGTTGTCTTTTTAAAATATGGCGTGGAGCGCATTAAAAAACCGTACATTTGAAATGCCTTATTACGATTTTTCTATGTATGCAGATCTAAACAAAGCTTGCAGTCGAGCAGAACGCCGAGATCGCAGAGGTAGCAGAGCCTTGCTGATTTCAGCATTAATGGGCCGGCTCGACCTGGGAAGTACTACCCTCTCACAGAAAATCGACGTAAAGTAACAGTACCTAAACTGTTGCGTTTCGTTCGGTGAGTGAGAGTTCCGGAGGCCCTATCCCCTATTCCTTCTCCCTTATCCCACTTCTCATCCTATCACTTTTCCCTATGCCAAGGGGCGGCAACGCACTTGTGGTGTCTCCTGTGGTGTTGCTTGTGTCCATGGGCGGCGGTAATTGCTTACCATCAGGCGATCCGTCTGCTCGTTTGCCGCCTATTACTATAGAAAAAAAAATACATATAGTTGACTTTAGTGAGAGGAGCATCACACAAGGTGTATGTGTAGTTAATTATAATATATGTATGTTTGTTTTTAGTAAAGCTTAAAAAGTTACATTTTGGTATAGGTACTGAGCTGTAATATTTGTTTACCTGGCAATAGTTTGATAGCCGATTTAAATCTTGTTCGAGCAAGTGACAGTCATTCTAATGTTGTATTGCTCTGTATATCTTTTAAGGTAGTCTGCATATAAAAGAAACTTTGTGTTGGGAAAGCATGGATTGATGTCATTGATATATAGAGTGAACAGAAGGGGCAAGGATTGAGCCCTGAGCCACGCCAGATGTGATTTGCGCGGTTTGGGATTGGTATCCGTTAACTACTGCTCTTTTTTTTTTCTTTACGGTTATATATGAAGCAAACTATCTCAATAAGTTACCACGAATTCCGTTGAGTGATATCTTGGTTAAAAGTATTTCATGGTCCACTTTGTCAAATGCTTTACGAAAGTCTGTGTAAACTGTGTCTACTTGTGTACGGTTGTCAAAGTTGTCAAACAGAAAACTTGAGAATAGCAGTAGATTAGTATTGGTGGACCGCCGTTTGACGAAGCCGTGCTGTTGTTGAATTATGACGCTATGCAGTGATGGGTTAGATTTTGTCATGTACTAGCCGTTCTAGAACTTTCGATAGGGTAGACAAGATGGAGATTGGGCGATAGTTTTCGACGCTACGTATGGACCCGTTTTTATGGACATACCAACGACAACCTAAGGACAGGGACAATATAGGTAAGCCTGCTTCCATTGTTTGGGAACAACACGTTCAGATAAACATTTGTTATATATTATCGCTAGCGGCCTATATAATGAAGATGCCCTGTTCTTAAGGAAATAAGGCGTGGGCCCGTCTGGTCCAGAGCCTTTAGATGTGTTTAGGGATTTAAGTTCCTTCATGACGCTTTGTTCTGTGAAAGCGATATCGGATATTGTGACTTCATGTAGTGCATTATCAATAGGTGGCACACGTGTGGCCGGTGGCGGCCACTCGCTACAGAAGTAAAATATATGAAAAAGTGTGTTAAGTGGCTGTCGCTGGCCACCAGTGGCTATGATTGGTGGCCCATTTGCGCCGACTCTTACTTGTGGGAACTATACACCCGCATAATACTCAGCCACTTTAATTACGTTGGGTGAGGTCTCCCGAAGCTCAGACATAGTGCAGGTGCTCGAGCAAGATGGACATAATTACCAGCAAATGAGCCATTGCCTGCTTCAGCTCACCACATCCACACAGAGCAAGGCCAGGGCAATGAACTCAGATTTATACATAGAAGCACATTCCCCATGGACGCTCTGAAGACAAACTTTCTGCGACCCAAATTGCCGCTTGGCGGCGTGGCAGCCCTCCCCCCAGTGTAAGAGCAAGAGAGACGGACTTTCCCCTAGTGTATCTTAACTACGAGAGCAAGAGAGACGAAGAAACGACGCCTGCGCCGCCAACTACGAATTTAACTGGTGGCAGAGCCCACTTGGAATCGGTAGGTACACGATATCCTCGAGGTCTGCAGTTCTATGTAAATCTGAGTTCTGGTCCCTGAACCCATGAGCGTCGCCAAGGGGAGCTGGCTGGGGCAGCTGCCCCTCCCCTAAAGATTCATCATCAGCCCCTTACAGTCCACTGCTGGACTAGGTCTCTCCTTCTACTACCTATACCACGCTGGCCAAACGGGTTGGTATAGGGTTTGTTTCAAGTTTTTCTTCTACTAACCTCGTGCTATTCTCTGCATAGTATGGTCTTTGTCGGCTCTTACGACACCCATGGGATAATATTATTATGGAGTGGTGACATTCCGTATTCTTAATCGAGTGCGTTCGCGCAGCGGAATGTTGTTGAATTTAAAGATTTTAATTATGCAGATATTTAGTGTATGACGTCGTATAATTGTGTATGGTAAAAAAAAATTTGTGCACGCAGCCATTGTGGAGAAATTCACCAAAAACTGATTCCGCTGGGCGAACGTTGTCCTGGCGG
This sequence comes from Euclidia mi, assembly GCA_944739405.2. Lineage (NCBI taxonomy): Eukaryota > Metazoa > Arthropoda > Insecta > Lepidoptera > Erebidae > Euclidia > Euclidia mi. The sequence goes on from OX123211.2 coordinate 12,562,903, forward strand.
AACTTTTTTTAATCCATTGACTTTAGAAGAAAAGAGATGTGTCCAAAAATTAGTGTGTATTTGTGTATAATCGTGTATGTATGAATAAAATTAGTGCATGCATAAACTTCGGAGAAATTCAAGTTTCCGCTACGCGAACGTTTGGCCATTAGCTAGTTTTCATATAAAGCGCTTACATAGAGAGCTGTAGATTTTTACATACGTTGTTTTGAATTTGTTTAAAAAACAGATTTAGAAAAAATCGTAGGGCTTAAAAGATAAAAATATAAACGTAAAATACGCTTATTAGGTCTTAGTTCTTAAAATATGCACTTTGGGGTCTAGATTTTCACGTTTATACAAACCTTGTAAGTGTCTGCAACATGTTGCCAAGTATCAATGATGTTCCGTTAGTAATTAAAGAGTTATAGGACAATTTACCATGAATAGATCACTGTTTACAAAGCAGTCAAATATCACGACGCTCTAAAGGAATTGCATGGTAAAATGTATGCCAATAATTAGTGTATTCATTCAACTATTCACATGCAAAATTTTATGTCATTAAATTCAGTACCTAATTAAAGAAAAACAATTATAATACTGACGAAGCATCGAAAACCTACATAACCCGACCAAGTTCGGATAGCTACAAAAAAGCGGCCATGCAATATATTTAGGTAACATCCCAAAATTTACAGTATAATACCGGTATTGAATTGGTATAGGTGATAACACAATTGTTGTTTCGATATAATTTATAGGTCATTTACTTTTGTACACCTACTTTTTTAAATTATTTGACTATGACAGAAAGTAGGTACTATTTACGTAGGTACTTTATTTAAGTATGCGCTTGAGACTTGAGATATAATCTAGATATATTATTAAAATTTAAGACAAATAAAATTCATACAGCTAATTTCTATTGAAGAGTTCACGGATCAGAATTCTAACTATAGACCTCTTAGGGAAATTAAATAATTACCACTTGTAAATACAACTGTTTAGGTAAATATTTATCATATTGTAGCTTATTACACTATTTAACCAATGGACTAGGTATGCACGAGCGTTCCCCTTTGCAACTTTAGTCGATCAAACAATCTAATAACTTAAAAAAAACCACTTCTTGAATCAATTTTTTAATTGATGTATACCGTTGTACTGGTAGTGACTTATGTATGTGAGCGTGTTCCCCCGCACCCCACCAAAATAAGCAGAATTATTTTGTTCGAAGCGGTACGCTAGTCCTTTGCTTAAATAGTCTAAGTATTGTAGTTATGAATTGATCAAAAATATTCTAGTGTGAAAAAATAGACAACGCGCTGCGCGCAACGAGCGATAGGCGGCTTCCCGCTTGAAACGGTACTTCCATCCTTGAAGAAAAGAGAGGGCAATATGTTTATTAAACCTGTTTTAGTCAAAACACATTTAAGTCCATTGCTGTCGTTGCAAGCGTTTGTTAACGTTATTATAATTACATAATTATGTAATATGTAATTAAAAATATTTTTGTACACGGATATTTAAATACTTGTTAATTGAAGATCTATTTTTATCGTAGATAGTGGCGTTATTATTTAAAAATATTTTTAATTCAAGAAATGCAATTGTTTTATTTTTTCCTAACGCTTGTGTACGCAACTGTACCATATTAATAAATACTATATTGGAAGGTTAAGAACGTTTCTTAGATATATGGCACGGCCGCTTTTTTGTAGCCATCCGAACTTGGTCGGGTTATGTAGGTTTTCGATGCTTCGTCAGTATTATAATTGTTTTTCTTTAATTACTGAATTTAATGACATGAAATTTAGCATGTGAATAGTTGAATGAATACACTAATTATTGGCATACAATTTACCATGCAATTCCTTTAGAACGTCGTGATATTTGACTGCTTTGTAAATAGTGATCTATTCATGGTAAATTGTCCTATAACTCTTTAATTACTAACGGAACATCATTGATACTTGGCAACATGTTGCAGACACTTACAAGGTTTGTATAAACGTGAAAATCTAGACCCCAAAGTGCATATTTTAAGAACTAAGACCTAATAAGCGTATTTTACGTTTAAATTTTTATCTTTTAAGCCCTACCATTTTTTCTAAATCTGTTTTTTAAACAAATATAAACAAATTCAAAACAACGTGGTATGTAAAAATCTACAGCTCTCTATGTAAGCGCTTTATATGAAAACTAGCTAATGGCCAAACGTTCGCGTAGCGGAAACTTGAATTTCTCCGAAGTTTATGCATGCACTAATTTTATTCATACATACACAATTACACACAAATACACACTAATTTTTGGACACATCTCTTTTCTTCTAAAGTCAATGGATTAAAAAAAGTTCCGCCAGGACAACGTTCGCCCAGCGGAATCAGTTTTTGCTGAATTTCTCCACAATGGCTGCGTGCACAAATTTTTTTTTACCATACACAATTATACGACGTCATACACTAAATATCTGCATAATTAAAATCTTTATGCCGCGTTTCCACGCTTGCCAAGCCTCGACAAGCTTCCAAAAGCACAAGCATGTAAACAGGCCGTTTGGCTTGGCTTGCGTGAGCTTGTGGACGCTTGTACAGGATCCGGTCTAGTGTCGGTTTTTGGACACAGATCAAAGGGCGCTTGCGGCAAGCGCTTGCGACGCGTTTACACGTTGGCGCGTGCTTAGTAGTCGCTGTGATCTCGAAACGAACGCACGTCTAGTTCTGTCTCAAAATGAGTGGCTGGTCGAACTTCTTTTGCTTGTTTGTATGATTATGCACTATATATATCGCTCCCAGAGGAAAGTCACGAGGGAACATATTAATAATATGCAGGTGTATTGACATACCTAATGCCGTAACCTATATGGCACCAGTAATATGTCGAGGCTATGTAGGTAAGGTTTTCCGTAGAGGGTAAGGAAGAGGCCCTGGCAATCTACATCATACGAAATAATTGGTTTTGCTTCTCTTTAAGTGTATTTCAAATAAAAGTAGGTTAAACCAAAGGTTATAGTCGATACAAGTTCGGTGTCCGCCATGCTTGGATGTACGTAGCATACTGACGCATTCACAAGCGTGTAAACGGCTCCCAAACGCCAAGCGAGATTTGTGGACGCTTGGAGCTTGTGGAAGCTTGTCGAGGCTTGGCAAGCGTGTAAACGCGGCATTAAATTCAACAACATTCCGCTGCGCGAACGCACACTTCTTAATCCGTCACCACACGGACACCCCCAAAGATTGAAACCCTACAATTTTTTATACTTGCCCAATACTTTTCTAATTTTCCATATCAACTGCAATTCAAGGGACGACTCATTAATTCCCCTTCTAGATCCGCCCCTGCGGACCTCACTGTTGTAGACAGGGGCGTAGCTACCGCCGTATTTGCCGTATCAATTATACGGGGCCCCCGGGCCACGGGGGCCCCCAAAGTGTGTAAGGAAAAAGAATAAAAACTTTCTAATTTATTTTATTTTACAAATGACAAAATTCTATAAAGCAATTCCTTTTTTTCCCGCCTTAAGCGTGCGTTCAAAAGTTGGCAACACTACATCGTTATGGCGGGCTGCGGGACTTCCCCGTTTTACTTACTTCATCTTCAACTCAGCGGGGAATCCCCGGGAATCCTTCATCGATATCGCGATGTACGTGTACGTTGTTGTACTTTGCATTGGATGTTAAACCACGGAGTGCAGTGCACTGTTTATTTACGCGCTTTATATAAATGTGCATTACATTGTAATTCAGCACAAACAATATTGTTCTTCTGGTTTAGCAGTATTAGTAACGATTTGTAAAAGAAATGAGTGAAAGGAAAAGAGATTATCCCAGCGGCGCTGAGAAAAGAAAAATTAAACAGAAAAGGGACGAGGTTATAAAAAAAGTGCCCAAAATTTCTTCATTTTTTCAGAGACAAGATACTGTGAGTGATTTAGATTGGAAAGGTAAGTACTACACTACTACCCAACCCATTTATTAGGGGCCCGTAGTGATAAACAAGGAAATCTTTTAATTTCGGTCTGTCCATCTGTCCGTCACAAAAAGTTGTCTCCCCCCTCGATTTTCACAATTATACTGTTTTTAGGGTTCCGTGCCTTGATTAAAAAAAACAAAATTCTAACTTATCTATAGGATCGATTTGTTTTGTTGTTTGTTTATCAGTCTGTATCGTATCGTTAATTGCGTGTTGAGAACTTCAGATGTGCAGACTCGCTTTCGGGTTCTCGTTTTGTATGGCCACTACACTACGCGCTGCGTTTAAATAGCACGCAGGTGTATAGTAATGCACGGACGGGCTGCAGGTGATTTTGTATCTACTCAGTGGCGGCGCTAGAGCACATGTGGACGTCGGCGACATCAAGTTCGCGAGGCCCTTTAAATCGATGGCGAGGCCCCGTTTACTTCATAGTAAAAAAAACCGTTAAATTAAGTGAGCCAAATTATAAAATAATGTAAGAATAAATAAATGAAAATTCTGAAATTTTCACCCAACACAGATCTTGTCACGCACGTGTTCGAAAATAATTAAAGTCATTATCATCTGCTTAGCTTTTTCCCGAATTCTTCGGTGTCGGCTACCTAAGCCAGGATGATTGGCGAAACAAAATTAAGTATGTATCTTGTAAAACTTTTATGCGAGGCCCCCTCAGGCGCGAGGCCGTCGGCGGTCGCCAACGTCGCCGACGCCTAGCGCCGCCACTGTATCTACTAATAGGTACGAGCACAATCCGCGTAGAATCTGTGTGCGTCTGAACTGAACACTCTCTAACTGTGACCCTTAGTAACGTTATTTATTTATATATAACTCTTTTTAGTTTAGTATCAAAGCATTCGTATTTATTTTTTAGCAATTACTCGTTTATTTTTAGATTCTTCTGAAGCATGTTCTTCGTCACATATCCATCCGGAAATAGAAGAAAGCCAAGCACATACTTTATCGGATGTCCATCCAGAAATCGAGGAACCCCAAGTCAACGATTCTGATATATCTGCAGATAATGCAGATTGTAATATAATTTCATCAGATAGAGGAAATTTTGGTGACAATTTAACTGAATGCGAACGAAAAATAATTTTTAAATTGGGTCCATTTAAACCACAAGGACCATTTCCAAAAGTTTCAGAAAATAACCGACCTTTTTCAGCTTATTATTATTCATATTTCAATCAGGCAGGCATAAAAATTATAAGACCATGGTTATGTTATTCTAACGTTTTAAACAAACCGTACTGTCACTTCTGTTGGTTATTAGCAGATCGTCAAAACAAATCGTACTCCTCTGCTTGGGTTAACGGTGTTTCGGTTAGAAGCAATTTCACACAAACTGTTCTTGACCATGAAAAGTCACAGCAGCATATTAGTGCCTCACTCTCTTATAATAATTGGTTGCAAGGAAATACCATCGATACTCTATTGAAAAGTGAAATCGATAGTAAAATTACATTCTGGAGAGATGTACTGCATCGTATAATTAATGTTATAATTACTTTAGTATCTTGTAATCTACCTTTGAGGGGGCATGATTCTGATTCTGGCAATTTTATGGCAATTTCACGTCTGCTATCTAACTATGATGCAACTTTAAAAGAACTTTTTCTAAAACCGAAAGGTGAAATAAATTATTTAAGCCCTACGATTCAAAACGAAATTATTAGTTTGCTTGGTACTAACGTTAGGAACAGTATTATCTCAGAAATTAAAAAAGCTCCATTTCTGACAATAATTCTGGATACAACACAAGACTTGTCAAAAATTGACCAACTATCTGTAGTTTTTCGATATATCTCGGTTACAGAAAATGATGATAATGTGCCGAAAGAAATAAAAATCTGTGAGTCCTTTTTAGGATTCATAGCAGTAACCGATTGCGATGGAGCAAATGTTATGTCGGGTGTGTATGGAGGATTACAAACCCTAATAAAAGAGCATGCTCCAAATGCCGATTATGTTCATTGTGCTGCGCACGCTTTAAACTTGGTTTTGAACGATGCTGCGAGACATGTTCGTGAAGTATCGACTTTTTTCGATAATTTAGAAAAAATATATACTTTTTTTGGCAATAGTATAAAACGCTGGGCTATGCTAAGTGACGATTTATCTGAAAAATATTTGATTACCCTTAAAAAGGTATGTCCTACCAGATGGTCTTCTAGGAACGACGCTTTATTAGCAGTAAAGAAAAATTTTTTACTAATCATGAAAACTTTGTACCAACTAAATTTAATTTCAAATAAAAAAGATGAACGTGAAGAATGTAAAAGTATAATTAATATTTTAGAGAGTTTTGATTTCTTAGTGCTCGTTACATTTTTTTCTTCACTATTTGAAATTATTAATCCTGTTTCTAAAGCTCTGCAGCATGAAAATAATGACTTACAGAAATCTAGTATTTTATTAAGTAATCTTTTAAATAGACTGTGCCAATTAAGAAATCAGAATTCATTTAATAGTTTGCTAAATGAATCCAAAGATTTAGCAAAAAAGTGGGGGGTAACAACTGTTTTTAAAAACAGTAGGCGAAAGATAACGAAGCGTTTTTTTGATGAGTTATCACAAGATGAGAGAATTTCCGACCCGGAATCCTATTTCAAAGTCAATGTATACTATTGCTGTTTAGATATATTAATTTCTCAAACTAAAGAAAGATTTCAGAGCCTTTGCAACCTGAGTAGTATATTCGAAATATTACAACCGGAGAAACTCCTATCTTCTTCAAGCGAAGAGATATTAAACGCTTCCGGAAAACTGTTTGCTAAATACAGTAAAGGCATCTCACTTAATCTTTGTGACCAATTAAAGGCTCTAAAAACATGCTTAAATTCTGAAATTAAAAAAAAATATTCCATTAAAGAACTCATTGAATTATTGCTAGTAAAATTCAATAGTCTTGCATCCAGTTTTCCCGAGGTAATCACAGCATGCTTTTTATTCTTGACCCTTCCAGTTACAACCGCAACGGCAGAAAGAAGTTTTTCAAAATTGAAACTAATAAAAAATTACTTAAGAACTTCGATGGGACAAGAACGGCTGTCAGACATCTCACTATTGTCCATAGAGGCAGAAACTTTAGAAAAACTAAAATCATCATCAGCCATAAATGATTTAATAAATCAGTTTGCCGATAAAAAGGCAAGGAGAGTGAATATTTAAAATTCGATTTTTATTTGTAAAATGGGTAAATTATGTGATAAATAAATATTACTTCTCACAATATTTTTTTTCTTTCGTGAAAAATCTTTACCTCCATATAAGGGCCTCCAAAAAAATTTTTATACGGGGCCCCGACAAGGCACGCTACGCCACTGGTTGTAGACTAATATGTTCTTGCGATACCAATCATTTGTCTAGGTTCTTGTCTTGCCGGACCCAATTTGATCCTCTCATGGATTTGCCTACTAAATATTCATAAACATGCCTATTTGACATAAGCTCCATACAAAATATGTCAAATATATATCTAGTAGCGCAATCTATGGATAGATCAAATAATGGGAGAACGACCGTAAGACGAAGATTGATTCGGATCTCTTGATACCGGAACAACGCTAGGATGACTATAGGTATTGTGTCTAAATAAAACACCAATATATTTTAATACAATTTATTAAAAAACTGATATTTGACAATAATTTTGTGTACGAAATGTGGCTTTACCGGTACATCACACCACGGCACTGCCATTTGTACAACATTCACATTATCACTCAATATGACCATCAGTTTATGACAACTTATATGACAACTCGTTAATGACAACTCGTTAATGACAACTCGTTAATGACAACTCGTTAATGACAACTCGTTAATGACAACTCGTTAATGACAACTCGTTAATGACAACTCGTTAATGACAACTCGTTAATGACAACTCGTTAATGACAACTCGTTAATGACAACTCGTTAATGACAACTCGTTAATGACAACTCGTTAATGACAACTCGTTTATGACAACTCGTTAATGACAACTCGTTAATGACAACTCGTTTATGACAACTCGTTTATGACAACTCGTTTATGACAACTCGTTTATGAAAACTCGTTTATGACAACTCGTTTATGAGAACTCGTTTATGACAGCTCGTTTATGACAACTCGTTTATGACAACTCGTTTATGACAACTCGTTTATGACAACTCGTTTATGACAACTCGTTTATTACAACTCGTTTATGGCAGCTCGTTTATGACAACTCGTTTATGGTATCTATTTTATGACAACTCGTTCATGACAACTCTTATCAATCGTTTGTGAGGATTCTTCTATGACAATTCTAATAAGACAACTCTTATTTCAACTACCTACTTTATGACAATCTTATATGATAATAATTGTATGACCATGATTTAATCTAACAACCATTTTATGCCTTTTGAGGCATAAAAAGTGGTGGTTACTGGATGAAGAAAAAAGGTGAGTCTTATGGCGTATTTGGGGCAGGCCTACCCGAAGAAGGTGACTTCAAAACAGACACGCTTTAAATTTTACTTTAATCATAGATCCCAAAAGACCTTTTATTATACATATTAAATTTAAAGCAAAACCAAAAAAAACGCAATCCAATAAAATAATTTCATTTGGCACATTTTTATAAAATTTTAACGAATAGGCTTCTAACTAGTACTAAATTAAAGTTTTATTGTACTTAATTAGATATTCCCTATAATTTATATTCTCCATTTACTATTAATTTATTTAATTTTATGTGCCAATAAAAATCGATTTTATTGATTTTCATTAAAAAAATAACTTTACGACCTCCAAAGTAGGATGATAGATTAAAAAAATTACTTCTAATAAAAAAAAACATACATAACAAGCAGATATTCTGCCTATCCTGTAAATAAAATTTGGCTACACACTGAATGCAATCCCAAAAACAATTTTTTTAAACCATCCAGGGACCCTTATCACAAAATTTTATCCAAATTGATCCAGCCATTTAGGAGTTAGGTTACAACAATCTGATTACCTATAAATAAACTTACGAATTTTCATATCCATGTTAAAAATTTACTTCAAAATTCAACTTTTTCAGACATTAAAATCACTACATATAAAAATAGTTTTACTTTGAAGAAGTACAATAACCAGTTTTGCTTATAGCACAGGATCTAATGGCAAAGAGGCAGTTTGCTTGTAGTACAGGAACTTACGGCAAAGAGACCAGTATCCGTATAGTATAGGATGTCACGGCAAAGAGACGAGTTTACGTATAGTCCAGGAGCTGTAGGACAAGAACGAGACAGCAACATGGATAAACCGCGCGAGTGAAAGAGAGAGCCAATGTGAACGTAGCACAAATGGTACATATAACATAGTATTATCGCTCATGTCGATTTAGTCGTCGCAAACTGGTCACTTCCATACCATAGATACTGAAACTGGCCGGCTCCTTGAAACGTACCTGAAAAAGGTAGAAACAAAAATTTCAGCATGAATAGGTTAAATATTATGCTTTTTTTATATACAGCTAAAGCAGTCATTCTCAAAGTGTGTCCCAGGGCTCCACGAAGCATCTCCAGGGGCTCCACGAAGATGTATGTCAGTAAAATAATAAATCAGGCTTTGTTTTATTTTAGGGGTCCGTCAAATATTTGGTTACCCAAAAGGGATCCATCCCTAAAACAGTTTGAGAACCACTGAGCTAAAGGATACCCGCAGCTACGCCCACACATTCTTTTTTAATTGAACCATTTCTGCCCAATCCTGTGAGAATTTCAGAACATTCCATTTTTAGTGCACCTCTACGGTCCCCCAGTACCAAATTTCAGCCTAGTAGTTTCGGCTGTACGCTGTCTGTCAGTCAGTCTACTGACTGATTAGCGCTCATAGCGAGACTTGGCGTGCCGTTCGTAACGGATCAGCGAAGTTAAGCAACGCTGGCACAGCTCGCCACTTGGATGGGTGACCACATGTGGCATTTACATCAGAGCGCTACCGCGCTTCGGAGGGCACGTAAAGCTGTCGGTCCCGGTTCTTGTCTCAGGATAAGAATCGTTAGGCCATGTCGGAGACCTGCGGGCGGTCTGAAAACTCCGACACTATAGTTGGCCACACATTCACAAAAAAAAAAACAAAAAACAAAATCAAAACTGACTGATTGACAGACGATCTTCGTTTATTTTCCATAGCCACCTCTTAAACCACCCATGGAATGAATTGGGATAGTGACATCTTGTATTCTTAATCCGTCATCACACAGAAACTTGGATTACAAAGAATTATTTATTTCTTAAACAAGTAATTTTTATTTTATATTATAATTTTTTATAGGCTCACGCCTGTATCCCCGAAGGGGTAGGCAGAGGTGTAATATTACATCCACATTTCGCCATGAATTTTCAGGTCCCACGTAATAGGGGGCGAGCCTATTGCCGTTACCGGGCACAACACTAGACTCCGTGCTGCTTCTGAGAATTCGGAAAAGCCCAGTAACACTTTTGCCAGGCCCGGGAATCGAACCCGGGACCTCCGACCAGCAGTCGCATACGCTATCCACTGGACCACGGAGGCAGTCTTAGGGCGGTTTCAAATTAGCGTATTTTTCTGCGCGTATACGGTCGTTTCCGCATACGCGCTTACACGCGCGCTACATTACGCGCGTCAAAATACCGGTCTCTCGTAAATGGGCATATATCGGCGTGTTCGCTCGAAACTGTAATGACATCTTGTCAGTGTCAACATGGATTTTGACGGCTCGCGCTTATACGAGCTTAGACGCGCGTCAACGCTCGTACGAGTTGTGCGTGTGTCAAAAGGCGAGCCTATACGCGCCTACAGGCGCTTCCAAAAACGAGCTTATACGCGCGTATAAAACGCTAATCTGAAACCGCTCTTACTGTTACCTGAAGTCGTCTGTAGTTACTTTCTTAAATGTAATTTTTATTACATTTAAGAAAGTTAGTAAAATAGCAAGTAATCACTTACTCCTTTGTCTTCTTCCTCGTCTTTAGCTTTGCTTTCACTTTTAGCTTTGGTAGGCTCTGCTGGGGCAGCCTCCTATAACATAACATGTTTGATAAATAGTCATCCAGAATTTAGAAGGAATTGGGGGTAATTACTTATGTTTGGTATAACATGATTGGATCTTATTTTAATGTTTAGACAACCCAAGCTCAAAAACTTGAATTCATTAAGAAAGGGCTGTACCCAACGACAACCCAGCCTACTAGACGGCAGACGCAAGGCGAACACTTTCTGACAACACGTTAGACTTATACGTCTTACATAAGACCAATCCCAACACTAGTTATGAATTATGACGTACCGCAAATTTGAACCGGCCAATTAGAATGCATTTTTGTAGCCCCCATTCGCCCCCACACCTCACCGCTTTGACAGAATTGTTTGTTTGTAGAAATGAAAACTGAAAAAATTGTCGTTGGCTGTACCACTGCTGGGCACAGGTCTCTTCTAATTATGCCAAGGATAAGGTTATAGTCCACTGGTCACCAAGTGCGGGCTGGCAGACCTAACCATCTTTCGAGAACTTTATGGAATACCCCAAAACATACAAATTTCCTCATGATGCTTTCCTTAACCACCTTTAGCAAGCGATAGTCAATAATTTAATATGCTTTAAAACTTCGAAAAGTCATTGGTGCGCGCCATGGATTCGACCTCAATACCCTCTGCATGGCAGTCTGATGGTATCTCCACCAGGATATATAATCCTCTGTATGAGGGTGTTTGTGTATACCTTAGTTTCCTCTTCGTCTTCATCTTCCTCCGGTTCCACGGGAGGAATGTTGGGACCTAGCTTCTCGCAGAGGGCTTTCACCTGCAAGAGTTCACATGATAAAATATATATAATCATAATTGTATAACTAGACAGTGAGTGAATGAGAATGTAGGTGCTCTTTCGCTTATAGAGACGAATTTGACGTTGTCTCACGGGAGATGGAATTGGATAGAGGAACACCATGGTGGTTTTAGTGAGTAGTCTCGAAGCTTCTTGTCGGGTAGTCTCACAGTCCCCCTTCGCCGAGCCCCTTAATTTCGGCCTAGGGGATCCCGCAAACTGTAGGTTTCTAACACGAAACCGTAAAAAACATGGTCAACGTTTGCTTACTGAATTGGTATACATTCTAATTACTGTAACATTTTCAGGTAAACGACTACAAGAGATCTAATAAAAAATAGCTATAGACAGTTTTTAAAGATGAGTCCCGGTCTAGGAATAAATTTTGTTCCGTCGCGTTCGTTAGATGTCAACGTGTTGTCTCCAAAGTCGTTCGCTAGATGGCCTCAATTGTATGTACCTGTTATAGGATAAACCAATGCTAGAGAACTGTTACGATTAGGTAGTGATATTTGACTAACGCTAGATAACTGTTACAATTTTGTAGTGATATTTGACTAACGCCAGGGAGCTATTACGATTTGGTAGTGATATTTGACTAAGGCTAGGGAACTGTTATGATTAGGTAGTGATATATGACTAACGCTAGGGAACAGTTACGATTTGGTAGCGATATTTGACTAACGCTAGGTAAGTGTTACTGATTCGGTAGTGATATTTGACTTACGCTAGGGAACTGTTACGATTAGGTAGTGATATTTGACTAACGCTAGGGAACTGTTATGATTAGTTAGAGATATTTGACTAAGGCTAGGTAACTATTACGATTAGGTAGTGATATTTAACTAACGCTAGGGAACAGTTACGATTTGGTAGTGATATATGAGTAACGCTAGAAATCTGTTACGATTAGGTATAGGTCGGTTCACGAAAGTTGACCAGAAATGGCGGCCGTCGCGCATATGTACATTCATGCACCAATGGCGTGGCTCCATTCTTGATGCATTTAAGGAATGCGTCAAGAACGGAGCCACGCCATTGGCACTCCACTCGCGCCTCACCCCGCACCTCCACGGGGACCTAAGAAATGATTTCTGCGCAGTGGTCATCTTTCGTGAACCGACCTATAGCGATATTTGACTAACGCTAGGGAACTGTTATGACAAGGTAGTGATATTTGACTAACGCTAGGGAACAGTAACGATTTGGTAGCGATATTTGATTAACGCTAGGTAAGTGTTACTGATTCGGTAGTGATATTTGACTAACGCTAGGGAACTGTTACGATTAGTTAGTGATATTTGACTAACGCTAGGGAACTGTTAAGATTAGGTAGTGATATTTAACTAACGCTAGGGAACAGTTACGATTTGCTAGTGATATTTGAGTAACGCTAGGGATCTGTTACGATTAGGTAGCGATATTTGACTAACGCTAGGGAACTGTTATGACAAGGTAGTGATATTTGACTAACGCTAGGGAACAGTTAGGATTTGGTAGCGATATTTGATTAACGCTAGGGAACTGTTACGATTTGGTAGTGATATTTGACTAACGCTAGGGAACTGTTACGATTAGGAAGTGATATTTGACTAACACTAGGGAACTGTTACAATTCTTCTTCTTCTTCAGCCTTTAACAGTCCACTGCTGGACTAGGCCTCTCCTTTGAAAGTAGGAATTGGCCTACTATACCACGCTGGCCAAACAGGTTGGTATAGGGTATGTATCAAGTTTTCCTTCTCTTACAGTGCTGTTCTCTGCATTATATGCTCCTTCTGTCGGCTCTTACGACACCCATAGGATGATATGGGGTGGTGACATTCTGTATTCTTAATCCGTCACCACACGGATATCACTGTTACGATTAGATAGTGATATTTTACTAACGCTAGGGAACTGTTACGATTAGGTAGTGATATTTGACTAACGCTAGGAAACTGTTACTTACGATTAGATAGTGATATTTGACTAACGCTAGGGAACCTTTACGATTAGGTAGTGATATTTGACTAAAGCTAGGGAACTGTTACGATTAGAGTAACATATTTGACTAACGCTAGGGAACTGTTACGACTAGATAGTGATATTTGACTAACGCTAGGGAACTGTTACGATTAGATAGTGATATTTGACTAACGCTAGGGAACTGTTACGATTAGATAGTGATATTTGACTAACGCTAGGGAACTGTTACGAATAGATAGTGATATTTGATTAACGCTAGGGAACTGTTACGATTAGGTAGTGATATTTGACTAACGTTAGGGAACTGTTAAGTCGCAAAATCCTTTATTCATTTGGGTCACAATGTGATTCTTATGAACGTCAATATAAGAAATTTATAAAATAAAGACTTAATGACTCTACATTTACATTTACTGCCACGTTCGCAAAGCAAGGGCGTAGAACCATGAGAAAGAACGGGCAATAAAACTCACGGTCACTCATTTTCAACGCCAGGTTTTGCATAATACACATAATTTACAATTGGTAAGGTGCTGCAACCGTTACACCTTCTATATCACTTGTATATATTAACTGTACATAATAATACTCAAGCATAATACTTAATTTTAATTTTGATGTTCATTTAGTTAGCCTCCTCAGAATAGACATGGTGAAACAGGAGCATCCTCTTACATTATATATACCTAATAATGCAGGCAATCCGCGAAAGTGATTAGAACCATGACGGAAATGATGCAGTTAAATATTAAAATTTAATACCAGCCGCAAGACCGTCATCGACCACTCATCGCAAGTAGCACCCGTTCACGAGTATGACGCATGGGTCAGCCATCATCCTTCTCGCCATATTAGAGGGACAGGGATGACCCGACACACGACGCCACCACAAGAAATGACATTTTAGTGAGCATGACGACAACGGTATACGAACCGGCAGTAAGAAACAATCTATTGGTATACTGACCATGACCGCCAATTACCTCTACTTTCCAGATCGTTACGATTAGAAAGTGATATTTGGTAACCTTTACGATTAGGTAATGATATTTGACTAACGCTGGGGAACTGTTACGATTAGATAGTTCTTTTTGATAAGTCAAATATCACTATCTAATCGTAACAGTTACAACGCTAGGGAACTGTTACGATTAGATAGTGATATTTGACTAACGCTAGGGAACTGTTACGATTAGATAGTGATATTTGACTAACGCTAGGGAACTGTTACGATTAGATAGTGATATTTGACTAACGCTAGGGAACTGTTACGATTAGATAGTGATATTTGACTAACGCTAGGGAACTGTTACGATTAGATAGTGATATTTGACTAACGCTAGGGAACTATTACGATTAGATAGTAATATTTGACTAACGCTAGGGAACTGTTACGATAAGATAGTGATATTTGATTAACGCTAGGGAACTGTTACGATTAGATAGTGATATTTGACTAACGCTAGGGAACTGTTACGATTAGATAGTGATATTTGACTAACGCTAGGGAACTGTTACGATTAGATAGTGATATTTGACTAACGCTAGGGAACTGTTACGATAAGATAGTGATATTTGACTAACGCTAGGGCACTGTTACGATTAGATAGGGATATTTGAGTAACGCTAGGGAACTGTTACGATTAGATAGTGATATTTGACTAACGCTAGGGAACTGTTACGATTAGATAGTGATATTTGACTAACGCTAGGGAACTGTTACGATTAGATAGTGATATTTGACTAACGCTTGGGAACTGTTACGATTAGATAGTGATATTTGACTAACGCTAGGGAACCTTTACGATTAGGTAGTGATATTTGACTAACGCTAGGGAACTGTGAGAAGCACGCCCGTGCCTTGCCGATGCAGGGCGGCGCCACCGCGCGACCATAGCGGTCGCGGTCCGCAGGGTCGAACATGTAGTAGCCTGACAACACAATATACATTACAAACATACAGGGGCGTCCATGGTAGAAGCCTCTCCCAAAATTATCCTGTAGGGTTTCGTGATGATGAGATGATGTGCGTGTGAAGAGATAAAGAAATAGTCCAAATACTGCAACATATATATTTTTTACTGTGGTATCACATTGAAATATAAATAAACTATAAAGCTAAGACCTAACTGAATGAAAACGGGCAGACGACTGCTGCGCCGCGCTTACACAATATTACACCTTGTATATAATTTGTAGCGTCTGCAGCCGCTACAATCCCTTTTCCTATAAAGACATATGTTTTCTTTTTTGTGATTCCCGTCATTAAACATCCCTCACCCTATGGGGTGTTGATGGCATGGGGCCTGGGGGGTTTATTATGATAAACCCCCCAGGCCCCATGCCATCAACAACCCAACCTCAGGATTCACCAAATCATCAAGAGATGCCATTACATCCAAGTTCTTGATTCAAAGAGATAAGAAAATGATTGGTACCTCAGGAAAATTTACGATCATGTGATGTGTGTGCCCAAAATGGAAGCTGCGAATAGTATTAGTAGATTTGTATTGGTTTCAGCATAATAAATGTCTGACTTGGACAAATTAGTGTCAGCTGCAAGAATAATAATATCAACCCTGTAAACTGTCCTACTGTTGGATAAGGACCCTCTCGTTATAGGAGTATATTACGCCTTTTTCCGAGGTAGGCAGAGATAACGCCACTTGCTTCTGGTCCTATCTAATTATATAATGTAGCTAAGACGTCATACCTCTGGGCGTCTTAAACAGCGCAACAGCGAAGTCGCCCTTCCCGGCGACGAATACTCCCGTCTTCTCTTCTCGGAAGAATTCCGTCATCTACAATGAAACAAAGTTGGTATACTTCGTAAGAGAACAAATCTCATACAAAAAGTTAAGTAAGGCGTCGTGCAAACGGACCACAGCCACGGTGGGGAATGAATTGTGATTTGAATTTGGAGTCAAATGAATTTGAATATTTGACATATTTTGTATGGAGCTTATGGCAAATATAGTATAGGTCGAATATTGAAAACGGTCGTACTCGTATATCGGGTAAACTAAATTTTAGCTACAGTGAAGCATATCCAAGCCACTGGTTGCGGTGGTTTGTTGCCCGTTTGCGCGGAGCCTTAGAATCGGGATTATTGGGAGCTAAACTATTTTTTCATTTGTGTAATACAACGCCTAATGCTAGCAGCAAATTTAGTATCGCAGGGGACGTTACAAACATTCAGACACAAAGATCGCTCATAAACAACAATTTATTGATCACACAAGTATTGTCTCGTCCTCACACGAGACAAACCGAATCGAACCTAAAAAGGAGCTAAAGAGAGCAAGACAGAGTTTAAGGAGCTTCTGTGCCTTCCTCCAAAAGCATTTAGTTGCTCTGGAGAGAATTTCCTAAAACAAACATAATAAATACAAGCGAATTGAGAACCGTCTCCTTTCTTAGAAGTCGTATAAAAGCAACTTCCTTTACCATTTTAAAACGAAAATAAGCTGGCCTGTTCCCAACCCACTTTAGACGCAGTGTTCAGCGATTGCCTAAGCCATTTCGCCATCATTTTGGATACTGTAGTCAGCAGGTCACTTACCTGTTCAATCAAGTCGACATCCACTGTGCCCCCTTGTCTCGACTGGTACACCACCACGCGACACACGCAGTTGCCCGGCGCGTAGAACTTGCGTAGAATCTATACGCCAAAGATTAGAAAGGTTAAGCAACGTTGGTAAAGGTCAGCTTTTGGATGGGCGACTGCTTGCTGTGGCATTTACATTAGGGCGATAGCGTGCTTTAGAAGGCATGTTGGCCATCATTCTTCAATCTTCATGGCAATCATGAAAAAACCATTTCATTTCGTAATTTCCTTTTTTATGGCAAGAACAAACTGTTGGAGACGTTCCATATTTAGGGCAATAGCGTGTTTTGGAAGGCACCATAAGCTTACGGTGCCTTTCTTCATGGCAACCATGAAAAAACTAGTTCACGACAGATTTCGTAATGATTTTCTTTATCATGGTAAGAAAAGAATTACCTCATTAGGAGACGCGCCATATTCATGCTATGGATATTGAGAAAGACGAGATATCAGAGCAAGACTTCAAAGTTCGTCATCATAGTCTTGTCATCATACCCACGGAATGAAATCGTGTAGTGGAACTTTTTACGCTTATCATCATCATCAGCCCTGTATACAGGGTGTAAAAAGACTCTTAACGAAAATTGAAATCCCATGTTGTACCAATCACTACGGACATTTTTGACTTCACCTGGGAAATTACTGGTTCAGGAGATATTGAGGTTCAAAGTTAGTATGGAATTTTTCTAATTAGTAACTTTTTCTAAGTAGTACAAAATCGATGCATTTACCCCGTCAAGAGATAAGTAGGTATTTCAAGCATTGCACGCGCGCGCTTTTACTTGCGGTTTAAAAAATGTGAAAACTTTGGATAGCGTATGCGTCTGCTGATCAGGAGGTCCCGGGTTTGATTCCCGCGTCGGGCTAAAGTGTTACTGGGTTTTTCAGAATTCTCAATAGCAGCACGGAGTCTGCCAATGGTAGCGGCAATAGGCTCGCTGTCTATTACGTGGGACCTAAAACTCATAACATGGCGAAATTTGGGTGTAATATTACACCTCTGCCTATCCCTTCAGTGACACAGGCGTGAGTCTGAATTAGGCATGGGCGTTTTCCGATTTTTACGCAAACCGATAAAAACCCGATTTCAGATTTTGAAATCGATTTCAAAAACCGTTTTTAGAAATCGATTTCAGTAGCGGATGTTGGAGCGTAGCGTACGACAAACGTAAACAATCGAAATCTTTTTGTATTTTAGGTATGAGACCAATCAAGTCAAATAAAACTCTCCAAACATAAATTCCTAATAATTATTTGCAATTTTCAAAATAAACATTAAATAGTTGCAATCTGAATTAGATGTTATCGCCTCGATATTTATTTTTATTTTTTCTATTCAATCTGCAATTCATAAACCGCCACAATCCAAAACGATTCGCTCGTCTCAAAGCAAAATTCGCTTCATCTCTTTCGCTCTTTCAACGGATCACTAAGTTAGAAAAAAAAGGAAATGAAATTCGCTCTCTCTCATTCTAACTAACTAGTCGTTTGGTAGTGTGAAAGAGAACGAATGAATATGAAAACTATCGGAAACGTAAGCTTTAGATTTACTTTGTAGTTTGGTTGCGCTTGCACCGTTTGGTTCGGATTTGTGTAGTTTGCGTTATCGTGGTATTGTTTTACGTTTTCTAAAATCGGTTTTTTCACATTGGAATATCGATACGATACGATTTCTGACTGCAATCGGATTTCAGATTCGTTTTGATATATCGGTCTCATGCCTAGTCTGAATCTGTCCTTTTAATGAGATAATAAAATATAAATAAATAAAAATAAAAATACGTTTATTTTTATAACAGACGAAGGACATAATTATATAAACAATGAGGAAAATAACATACTAGGAACAAAAACTTGCACGCCCGTCGTCTGTACAAAAATAGGAGGCCAGTTCAGCATAACCCTATAATGGCTCACAATTCAATTTAGTGGACTGTAAAATGCTGTTGATATCCTCACCTGTCCAATCTTCAGTATAGGCGTCGGCGGTCTAAAGTGCAGATAGCTGTCCTGGTACAACTGGTCTCCGCTCTCCAGCACCTGGTCCAAGGTGTTGGAACACCAGCGGCAGATGTCTTCTACCCGGGACATGGCGACAGCCATAACTGATACGGCTAGTGCCTGGAAGAACAGTAGTAATGTAGAAATTTTACTTGTTCACAGCTTCAAGGGACCTTAAACTAGAGTATAGGTAATAATGGTTTTTAGTTCAGTTCAGTTTCTCCACGCGTTCCCGAAATAAATGATCTTGTGGAGGAATAAACTGTGCTGTTCCTCCAACTAGAGGGAGGATCCTCTAACCAGGCTGGGTGATGGTGACTGGTGAACTGCAGTCCAATTAATTTCAGGACTTTGATTTTGTCAGGTCTTGTGCGATAGATGGCGCCGTGTTGATAGTTTTCGTCGATGTCCTATAGATGACTTCAGTGTTATGAAGCTGCCGATACAGTCTTGACTGACAAGACAGACACACCGACAAAAAGGGATCCTATTCCGTTTTATAATTTTGGGTACGGCACCTTCAAAAGAGCCTGTTCTCATTATATTGTTCCTGTTCCATTGCCAATGACCAGTAGTGTCTCGGCGATACGTTGCGTCCAGTTGGGGTCTGCGGTCGGCTACCTAATATACCATTATTCTGGCATATTGCTACTTTAGCTGTCTGTTATCAAATGCTATCCTCACCTGGTTGCCTCTAGAAGCATAGGGGAACTTCTTGCAAGCTATAGAGTGACAGGCGGACATGAACTGGCTACCATCAGCCAGTACCAACCAGCCGCTGGCATTGCGCTGACCTGTGCAACAAAATGGGGGATCTATAAATGTACGTACGGCGTAGTGGTTTGGGCCGTATGTGTTTATTTATAAATAACTATAATTATATTCTTTATGAAAAGACGTGTAGAAGTATTGCAGTGGGATCTAAAGCCGGCTTCACTTGATGCGCATTGCACCTTGAGGTTACCCGCTACTACGTTAGTACTATTAATTATTCTGTGCCGCTACGTAGTATAATTTCAAGGTGCGGTGCACGTGCGTCCGAAAAACCCCGCCAATTCCCACACGTAAGAAGCCATGCAACTTTTGACTATGCATATTGCTATATTTGCTTTGATAATCTTAATATATAAAATCCTTGTGTTACTGACTGACTGACTGACACGCTACAGCCGAAACTATTGGGCGCAGGAAGCTGAAATTTCCCGAAATTCCCACGGGATCGGCCAAAACGGGTAAATTAAAAATAAATGCAGGCGTAGCTGCTGGCGTCCTCTAGTACATAGGTATGTCATATTTATTCTAACGCAGATTTCGATGTGATGAAGGCCTGAGCCCGGTGCTCTCTAAACAAGGTCAAATATAAATTAGTTAAAGAGTCACAGTGTGGTTAGAATATTGGTCAGAATATTAGTATCGCATTATATTCGCAATAAGGGGTAAGTAGCGTGTGGTAACGGATTAAGAATACGGAACGTCTCCACCCCATACCATCCCATGGGTGTCGTAAGAGCCGACAGAGGGAGCGTATTATGCATAGAACAGCACTGCAAATGAAGGAAATCTTCATACTAACCCTATACAAACCCGTTTGGCCAGCGTGGCCAAACGTTTCCTTTCAATGGAGAGGCCTAGTCTAGTAGTCGACTGTTAAAGGCTGATGATGAAAGGGTACCCTTGCGCAATATTCTATTTATACAAAATATAGTAGTGTTCATAAAGTAAAGCAACGTTGTCAGAGGTCACCTGTTGAATAGTTGGTACTTGTTATTGTAATTATGTCAGAGTGCTACCGTGCTTCGGCAGACACGAAAAGCCGTCGATGTCTCTTGGCCCAAGATAAGAATCATTTGAAGGTAATTTGGTGTTTTGCGGTTTACAAACTCCGACACCAGAGTGTGCAACACACACACGAAAAGGAAGAAAAACATCCTTAACCCTAATGGAAGGAAAGAGGAACCCACCACGCACCCTCGGATTGACCACCCCAACTATTGCAATAGATCCATTAGGTTACAATGGAGTTCCGCCAAGTAACGCCTGATTCAATCAACTATAAAAACATCTTTATTTTATAATAAAACTTTTTACCTTGCTCAAAATTATATAATGGAGACATGTTTCATTTTGAAATACTCAAAACATGTGATTTTTTTATATTTTAATTTATTATAAAATAATATTTTATCAGGTTTTCAACATTATTTTTGACGTTGTCATTTTGAAGTCTTATTTTTTCGTTTAACTGCAAAATAGGTTTATTTATGAAATTATTTAACCTATAGTTGGTGCCACGAGAAGATAGACTTTTTGTAAACAAACATTCAGGGCTTCACAACCTTTTTTCAAACAATTGTGTTTTAGGTTTTATACTTTTTGAACAGTCTTTTTTTCCAATGCCTAATTATGCCACTATGTCTTTAATTTTATATTGTTAAATTTTACTGAAATAAAAATATTTGATTTTGTGTTTGCATGGTCGAATATTCATAAATTTGCCGATTTTTTTGTCATTTTACACGTAATCTATTCTGTGAATCAAGGAAAATTTGAGTACCATGTATGTAAATGATAGAGTACATACATGTTAATCTATATATGACACGATTTTTTTTTAAATCATAGACAGTAAATCATTTGATCAAAGTAGGATACCTATCCTAAAATATTAAATGATTGTCCAACAATGAATAATATTACAGATAACTAGCTAGTACATTGCATAAACATTTTTAGGCATGGAGATTTTACGTTGTCTGTGAATGAAATCGTCAGAATTAACTTAAACAAAATCCACTAAAAGTTACGGTAGTCTGAGAACGCAATTTCTTTTTTAGGTATAAATAATTTTCTGCCATCTGCTATTCCGCACCCGCTTTTTCGAGATGCCGGCAGCGGGAAGAGCGTTGTGATCCTATAAACTTGTATTTAACTTTACATTTACCCCTTCTTGATAAATAAATATTTAATTTGTCCTCTGATAAATGCATGTTAAGCCCAAGAATGTAACATTTCAGTGAACGAACGCCAAATGTTGACATTCTAGGCGTCAGTACCACAAAACATTAAAAGATCCTGTTGACAGCGCATAATATCGATAAAAACCCGATCCATTGACATATAAGTTTCCAATGACCCGTATCTATGTACCGTTGCGCTCATTGGATTTGTCAATATTTGTTTTTGATAGAACTATCGCTAAGTCACTTAGTAGAAATTCTTTGTTTACAAAAAGTCTATGTTCTCGTGGCACGGACTATATACAATTTGCCTATGGTTACGCTGTTAGAACACCGACGATGCACCGACGTATTTGCATGAGGCTACGAACCTCTTTCTAAACTGTTGCGGAAACGAGTTATCTATGGAAAGTTAGTACACTGCAGTTTTTCTCAAGAATGATGACCGCAGCTACGCTCGAACATTTTCCTTTTCAATTTCAATGTTTTGGGCATCGATCGTGCTAGGCTAGGAAGCTTCTATGCCATATGCATCACAGGCTACACGCTCCGTCTTGCCTGCGATCATGCCTGTACAAACCTGTTTGCGCAGGTAAGCGCACGCGCGTGTGGACGGCAAGACGGTAGCTCGCGCAGTCCTGAAAGCGCGGCTTGTGCGATCGTCGACATGTTGAAGATTTGGACTGCGCAAACCATAGATATATTAATTATAGTAGATATGCCCAGTAGACGAAAATGTATCGGAAACCTGTGTCGCCAGTTTGCCCCTACCACACGGCTACTACTACACATACACTTTAGTAAAATTAATAGAAACGCAGTTGCGCACACACTCGTATTTTTTAAATCAGAACGTGCAAAAAAATCAATTATAGACTTTAGCCTGTCAAACATAGCGTTTATTTACCATGCGCCGTCAAACTTACTCACACAAGAACATTTAACGCTATCACGTTAGTAGATCTGCACAAGCACATCATTAAATCGCTCACGCGTCGACCGGCCGCTTCGAGTAGCAGTGGCCGGTCTACGCGATGTATTCATTGGCTAGTCGCACGCGACGTTCGCAGTGAACGAAATACATTGCGCAATCGCCTACGTAGTACTAGATGGTACCCACGTATTGCCAGCAATGTATATTTTTTTTATTTGCTTGCGATAGTATCATTTTTGTCTACAAACTACATAATACTATTGTAATAACTACAATTATTACAAATATCATTTGTATTTTAAGGTTTTTGGACTTACCGGTGAAAAGAAATCCCTTCTCGAGCCACATTACATGCCTGGCTTCTTTTTCTACACGTTATAACAGCGCAAGATGGCATAATTTTTTTTTTCTCGGAGCTTCGTACGCTGTCGCAATATGAGCGCGATTGTTGACCGGTCAAACAAATTTTGTCGAAATATGAGCGTCTGCTCACACGCACGGTGCGCCTGCCACGCCCACAAGGCCATTCTACTCCTTTCAACTGTTCTGTGGCGCAAACTATACTTGCACGATTTTACTTGAACGTGTGGCGGTTATTCAAGCCGCGCAACAGTCCGACGTAATTATTTTCGAGATTGTACTTACCTGCGCAAACAGGTTTGTACAGGCATGATCGCAGGCAAGAGGGAGCGTGTAGGCGGGCCATTAGCCACTACAGTGTGTTCCGTCTTTTTGCACAGCCATGACTGCACAAACCGGACTGCGCAGGCAAGACGGAGCGTGTAGCCGGGCCATTACAGTGTGTTCCGTCTTTTTGCACAGTCATGACTGCACAAACTGGACTGCGCAGGCAAGACGGAGCGTGTAACCGGGCCAATAGGCTGATTAAACACTTGTAGGGAAGACACTGACTTATAATACATGGTGTCATCATACTCCAAGCGTTCTCCCAGTTAGAAGCCGGAGTCCACTTTTTAGTCTAACCGAATTTGACTGAATATCAGCTTTTTCACAGAGCGAGTACCTGTCTGACCTCCGCAGCCTATTTTCCATGGGGTAAACTAGTGTCTGTTTGTTTATAGGTACAGTCGCCATCAGATATATTATAGCAGACAAGGTGACCAAATACTTCTGAACAATTTAAAAAGTCAATAAGTTCCATTCGCTACAAGTTACCATTCATATCTGAACATTTATGACCTCGTTAATATCTGAACAGATGCTTGTCAATAATTTCTATACAAACTACAAACCAAAAATATCTGAACACTTTCAAGTGTATCTACGCAGCAAACGCTGAGCTTACCTAGTTCGTTACTGCGTGATATAAAGGAGGAATCAAAAACGACGACACTATCATTTGTTTAAGATGCAACTGATAATTTATGTAAATGTCAAACTCATAGCTGGGCATTAACTCGTTAATCCGTTAATCGTTAATTAACGAAGTTAACATTTCCACTAACGGATTTACTTTTAAGTTAACTTAAAAAAGTGTTAACGGACTTGTTAACTTCCGTTAAATTTTTCCAAGTCCGTTACTACGTTACCTAATATTTACCGCACCATGCCGCGCCGCCGTGCAAAACGTGTTCTGACAAGTTTGTACGGGTCGACAAGTGTGGCACGGCGCGAGCCGCAAGTGAAATAAAACTATATCATGCCTTGCCGGCGCGTGTAACTGAGAAAAGAATACTGCGGAGAAATTTGTTTCATGAGTTTCATGACACTTGTGTGTAATTCGTTCGTTTAGCGTTCGGCGTTTAGAGTAGGTAACGAGTGTTTTGTTTGTTCAGTATACAAATACTGCGTAATTTTTAGATTTTATAGTGCGTTATAGTTTACGCCTGTACAGAGTGTATATTAAACAGTGTATTGTGCAAATAAAAACCAAAACATGCAGTTGGATTCCAGATCCACTACAGACGAAAATCCGTGGCCACACTTTAGTGATTATGTTAATTTTGTATCCAGATCGAGAGACATGCAATCAAAAGACTCGTTTGACAATGCGGCATTTCTCGGGGAACAGATATTCATAAATCTGTTTATCTTAATATATAAAATCCGTGCGTTACTGACTGACTGACAGACACGCTACAGCCGAAACTATTGGGCGCAGGAAGCTGAAATTTGGCATGTATGTTCCTTGGGGACCGTAGGGGTGCACTAAGAAGGGATTTCTCGAAATGCCCACGGGATCGGCCAAAACGGATAAATTTAAAAA
This sequence comes from Euclidia mi, assembly GCA_944739405.2. Taxonomy (NCBI): domain Eukaryota; kingdom Metazoa; phylum Arthropoda; class Insecta; order Lepidoptera; family Erebidae; genus Euclidia; species Euclidia mi. The sequence goes on from OX123211.2 coordinate 12,588,382, forward strand.
AAATGCAGGCGTAGCTGCTGGCGTCCTCTAGTTAAATATAATACTGCTATAACCTCAAGCTCTGCAGTTGAACGTCTTTTTTCCACGGGCAAAGATATTTTAACGCCAAAACGAGCTTCGCTTTCAGACGAGAACTTCAACATATTAATGTTCATGAAGGCAATACCCACACTATACCGGATGACTAAATTACATACACGTCGTCGTTGAGAGAGTAATTGAGCCACGCCTGCGTGACGAGAGTGAGATTTCACGAAACCAATTCGGTTTTATGCCTGGTCGAGGTACGATGGATGCCATTTTTGCACTTCACCAAATGTGCGAAAAATACAGGGAGGCGCATAAAAACTTGCACATGGTGTTCGTCGACCTTGAAAAGGCATATGAACGAGTGCCTCGTGAAGTCCTGTGGTGGGCCCTGAAGAAGAAAGAGTGCCTGGGAAATACCTGACGTTGATTCAAGCTATGTACGCTGAATGCCGAACGCAAGTCCGATCCGCAGCTGGTATCACAGCCAGATTCGATGTGACCGTAGGCTTACACCAAGGGTCGGCCCTTAGCCCCTACCTCTTCCTGTTAATTATGGATGCTATATCATCGGGCATACAGGAAGAGGCACCCTGGTGCATGCTGTTTGCCGACGACATCGTGCTGGTAGCAGAGAGTGGACAGAAGGTGCAGAGCAAGCGAAGGAGGAGTGGCGGCAGGGATTGGAGAATGTAGGTCTGAGAATAAGCAGAACCAAAACGGAATATATGTTCTGTGACTTTGGCGGTCTCTCCAGTCCTATATCGGTTACACTCGGCGGTACACCTTTACCAGTATGCTCCGATTTCCGCTACCTAGGTTCACTCCTGCAAGATGACGGCGAAATTGATCGGGATGTTAGGCAAAGAATCAACGCAGGATGGATGAAATGGCGACAGGTCTTAGGTACAATATGCGACCACAAAGTGCCTGTGAAATCAAAGGGCCGCATGTATAAGTCAGTTATAAGGCCTGTCGTACTGTATGGAGCTGAGTGTTGGGCTACAAAGAAGATGGATGAGAAACGATTGCATGTGGCAGAGATGAGAATCTTACGATGGATGTGTGGAGTGACAAGAATGGACAGAATTAGGAATAAAGAATTACGTTACAGGTAGTATGAAAGTGGCGCCCATAGATGAAAAGGTAAAAGGGAGTCGATTGGCCTAGTATGGACATGATATGCGGAGAGACGAGATGTATGTAGTTAAAACAGTGATGAATATGCATGTAGAAGGACGAAAAGGGAGTGGATGGCCAAGGAAAAGATGGAAGGACTATGTGAGGATGGATAAGAAAGAGAAAGGAGTAAACGGTGGGATGAATGGTGACAGAGAAATATGGAAGCGAAGGACATACTGCGCCGACCCCAAATAAATAGGGACCAGGGCAATACAATGATGATAATTATATACACGTCGTTTTTTTGTTCCTAACCTGATAATTACCAAAACTCAAACCAACAGTTATTATAAAATTCTCATGAAAATAGTATTTTTACGTTAACTTGCGTTAAATCGTCCCAAAGGTAGCGCTTTAACGTTTAACGAAGTTAACTTTTTTAGTAACGGATTAGCGATTAACGAATTTAATTATTTGAGTAACGATGCCCAGCTATGGTCAAACTATTGATAGAAAATAGATCATGGTTTTGTAATAAAATTAAGAATTATTGAAATTTTTTTTTATTTATGACAACATAAGTAGTATATATTATAAAATATTAGTATTTTGTGTTGTATTTATAGTAAAGTTGGAAACACTTCCTACTGCAATTTTTCCTCAACTGCTCAGATTTCTAAGACTACCCCATGTGCATAGAGATACACTTGAAGTTGTAAGTGTTCAGATATTTTTTGTTTATAGTTTGTATAGAAATTATTGACAAGCATCTGCTCAGATATTAACGAGGTAATAAATGTTCTGGGGGCCAATTCTGCTATTTTTATATGACATTGATATCATATTTTGAATGGATTTAAAAGCGGTATTCTGTTAACCTTATGTCATTATCGTATAAGAGCGGTTTCAGATTAGCGTTTTATACGCGCGTATAAGCTCGTTTTTGGAAGCGCATGTAGGCGCGTACAGGCGCGCCTTTTGGCACACGCGCAACTCGTACGAGCGTTGACGCGCTTCTAAGCTCGTATATGCACGAGCCGTCAGAATCCATGTTGACACTGACAAGATGTCACTACAGTTTCGGGCGAACACGCCGAAATATGCCCGTTCGGTTTTTTGAAGCTCGTAATATAGCGCGCGTGTAAGCGCGTATGCTGAAACGACCGTATACGCGCAGAAAAATACGCTAATCTGAAACCGCCCTAATTTAAAATTTCGTCGTTGACACATACGATCTCGTTACAATTTCATTCAAATATCATATAATTTCCCGCTCAAGTCAAACATTTGTGTGCATGAACATGGATGTTTGTCTTGGTCTGGGTGTTTATATGTATAATATGTATGTATTTACAAAAAAAAAATAGTATATATGTATGTTTATCCATTATCTAGTACCCATAGTACAAGCTCTGCTTAGTTTGGGACTAGATGGTGTTGTGTGAATGTGGTAGAATATTATATTATTATTATTATTAATTTAGAAGATTACGCTTTTTGTGACGTAAGTATGATACTGACATCATATCGCGACTATATTTATTTAGCGGAATTGGGCCCCAGATATTAATGGTAACTTGTAGCGAATGGACCTTATTGACATTTTAAATTGTTCAGAAGTATTTGGTCACCTTGTCTGCTACAATATATCTGATGGCGACTGTACTGACTCTCTATAACGACTGTCAAAGATCTTCATGACAGTCGAAACCGACGACAGTTTAACGTGCTCTCCGAGGCACGGGGCAAGCGATAATATTAACCTTTTGATACGCACTTAACTTCGAATAGTCATTAGTGCGCGCCGTGGATTCGAATCCGATACCCTCTGCATGACAGTCTGTTGGTATCTCCACTTGGCTGTCGCTGTCTTCTTTATAATATAATACACGGTGTATAAACAAATAGATTACATTACCTTTGAGTAGTGATTTCTCTTTGTCAGCCTTAGCGGAGGCCCTCTCGGCGTCCTTACAAGTGGGAGTGCCGGGCGGGTGAACACGGTCGCCCTCTGACGCGCGACGCTTAGAACCGTCTACGTTCACCTGCAGGTTTATGGTACAAGGGTTAAGGTCATCACCATTGCTCACCACCACCCTCGTCGTTATCATTTTTATTCATAATCTTCATTTACAACAGTAACAACTATTATTACAGATAGATACGTCTTTACCCTCATGCTTAATAGTGAAGGCAGAAATATACAATTTATTTTTAGTAACAAATGACACGTAATCTGATTTTAGTGAAATCAGTCTGTGCACTAGTAAAAATATCCGTCTTCTCCGCTACAAGATTGACGATAATTTTGATCATAATCGTCATCATCATGTCAGCATAATAGTTGTCATAATTACTGTTATCATCATTGTCAGCATCACCGGCATCATCATAATTATTGTCGTGTTGTTCATTACTGAAGGTCGTGTTCAGTGGCGTAGCGTGGACTAATCTAGGCGTGGGCAAAGTCACGTTTACGAGGCCCCTCGTTTGACCTCGCGAATTGAGGACCTCGCGCATTGAGGATCTCGCGCATTGAGGACCTCGCGCATTGAGGAACTCGCGCATTGAGGAACTCGCGCATTGAGGGCCTCGCGCGAGGTTACGAGCGTAAGTCACACTGCCCATGAAGTCTTCAGTTACCTGTGTTGCTTTACCAGGCTTTTGTTGCTTTATGAGCCTCGTAATACGAGGCTATCGTTCAAGGGCGTCGCCAAGGGGGGGGGGGGGGGTAGAGGGGGGCAGCTCCTCCCCCGCTAGAGACTGAAAAACCCTACAATTCATACTTTTGTCAGTACTTTTCTCATTTTCCATATCAACTTGCCCACCTCCCTAGGCCATCGGCTGATGACTTTGCCCCCACCTAGGCAAGCGGCTGGCGACGCCGCGACGCCCCTGCTATCGTTGCTTTACAAGGGTGTAGTTATTTCGTTAAAGGCCCATTAACTATATAGCTATAAAGCATTCGCTACGAATAGAACAAAAGTAACTACAAGAAAGTTATGTATGAGTTAATTAATTTTGTCGATTGCTTTCTTGTTTTCCCTTCGATAAACGTAGAAAAATAGCTGTATCGAAACCACTACAGCATAACTGTCGGGAAGCAGTTGGGCAACTGCGGTGCAACATTTGAATAACTACAGCACAACAGTCAGGCAACATTTGAGCAACAGTTTAGCAACAATCAGCCAATAGTTGAGCACCTGTACCGAAACAATTGAGCAGCAGTCACACACTCTCTTAGACAACAGTTGCACCACTAATAAGTTGCACTCCACCTCACCTTGCTAGTGGCCGGGACCAGCGTGACGCCGGGCGGGGCGCCCTCCTGCCTCACGATGGGCGGGTCCACGCCGCCGTACTTCTTCAGCGGCTGGATCGTCATGGAGATGGCGTATAGCTGGAAGTCGTGCTTGCTACGCTCCGTCGTTGGGTAGTTTTGGAGAAAGCTGGGTGGAGAGAATGGTTAATGTCAAAATCCTTCATTCATTTAGATCACAAGTTTTTCATAATAATCATAATACATAATTTAGCTTTTGTAAGGTGCTGCAACTGTTACACCTTCTATGTTACTTGTTTATATTTCTGTACACATAATACTCAAGCATAATCAAGTTAAATTTTGATGTTCATTTAGTTAGCCTCCTGAACATTGAAACAGGAGCATCAGCAGTCAAGCAGATCGATAAACAAGCATACAAATAAGTGTAAAAAGGTTTTCTTCCTGCTCTTTATTTTTAAAGACAAATCCTACTCTAGGAGTTAATCATGCGTCATGCATGCAGGATGCATATATGTGGCACGAAACGACGCAAGAGCGGCAACAAAAAAACAGTGGCGCAACATACGCGCAACTCGCGAGCTACTGGGAAATGGCGCGCGAGCTCCATTCACAGCCAAAAAACTAAGAATTTCATCAATAAAGGTGGAAAGTTGAAAAGCACTTACCCGTACGCCATCAACTTAGCCGATGAGAATGTTTGGACGCAAGCGGCGCCGTCATCCTAGAAATATTATTTATAATAAAACAATGTTAGTAGAGTCTCGCTGAATTGTAGGTAGTACAGCCGCGTATTTCCCTTTCCGTGTCCACCTGGTGACACCGCTCTCGCCAAACCCACACGTTTTTGTATTAGTAAGGAATTCTACGAGCCCGTGTTCAATTCGCGTCAACTGAGCACGCCTGTGTGATCAAGTGGCGCAGGGGAAGGTATGACAAAATAGTGTGCAGTTGAACTGAACACCTTTTTTTACTGTCCGAATTTGAAATAAAAAAACACTAAGTTGACGGAGCCCTATTTTTAGATTAAGGGTCACAAGAGAACCTAACATAACCTACTTACTTGAGATAGTCTCACTTATTATTGCTCTGTGGTCTCACCTAAACAAATTGCAATGAGAAGCGCGTGAATTCAACTTCGGGCGCTCGCACCTGCTTCTGCCCGCACGATTTATCCCGAACACACGAAACGCACTAAATCAGCACGGAATTGTTTCGAACAGACCAGTTAAAAACCGTGTTCAATTCAATTACACACTATTTTGTAAAACTTCTTTTAACGTTGTATGATCGCAAAAACGTGCTCAGTTGACGCGAGTTGAGCACGGGTTGGTTGAATTCCGTAGTAATACAAAAGCGTGTGGATTTGGCGAGAACGATGTCGCCAGTTGAACACGGAAAGGGAAATACGCACTACAGCCTTGCTGATTTCAGAATATCAACGTAAACTAACAGTATGTAGGTACCGTTGCTTGCACTTGTTGGTACGGTGAGTGGGAATGCCAAGGTTCCATCAAATTTATATATCCCTCATCCCACTCGTCTTTTACCTCCCCTATTTCTTTTCACCTCCCCGCAACAGGCAGTGTCTGTGTAGTTGTGTTTTCGCAAACGGCTATATTTATGAGCCGCTTACCGATTATACAGGTTGTAAAAATACCCTTAACGAAAACTGATACCCCATATTGTACCAATCATTGCGAACATTTTTTGCTTCGGCATCATACCTCGGAAATTGCTGGTTCAGGAGATATTGAGGCTCAAGATTAGTATGGAATTTTTGTATTTAGGTACAAAATCGATGCATTTATCCCACCAACCTGTGCACCCATGAATTAGTAGGTATTTCGAAAATTGCACGCGCGCATTTTTATAGCGGCTTAAAAAAGTGAATAGGTACTTAAAAAAAGTCGTTTCCCAAGTTTTATTTTTGCTTAGTATGACTTGGCATGATGTCCGAAACGAGTAGACTTCGGCTTGGTGATGGGTCTTGTGACATCCTGTATAGTTTCTATATTGCTAGCAATAAAAAGGTATCTCATTAACAAGTTTATAGCAAAATTTTAGAATTTTTATGATGACCACGAACATCGTGGCGTGGTCGGCTCCAAGGCGAAGTCTTCGAGGCAAACGCTAGAATAATATCATTTCTTTTTGATAAAGCTAATATGCCTATCTTGTCATGATGATGGTGATAATTGTTACCTGTGCATCAATCCTCAGTCCCGTGGATCCACAAGCATGGGGCTCCAACATATAGTAGGAGGGGGCCCCCACCACTCGCCACACGGCCACTGCGTGGGGCGCGCACCACAGGATCCCGTGCGTGTGGGATTCGAAGAAACGCTCCAGCGCTGACCTAGTGACAATTCAGATGTATTGTGTGAACTAGGTCTTTATTTTATTTATAGACAGACGCCTATATCCCCGAAGGGGTAGGCAAACACACACCACATTTAATGCACACAAATGTTTGACTTGAGCGGAAATCGAACTCGCGACCTTCGGCGTAGCAGTCGCTTACACTCCCCTGCCAACCGGTCGTGTTATGTTATGTTATGATGGTGTTAATGATAATATTGAGGGAGGCATACCTGACGGTCATAGCAGTGGGCTCCTTCTGCTCCAACTTGCCGGAGAATACCTCTTGCAAGTCGTAGCGGACGTAGTTCACTCCCAACACGAACCGCTTCACCACCTGAAACGTCGTATTGATTAACAGTTTATGAGACACTGAGTTGCTCAGTTGCTCTGCAGAACTCAGGGCACCCAGTGAGGCTAAGAGCCTTATCATACTAGCGGATTGCGAACGTCCGCAAAGCGGAGCGGGCGCGCAACGAATTCGTTACGGGCTCACAAAGTCACAACGAACACGCAGCGCATGCGCAACGAACTCGTTGCGGACGCGCAACGAGTAAAAAGCGACGCGCAACGCGAGTAAAAGTAATAAAGCCAACAGAAGTGTTTCCTAGTTGGAATCCGTTTTGTTACTGGATTTATTGGACGTCGATAATTTGCTAGAAACACGCGACTAAAACATAACGTATTAGCCACGCGTCCGCGACATCCTCGCTGCGCAGGGGCGGCGTGCGAGCGACGCATTCGCTGCGCGTGCACCCCGCCCCGCAACCGCTCCCAAAACCGCTAGTATGATAACGCCCTTAGGTCCGGTACATATCTGACGGAAAATGCGTCGCGTATTATGTAACGACCCTAAGAACAGAATTGCAGCATATCATCCAACTTTTTCGCGTCCAGATTAGCACCTACAGAGTTCTGGGTCCAATCCCTGTAACGCCTCGTCCTCAAACGTTCTCCCTTTGATGGAAGGCACGACGCATCTCATGTTGAACATTGCTCCTTTTATAGACAGTAAACCTTGAAGATACACAGGTAGAAATGGCAATAACCGGTCCTCTCCAGCTCTGAACTCAAAACGAAATACGGCACGAGTCGCGTTAAGCACCTTGTCCAACATTTTTCGCGTCCAGACCACCTACGGTGTCCGTACTGCTGGAACGGTAGTAACACGTCCTCAAACGTCCCTTTAATGGGAAAAAAGTTACACTTCACGATCCAACGATGTTACAAGTAAAAAGAAGTAGATACGTTATAGGCGTACCAAAAGCAGGACGCTAAACATAAGCCAGTTGGCAAGTCTGACATATGTGTGTGTGACGTCGCGAGCCATTATAGTGAAACTGACACATCTTGTCAACCGAAATTAAAATAAAATATGGAGTTATCGATGTGTGCGTTAGTGTACCGTTTCTACGGTTTGATTACTACGTAGGTAACGTATCTACGACTTTTCTAATATCATTGTCACGATGACTATTATTCCCATTGAAAATCAGCATCTCAAAGGTCGGCGCTCCTGTTAAAGACAAACTCAGAATATTCAAAGGTCATACCTGCAGTGGTAGTAACACATCCTCCCCAGCTCTGAACTCATAGCCCAGCGCACTGAGTGACTTAGAGAACACGGAGCCAGCCGCTTCCAGCACCTCGTCCAGTGTGCGGCGGGTCCACAGGTGCGGGCGGCGGATACGGGACATGGCGGCTCCTACTATGGCAGTGGCGGCAGATTGCAGGAGGCAGTCGTGTGTGAACCTGGACATAAATGATTATTTATCCAGTCATTGGTGAAATGTAGGAGTAATATAATACCTCTGCCTATCCCTTCGGGGGTAAAAGACGTGAGCCTATAAATAAACATAAATTTTCAGTGTTTTGTACGTCATCGTATTTATATATTCTTTTATCGAATTCTATATTCGATCTATGCATTTTTTTTGAGATTTTGAATTCATTTTTACGTAAGCTCCATACAAAATATGTCAAACATGTATTACGAATCTCCGAATTCATGGATAACTTGAATATTGGAACCCGCCATTATTCAATTCTCGCTACATTCATATGCCTGTGGCGAACCTAGGCTGTCAGTGTTATTTTGACCGTCAAGCCAAACTTGCACTGCATACATTTTGACGCGAGATCTCTTCCAAGTGATATGCACAATACTGCGGCGGAGCAAAACATATCTGGTCTGCGTGCGGCGCGCAACACGCAAGCGTGCCCGGCCTGCACGCGGATGCATACATGCATCACAATGAAAAGGCGATAGAGTTAAATAGACTATGCTGAAACTACTAATCGTGTAAACCCTCTTTGGGTTCCAGGAATTTTGGTGAGCCGAATTCACGGAAATCAAGAGAAGACCTACAATCTTGGCACATGAAATCACTAGGTTATTTAAGGCTCCCATTTATGAAAATGACAAAAACTTATCAAAAGTCATGGAAACTTAGGTTTCAAGATTCTAGTCCTCCAAGACTCCTGAGTTTTGAAGTCCTAGAATCTTGAAACCTAGAGACTCTTAGGATCCTGTAAAAGCCCTTGTACACGCTAAGAAAAGAATTCGTGTCGTCTCTACACCCGACCCGCTAGCCTATAAAAAAATCGGCGCTGAATAAAAAAGAAAATCTTGTTTGAGCTAAAATTGTTCGTGCATAGATCCGAAATAAATAAACTCTTCTAACTGTCGTTAGCATGATAATTCGGTCTTATTTGAAGCAGACGCTGTAGATTATCTTAGCGTGTGCAAGCACCCTAAGACATTCGTTAACGACACTGAAGAAGAACTTACTTCTGCAAGTCGGTCGGCCGTGATCCTCTAAGTATTAATCCTTCCTCTGGCCGTCTGACGTATATTTTTACCAAGAACTTATCAGGCAGCGGTGCGACTGACCCTAAACGATTCCTTAAATTAAAGTAACTAGCCTCGTTTAGGATCGTTTAGGGTCAGTTGCACCTTTGCCTGATAAGTTCTTGGTAAAATTATATGTTAGACGGCCAGAGGAAGGATTAATACTAAGAGGATCACGGCCAGCCGACTTGCAGAAGTAAGTTCTTCTTCAGTGTCGTTAACGAATGTCTTAGGGTGCTTGCACACGCTAAGATAATCTACAGCGTCTGCTTCAAATAAGACCGGGAAGCCAGCGGGCGCTCGCGCCCGCCGCAGAACATCTTATATAGAGCGAAGCTCTCGGAAGGCTACACGCAATCGACGGGGGCCACCATGGACACGCTGCTTCAGACGCTGTATCCCGACGACGATCCGACCAAAGACACGCCGTACCACCGCGAGGTGCGAGTTGCAGCCGCATTCGCGCCCTCAGGAGAAGACATGTGCGCTCCCGACAAGAAGACGGTAGAGCGCATTGTGAGAAACCTCCCGAACACTGCGCCTGAGATGGATGGTCTGACGTCGGTAATCATCAAGTGGGCCTGGAAGTCTACGGCAGACGAGATTATCCTCATGTACGCGAAATGCATCACCGAGGGAACTTTCCCTGATCTTTGGAAAGCTGGCCGTCTCATCGTCCTGCTGAAGGGCAACGGGAAACCACTAAGCGACCCGAAAGCGTATAGGCCTATCACTTTGCTGCCCATTCTGGGTAAGATTCTTGAGCGCGTCATTGTTGCTTACGCACCTTGTTTGTCTCGCAGGAACTCAGCACGGTTTTACTCGGAATAGATCTACTGTCACAGCACTTAGGCACTTGAACGATATAGTCAATAACTCGAGAGCCGCGTATGTGCAACTGATCTTTCTTGACATCTCTGGTGAATTCGATAACGCCTGGTGGCAAATGATTCTACTTAAAGTTAAGCAGGGCGGAGCACCGCCGAACTTGGATAAAATATTGGTCAGTTACTTTACCAACCGCCGTGTGTGTTTTAATACCGGTAGTTTGTGTGCATGGAAACAGAGCACCATGGGATGTCCGCAAGGATCGGTTCTTGGCCCGACTCTCTGGAATCTCCTCCTCAACGACCTCTTGCTGCTGCCTCGACCCGAAGGAGTGCATTTGATCGCATATGCCGACGATGTGACCGTCGCAATTGAGGCGTCTTCCCGCGCCGCGACTGAACGTAATGCCGCGATCGTGTTGAGTGCTATTGCCGATTGGGGAACCCGGAATCATCTTGGGTTCTCCCTTGGTAAGTCTTCAACGTTGACTGTCAAAGGTAAGTTTAAGCGAGCGCCTACCATCCGCATGGACGGCGCCTCGGTTGCGAGTGTCACGCAGGCTACAATGCTCGGTGTTACTCTGGACGATGCAAGATCATACGCGCCGCAAGCTAGCATCATCGGGGAAAAGTCCTCAGACTACTTCGGCAAAATGTCGCGGATTTCGGTGACCAGATGGGGAATGAAATACCCTGCCCTTAGAGTTCTATACTCAGGAACCTACGTGGCCGTCTTGATATACGCCGCGGCCGTATGGTATCGACGATGGTCCAACTTCGTGGTCAAACGAACGCTTTTGCGCACCCAGAGGCCGGCACTTATTTTACTAACGGAGGCGTACAGATCGTGCAGCACCGCAGCGTTACCGGTGCTTGCGGGCGTGTTACCAGCCGATTTGGAAGTTTGTCGTGCGGGACGAATTGCGGAGGAGGGTTACCAATTGGCCGCGAAAGAACTGCGCACTCTCAAGTTCACAGTTAGGCGGGAGCTCGCTGCTCTTTGGCAGGAACGATGGCAGGCTAGTGAAGACGGACGGGAATTATACAGCTTCTTCCCAGATGTGTCTGTAAGGCTGAAGTCAGGATGGATCGAACCGGATTACGAGGTCTCCCAAATACTCACCGGACACGGATGCTTCAGGAAGCGCCTACACAAGCTTGGGCTTTGCGACGCTCCCGTCTGCCCGTGCTGTGAAGCTGAGGAAAGCCGTGATAACGGGCTCTTGGAATGTAGCTTGTAAGCAGAAGGAAGATCGCTGATGCTAGATTCGATACGCTACGCAGAGGCGGGCCCAGTGCATCACGTGGAACTGGTTCGCACCAAGGAAAACTTTGGCACGTTGCGCACATTAGCGCACACCTGGCACTCCATCATAAGAACATTGGATAGCTGGAGGATTGAGTGATGCTGAACGCGAAGTACCGTTCTGTGTTGTTTTGCCCTATTAAGGGGATAAAATATACTTTCGAAGCCCTTTTGGGGAGAGTATGGCTCGGGACATTAAAGATTTGTAGGGAGTCAAGAAAGAGCGCGCGGGAAAGAGCGGACGCAAGTACCATGCGCTTCTCCCGTGATTCGGTCCGTACGCCGCAAGGCAGGTAGGACCGTGAGGTCGTGGTGGGAATATGACCCTAAACGATTCCTTAAATTAAAGTAACTAGCCTATTAAGACCCTGAGAAAGAGCATACTTCTGCAAGACGGCTGGCCGTGATTCTCTAAGTTTTAATCCTTCCTCTGGCCGTCTGACATATAATTTTATCCATAACTTATTAGACAGCGGTGCAACTGACCCTAAATGATTCCTTAAAGTAAATCTGTAATAAAAGAACCTGAGAAATACTTACTTCTGCAAGTCAGCCGGTCTCGATCCTCTAAGTATAGTCCTTCCTCTAGCCGTCTCCACGAAGGCAGTGAGCACCTTCCACTCATACCCCTCGTCGGGCACGGCGCCTTGAGGACTCACTTGTCCCGGAGTCTTGCAGAACTCCCAGAACACTTTCACTGCTGATATGGTGAAGCTGGTGGAAAGAGAAGGTCTCACGTTATCCAGTAGTAGGTACTACTCATAGTACCATTTCGAATGGAATTATGTGTGGGTCCTCCAATTTAACTAATAAGAGGAGATTACTCGAAAGTGAAGTACATACGTGTGGTGACGGATTATGAATATGGTATGTCACCACCCAATATCATCCCATGGGTGTCGTAAGAGCCGACAGAGGGAGCATATTATGCAGAGAACAGCACTGCAAGAGAAGGAAAACTTGATACAAACCCTATACCAACCCTTTTGGCCAGCGTGGTATAGTTTTCCTCCTTTCAAAGGAGGCCTAGTCCAGCAGTGGACTGATGATGATGATGATGAAGTATATACATACATACATAGTCTCACGCCTATATCCCCGAAGAGGTAGGCAGAGGTATATTGCAACACCCACTTTTCGCCAGTGTAATAGGGGGCACGAAAGTAAAGTCTCGTTAATTATTACTGCTGTTGAACCCACAAAGGTGATAGTGCGAAGAAAGGTCAGTGGATAAGTCAGATCCCATTGAAGTAAATTCGTCTGCTAGCAGTAAAAGCTATCCTCAATACTTTTTCTCATTGTTTTGCAAACAAACCACAATTGAAAACCGTTTAAAACTATCCACCTTTGCTTAACGTCCTCAGGGTAGGCCAATAAAAATATCTTGCTTTAGTAGTTGCTTATGTCATAAAAGGAATTCCAGTAGTTTTCTTCACTTCCTACAATTTTTCTTGGTTGATTCAACTAACCTTTTTACAGACTTCTCATTCCATTTTTTTTTCTGCCGAACAAATTGACTCCGTGCTGCCTGATGTTAAGCAGTCAGTGAGGTCCCATAGTGATGGCCATCATCCCAGCAGCCAGCATGGCATTATGGCATGATGGCCCTCACCTTGACGGCCTTGAGTAAAGCTTTTTCACGCCCCGCTTAAAGGACCCGGGATCATAAGTGGAGGGAAACACGTGGACTGGTAAAGAGTTCCACATCTTAATGGTACGGCAGAGATAAGAGGCGCCGAACCGTTCGGTGCGTGACGGTATCTATTCTACCGTGTAAGAGTGGCACCTCAACCCAGCACGTGTCGCTCGGGATAGGAAAGGAGAGGGTGGGATTAGTTGAAAGAGCTCTTCGGAGCACTCACCGTGATAGATACGGTAGAAGACAGCCATTGAGGCCACGTCTCTGCGTAATTGCAGTGACTCAAGACTCTTAGTGGCCTCTGGATCCCCGATGATACGGACAGCACGCCGCTGCAACCTATCGAGGGCGTCCAATAAGTACTGAGCGGAGCCATTCCAAAGGTGAGAGCAGTATTCCACGCAGGAGCGAACCTGGGTCTTGTATAACAGACACAACTGCTCCGGCGTGAAAAACCTCCTCACCTTGTTCAGGACTCCGAGTTTCCGAGATGCGGATTTGATGACACCCTCGATGTAGTTCTTCTGGTTGAGATTTCTGCGTATGTCCATACCTAGGATATTGAGGCTGTCTTGAATCGGTTGTGGAGTGTCCAGAAGAGACGGATGAGGAAGGAATGGAGATACCTTGGCTGAGAATGCGCACACCTGTGTTTTCTTGGCGTTGAACTCGACCAGGTTCTCATCACCCCAATGCGAGATGCAATTCAGAACCCGGTCAAGCTCAGCAACAAGTGTTCGCCTATACTCCTCAGTATCGGCTTGCTTAGCCGCAGGGTGTCCGAGATATCGCCAATGTACAGTACTGTCATCTGCATAGCAATGTATGCCCCCAAAAGTGAGCATATCATTGATATGCAGAAGAAAAAGCGTGGGCGATAACACGGACCTCTGAGGCACACCAGCATTCACCTGGAGAAACTTCGATGATTCACCGTCACAAAGGACTCATATACGGCGCTCATTCAGGAAGCTGGCAACCCAGTTGCACAATCGAGGTGGCAAGCCGTAGGCTGGAAGCTTGGAAAGAATCGCACGATGCCAGACTCTATCGAAGGCTTTGGAGATGTCAAGACTAATAGCCAACGACTCCCCATGCCTGTCCATCGCCTCACCCCAAAGGTGAGTGACATACGCTAGAAGAATACCCGTTGATCGTTTCGGTCTGAAGCCATACTGACGATCACTGATGAGAGAGTGATCTTCTAGGTAGCGAACGAGTTGGTTGTTGATTAGTCGTTCAAACACCTTGCAGAGGATAGGGGTGATAGCAATGGGTCGATAGTTGCCCGGATCAGAACGATCCCCTTTCTTGAGAATCGGTTGTACGTTCGCCTCTTTCGAAGCCTGCGGCACTACGCCAGAGGCATATGATAGGCGATACAGGCGTGTAAGCATTGGAGACAACTCGGCTGCGCATTTCCTAAGCACAACCGCTGGAATTCCGTCAGGTCCACTGGCTTTCCGGACGACATCGAGAGATCGCAGTGTCGCGCTAACATCGCATTGCCTGATTTTAATATCAGGCATGGAGTGGCCGCAGTAGGGAATCGAAGGCGGCTGCGCACTACGATCATCTATTCGGGAGTTGGCCGCAAAGAGATTGACAAGCAGGTCAGCTTTCTCTTGCGGCCCATGGGCCAGTGATCCATCAGGGCATCGCAATGGCGGCAGTGAAGGCTGGCAGAAATTAGCTTGCACGGCTTTGGCCAATCACCAGTATCCCCGGCTGCCCGTGGGGTGCGACAAGAGTTCTTGACCAAACCGTGCAATGCGCTGTGCATCCGCTCTTATGTATTATGCAGACCTTGGTGGCTCTATTATAGGCTGCCTTGATGAGATGAACATTCGGATAAAGACGAGACCGAGCCCTGATCCAAGCGCGGTAAGCCGACTGTTTTTGTTTAACAGCATAGGCGCAAATCTCCCAAAAAAACCAACTCGGCGGTCGGGAACTGCTCCTGCGCATTATCTGCTGCCTGACTTAAGTAGTCAAACAGTCGAGTTGTCTCGGCATCTCCGGTATGGGAACGGTAAAGGCACACGTAAATACGGGCCAATGAACCCAGACTTACGTGTACCCAAAGGACAGAAAAGGATGGGTCCTCTAGGCAGCGTAGACGTCGACAGCAAATATCCGCTCTGACGAACAAGCATACCCCGGCTTTTGCGTGGAAGTTATCCTCCAGTGCATAACCGGGATAATGCAAATAAGTCGTGTCGTCAGGACGGCGTATTTGAGTCTCGGTCAAGAAAAGCATGGCCGGTCGGGCCGTCTCGAGATGATGGTGGACGGCGTTGAGGTTCGAATGGAGTCCGCGGATGTTAGCGGACTCCACCTCAAAAAGTGAGTTGGTGGGGAACGAAGACGCCGCTGTTTGACCGGAACCATTTCTTGGAGCTGCCATAGAAGAAGAAAAGGGGGCCTGAAAAGAGGAGGCAGTCAACGCAGCAGCGCGTGACAAAGCGCAGAGTATTGTATTGCCATTATACTGTGAGGTATAGCGGTGGCCGACCCGCCGGACGGAAGGGCCCCCGTACCCTCCCAGAAGTGGTCGCCGGGTCCCACCGTCCGGTCACCAACCGGCACGACGAGCCACCCCGAGATTATGCGCGGCCTGGTGGGGCAGCCTCCCGAGATGGTTAGTCCCAGTTGGGTATTGACATATACTCTAACGATAGACGGAGCATTCCCTATAAATATTTTGTTCAAATTGTCTAACGTATGACGTCTAATCGTACTAGCGCAACACGCAGGCGCAAGCAGCGCCAATGACTGACAGTGTCTAGTTATTATTATAGTCAATCAACAACAACCAGTCCTGACATCTTACCAATGAGTGTCCAACAGTTCTCTAATGCTACTGGCTGCTTATTGCCATTTGCAAAGACTATTTACAACACAGAAGAGATGTTTTCTGCCTACAATATTGCATCAACATAATAAGAATAGTTTATTTATGAAAATAAAAGGAATTAATTGCTATGGGTTTATTTAAGTAAAATAGTAGAATCTAGAAACATATTCAGTTGTTTTTATTACAAAATAGAAAAATATACCTATTCGTGGGCGTAAGTTCAAGACTGGCATTATTTGCCTCACGAATAATTCTAATTTCTAAACTTTAAAATTATCTTACTATGAGAATGCTTAAACATATCCTAATACATAAGGCAGGATTGCTTGTCAATCTGTACAGACGCCCTTGGTGAACACATAGTTCTAAACCTACACATGTGGCAGATATGCGCTACCATAAGGAAACCAACAATTAGAAAAATCATTCTATGACGAAGTGGCCTGAGTAGCTTAGTCGGTGCAGTATCGACACAGTTTATCGTGGTCGCGGGTTAAAGCCCTGCCTCAAAAATTTATTTTTATAGCTTTATATTAATTGTAATTAAATTTACTCTAGCAAAAAATGCTCAAAAATATATTTTAATAACTATTCAATTGCCACCAAACACAATTAATTTTGTGTTTTTTTGTCTATTGGTCGGATAATGGAAATCAGGATCTGTTTTGCCTCATGGTTCAATATTATTTTTGCGTATTTTTCTATAACTGCAAATGTGCACTATGATAAAGTGTTGAAATATTCGTTAATATAATTATTACGATCAATAAACCAAAAAATAAAAAGAACACAGAATTAGTGTCATACAATATCAAATTGGTTTTATAACATTAATCAAACTAAAAATCTCTTAAAACCAATACCTTCATGAAGTCTGGTCTTAGTCTTATATTTTTACCTACAATCACTTGCAATGTATGTCTGCAAAGTAGTTGGTCTATGATCGTAAATGACGTCACATTAAAATAAAGAAATACATTTTAATGTGGTATTAATATATATTTAAGTATTTTTTTTACATAAATAATAAACAATATTGACTAACGCTACGACACATGTAAGTTCTGATTCGAATTAATCGATATATCGTCGCCATAAAATTAATAAACGAAGCGGACCCACACCGCAGGAAAGTCAAAGTGACACTAAATTGCTTTGCCGGGATATTCATGCAAAGCATTTGAACAAAGTCAATGTTCTGAATGCTACATCTAGTACTTTAGTACATATATATCGATGCAGTTGGGCCCCTATGCCGCGGGCGGCCAGCGGCACCACCGTTTCTACGGGTCTCCCTGGCCGGCGAGTCGACCCACACTACCCACACAATGACTCCACAGATACTTTACTGGTCCCACGTATGCTGCGGTAACCGCCCCCTCAGCTAATCCCCCTCATCCTCTCCTACTTCCCCATATGGGCAATGAAGAGAGGATGGGGAGGGTATGGTTGGGCCTCCGGCTCTCCCACTCACCGGACGAAACGCAACAGCATAGAACATACTGTTACTTTACGTCGATCTTCTGTGGGAGGGTGTTACTGCCCCGGTCGAGCCGGCCCATTCGTGCTGTAAACAGCGTGGCCCTACCACCACTTAGTTATTTTATTTTTTATTCTGTTATATTTTATTATTTTATTCTGTTATATCCCAGGAACTATAAAACAAATTACTCAATTGTTATTACCCGGATTTTTTTTCCGTTAGGAAATTCTCCAGCAGCAGCACGAAGTCTGGTAATGTGCCCGGTACGGCAATAGGCTCGCCCCCTATTACGTGGGACCTAAACATTCATGGCGCAATGTGGGTGTAATATTACACCTCTGCCTACCCCTTCGGGGATACAGGCGTGAGTCTATATAAAAAAATAAAAAACATTCCCCGGTCTATCGATCCCGAGCTCCTCGTCGTTCGACTTGAAGGTCTCCGCCAACTCGTCCATTTTGGAGAACAGGATAACAGCAGCCCTTACAGGGTCGTCCTGCCGGTGGGACATTATACAAACTACAAAACTCACTTGTTATTCCCCGGTCTATCTGTCCCGAGCCCCACTAGCTCGATTTGAAGGTCCACTGTGGAGAACAGAACAGCGGCAGGCCCTTCAGACGACGTCCTGTCCGTGGGATTTTAAACAAACTACACCACTCACTTGTTATTTCCCGGTCTATCGATACCGAGCTCCTCGATGTTAGAACAGGTATCACAGCCTCTACAGGGGACGGCGTGTCTGTGGAATATGATACAAACCACAACACTCACTTATTAATACCTTGGTCTATCGATCCCGACTTGAAAGTTTCCAGCTCAGCCATTGTGGAGGACAGGACAACGGCAGCCTTCGCAAGAGATGTCCTGCTGGTGGGGCATTACTCACTTGTTATTCCCCGGTCTATCAAGCCCGAGTCCTTCTATGTTCGCCTTGAAGGTCTCCGCCAACTCTTCCACTGTGGAGAACAACACGGCAGTGGCTGCCCCCGCAGGGTTCGTCCTGCCGGAGGGACCGACCGCGTGGGGCTCCCACAGTAACACCGACTTGTCGTCGTTGCCCTTCCAGATGCCCACGCAGTAACTCTTTGCACATAGCACGCCGTGCTTGTGCTGGGGGTAAAAATAGATTGATTTTATGGAGATATAGATATACAAGTGATTACCACCATTAACAGTCACAAGTGAGAGTCACAAGTGAATTGCCAACCTGGATGGGAGTCAAAGTCATAAATCATTTATTTCTGAACCAATATACATTTGTGTTGAAAATACACATGCAGAGGAAAGAAATAGGACGAGGAGAGGGATGAGGGAATAGGTGAGGCGGATGGCAACTCTGGTATTCTCACTGGCGAAACGAAATAGTACTGTTACTGTACTACGATATTCTATGAGAGGGTAGTACTTCACCGAATCGGCTCATTTAAGCTGATATTATTATCTGCAGGACTATATCTCCAAATAGTTCAAGATCCCAGGACCGCCAGACCTGACTTATTTTCTCAGAAACGAAATGTATAGAATAATGTAGTGTTAATATGTGCTATGAGTGTACGCATACTTGCTTGCTGTGCTACCATTTTTACCTACCTTTAGCACCTCCTACCTAAAAATTGGCCACATCATAGCACATACTAACACTACATTATTCTTTACATTTCGTTTCTGAGAAAATAAGTAAGCTGTGGTGGCCCTGGGATTAAGGCAAATGTCCTTCTCGTCCTATGTAATGTTAACGTAGTCCGCATGCTCTCGCCATCCCATAAATTTAGTTTTTTTTAATAATAATAGGCGGCAAACGAGTAGACGGATCGCCTGATGGTAAGCAATTACCTTCGCCCATGGACACAAGCAACACCTTAGCAGTCACAAGTGCGTTGCCGCCACTTGGGGTTAGTAAAAGGGATAGGATAAGGAGTGTGATGAGGGAGAAGGAATAGGGGATAGGGCCTCAGCACTCTCACTCACCGAACGAAACGCAACAGTTTAGGTACTGTTACTTTACGTCGATTTTCTATGAGAGGGTAGTACTTCCCCGGTCGAGCCGGCCCATTCGTGCTGAAATCAGCAAGGGTCTACTACCGTGAGAAAGTATAACACACACAGAGTAGGTAAAACTGCGCTGTTTTTTTGGGGCCCCGCTGAACGCCTAGAGTCTTATACTTCCCTCTATGGAGCCCTAAACTCTGCTATTGAGCTATTTAGTAGTGGGAGGGGGTAATACTGCAATAGGATTTTCCTTGCGTGACCAAAAAAGGCAGTTACGATCTATAAAATTCTTAAAACATGTCATATTCCTTTCCACGATCTGTTGTTAAAAATCAGACTTATCCACGATTCAGAGTATCCCCAATTTCTACAGGATCATTACCTAGTGACAGAGCAGCGATAGCCGAGTGGAGAGACCGACAGACTGCGACGCATAGGGTCCCGGGTTCGAATCCAGGGCACGCACCAATTACTTTTCGAAGTGTGTATTAAATTGTCCGTGTCCGTGTGGTGACGGATTAAGAATACGGATCATCATCCCATGGGTGTCGTAAGAGCCGACAGAGGGAGCATATTATGCAGAGAACAGCACTGTAAGAGAAGGAAAACTTGATACAAACCCTATACCAACCCGTTTGGCCAGCGTGGTATAGTAGCCCAATTCCTCCTTTCAAAGGAGAGGCCTAGTCCAGCAGTGGACTGTTAAAAGGCTGACGATGATGATGATTAAATTGCTAATTATCGCTTGCTTATCAGTGAAGGAAAACATCGTGAGCAAAACCTGCATGTCTGAGAGTTCTCCATAATGTTCTCGAAATACATGTGAAGTCTGCCAACCCGCACCTTGGCCTTACCCTTCTAATAGTGAGAAGAGGCCCGTGCCAAGCAGTGGGACAGTATAAAGGGCTGATGATTATTACCTAGTGCGAACAAACAGGTGCCAACTGGTTAAGATACCCACCTCAGCCAAGAACTTCTCGATGCCTTTGGCGACGCTGAGCACTCCGCCCGTCTCTCCAGCCTTCACGTCTCCGTGGACAACGTCTCCCGCCACTTCCAGCTTTACCTGCTCAACAAAAATTATCATCTTGACTGTAATATAAACTTTGTATATCGACGGATTAAGAATACAAATATGCTACATCGCTTGATTTCGTGTATATTTTAAGTTGTGACTAAGAAATACACACGCAGCACATTATTATAATATTGGAGGAGAAACGGAATACTCGAAGTCAAATCCGATGTCCGTCAGTTGACTGTGGCTGTATGACGACTTATCAATAGGCTAGTTGACAAAAAAAAAATTATATGTCCGCCCTTTAGATTATTAAAAAATAAGCGATACGTATTTTTTTATTTGTAAATTAAACCAAAAATGACCAAGATATAGCTCATTAAAGTTACGTATAACGTCACGCCGTGCTGCATTTTTTCGCACTAGATGACGTCACACGTAACTTTAATGGGCTATATCTTTGTTATTTTTTATTTAATCGAAAAAAAGAAAAAATACGTGTCCAATATTTTTTATATTATCTAAAATACGGACTCAATAAAATGTAATTATTTTGACCCTGGAAACTACCCTATTCCTCACGGAAAATATATTCCCAAAGAAAGAAAAGCAAGTGTCACATAATTCTTACTCACATTGAAAGTAGTGACGTGGAACTCAGGCACAATCTCTTCGGGGTGTACGTAGGGCAGATTGCTGGCGTTGGGCGTGGACAACGTGTACAGTCGGTCCCCGTACTTGAGGATGGAGTCGATCAGCTCCGGCTTCCAGAACTCGTAGGGCTCGATGTGCTCCACTACTATGCCCATCACGCAGTTCGCTGCGTCCTGGAAATATAAGACTACATTTGAAGAAGACAACTCATGATCCAGTAAACGGTTGATAATAATTATGCTACTTGGATTATCCTTAACCCAAAAAAATATTTTTCTAATCTCATATGAAGTACTGACTTTCTGAGACAAATAAATATTTCTTTCTTCTTTTCAGTTTGGTCGAACTGAGAATCTGTTACATTTTCGAACACGGTTAAAAAATGGCCAACGGATAGACGGATTACCCGATTGACAAGTGGTAGGGTTCTTTCCCACAAGTCAAATCTAACACGTTTAATGAAATGTCAAAAACGACCTTTGCTATGGAGTTTGTATGAAAAATTACATCGTGACCTCGTAGTTTTTTTGCTGTCAAGTTGACTACTTATTATCAGTAAATTGTGGATAAAAATGTTAAATAAAGTTTTAACATTAATTGATGAATGAAAATACCATTATTTTGACACGTTTCACTAGATAAAAATACTTGTACAATTTATTTCACTTGCAGGAAACTTTCATAATATCGCCGCCCATGAACATAAGCACCAACGAAGCTGCGTTCTGCCTTTTGAGATCAGAAGATGAATGGGAGGAGGCGTGGTATGAGGGAGAAGGAGGATAGGGGATGGAGCTCCGACTTATTCCACGGTTGTCAGTGAGCGCCTGAGATTGCCTGTACATAACCTCATTAGCTTCATCACCTGGTTGTTCCTATTGGGCTTGTCCATGAAGTAGTTCTCTCCCTGGGCCACTCTGCCCCTCACAGACGCGGTGGTTCTGCTCAGACGCGTGAAGTACTTGCCAATGGCAGCGTCGTCCAGAGCTGGCACCAGTTCTTCTGTGTCACCTCCTTCATTAAATTTAATGGAGGTTTAGGGTAAAGTTAACGGAGGTTTAAGGTAAAGTTAATGGCGGTTTAAGGTAAAGTTAATGAAGGTTTAAGGTGAAGTTAATGGAGGTTTAAGGTGAAGTTAATGGAGGTTTAAGGAAACTTGAAAAACATTAAAATATTCTAGCGTCGGCTACTTCATTACAATTAGTGAGAATTATAGTAAGTGACCTTGAGTGAGAGTAAATATTCTAGGGCAACGCACACACGGTCATCTGATCCCTTACTAGGTGAAGATTAACTGATGAATATGGTTGTATATTATTCTTAAATTTTGTGTAATTTGGTATAGTGTTACGCTGGGTAGGTGAGTACTACGTTGCACTTTTCACCGTCTTTAACTTCCTTTTTATCTTGTGATGGCAAGTCTGTCAAACTATCCACACTACGGTCGTCAAGCAGCGGGTACGTCATACTGATGTCTACAAGACAAGCTAGTCAAGCTGAATATGTGAAAAAGGTTTAGAACTAAGATTAAATAATTCTAGGAAATTCAGGAAATAATGAAACAGTGGTACGTGGAACATTTTTCGAACTAACTTATCATGTTCATAAAAGGTAACGCTAAAGATTTAACTTTCCTATATCATATTTCATGATACCAAAGTTGTTTATACTAGTCGGTGTACATATTCATAATTTAAATCTAATGTAATTTTTCATGGGATCTGAATACAAAACAATAGGTAAATACTTACATCATTATATTTTATACAGAGTGCTATATTTTAATTTTACCTTCTTCATCTCCCTCCTCCTTGTCCTTCTTGGGTCCTCCCTTCCTCTCCTTGAGAACAGAGGTCAGCTCGTTGATGACTTTAGCGGGGTACAACCAAGCGGGACCCAAGCACTGCTTCTTGTCCAAGCCTGCTTGAGAAGCTGTGGGAAACAGTCATCATCATCATCATGTACATACATACATACATAGACTCACGCCTGTTTCCCCGAAGGGGTAGGCAGAGGCATATTAAACGCCTACTTTTCGCCAGTATTTTGATCCCACGTAATAGGTGGCGAGCCTATTGCCGCTTATTGGGACATTTTGTTTGCCAGAGCCTCGTCCGTTGATCGGCAGGTGCACCACTTGCAGGTGAGGTTGGCTTCATCATGTATACAAGATATATGGTACATAAGGCCAATCATCAAGCTGATATCGACTCGTTTTGCACATCATACCAAGTCCTACTAAGCAAAAATATTATTTTTATAGACTCTCGCCTGTATCCCCGAAGGGGTAGACAGAGGTGTAACATTAGTAACATTACACCCGCATTTCGCCATGAATTTTTAGGCCCCACGTGATAGGGGGCGAGCCTATTGTCGTTACCGGGCACATCACCAGACTCCGTGCTGCTACTGAGAATTCGGAAAAACCCAGTAACACTTTTTCCCGACCCAGGAATCGAACCCGGGACCTCCGATCAGCAGTCGCATACGCTATCCACTGGCCTACGGAGGCAGTCACAAAAATAATACCTGAGAAAATATAAAAAATAGGCTTAAACATTTCATGAGGCGCAATGTAAAGAATTCGCGTGCAATGCTCGAGAAACCTACTTATCCATGCGTGCATGGGATATGTATAGGTTAAATTGACGTGAGAAATGCATCGATTTTGTAATAATAAAAAAATGGTGACTTTGAGCCGCAATATCTCCTAAAGCAGTAATTTCTCAGGTATGATGCCGAGGTAAACGATGTTCTTAATAATTGGTCCCATATGGGCTCTCATATGGATCCAAACTAGAAACCAAAATACATAATGTAGGACATAATGTTTTAGATTAGATCATTCTGTTCAGATAATTAGCAAAACATCCTACAGTTATTTTTAAGAACCTTCAAATCAACTTATCCCTTCAAAATGAAGCTACAAGAAACCTAGCTTGAAAGTAACCAATCAAAAATATTTAATTAGTCACGTCACGTCACACGTCACGGCACACGTCATCGCACACGTCACGTCACGGCACGGTACACATCACGGCTCACCACGATACACGTCACAGCACACGGTACACGTCACGGCCTAAGTCACGTCACGTCATAGTACACGTCACGGCCCGGCACGGTACACGTCACAGCATGGTACACGTCATGTCACGCCACACGAAACGTCACGGCACACGTTACGTCACGGTACACGTCACGGCCCGGCACGGTACACGTCACAGCATGGTACACGTCACGTCACGCCACACGAAACGTCACGGCACACGTTACGTCACGGTACACGTCACGTCACGTCATGGCACACGTCACGTCACGTCACAGCACACGTCGCGTCACTGCACACGACACAAAGAAATATAACCTTAAGTCATAGAAGTAACACTAAATAACAACAGCGGTTGCTATGATTGATATCTTCTTTCTAATGGCACATGCAGTATGATAGAAAGAGCTATCGATAGGTTTAGCAGCACGCTCTTATAGCAGCCTCGTGGTAGCCAAACAGTAGACAAAACATAGAGTTAGGAAACCGAGTGTTGTTCGGAACAGTGATGATTTATCGATAAATATTTTTGGTCAAATGTCTTACTTTAGTATGTGTCGATATATTTAAGCCGTAGAAGTAAGCAACTAAAATATTGAAATTGTAGTTTTTAAACCTATAGGGTATTTAGGGTTAACCTAGAATTGTCAATTTTGGTTAAAACCAAGGTCTTACAGCACAAGTAAAGGAAAAATACCGAAAATTAAAAAAAGGTGACAATTAAGGTTAATTTTGGTACTTACAAGTTTTCGCAAAAATCTAATTTTGACCATATCCTTCTATCGGGTTGACCCAGGACCCTGATTTTTATACACCTAATAGGAACCATAGACCTCAGTATTTGGTATAAATTTCAATTTGCTAGGTCCACCCGTGCCTGAGAAAATCGGTGGTGTGGTGACACACGGACAGACAGACAGACAGACGGACGAGAAAGTGATCTTATAAGGGTTCCTTTTTTACCTTGTGAGGTACGGAACCCTAAAAACATCGATATCTCCTTTCACTGTCAAATCCCATCACTCCTTAATGATGGGATTTGACAGCACGGCTATTTAGAGAATGCAGTCAAAGATATGAGTCTGTAAGGAGTCTATGCCTCTTTAAATGAGACGCGTAATTTGACGTTATGATTAACCAACTAAGACCAACTGACATTACATGTTGCACGTTCGGTGTAAGGAAATATGGCGAGCATGTTCTCTCTTGTCTAAACGTCCAACCTCTCTGACACGACACGTCACGCCACACATCACGTCACGTTATGACATGTCAAGGCACACGCTAGATTCTGGACTATAACGCTGTTCTACGTGTTCACATGCGGCTGCGAAACTTTTGCGGCGACGAAACATGTGCGAAACTGTCAAAACTACAAGACTTACTGATTTTATCGATCAACAAAATGTTCTAACTTCTGTTTGTTTGTTTTTCGTGTGAGTGTGTGGCCAACTCTAGTGTCGGAGTTTTCAGACCGCCCGAAGGCCTATAACTATCTAACTTCTGTGTAATATAGAGACTTACTGATTTTATCAATAAACTCTCCAGGACTGGCGGCCACAATGAGAACCGGGCAGGACTCAGGAGGGACGTCCTCCGGCTCCGGTTCGGGTTTCTCTTCGCCCTCTGTAATAAATATGTTGAGATTAATATATTTCTTGTTTTGGTAAGTTTTTCAAGAGATAACGTTGATATTGTGGCGTAGGCGTATATAATTATGGTGGACCGTGCCCACCCCAGTATGTACCTAGTACCGACCCATCTAGATACATAAATTTTAAACCATTGTTTTATGCAGACAGGCTCTGAACAATAACCCTATACACCAATGTATTAGGGCAGTGTGTTTTATGATTATGACAATGAGGGTGTTTGATATTTCTTCCACCACCAGACGGCACTAAGTATGAGTCAGGTCTAAACTGACGTCAGATATGTACAGACGCGTGCACACACAATACAAACAAACACAGCGTAAAAAAATGGGGCTTAGACGGTTTTGACAGGTTTCTGGACCTGATGCCTCAGTGCTGCCACATAGTGAGCGTCATTTCAGAAGACCCTCATTCAGCGTGAAGAAATAACGTGGATGGACTACAAAAGTCGGTCATGATTTTCGCGCACTACGAAGAGAATCTATCTTGACCGAGCGATCGATCGTTAAGATGATGCGTAAAAGACGAACATTGGGCATCTTTTAGATTGTGGAACCTTGTACTGTGGCTACTCACCAAGCTAGACACTCACCTTTGTACCGTACTTATGGCCTAGGAAATTAGTATTAT
Organism: Euclidia mi; assembly: GCA_944739405.2. Taxonomy (NCBI): domain Eukaryota; kingdom Metazoa; phylum Arthropoda; class Insecta; order Lepidoptera; family Erebidae; genus Euclidia; species Euclidia mi. The sequence goes on from OX123211.2 coordinate 12,615,133, forward strand.
AATGGTAATTTGATTAAAATTTAATCTTATTGTAATGCAGTAGAGCACAAAATAGCTCATTTCATTGAAATTCCAGGACAACCCTAAGTTAAATAAATTTCAATCTTATTGCAAAGCTGTAGAACACAATGTCTCATACCTCCGCCGACTTCGTCTTCCTCATCATCTTCACCAGGCTCCTCTGAAACCGCCATCTCGTCTTTAATACGTTGGAGACGTAGTTCGTCACCTGAGGATATTCAAACCAACAATGTATTATTAAGGGTTATCAATTTTGCCAATTTGGTAGCGTCTATCTTCCAAACGATTGACTATACGAAAATATTTATTAATCTAGCCTACCAAATTAACTCCTTGCCACCTCATCCTAAGCAGTCATCATGCAATTAAATATTCATAATAACGGCATGATGGCCCCTAACTTGAAGGCCAAAAGAAAAGCTTTTTCACGACCAGCTTTAAGGACCTGGAATCATATGGTCTATGGAACCTCAGTGTAATTTTTCTATAGCCATCTCATGATCGATTGACTTTTTTTTCTATTCTGCTGCATGTATAAAGAATGGAGAGCATTTTAATTTACTACCTACTTTTTACTTTTGTATGAAAATCGTGAAGCTGTTCACACAATACATCTATCTACCAAGTTTCAGATATGTAGTCTCATTATAGTTTCGGAATAAAGTGTTGGCTGTCAGACAGACATGGCGAATAATTATGGGTTCCGTATTTTGCCATTTAGCTAGGGAACCCTAAACCATAGTTATTTTGAAATCGCACACAGACACTTCTGCTTTATTTATAGGGTGTATAGAAATTCTGAATTCTATTTGGCCCGCCTGTTACAATATGAACTCACGGCAACATAAATTTTAAAAGAAAAAAAGAAGAAGAATACATTTATTTTGCTACACGAAAGGGACACAAAAAGCATATTTAAATACATCCAACACAAAAAATATAATACAGATAAAAATAAATAATACATAATACAATGATAAAAAGTCCCCTGCATGCGACGAAAAAGGACCTAATTCAGCATCAGCATATATGCCAGGCCGAAGCTTGACGCTGGTTTTCAATTAGGCCCTGTGCGTGATGCGTAATGCAAACCAGTATAGGTAGGCAAGTTCACCCAATAAACATTTCTTTTTGACGGGGCCAGAGTCCCTACGGCCCCTCAAAATTCGCCCCTTCATAGAAATTCGTGCCATCTATACTGATATCTATACTAATATAATAAAGCGGAAGAGTTTGTTTGTTTGTTTGTTTGTTTGAACGCGCTAATCTCAGGAACTACGGTCGGATCTGAAAAATTCTTTTTGTATACGATAGCCCAGTTATGCCGGCAGGCTATAGGCTATATAACATAACGCTTCGACCCTTTGGGGCCGGGCAAAAGGCTAAAAAGGCTAAAAGATAATGACGGCTAATCTCAGGAACTAGCAGTCGGATTTTAAAAATTGTTATTGCCTATGATAGCCCAATTATTCCGAAAGGCTATAGGCTATATAAAATGACGCCACAACTTTTAGGGCCCAGACAAAAATAATAAATGGTCAAACAAGAAGGGGGAGGGTTGGGTCAAAGGCAAAAAAAGGCTAAACGAATAGGATACAATCTATATGGGTATCGTTTTCGAGATTTTCGGGACGCTGATTAATAATATGAAATTTATTTAGTGATCCAAGATGGCGGACGGGAAATCAAAGATGGCGAATGAGAAAATTTTAAAAATCAATATGGGTATCGCCTTCGATACTTTAAGGGGTGGGGAATCGAAATACAACATCTATTTCGTGATCAAAGATGGCGGATGGGAAATCAAAGATGGCGGACGGAAAAAATTTAAAAAATCAATATTTGTATCGTCTGAGATGTTAAAAGGGATGGGGATTCCAAATACAACATCTGTTTCGTGATTCAAGATGGTGGATGGGAAATCAAAGATGGCGGATGGGAAAATTTTTAAAAATCAATATGGGTATCGTCTCTCATGATTTAAGGGATGGAGAATCCAAATACAACATCTATTTCGTGATCAAAGATGACGGATAGGAAATCAAAGATGGCGGACGGGATTTTTTTTAAAGTCGATATGGGTATCGTCTCCGATATTTTAAGGAATGGGGAATTCAAAAATACCTTCTATTTCGTGATCAGAGATGGCGGATGGGATTTTTTAAAAAAAATCAATATGGGTATCGTCTCCGATGTTTAAAGGGATGGGGAATCCAAATACAACATCTATTTCGTGATTCAAGATGGTGGATGGGAAATCAAAAATGGCGGATGGGAAAAAATTAAAACATCAATATGGGTATCGTCTCTGATGATTTAATGGATGGTGAATCCAAATACAACATCTATTTCGTGATCAAAGATGACGGACTGATAGGAAATCAAAGATGGCGAACAGGATTTTTTTAAAGTCGATATGGGTATCGTCTCTGATATTTTAAAGAATGGGGAATTCAGTATTATTATAAAATTTATTTAGTGATCCAAGATGGCGGACGGGAATTCAAAGATGGCGGATGTGATTTTTTTTTAAAATCAATATGGGTATCGTCTCCGATGTTTGAAGGGATGGGGAAGCCAAATACAACATCTATTTCGTGATTCAAGATGGCGGATGGGAAATCAAAGATGGCGGATGGGAAAAATTGAAAAGATCAATATGGGTATCGTCTCTGATGATTTAAGGGATGGAGAATCCAAATACGACATTTATTTCGTGATCAAAGATGACGGATAGGAAATCAAAGATTTTTTTAAAAGTCGATATGGGTATCGGCTCCGATATTTTAAGGAAAGGGGAATTCAAAAACACCATCTATTTCGTGATCAAAGATGGCGGATGGGATTTTTTTTTTAAATCAATATGGGTATCGTCTCCGATGTTTAAAAGGATGGGGAATCTAAATACAACATCTATTTCGTGATTCAAGATGGCGGATGGGAAAATTTAAAAAATCAATATGGGTATCGTCTCTGAGTATTTAAGGGATGGTGAATCCAAATACAACATTTATTTCGTGATCAAAGATGGCGGATAGGAAATCAAATCATCAATAAGGAATGGGGAATTCAATATTGTATAAAAATCTATGTTTGTTCATCATTTATAGACTCTGAAATGATATGAGATTAAGCGCTTAGTCAATGGTAACTTTGGAAAAGGGGCTTGGAAAAAAGGGAATTAAATAAAAACTCTTAAAAAGGCGATACGGACGTTCGCTGGGTCAGCTAGTAATATAATAAAGCGGAAGAGTTTGTTTGTTTGTTTGAACGCGCTAATCTCAAGAACTACCGGTCGGATCTGAAAAATTCTTTTTGTATATGATAGCCCAGTTATTCCGGAAGGCTATAGGCTATATAACATAACGCTTCGACCCTTTGGGGCCGGGCAAAAGGCTAAAAAGGCTAAAACATAATGTCGGCTAATCAGGAACTAGCAGTCGGATTTTGAAAATTGTTATTGCCTATGATAGCCCAATTATTCCGAAAGGCTATAGGCTATATAAAATGACGCCACAACTTTTAGGGCCCAGACAAAAATAATAAATGGTCAAACAAGAAGGGGGAGGGTTGGGTCAAAGGCAAAAAAAGGCTAAACGAATAGGATACAATCTATATGGGTATCGTTTTCGAGATTTTCGGGACGATGATTAATAATATGAAATTTATTTAGTGATCCAAGATGGCGGACGGGAAATCAAAGATGGCGGATGAGAAAATTTTAAAAATCAATATGGGTATCGCCTTCGATATTTTAAGGGGTGGAGAATCGAAATACAACATCTATTTCGTGATCAAAGATGGCGGATGGGCAATCAAAGATGGCGGATGGGAAAAATTTAAAAAATCAATATTGATATCGTCTCCGATGTTTAAAGGGATGGGGAATCCAAATACAACATCTATTTCGTGATTGAAGATGGCGGATGGGAAATCAAAAATGGCGGATGGAAAAAATTTAAAAAATCAATATGGGTATCGTCTCTGATGATTTAAGGGATGGTGAATCCAAATACAACATCTATTTCGTGATCAAAGATGGCGGTTAGGAAATCAAAGATGGCGGACGGGATTGTTTTTTAAAGTCGATATGGGTATCGTCGCCGATATTTAAAGGGATGGGGAATCCAAATCCGACATCTATTTCGTGATCAAAGATGGCGGATGAGAAAGTTTTAAAAAATCAATATGGTTATCGTCTCCGATGTTTTAAGGGATGGCGAATCTAAATACAACATCTATTTCGTGATCAAAGATGGCGGATAGGAAATCAAAGATGGCGGACGGGATTTTTTTAAAGTCGATATGGGTATCGTCTCCGATATTTTAAGGAATGGGGAATTCAAAAACACCATCTATTTCGTGATCAAAGATGGCGGATGTGATTTTTTTTTAAAATCAATATGGGTATCGTCTCCGATGTTTGAAGGGATGGGGAAGCCAAATACAACATCTATTTCGTGATTCAAGATGGCGGATGGGAAATCAAAGATGGCGGATGGGAAAAATTGAAAAGATCAATATGGGTAGCGTCTCTGATGATTTAAGGGATGGTGAATCCAAGTACAACATCTATTTCGTTATCAAAGATGGCGGATAGGAAATCAAAAATAGCGGACGGGATTTTTTTTTAAGTCGATATGGTTATCGTCTCCGATATTTTAAGGAATGGGAAATTCAATATTATATAAAAAATCTATGTTTGTTTTTGCATCATTTATAGACCCTGGAATGACAAGAGATTAAGCGCTAAGTCAATGGTAACTTTGGAAAAGGGGCTTGGAAAAAAGAGAATTAAAAACTCTTACAAGGCGAAACGGAGTTCGCTGGGTCAGCTAGTTTTTCTATAAAGGGGTTAATTTTGAGAGGCGTTTGGGCTCTCGCCGCTGAGGCATCAAACGAAAATGCATCACGACAAAAAGATAAACAAAATTTATCATTGCCTTTTTCTAATTCTATGATTCTCAATTCTGATTCTATAATAAATATGATGCAGCCAATGAAAGAATAACAATACATTACATAGTACTCCGATGGAATTATAAACTGTATCAATAGGCACGACGCCTTTTTAAATAATAATTTTAACCAAATATTCAAAAATTGAAACCAAACTTTTGGTTCCTTACCTTTATGAAAGCGCAGTATCGAAGCATTAATCCTTACCTTTCTTTATCCTATGCGAAGTGAGCATGCCCTTAGTCAACGTGGGCGCCGGGTCAAACGCGACCACTTTGCCTCCAGCCTGCATCCACATGCCCAGCTGGAAGTAATCGTTCACCAGCAACGATGTTGTGGTCGGATTGGACGTGTCGTACCACATCTTGAACAGGAGGTCTTTCATCTCTGGAGAGGATAAAAAAATTAAAGTAAAAAAAACCAAGCTTTTATTTTCGCTAAACATATTAGATAACAGTACCCAACAAAAATAAAAACCAGTTTTCATATAAGCTCTACAAATAAAATGAAATTACTCGGCAATACGAATCAAACGAGCCGAAACTCGATTGGGTTGTGTCGTTTCATTGAGGAGTTCCTATGGCCACCTTCCAACTCCATGACAATATAATAATTATTGCATTGTCATGAGATGCGATAACACAAGCATGCAAAACTTCAATCAAGCTTTCATTGCACTAAACAAGTAAACATATTGTCTGAGGCCACTGTAAGGTCTTATTTGCTGCAGGTAGATGGGCACAGAGGGCAAGAAAGCAAATGCGGCATAAACTGTGATGGAGCTCTATAGTCGCAGTGGACCAGTGAGTGGTCTATAAATGCCCTTCTCGCCATGTTTTCCCCACAGCGCCCGACCTGAGTTCTCAAGCGATTGAGCGATTTCCAGGTCGACCACTGCAAGTTGTGACCAGGAGGCAGGCTTTCGACACCGTAGCCAAGTTTTGGGAACAGAAAATTTAATATGAACCATTTATACGAAGAAGAAGAAGTAATACGAATCAAACGAGCTCAAACTCAATGGGGTCCTGTCGTTTTATTGCGGAATTCCTATAGCCACCGTTCAGCTCCATCATCAGATCAGCTCCAAAACATGATAATATTGCATTGTCATGCGATGTACACATGCATAAAAATGTAAACTTATTAGAAGACCGAGATGTGAATTAAATTTATCTTGCAAGATTTCGTTACAGACACAGGTCATCATCATCCTCTTAGCGTTATCCCAGTTTCAACTTGGGGTCCGCTTACTAGTCTAACCGGATTTGGCTGGATATTAAGCTTTTCCACAGAGCGACTGCCTGTCTGACCTCTGCAACCCGAAGGGATAGCGATATCCCATGGTTTAAACTAGTGTCAGTTTATTTAGAAGGTACTGAAGCCCTGTAACGACTGTCAAAGATCTTCATGACAACCGGGACCGACGGCTTAACGTGCTCTCCGAGGCACGGGACAAGCGATAATTAACAATTCAATACGCACATAACTCCGAAAAGTCATTGGTGCGCGCCGTGGATTCGAACCCGATACCCTCTGCATGGCAGTCTGTTGGTGTCTCCACTAGGCTATAGTATGCCTTACAGACACAGGTATAGGAGAAAAAAAATAAAAGCTTGAAAAATGTGTTTGGTTTTTGTATTTGGTTACAGCGTTATCCACATCGTTAGACACATCATACAACTGAATTATCGATAAACTACGCTCGATATATTAAAAATAGAATTATCAACTTTCGATCCCAAATAGGGAACCACTCTCATAATGTCGACGGCTTTGTTCAGAGAGTGGAAGTGGAAGTGCCGGAGCCCATCCCATATTCCTACTCCATCATCCCTCAAGCATGGTAAAAAGCTCATGTCTCTTTCCACCCTCGCGATAGGCAGCGGTTAAGTGGTGTTTTCGCACACAACTATGTCTTTACCACTTACTATCAGGTGTTGCTAGCAATAGAAAAGTACCACTAATTCGACACAATATGTGAAAACAAATTGGAGAAGTAAAGAAAAGAAATAAATCAACATGGCGCAATCATGAAAACAGAAATTAAAGAAGTAAAACCAACTCACGCTTCAAAGTCTCAACTTCTTCTTCTTCAGCCATCGCACCACCGGCGCCAGCCTCTTCACCCTCCTAACAAACATATTGAAGAGTTACAAGATGATGATCAGGGGAATCATTTGTTATTGTAGCGTGAAGTGACTCTAGACATTGGTAACACATCGGCAAAGCTTAGCAAATTAGCAATGTTTGCTGAAGTTACCAATAGGATAGTGACCGCTTGTTTGTGGCATTTACAGCAGAGTACTACCGTCCGTGTGGTGACGGATTAAGAATACGGATTGTCACCACCCCATATCATCCCATGGGTGTCGTAAGAGCCGACAGAGGGATTCTCCCTCTTATGCATAGAACAGCACTGTAAGAGAAGGAAAACTTGATACAAACCCTATACCAACCCGTTTGGCCAGCGTGGTATATTAGGCCAATTCCTCCTTTCAAAGGAGAGGCCTAGTCCAGCAGTGGACTGTTAAAGGCTGATGATGAATGACTACCGTGCTTTGGACATCACGTGATATCGATTACATACATACATACATAGACTCACGCCTGTTTCCCGGAGGGGTAGGCAGAGACTACGGAACGCCATTTGCAACGATCCTGACATACCTCACTTGCTTCACTCACTCCCATCAAGTTTCTCATGCATGCTCTTCTGTTAAGGGTACTTCTTACTTGTCCTTTTTTCAGGATGTCTCCAATCTGGTCAGAGAGCGTTCTCCTAGGTCTTCCCCTTTGTCCTGTCCCATTCACACTAGCCTGATATATCTTCTTTGTCAGTCTATCGTCATCCATCCTCTCCATATGCCCAAACCATCTTAACATGCCTTTCTCAACTCTTGTCACTACATCTTCTTTTACCCCACACCACTCTCGTATCACACAATTCTTTACTCTGTCGGTCAAAGACACACCACACATACTTCTCAGTGCTCTCATTTCTACAGCATTTATTCTACTTTCAAATCTCTTCTGCCATACCCAACTTTCACTACCATATATAAGGGTAGGCACTAACACACCTCTATGTACAGCCAAACGTGCCTTTTTGGACACGTTTTGACTGTTCATAAACGCCTTCAGAGCTCCATTCACACAATTACCTGCATTAACTCTCCTTTCAATATCTGCTTCATTCTTACCATCTCTTGTAAACAACGTACCTTAGTAAACAAACTCATTCACTTGTTCCACTCGCTGTCCATCGATCAAAACATTACAAGCCGTAACGCATTCCTCCTTTTCAAAAACCATAACTTTCGTTTTACTTACATTCACTTTCATTCCTTTCCTTTCTTACGCACGATGCATGATTGTTACCATCTCCTGCAACTCCTCCGTTGAAGATGCAAGTATAACCTGATCATCAGCATAAAGGAGGCATTTGACGAGTAACCCATTCATCCTTAATCCGCTTAATATCGATTATGGTCTCAGAATAAGAATCGTTAGGTCATGGCGGCGGCCATCGGGCAGCCTATATACGCTGACACCTGACTTTGCCACACACTAACACGAAAAAGGGACCATTGTTTTTACTGAGACAATAATTTGGAGCCTGGAGACAGTACTTATGTTGAAGTACGAAAATTTTCTTAGCAAGACTTATGAGATAACATCCTTAACTACTAGCAAGACTGCCTCGTTGGTCTCGCGGCATAAAGACTGCCTCGTTGGTCTCGCAGCATAAATGTGCGCGTGGGATTGGGAGGTCTTGGGTTCGATTCCCGGGTCGGGCAAAGTGTTATTGGGTTTTCCGTTAGGAATTTCTCAGTAGCAGCTCGGAGTCTAGTAATGTGCCCGGTACGGCAATTGGCTCGCCTCCTATTACGTGGGACCTAAACATTCATGGCGAAATGTGTTATATCACGCCTACCTCTAAATAAAAAAAAATCCTAAACTATCAAAGGACCCCGTGTTGAATTGATGAGTTTCTTGTAAGTTTGAACCTGTCCATTTGTGTAGCAATCTTACCAATACCGCTGTCTGTTATAAGATAAACTAGTATTCTAGAAAAAAATCGTCTATTTTTTTAACTTACCGGAGGCGGTTCATCCGGCAGCCGGAGTGGTAATCTGGTTGGCTCCTCTAACTCAATGCTGAAGGTGTTCACCCCCATCTCGAACTTCTCCGTCAGGTCCTGAGGAGTTATCTCCTTACGGCCCGTCTTCTTCAGATGATTGCGGTAGTATTCACCACCAGCCTCTGAAGACGAAAATATTTTGGAGTTAGTATTTTGATTGCACGTTTGGCGTAATCTGTACAATATGTACCTAATTCTTGCGTTGACGTATCACAGACAACGCAAAGCCAAAATTATTGGGCGCAAGAAGCTGACGTTTGGCATGTATGTTACTTGGGGATCGTAGGGGGCAATAAGGATATCCTGAAATGCCCAAAGAGTCGGGAAGAAACTTTTAAAGTAAAATAAAATGTGCTGAAGTAGCTGCGGGTATCCTCTAGCTTGAAGTATTTCTTCGCACCAGCTAGATTACCCATCTTCCAAGAACGCTATCGTCTTCAAACTCAAGTAATGTTATATAGACTCACCCAAGAAGTTATACATATGATCTTGGTGCATATGCGGCGGCGGGACCGTTGCAGTGGCGGCTACGAACGCGGCAGCAGCAGGCAGCGCCAGCGTGCGACCCGCTTGGTCTTCCTGTAACATATATTACAGGATTAGACCCATGGTCTTCTAGCAAGGAACATGGCAAAATATTTTAAAGGCCTGTCTTGTTGCGTTCATGATGAGCTGTGATGTAACTAGGGCTGTGATAAGGGTTCCCAAGAGCAAGACGCTGGCTGTAGAAGGTCACCTTGAAATGTGCCCCAATTATCACAATAGCTTTTTATAGGGTAGTCGTGAAATTACGATTCCGAAGTTGTTTGAATTTAACAAGTTATTTGTTATATTTGTAGCCATCTTTTCAGTATTATTGTCTATCATTTTTCTAAATCTTTCGAAATAATTAATTCGAAAGATTTTGAACAATGATAGACAATGGTAGGAGTAATAATTGGTGGACTAACGATCACAGCTCATTACAGCCACCCATCATCCGACTAGCACCGCTTCCATTCGGCGTCTACTCGTTGCCTACAGGTGGTCCATGACGCCATGTTACAAAGAGTGGACACTGCGTTGTCAACCAGTGACACACGTGATGGCCCACGAGTGTTCCACAAGTAGCAGCCGTGTGGGCCACTAATTACCGAGAAGTCTGTTAGCTATTGACGCATTATCCTCGCGGGAATCACTCGCGAGCAATGCGCGGTCTACTCCGAACTCGCGTGTCGCAAACAGCGAGTTGTCAACAAGAGGACCACTCGTACTACAACTCGCTTAGAAGGCGTAAAGGGACGTCCATAAGGGGTAAAATAAAGGTTGACAATTCGCCAAGGCATTCTTAGTGATGGAGTTGATTAACGGCCGGTTTCAACATTCTCCATTCATTTTTTCCATGCCATGGATTTGGCGATTCGAGATACATGTTTGCCATATTTTGTATTATGTCAAATATGTATCTAAACTCTCAAAAAAATGGATAGGTCGAATATTGAATTCAGCGGTAAGCGAGCAAATTTTCAAAGCTGGCTTCCCACGGTGCTTGGCTTTGCGGACGGCCAAAGTTACATCGTCGTGAGTCGGGTTGATCCTTAAAAGGCGGAACGGTGCGGTTCAGCTACCATGTTTCTCAATTCTCTGCTGAGCTGTGAATTGAATACAGTACATACCTGCATCATTCCCTCATCGCCACCGCCAACGTCATCGAACAAAGTGTGCGAGAAGTGCACGTATCGTTTGAGCGTATACGGCTTACGGCTCACGGGTGGTGGCCGGTAGCCGTCGCCCGCGAACTGTGTAACGTAAACGCACCTATTACCGCCATGAAGGATTTATTTACAGCTAGCTTCTACATGCGGTTCCACCCGTTTATTTTCTTTTTATTCTAAGTTCTACCCGAGTTGGTTATCGCAATAAAGTAGGAAAAGTGCTGTTTGACGTGCTTTTCTCATTGTAGAGCCTGAACTACCAAAGCTAGATATATGTCACAGAACAGGCTTGCCTAGTGTGGGGCTACAGGTAATATTTTTGTAAATACCCTATTTTCGGCAATAAACGTATTTTTTTCTTTTTATGTGAAATTTCGATAGTGATGAACCTTTTAAGACGACATAACTACAAATGATAATTATTATTGCTATAAGCTGTGCCTCCCAGCTTCAACCAATCATTCTCGCTTAGCATTATTTTCTTAGGCTGGTTTTAGTCTTACGCTGACGGCACGCGCACCGTCAGCGCTGATGGCCGAGATATATGAACTTCTAGGAAGCGTTTTTGAATGACGCGTAGCTATCAGCGCGCACGATGGTCAGCGCTGATAGCTACGCAGACGTACGCGTCGCGCGTCGGCCCCGCGTAGCTGTCAGCGATGACGATCGCTCGAGCGCCTCTGCTTTCAGTGAGCGTTTTAGTGTCGAGCGGAGCGGATGTCATCAGCGCGTACAGTCATGGTGATTCGTGAAGTGGATACAGGTCGAGTTATCGATGAGTCGTTCAATCGGTGGTATAGGCACGATTCGTAGGCTACAATGGACCCGGGGGCCAATTCTGCTATTTTTATATGACATTGATATCATATTTTGAATGGATTTAAAAGCGGTATTCTGATAACCTAATGTCATTATCGTATAATTTAAAATAAACAGTTCGTCGTTGACATATACGATCTCGTTACAATTTCATTCAATTATCAGATAATTTAGAAGAATACGCTTTTTGTGACGTAATTATGACATTTATGATACTGACATCATATCGAAACTACATTTATTTAATAGAATTGGGCCCCTGTTTATCCTGTATCTTTGCCAGTAATTCGTCAAAAGTTCTATTTGACATTCGAAAGTAATTAAAGATTTTACTTTTGTCAGCCCTCAATGTGCCATATATATAACACGACAAATTCTCCTGCAACGGCTCTCTGCTCAATCAATGGGTGAACATGGAGTCTTCGTCGTCGCCGATTATTTTTTTTTGGGATAGATAGTACAAAGCAGCAATAATTAATACACTTCGCATTTTTATCGTCAACTGTACAGAAAGGCGGTCAGTACGATACTAAAACGAGCCACGCTGAGCCTCAGCGCTGACAAACTACGCGCTGAGCTATGAGCGCCGACGGTGAGCGTGAGACTAAAATCAGCCTTAATATTTTTCAGTGATACTATTGTTATTTAAGAAATGTTTCATTAAACTACCATAGATACTTATAAATTCTAAGAAAGATTCTATTTTGAAATATTCTTTAGTCTTTTAGCTGCACAACTACACAATTTTCTGCGATGTTTTTCAACGCTAAAGTTTTTTTCACGAATGGACTGGCCCAGAAAGTATCTACTATCTCGGGTGAAACCGCGATGGACAGCTAGTATCAGAATTATATTTTTTTATTGATTTTTACTTTACTGCCTATTAATAATAGTGTAGCACCTATTACCGACGAATGTTTCAAAAATACATAATGAAGAACATTTAAAACAATAAAATAAATAATATAAGTATTAAGTGCCGGCGCGCATATAGCATCGCGCAGCGCATTTCGTCATTTCTATCGTTTGAATAATGTCCAAAATAAATAAACAACAAAATTCCCAAGCGGATTGAAGCGACTGTGCATCTAAGAACTTTTCTTTTTGTTGTGCAGTAGTGTAGTATTATTCCTAGGCGTATGCCTATTCAAAGTATGACAAATATATACTTTATTTTACTACGATACTAGATTTCGCCGCCGCTGTTCCACCCGCATGAATTATAAACCAACTATCTATTGGTGCTAGACGTACTAAAATCTATTCGGTAGTTTTTGTGTTAATCGTGTTGATACAGAAAGAGGACTTCGTTTTAAATATATACCTAGATGGATGTTGCTTTGCGTCGTTTCGATAGCAGGCGCAATAAAATGATACCTTAAAACAAAGATGTTACTAAAGTAATAAAAAGAAGTAGATACGTTAAAGGCGTACCAAAATCAGGACGCTAAACATATGTAAGCCAGTTGGCACGTCTGACTTAAGGGGCGGAACATACCTGACCGAAGATGCGTCGAACGTATCTTCGGTCGCGTCTATTCCGTCAAATGAATCGGTACACATCTGACGGAAAATGCGTCGAGCGTATCTGCACACATTCGCTGAAAGCGTGGCTATTATGCACACATATAAGTTTGTTCGTACAGGGCCGTACTCAGGGCAGCTCAATATTTTACTGTCATATTCTTTTACCTAATCATTTTTCGTGTTCCCTGATGTTATGTAGTCACTGAAGTCTTGTAGTTATTTATTTTGCAATTCGAGTACTATTAAAAATATGTCGGACTTCGAAGATTTTTTATAGTAGCCAACAAGCGTTATTTAAATATATATCCTATTTAGGTATGGAGGTTCAAAAATAAAAGACGATAATACGATTTGGTTACGGTTTTTCACAAAACTTATACAAAGGATATAGAAGGGGTTACAGACCACAGTTGCAGAGCAAGACACAAAATGTTTTCTATATAGGCATGTATGGAAATTGTTCCCGTGGACCTTTAGCACCTCATACCCAAAAATTGGCCCTCGATCCAAGCTAGCAAATATGCGTACACTCATAGCAGATACTAACACTACATTATTCTACACATTTCGTTTCTGAAAAAATAAGTAAGTTCTGGCGGCCCTGGAATCTTACGATCTTAAAATCACCGATCTGGGAATGACATGGATATGGTATGTCCAATACCTACGAATTTAGCGTGCACACCTACGAAATTAGCGTGCACACTTACGAAACGTTGAACAAATAAAATGGTTGCCATTTGGGTTGTTCTCCAGAATGTAATCGATAACGATATTGAGCCGGTTAGAGGAGAATAATACATTTTTGTAGTAAGTTACCTTTGTTAGTTTAAATCTTTTGCCAGATTAATTTATTCCATAATGCAAATGTGGGCGAAAATGGCAAAGCGAAAGACGACCCTTGTATGAAATATGTAACAAAATATTCTCTGAGAGCCAATATCGGTTTTTAGACATATTTATGCACAAAAACAAAATTATTATGTTCGATAGACAACGATTTCACAGCAGATGTACCACAAACCTTGGCGAAAAATATGGCGATAGTGGCACGAATGACATTTCTAATAAAATATCGTCATGATTAATTTATTCAGTAAACTATGGCTATCTCTTTTTTCTGACAGAGATATCCCTAAGACAAAACGAGACAACACTATGTTTGGTGGCTTTATGTCGATTTCGTATATATGTGTATAAAAAAAATCATGGCGAAATGTGGGTGTAATATTACACCTCTGCCTACCCCTCCGGGGATACAGCCGTGAGTCTATAAATATAAAATATAATAATATATGTGAATAATGTAATTTTTCTATATGTACCTACTATTTGCCCTCTCCATTTATATTCTTTACTCAAAGGTCAAAATTCACGTGGTGCGTGGTGCGCGCGACGTCGACGGATAATCCGTCAGTACGCTCGACGTACTAACGGATTATCGGTCAGGTGTGAATGGTTGAACGTTTTTCTATACATTTGTATGTATTGGCGTTACGCGACCGATAAAACGCGACGGATCTTCCGTCAGATATGTTCCGGCCCTAAGTGTGTGAAGTCGCGAGCCGGCGTCAAAGTGACACCGTAAACCGAAAATAAAATAAATATAAAGTTTTCGATGTGTGCTTTAGTGTACCGTTTCTACTGACTGATTACTACGTGGGTAGCGTATCTACCTCTTTATTGTAATATAATTGCCTTAAAATAAGTATTTTGCGACCTATCTGAACTTTTTACACGATTATTTCGGTTACTTTAAAGACCCGGTGCACGTACGTCCGGAAAACCACGCACCGTGGGAAGCTAGCTTTACAGTGCTATTTATAACTTTGATAAGCAATCTCTATAATCATCTATAAACAATTTTACTAATCTTTTTTAGATCAAGACGATTGTTAAGTTTTTATTAGTTTAAATGCAGTGGTGAAACTTTAAATTATAAAATATTAGAAAGTAAACTAAAATTATTAATATTTTCAAATTACGTTTCGAGATAATTTCACTCAACATCTACTAATCTTTTCATAGAGAATAATTAAGCATGCATGACGAGGTTAATGAATGTCGAGGTAGTGAAAGAGGTGTATTTGAACCAGAGCATTTGGCGTTTCATAGTCTTTGCCTACCCCATTGGGAGACAGGCGTGACGTTCAGATAGATATTATAATAGCGAAACTTTATATCCACTTAAGCGTGGTCAGAGCAAAAATCTGTCAAATTTAGCGGTGCGGTAATAGGTGCGTTCATTTACTTGCTACAAATAATACATACAAACATTTATAAAAATATTCAAGAGGTACTTTTCCTCATAAAACTGATAAAGGACAAAGTTCCTAAATTATTCTATGATACTAGCATGGATTCAATGCAAGGCCGCAGGTTAAGGATTTCGCTCACTTTTAGATTGGGCCTCCTTTTTTGAGGGGCTATGGCAAGAGGTGCAATTCCCTCCCTCCCCTAATCCGACGACCAATTCAGGAAGCTTTTCAAGTCATATTCGAGTTTAGAATCTTAGCTAGGATTGGCTTTAGGGGAGGCAGGGGTGACAATAGTAAATTATCGCTTCCCTCGTGCCTCGGAGAGCACGTTAAGGTGATTTTCCACCAGAGTGGCGAGACGAGACTAGGTGAGAAGAGAATTGAAATTTGTATATTTCAATTCACGCCTCGCATATTCTCGCCAATCCACACTGTTTCCACCAAAGATGCGCTGGGAGAGAATTGAAAATTTGCCATACAAATTTCAATTCTCTCCTCGCCTCGCCTCGTCTCGCCACTCTGGTGGAAAATCAGCTTTAAGCCGTCGGTCCCGGCTGTCATGAAGATCTTTTACAGCCGTTATAGCGAGTCAGTACCTATGAATAATCTGATATTAGTCTAAACTATGGAATATAGCTAGCCCTTTGGGTTGCGGAGGTGAGACAGGCAGTCGCTCTGAAAAGCTAATATTGAGTCAAATCCGGTTAGACTAGTCCCCGTATTCTAACTGGGACAAACGCTAGGAGGATGATGAGTGGAGACAAACAGCCCCTTCCCTTCTAAACCCAATACCAGATAGGCGCCTAGGTGCGGTAGGTGAGGTATCGAAAGATGGTCTAAGTTGACCTCCGAAGTCACCGAATTCTTTCCTCCCACCAAAATGCGTGACTGCGGCCTTGAGTTTGTATAACTTTACATATTTACGTATTCGAGTCTTGACAAATTCCACACGTATGTATTATTTGTATTTAGCAATCAATCTACTCTCTAATATCTACATTGCCCTCACGAATGTCGTAGTGAGTCAAGGGCTGTCTCGAAAAACTTTACATTAGGCGTCGAGCAATGATGTTACATAAAAAGAAGTAGAGACGTTATAGGCGTAACAAAAGCAGGACGCTAAACATAAGCCAGTTGGCAAGTCTGACATATGTGTGTGTGACGTCGCGACCCGGCGTCAAAGTGAAACTGACACATCTTGTCAACAGAAATTAAAATAAAATAAAGAGTTATCGATGTGTGCGTTAGTGTACCGTTTCTACGGATTGATAACTACGTATAGTCCGTTCACAGTTATTTTACCTCTAGCTGTTAGATTGGCCAACCTGGGCGTTGTGTTGCTATATTTGGTATATAATACTCCCATTGTAAATTTACAATATTGCTAAAAATTTACTTATTTTTTTATTGCCTAAGCGATCGTATTAAATATTTGGAAGTAATGTTTGTAACAAAACCTCTTGACATTGGCATGGCTATATGCATGTACATTTATTTTCTTACGAAATAACTAATTTCTTATGAAGATAAGTAGTTATAATAAAAATGTTGTCTATTTAATATATAAAGGTAAACGCATCATAATTACGCCAACGTGAGGTTCTAATTATCAAATACAAAAACTGCAAATTTAATTTTCATATTTATTTTGAATAAGAATGATGTGGGTGTAATATTACACCTCTGCCTACCCCTGCATGGAAACAGGCGTGAGTCTATAAGAATGATCCATGTGGACTGCCAATGTTATGATGATTCGTAACTGCTGTCATATTCTGCTGCTGCTAAATTCACAATGTTGGTTGCCTCTTGTCCTAAATGTTTGCTTGTGACTCGCCTTTTAATGAGACTCCACATAAGTTCACTTTGCGGCCATGAGCTTCAATCATTTGAAGCATTTCCACTAATATTGGGTAAAATGTTATGCACGGGTAACCCTATTTTACATTCCTGTCATCACAGAGTACAATTCCAACATATAAAGAAAATAAACACCGACATCTGTCAGAGGTAAAATAACTGTGAACGGACTGTAGGTAACGTATTTACTTACTTCTTTTTACGTAACATCATTGGCGTCGAGTAATTCACACATCGTTTCAAATTAATGATTTGTCTTGGAATTATTTGATTGAATGGATTGAAGTACTGCTAGAAATTAACGCTAATGTCTTCTATTTCTTCTTTTTTAATTCAATTCTCGCACAAGGAATATAAATGGTCTCAACAAACATATAAACCACCAACGTACACAAAGTACGGTTTATTCCACTTAATACACCTGGGTGAAAAAAGTTGACTTCTTAGAGTTTCACCTGGAAGATATCACCTAGGTAAAATCAGTACAAGGTGAAATGAGGACACCAAGAAGTCTACTTTGAACAGTTTGTACACCCAGGTGGACAAAGTTTTAATAAAGTTCAAACAACACCCAGTCTTAAATCACCAATTTATAGCAAACAAAAAGTGTTATCTCGGGTGTGAATCGAACCGGCTACCCAAAGCATACTGCGCAGTTCTCAATGGCGACGCAACCACTTAGACCCCTACGACATCCATGCTATATGGGCGATATATCCTAAAACTAAACAAACAAAAGGAATGTATTTAAACACTGACTGACCTTCGTAATACCAGCTTTCTCGGCCGCCTTGCCGATAGCAGAGTTCTCTCCTCGGGGACCCATCATTATCGCGTGCGTGCCTTTCTTTATCCATTCGAACTCCTTACTCTGTAATATGCAAACATGGTTAGAGATTTGAAGAGACGGTTGATATTTTGATCTGGCATCATAGAGATCCAGGTTTTGGTCTGGTTGGGAGTAGATTGACCCTGGTGAAGGTAGGTTTACCTAAGGAAACACTAAATCGTCCTTTATTCCATAGGCGGACTGATGCTTTTGAAAAACTAGAGGTTTTTTGTTGATCTTACCCTGTCATGAAGATCGTCGTTGGTTGTTATAAAAAGTCAGTACACGCACATGAAATGCGAGATGTCGAAACACCTCCCCTCAATTTTGGGCTCTTAAATCCTCTCCTTGATAAATTCGATGGCAGTTAAAGGGCAGGGTGCTAATTCTCCTTTTTTATATGATATTGAAATTATATTTTGAACGGAATGAGATTATTTATTTATTTATTTATTCAAGACAACACAATCATAACAGGTTTCACCCAATGCGATTGATATTGTTACAAACATAATTATAAGCATATGTACAAAGCAAAATTAGAACAACAAGATAAAATATAAAGAACAACAAGCAACATTAAACAACAAGATAATGAATAAAAAATTGTCTAATACAATTTTGTAAGTACCTTAATAGCTACATTTACAAATTCCGCCAGTGTACAATTAAAAATATCAATTTTACAGCTAATTTTATTAATCAGCTTTATAGCTCTGGCAAGTGGCGCATATTTGGCTAAATTAGTGCGAGCTGTTGGGACCTCGAATAGCCTCTGTCTTGCACTAATTCTTAACCTAGTGTTTGGCACGACCAACCTCAAAGCAGCCAATATTGTTGGGTTATTCATTTTGCCTCTGAAAACATCATAAACGTATTTTGCCAATGCTACGTCACGTCTAACTTCTAACTTATAATATCCAACCATACCTATGACAAATAGGGTTGGATACATAAGTGGATAGAATGGGTAGACTCCATATTGCTTATGATACAAGTATCGAGTAAATTTATTTTGCAGTTTTTCCACCATGAGACAATATTTGACCTCATGGGGGTTCCAGATCATAGCACTCGTCTCTAATTGGCTCCTCACTAAAGCATTGTACAAAACTTTTACCACTGCTATATTTTTTAAAGTTCCTGGTTTCTCTCATTACAAAACCTAAATTTCTATACGCTTTTGAACAGATGTTAACGATATGCTCCTTGAACATTAAATTATGTGTTATCAAAACTCCTAAATCTCTTACAGATGTAACACGAGGGATGACCGTTCCCTCCATTACATAGTCATGGTGTAAAGAGTAAACCGCGCGTGTACAAGTCATGACGTTGCACTTTGTGACATTGAAGAACAACTTGTTCATTCGACTCCATTCTAATATTGCATCGATGTCACTCTGCAACCTTTTGCAATCGTTCTCGTCCACAACACGTAGGAAAAGTTTCAAGTCATCCGCAAAGAGTAAGCAGTTCGCATGCCGCACTACATCCGGCAGATCATTAATCATTAGAATAAATTCTAATGGGCCTAAATTACTCCCTTGGCTAACACCTGATAGAGTGCGGTAGGGACTTGAGACATAACCACCATATTCGACGTATTGCTTACGATCCCTGAGGTAACTCGCAAAAAAGGACAACAGGTCAGGAGTGAAACCCACCATCGCTAATTTTGTCAAAAGTACGTCATTATTCACGCTATCAAAAGCCTTTTTGAAGTCAAAATAGGCAATATCAAGCTGTGAACCAATATCTGAATCAAGTGTTGAGACAGCTTGGTTCATAAAACACATGAGGTTCGAGTTTGTGCTACGACCTGCCCGAAACCCGTGCTGTGCATCACTAAACTGTGTAATTACCTGTGATGTGATGCATGTAGACAAGGCCGACTCAAAAACCTTAGCGAATGTGGATAGTACTGCTACTGGTCTGTATCCACTTACCTCCGAGCTAGCGGCTCCTTTAGGAACCGGGGTTACTCGAGTTATTTTCCACCCATCGGGGTAGACGCGTTCCGTTAGGCAAAGATTGAACAAATGGCAAAGGGGATCTGCTAGAGATGTTCTACAATCTTTTACAATGTACGGGGGAACCCCATCTGGACCCACAGATCGCTTAGGCTTAAGACGCGCAAGGGCTGTATGTACGTCCTTAAGAGACAATTGGCCAACATGCACGCGTGCACCACGTTCGGGTGCTGCGAGCGCCGCAGCCGCCGCATCTAGCCGTGGCTCCTCCTGTCCATACACCGAGCTGAAATAATCCGCGAATTCTTGGGCACACATATTTTCTAAAAGAGGTACCCCATTTTTAACTATTTGTGTTTTACTTCTTTTAGACCGTTTATTCCCTACATAAGCCCAAAAAGATCTAGGCTCCTTTGCAAATTGCGTCTCAATATGACTTTGGTAATTTTTATAGGCAATAGTTATCTTACTTTTGACTTGAGAACGATAATAAGAAAATCTTTCGTAATGTTGTGTCGATCTACTGATTTTATAAGACTTGTGCCAGAAAACCTTTTGCTTTATGTCGCCTATAATTTCCGCCGTATACCACTCTGGGTATTGGTACTGAGAGTGGCTGGTTGTATGCTTTTTCTTGGGAGTGCTATCATCTAACAATTTGTAAAATATGTCGTAAAATATACCATAGGCTTCGCTGGCTTTGTTCGCTGCGTATAGTGCGCTCCAATCGGCATCAGTAATCGCTGTATACAACGAGTAAAAATCTGCCTTAGAAAAATTCCATCGCGGGTAGGAGGGGGTGTGAGGCAGCGGTGTATCTGGCGCGCCGACCAGCGCTAGTGGCTCAGTGCACGCCCGCGCGCCCAACACTCCTACACGTAGTGGTGGGTGCTGTGGATCGATGGTAGTTAAACACTGACTCGCCTGCGTTACCTCCACGCTCTCTCTTGGAAATGTGGTCAACACTACATCAAGGCTGCGATTGTTACAGTTATAAATATTGTTACACTGGCGAAACCCGCAATAAGTAGTAAAGTATTCATAATAACATTGCACATCTTTGTTAGCAGAATACAAGTTTAAATCTGCAACTAATATAACGTTATCGTATTCAACACATAGCTGTTCAAGTAAGTGAAACATAAACATATACTCACTCTCAATAGTAGTAGGTGGTATATATGCTACAATACACAAAAATAAAAAGTTATTATTACGAAATACTGTTGCGCATACTACTTCAAACAGATGGTTATCGAGGTTGACAGCGCCAGGCATTGGTATTCGGCGTACCTCAACACTTCGCGAAGGCCTGCATACTAACATTACTCCTCCATGTTTGCGGCCATCAGCACGATCACATCGAAGGACGACGTACCCATTTGGGACCAGTTCTCCGTCGTGTATCGATTCATTTAAACTAGTTTCTGTGATTGCAAATAAGTTATCTGTCGATGTTAATATGTTTTGGTAAAATGTTGGAATCTTAGTACGCAACCCTCTGACGTTCTGATAGTAAAGGTCTAGCACATGGTATTTCGTCGCCCTTTGGCCGGTGGTACCCGCAGTTACATTATTGTGACAACTTTGATTCACGAAATATTTTGTTGCGAAATCTCTGTTTCCACGGCTTAATGCATATATCTTCAGGCCAGTTTTTCGGGTCCATGATATTGTTAAAAAGTTTTGCTGGTACGCCCAACTTAAATGAAGCATAATTTCCCCGTGCCTTAAGGCTTTCTACTGTGAACTCAGCATTACCGCAAATTGTATGAAGATGTGTCTTAACTTGATCTTCAGTAGTGCCAACTTTCACGTAGTACAGGTGTATGTGCCGCCAACGCTCCGAGGCTTCCAGTTGGGTGACACCAGGTAAAGCTGTTCCTGTGACAATGTCGCTGCCTTGATTGTTCAACTGCTTCTTGCTTATCTCAATTGGTCCACTACTTTGAATTGTACCATGTGAGTTGCTGTCTGCGCATTCTTGTGTTTTCCTGTCAGTTATGCGGCGCCTCTGCTTTTCGTTGTCAGGCGGATTACTAGTTGTAGTTTGGGACACTTCTAGATATTCAGTTTCTGTGTAAAGCTGCGTTTCTATAATTTTCAACCTTGTTTCTAGATCCAATATTCTATCACTTAGCCTTGTCATAGTATTGTTTACAATGAGACTAACTTGTTCAGCTACGAGATTGCTAATCAAAATAGGTAGGCGCTCGCTTAGAACAGCTTCGAGCTCTTCTCGAACACAAGCACGCAAAGTATTTGCAAATGAACCGTCAGGTGATTTAGATTCATTGCAAGATTGTTTCTTTCGGCTCTCGTTTTGGCTAGGATGTTGTTTTCGAACTGTAACATTCATGTCGGATTGGCTTATATTTCTATAGTCATCCACCGAAACATCGATATGCATTGCACCATCATCCTCTATGTCCTTCATTGGCTGATCGGATATAATATCATGTTTTCCTGAACGAACCGGTGTGTTTGTGTTATCCATCTTTGGTTGTTTACTTTTACATTCAATACACGTCCACACTTTTTTAAGGGCCATAGTCATCTTGTTGTACTGGTTACTAGCAATATTAGCACAAAGAAGATCATACCCCTGACGGCATAGGTAGCATTGCAAATATTGTTTGCTTCCTATTGTTTTGCGACACCCAGCACAAACATTGAATGTAGAGGCCATCTTGTGCTGTAAATATTTTAACAACTACGGGTTTATAGAAACAGATGGAACTTGCTCACTTTTGTAACATTCATACGCGGCGGTCCACTGCGGTTTTAGGTTTGATTAATAAGTAGCTATTTACAAGAAAAATATAATTATTAAAATTTTAGAGAAAAACACACGTCCTACTTTGACATTTGACATATGACATGTAGTATATATATGTATGTATATGTTATATTTTGAATTGACTCAAAATCGGTATTCTGCTAACCAAATGTCATTATCGTATAATTAGAAATAAACAGTTCGTCGTTGACACATATTTGACAATTGTTTCAATTTCCGATCTCATTACAATTTCATTAAAATATCTGTTAATATAGGAGAATACCATTTGTGACACTGACATTATATCGAAACTGTATTGTGAACAAATTTATTTAGGAGAATCGGGCCCTAGATCTCATCACCGACTAGAGGTATGTTGCCAAGGATAATGGTAACTTACTTCAAGTTAAGTCGTTCGGCGCCAATATTTGAGCTTTCCATCCCTATGTTATAGCTATTATCACCGCCATAAGAAGAACATAAACTAAGTTGATGATAATGATGACTTACCTCAAGCTTAGTCTCCGGGGCGTCAATCTCGGTGTTAAGTTTGCTGGCAGTGACTGTCACTGGCGATATATTGTAGCCGCCATCACTTTTGCTTAGATAGACGTTGGCTATGATAATGATGATGATTACTTACCTCAAGCTTAGTCTCCGGGGCGCCAATCTCGGTGTTAAGTTTGGTGGCAGTGACTGTCACTGGCGATATATTATACTTAGGTGTCATCACTGTTACTTAGATAAGACTGCCTATGATGATGAAGACTTACCTCAAGCTTAGTCTCCGGGGCGCCAATCTCGGTGTTAAGTTTGGTGGCAGTGACTGTCACTGGCGATATATTGTAGCTGTCATCACTGTTGCTTAGATAGACACTGACTATGATGATGATGATGAGGATGACTTACCTCAAGCTTATTCTCCGGGGCGCCGATCTCCGTGTTAAGTTTGGTGGCAGTGACTGTCACTGGCGATATATTATAGCTGTCACCGCTGTTACTTAGATAGACTGCCTATGATGATGATGACTTACCTCAAGCTTAGTCTCCAGGGCGCCAATCTAGGTGTTAAGTTTGGTGGCAGTGACTGTCACTGGCGATATATTATAGCTGTCATCACTGTTACTTAGATAGACTGCATATGATGATGATGACTTACCTCAAGCTTAGTCTCCGGGGCGCCAATCTCGGTGTTAAGTTTGGTGGCAGTGACTGTCACTGGCGATATATTGTAGCTGTCGTCACTGCCTGGTGGCAGGTTAGCTAGCAGGACGTTTGCTAGCTCGTCTACTTTGCCCTTGATGCGGACAAGACAGGCAGCGGCTAGGGGATCGTCTGATGGTAGACCTGGAAATCCCATCATCAGTTAAAAAGATGGTAGAGGTAATTTAATGTTTTTTTGTAAAATGTGATCACTCGCAATATTTCAATTTTGTATTTTTGCAGGGCGTGCTAGTGCCAGATTGAATTTATTTACTTCGTATTTTTGGCTATTGTGACGTAACTGGAGAGGGCGACTGTGAAATGAAATTAAATTATTTATTTGCCTGTGAAAAGTGTGAAAGGCAGTAACGACGATTTTTAAAGCTTTATTTACACTGTGAATTCAGGTGGACTCCATGCCAGAGACAAGAGAATTAGGCGAGTTTACTAAAAAAAAACGCTTTGGCCATAATCTTTTTGAGGCGATTTCAGTGCTATGATGTTTCGGTGTGGTTATAATGTTATTATGCGCTGAACTTTACATAGATTCAAATAACAGACAAATAGCACTCAGGCTCTAACCAACATTTGTAGATCACGAAAAAGTATGATGGTATGGTCGAAATCTGGGCTCTTCCTTCTTCGTCTATTTGGCCATTTACCTTTGAAATGAAATGATTGTTTATTTCGTGTAAACTTTGTTTAAAGTGCTTAAGAAACGTCAATTTTAAATGTATCAGTATATTTTTATGTTGAATTAGAGCAGCTCAATCCCAAGCATTGTTGTCGTCTATATAATCGGAAATTTTATTATATGCTTTTAAACACAATTTAGTTTTAATAATAATCTTAAATTTATTTATTGTTAAATTTCTTATATTACGAGGGAGCCTGTTATAAAAGCGTATACACTGCCCCATAAAACAGTTACTTATTTTGTGAAGGCGGGTGCTATGAACTCAGTGTTGTTATTGATACGGCAATTGCCGTAATATACGGCAATCCACGTTTTATTTTCACGCAATACGGTATACGGCAGGCCTTTCGAGGCCGTATAAAAAAATACGGCAAATGGCTGTAAGTGAAACGAAACGTTTTTTAAACGTACCACTCACAGCCAACAGCCGGGGAAAACCCGACATGTGACAAAAAAGAGCAGAATCTCTTTCGTTTTGGTTAAAAATGAATGAGACAACGAATTGATGTAAAGTATTGGGTTTATCTATGAGTCGATTAATGGTGTGCCGATTCGATTATTTGAGTAATCGATTTATCGATAATGCGATCTAGTGTTATCGATCATTAATAAATATCTTTCAATTATAATTATAAGTCTAGAATAAAAATGTCTTCAAATTGCCATAAATTACGATCATAAAATAAACAGAACATAAACAACAGCACAAATTAATAAAAAAGAAAGTTGGACATCAAACAGAAATCAAATTCCAATACGCAGAAACGATAAGAAACCTTTATGGAGAAGAAACAAATGAGGAATAAACATTTTTAAAGTACATACGGCATTTTAGTATTATTTTCCCCAAAATACGGCAAATCTGAATGTCATATACGGCAACCCAAATTTTTATGATAACAACACTGTATGAACTACAAGATTATTTTTATGTCTAGTATTTACAGTGTGAAGATCACTTTTTTTACTAAATTTGTCAATATTCCTGTGGACATAGCACAATGATATTACAAGAAAAAGGTAGTTACTACGTACTAATCAATTCGTAGAAACGGTACACTAACGCACACATCGATAACTCCATAAGTTATTTTATTTTCGGTTGACATGATGTGTCAGTTTCACTTTAACGTCGGTCGCGACGTCACACACACATATGTCAGACTTGCCAACTGGCTTAGGTTTAGCGTCCTGCTTTTGATACGCTTATAACATATCTACTTCTTTTTACTTTTGTAACATCATTGTTATAACAGATTATCGTACATATATTGCGAGCTTTGAGCCTAAGAGCCGATCTTTCGTGTAAGGCGCCATCCCTGGTGTTGAAGTGTTCAGACCGCCTGAAGTCCTACGACATGACCTAACGTTTAACTATTCCTGCCCTCAGACAACAGACAAGAACTGCGACAGGAAGCTTTAAGTGCCCTCAGCACTGATGTAAATGCTACACGCGGTCACCGATCCAAGATGAGGCCTGTGCAGGCGTTGCAGATTGCCGAACTGTTAGAAACGAAAGGCCAAGTCACACCATAATCTACCGATGATGAACACTTACCATTCTCATCACAAGCGTGAGGATCAAAGAAGTAGAAATGGTTATCGTGCTTCCATATAGCCGTGGAGTTGCCTCGTGCTGTGAACACGCCATGTGTGTTCTCCTTGAAGAAACTCTTCAGCACTTCCTTTAGAGGTGGCATACCACTGGACGGGTCGGGGTTTAGGTTGCCTGGCGAAAAGTTAAGGTTAGATCGACATATTTTAGCAGTGAAGATGTAGTAGAGCCTTGAGCATGAATGGGCCAGCTCAATCGGGGAACTACTACCCCCTGACAGATTACCATAAAGTAACGCTCGGTGAGTGAGAATGCTCGTAACGGAGGTAATCGTTTAAAGTCAGGTGTTTGCCTCCTCAGACAAAAAAACACATTCATCCAGGAGGATGGGTACCGCTGTCTTACGCTTTTCATCATGTCAGCCTAGAGACGTCCACTGCTGGATATAGGCCTCCCCCAAGGTTCTCCACACAGACCGATTTTGCGCCGCCCGCATCCAACCGCAAGGTGGACCGACGATCTGGTTAAGATCGCGGGAAGCGGTTGGATGCGGGCGGCTTATGCTTTTACTGGAATCAAATTATTTAGCAGTTCAACCTAAAATCTAAATTAATCAATGACTTTGAAGTTCAATTTTTGAATTGAAATAAGTCAAATCGTCTATATAATAAGTCAGGTCGTCCGTGTGGTGACGGATTAAGAATACGGATTGTCACCACCCCATATCATCCCATGGGTGTCGTAAGAGCCGACAGAGGGAGCATATTATCCAGAGAACACTGTAAGAGAAGGAAAACTTGATAAAAACCCTATACCAACCCGTTTGGCCAGCGTGGTATAAGTATGCCAATTCCTCCTTTCAAAGGGGAGGCCTAGTCCAGCAGTGGACTGTTAAAGGCTGATTGTTTGTTTTTAAATTTGTTAAAGGCTGATGAAGAAGAAGAAGTCAAATCACTGTCCCATAAGTTTCTTGGCAGGTAACATCTTACACATATTTATTTCCTATTTTGAATTTATCTGGAAGGTATTGGCTATACAGAGGAGAAACTGGGTCTTACCAGAAAAAGTACTGTCGAGCACATCAGTCTCGATACAGTCGTAGTCCGTCACCTTGAACCTGTTCATAACATCGGCGGCGGCCAGACTGCCAGTTTGCGAGGGCTCCTCTTCCTCTGAAGCTCCTTCCTCCCCACTCTTGGGGGACTCCATGCCGATGCCCAACTTGTCAAGGTGCTCTATCGTGCTTTGGTAGAGGATGTCGCCTCGGGTCATCGTCTGGAGAAAAGTGGTGAGAATGTTTAGGATTTCAAATATTAGGAGGTTTATGGCCACTTCAGCCGCTGTACGAAATGTTCCTGTTAAATGAATTTGTCAGGTTCCTCATATAAGTATCGTTCTCATTTTGAATTTATCTGAAAGATAGTGATTATTAAAAGGTGGTGAAACTAGACTATATAATAAGATATCACGTATAAAGAATCTGGGTACCTAACCAAATGGCATTCTATCACCGATAACATAAGCTTTCGACATAAGCAATGAATACAGATACATAGATAAGGATTTCGTGTGCCGATTCCAAGTGGCGAGTTGGCGACTGTCGTCAGTGTAGTACGTAGTTGGCGCCGTTGGTGGCGCTGGCGTCGTTCTCCGTCTCTTTTGCTCTCGTAGTTAAGATACATACACAAGAGGTACGTTCGTCTCTCTTGCACTCATAGAGACAGCTGTCACAGCGCGACTGCCACGCCGCCAAGCGGCAATGTGTCACAGAAAGTTTGTCTACAGAGCGCCCATAGGAAATGCGCCTCCATGTAAATATCTATGCTCTATGACATGAGCTTTCGACATATCACGTGGTCGACGAAGAACGCATAGCTGAATATTATATTGGTTGCCATAGAAACATATAATTATGTTTCTATGGCAACCAAACGATAGTGATTCCAGAAATGGGGAGCGAATGCTACTCAGGGCCTTAATAATATAGCAAGTAAAAGTATAAAGATAGAATCTGGTTAGACTAAAATCGGACTTCCGATTACAAAGCAAAAGTCTTGCATGCAACCAATAATTTCTAGAATAATGATGGCAAATGTCCGCAATTGGTCACCAATATGCTTCGATTTTTTTTTTTACAAAGGACAACTGCACTAGGAATAAATCCTGTGTCGCGGGAGACTTTACAAACACACAACCAACGGACGCAGTGTATACCCAGACTCGAAACAACACTTTATGGATCACGCAAAGTGTTGACTCGTGAGGGAATCGAACCCACAACACACGACGCAGAACCAAGCGGTGAGGCGGCCGCTTAAACCTCTACGCCAACCGTGCAGTCAAAAAATTGACCAGATCTGACTTCGGTTGATACAGCGATTTCAATCATATGTGAAGATACATGATTAACACTCTGATGGCTAGGTATACTTTCGTGGAAGTATGGAGTTACAACAAATCTTATATCTTCTCGGGTCCAACGTTAACGCCAAGGGTATCATTGATGGCCATAAGTCTAGCCTGGTGACCTTCATGGAAGTATGGAGTAATCACAAACCTCATCAATATCCTCCTGGGTCCAATCGGCGGGGTCCACCACATGCGACATGGCTAACGCCGTGATGGCGATGGGCGTGGCCTGGTGACCTCTGTGCTCTTCTGGGAAGCGCGCGTCCCCCTCATGGAAGCTGCCGCGGACTATCCAGCGGCCGGGAGCTACCGCTGTGGAAAGGATATTAGGCTTTTCTAAAGAAGACTCTCCATATATACCGTTCTTGAATCATCATCAGCCTTTTACAGTCCACTGCTGGACTAGGCCTCTCCTTTGAAAGGAGGAATTGGCCTACTATACCACGCTGGCCAAACGGGTTGGTATAGGGTTTGTATCAAGTTTTCCTTCTCTTACAGTGCTGTTCTCTGCATAATATGCTACCTCTGTCGGCTCTTAGGATACCCAGGGATAATATGGGGTGGTGACATTCCGTTCTGAATCACCCGCATATAACTGCTTCCCGCGATCTTAACAAGATAGTTCGTCCACCATGTAGAGGGCCGTGCCCACTTTAACTAGTATATTTGGAAACCTATGTTAATAACGTTAATTCGCCTGCAGATCACATTTTTTATCGAGTTAGAGAGCCCTTCCAAGTCCTTTTCCACTAAAACAAAATCTTAGATTTGGATTGCCAGACTTTACACCTTAGAGCCCTAAATCCGCTTACTTGTCTAACCAGGGGTGCGATTCAGAATCGTTCGATATCTCATTTGACATTCGATTCCGTTAATTGTCGAACGGGCTACCTCATTTTTTGTCAAAACTATCGCATTTCCTATCAATTTTATGCATTCAGTATGAAGTAAATTAATAAATAAACCGAATTCAATGAATATTTGTTCAAAATATCTCTGATAGGCGGCTGAAAGACGAGGATAATAATTTGACATATCGTACTATTACTTGTCGTGACATTCTGAATCGCCCTGCAGATTTGACAGAGTATCATCACAGCGGCCTCCAGGCTCCAAGCAGTTTTATAAGCAGCTGGGATACTAGGATAATGAAGACGATTATCAACAACCACCAAGGATGCTGAACGCCGTGCGAAGTGGAGGAGGTTCAGCCGGAATGTGGACCCTGGGCTCGCAAGCCGTGGCGTGGGTCTTGAAGCGCAACCGGATAGCGCTAGAATGATGATGAACTGGAGCTAATCAATTTTTTTTATTGTAATTGAAGATGAACGGGCAATCGGATTTCCACCGCCGCCATTTTGCCAATTGGTCACCAACGTGATGGTCTTGGATCGAAACCGGGACAGTGCTAGACTGTTGGTGATGATCATGAACTGGTGCTAGTCAACTTACGTTTCATCTTATTGACTGGCTCTGGCAATTCCTTCCTCCTTTCGCTGACCTGGACGTCCGAGATGCTGAAGGGTTTCCTCTTAAGGTCTTGCACGCTGTCCATGAAGTGCTCACATAGACGGGATATTTTAGTGAAGTACATCACGCAAGCTTTGCCGCCGTCTCGTAGGCCCACCTAGATGCGATGAATAGTATCAGTATTTTAAAACTACAAAGCCTAGCTGTGTGCCAATCCTAAAGGGCCGGCCACAGCCTACACCGGAGGCTGCGGGGAACCATTTCGATGTACATGGCGCATTTACTCTGAGGCGACATCGGTCGCCGCGGTGTAGCAAATGCCATGCCGAGCCATGTACATCGAAAACGCTTGCCGTAAGACTAGACTCGTAAGGCTCCTGTAACCTCCCGTCTTCTCCCGCAGGGTGTCTTTGGTCGGCATTACATACATTTTGACGAGGTCAATGTTACATTTTGTATGGACAGCGGAAATTTTTCGCACTCTCCGTAATGAATGACTTAAAAAACAAAAGTTGTTCATAATATGTAAGTACAATCAACCGTCTTATATTAAGTATTTAATATCGTTCTCGAATATTTCAAAAACTATTTGGCGTTGTTTTTTAAAATTGGCATTTTCGAAGAGACGTTGAATAAGTTAACTGAGGAGCATTCCGGTGAAGGAAAATGACGAATTAAATAAATTTAGATTTTGCTATGAGATTATTTTATTAAGATCCAGTTTTTTTTACCTTTGGACCATGAGTGTTTTTAATATAATTATATTAAAACCACGACGCAGTGCAGGGCATAGACGAGTGATGGATAGAAATAAAAACTCACCCTGGTTCCATACTTGTCCGCAGGCCAGGGGTGATAAAGGTAGTACTTGCCACCCTCGTTCCATATCGCCACTTCCAATTCGCCAGGAATCTACATATTAACAAGAATCATATTTTATAGAGGAAACATTTTACATTGGGCTATCGCCGCTGCCAGTGGTGTACGTAACGGACTACCAAGACAATGGTCTCGGGTTCGATCCCCAGTCACCCCTGGCACACACCTCTGACTTTTCGAAGTTATGTGTGTCTTGAAATGCTAATTATCGCTCGCTTAACAATGTGGGTGGTAGTTGGCAATAGGGCCGCCCCCTATTACATTGGGACTGAAACATAACTGGCGAAGTGTGGGTGTTTAAGAGGCTACCTCGAAGGTCAAAAAATCGTGCAGAGGTCATCGCTAAGTGTTAGCTATAAAGTTGAATGTCGCACGGTTTTTGATATGGCATGCCATCACGAAACTGTCTGAAATCTTATTTCGTTCATAACTCAAGTAATAATCATTTTAGAAAAAAATCGTTAGACTAATCCCAAACAAACTAGCTCTTCTTGCTTTGCTTGTGAGTAGCAATTCCAAGGCGAAAAGTGAAGTATTTTTTTAAATATACTAAAAAATATTTAGAGAAAGCATGTTTTTTAAATTAAAATTCTATCGAGCGAAAATCTTCCTATCGTGTATCTGTCTGAGGAGTCCCTAGATAAAGACCTGATAAATAATATATAAAAATTTCACTTTGCTGGTGTGTCTCACTGCTTCAAAATTTGTAATCAAAAAGGACATATGTACATTTTCGAGGTAGCGCCTTTACACCTCTGCCTACCCCTTCGGGGATAAAAGGCGTTAAGGTTCAGCTGTTATGTTATGTTATTTTACAGTGACAGCTTCACATAAATATATGACATGCTGACATACATATATACAAAAAAAAAGACAGCGATAGTCTAGTGGAGACTGCCACGCAGAGGACTAAAAACGGACGGTGCGCACTTCTGACTTGTGTGCGTACATTAGCCTAATATACTTAATGGCCGCGGGAACGAGTACAAATTACATGACGTTATTTATCTACCTAAGTTGCCAAATGGATGAAAAATCCTCTATGAGGGCTTAGCGTGGATTTGCCGGGGACGCAATTTTATTTTTAAATGTCAAAGATATATAAAAACTGCCAAATCCAAGTTTATAGAGTCACAAATATTTTACGCGAGCATATTTTAGAAAGAGCTGCAGAAGGTTTTCAATGTATGTCTAGCAAACTGTGTGTGGAAGGGACAGGACGAAGGGGAAGACCTAGGCGGACGTTCTCTGACCAGATTGCAGACATCCTAAAAACAGAACAGGTGAGAAGTACCCTGAACAGAAGAGCATGCATGAGGAATCTGATGGGAGTGAATGAAGCAAGAGAGATATGTCAGGATCGTTGCAAATGGCGTTCCTTAGTCTCTGCCTACCCATCCGGGAAACAGGCGTGAGTCTATGTATGTATGTATGTATCTATCTAGCAAACTATTGGTCGCACAGATAATTTGTAAAACATTTTCCGTGGCATATAGAAATGTCTACAAGTTCTTCGGCTTCGTCAAAGAGCTCATATTTACATAGAGGCGCATTTCATATGGGCGCTTTGAAAACAAACTTTCAGCGACTAAAATTTTCGCTTGGCGGCGTGGCAGTCGCGCTGTGACAGTTGTCTCTAGAGAGCAAGAGAGACGAAAGTTCCTCCAGTGTATCTAACTACGAGAGCAAGAGAGACGGAGAACGACGCCAGCGCCGCCAACGGCGCCAACTACAAACTAAACTGGAGACAGTCTCCACTTAGAATCGGCACACGAAATCCTTAAGAACTGCGCTACTATGTTAACCTGTGTTCATTGGCTTCGTTCAGCTCTTACTTTAAATCAGAATAATTTAATGGTGCTTTTCCAACTAGTGGGAGATCTTCTGACCAGGCAAGGCGATCGCATGTGAGTTTAATAGTGCGATTCAGGATAAGGCCGGCGATATCCGTTAGACGTCGCTAGATTTGCTTGACTTCACCATTGTAAGATAGAGGCTTTACCTGTATGTAGCTATAGCTATAGTTTAAAAACCGGTTTCAATATCTAATCTATCCATGGATTTCGCTACTATAGATTTATATTTGACATAGCTGTTGCCCGCGGTTTCACCCGCGTTCTGAGGGAATACCCGGCGTACCCGGTTAATTTATAGCCTAAGTTACTCCTTGGGACATCAGCTATTCGCCAGTGAAGGTTCCGTCAAAGTCGGCCCAGCCGTTCCAGACATTAGCGAGAACAAACAGACAGACAGAAAGACAGACAGACGGACAGACAGACGGACAGACAGACAGACGGACAGACAGACAGACGGACGGACAGACAGACAGACGACAGACGGACAGACAGACAGACAGACAGACAGACAGACAAAAATTAAAAATAATGTCATTTCGTTATATGTACCGTGTATACATCCATATGCATTTAGTAAAAAGCGGTTTTTTTTTCTTTTATGGAATAGGGGGCAAACTAGCAGACGGATCGCCTGATGTTAAGCGATTACCGCCGCCCATGGACACCCGCAACACCAGAGGAGTCACATGTGCGTTGCCGGCCTTTTAAAAAGGAATACGCTCTTTTTTTGAAGGTTTGAAGGTCGTATTGGTTCGGAAAAACCGCAGGTGACAGATCATTCCACAGTTTAGAGGTGCGAGGCAGAAAGTTTCTAGAGAAACGCACCGTTGTGGATTGCCAACCATCTAAATGATGGGGATGGAAATGCTGTCGCGTAGAACGATGGCGGAAAGAGGCGGCAGGGATTAATCCGAACAATTCCTCGGAGCACTCCCCATAGTAGAAGCGATAAAAGATGCGTAGCGAGGCTACATCTCTACGCAGCGCCAAGGGGTCTAACCGATTGCAAATATCTTGGCAGTCGACAATTCGAGCGGCTCTCCGTTGGATGCGGTCTAGAGGGAGAAGCTGGTAGTTTTAATATTACAAACAGACACTCCAATTTTATTTATGTTTATAGATAAGCTTCATTAATAAATGCATAGATAAGCTCGAATATTGAAACCGGCAGTCAATGGACCAAACCCTCCTCAAAATAAACAGATGTATTATGTTCTTACCTGAAGTATACCAGAGTCAGACTGCTTGAAGAAGCTGGTGATGCCTCTGCATAGATCGAACACCTTGGGGTTCGAAGATATCAGCTTACCCCAAACGGCGATGTTACGTTCCTGTAAGAAAATATCTACGTTAATTATTTGGTAAAGGATGAAAGTAAAGGATCAATGACACATGTCCGTGTGGTGACGGATTAAGAATACGGAATGTCACCACCCCATATCATCCCATGGGTGTCGTAAGAGCCGACAGAGGGAGCATATTATACAGAGAACAGCACTGTAAGAGAAGGAAAACTTGATACAAACCCTATGCCAACCCGTTTGGCCAGCGTGGTATAGTAGGCCAATTCCTCCTTTCAAAGGAGAGGCCTAGTCCAGCAGTGGAATTTTAAAGGCTGATGATGTTGAATGACCCACTCGCGCATTTTAATTCAGACGCTGGGAATTCAATCCCGTGGGAATTCTGGGCAATCCCTTTGTAGTGCACCCCTACGGTCCGCAAGGAATATACAAACAAACAAAAAAAAACAAAAAAAAAAATTATTTGTTTCTCCAAAACATTACATACATAATTATATTTTCTTATTACTAAGCTTAACAGAAGGCGGTATGTGGAGAACAAATTAGGCAACTGCGTCAGCTATTGTTGCAGTTGTATAACTACAACGCTGGTATTCTCGCAGGCCTTTATGCAATTATAATTTTACTACATTAAATTTACCTATAAATAAATGAAATAAAAATAAAATAACGAAAAATTATTATATATACACACAATTATATATACAAATAAATACGTATATAGTGTTCAAATTATTAATAGGTTTTATATAATATACATGACAAATTTCAGATTCATACGCTCCAAAGTTTCGGTTGTGCGTTGTCTGTCAGTCAGTCAGTAATGCAAAGGCTTTATATAATATACAGGTAATGACCAAAACATTGCCATGTGTATAAACTAGGTTCCTTGTAAAATTTATTCTGAAATGAAGAGGTCTACTGGAGAACTGGAGAACTCACAGAAAATCGACGTAAAGTAACAGTACCTAAACTGTTGCATTTCGTTCAGTGAGTGAGAGTGCCGGAGGCCCTAACCCCTATTCCTTCTCCCTCATCCCACTCCTCATCCTATCCCTTTTCCCAACCCCTAGAGGCGGTAACGCACTTGTGACTCCTGTGGTGTTGCTTGTGTCCATGGGCGGCGGTAATTGCTTACCATCAGGCAATGCGTCTGCTCGTTTGCCGCCTTTTAACATAAAAAAAAGAACCAAAGTCGCCGACATAGCTCTAAGGATAAATAAGCTGAAATGGTACTGGACAGGGCACATAGCTTGAAGAACTGGTGCCCGCTGGGGAAGGAAGTTCCCTTGACACAACAGGACGGCCTACCCGCAAGATGGATCACTAACACAACTACTTAATTAGTATTTTGAGAAGCTGTTGGATGAGGATGACTCAAAATTGGTCGCTTTGCAAAGCGTCGGGGGAGGCCTACGTTCAGCAGCGGACATCTTTCGGATGAAGAGATGATGAAACTTGAACGCAATTTGTATTTTAACTACAGCAATGAAATTCGATGTTATATGGTGAAAGCAAATCATGAAGCAATCTGCAGTCTTAAGAAATTTCGATAGTATTTTCAGAAAGCATATCTGCCAGTCCACTTTTGGATTGCGTGGTGGAGGCTATGGCGATGGGACAGGGCATAAAGCTTTCATTAGTTTATCATCAATATCACCCAGCGTGCCATATTCCATTACTGGATACCATCGCTGGATGGCCACTTAAGGCACGCCATTGACTCCGACTTTTGGCTCTTCGTCTCCAGCCGCTGCCACTTTGCGTATATCGTCACTCCACTTAGCCGGAGGGTGTCCTTTACTACGTTTGTAAAGGCTTTGCCGTTGGTTCCTGCAAGCAAAAGTTAGAAGAAGAAAATTAGAAGTATTCTAAGTATTTACCTTATGTTGGTATTCTCTGTCTCGTATTCTAAAGTTCTCCTTTATTTCTCCAAGCACTAGCCGGCGGACCGGGCCTCTTCGCTCCAGCAAAGATTCCTGAAATGATAAAATAGTATCTTTAAAACCAGTTGTTACTTTCCGATAAGTTGCGATAAGTCAAGCCTTAGATGCAAATGGGATAACGCCAGGTCGATGATGATGATACTCACTCTGTACAAGTTGTAGCCGACATCCAGGGTCTCGTCCACGACGTCTTCATTCCAGGCTCTAGAGCGGTACCTCTGCAGCATGGCCAGTGCGGCTATGCAGCATGGCACACCGGTGTACGTCTTGAACGTCTGGTATCTGACATAGCGAAGATACTGCATTAATTGGATCAATAGGATGAAGAGCTTTTACTTTTTACAGACCTCTTAGGGCCGATTTATTCTTACCGATTTCAATATTCCACCTATCCATGGGTTTAACGATTTACATGATTATATATATTATTTGGTATAGAGCTTCTGACAAATATATTAAACGAGTCGTCAGAAGACAGTCACGGTACAGTAACAAATATGTGAAAATATGATCTTCTTCCCGGCAAGGATCCACTTCTTCATATCAAGCTGGCGGTACTGCGACCTAAAGTTCTCGTCTCCACTGATCAGTAACTATAAAGCGCTCACCTATAACTAGCCATATGCCTGGTGCCCCTCAGGATCCATCTTTCAACGTCTAGCTGGTGGTACTGAGATCTGAAGTTCTTGTCCGCTATCTCCACGGGACTGTGCAGTACCGTCTCCGATTTTGGTAGAGGTACCATGTCATCTCTGAAAATTAATGATTTAGCTAAAAAAATGTGGCGCTGGAAACAATTATTTATGAAAATAAAAATTTCGACCAAACAAAGTGCATGTTAAGTCATCGGTTTCGACAGTCATGAAGAACTTTGACAGTGGTTATAGGGAGTCAGTACCTCTGAATGCATAGACACCAGTCTAAACCATGTAAGTATATAGCTATCCCTTTGGGTTGCGGAGGTCAGAAGGCAGACGGTCTGTAGAAAACCAGATATTGTCACATCAGGTTAGTCTAGTGGGCTGAACCCGATCTCCCGGTCTTGGAAGCAACCGTGACGACGATGATGAGATTCCTGCTATTGGTGTTAGGTATAAAGATTTTTTATAAGATCCACCCCAATAAAAAGATGATTTGCATCATCCATAGGACCAAACCACTCTTTTTCTCTATGTACTATGTTTTATAGTCTCATTACTTTATCAGATCAGACCCACTCACCTGCCATAAGTATGTCCATCAAGATTCGGACAGAAGAGGAAGAAGTCCTCTCCCTTGAGGGACATGATTTGTTCTGGAGTTGGGTTCGGTGGAGCCTTCTCTGGCGCCACTGGTACTACGGGCGGTGGCTAGAGGAAAAATGGTATAATAGTCATCATTAAACAGCCTTTCGTAATCTACTTGGTGGACTACGGCCTAACATGGAATAAAAAGTTAGATTGATCATCTCTCCCCTCTCAAACTGAAATTTACAAGGTATTAGAGCCTTGCTGATATCAGCATGAATGGGCCGGCTCGAACGGGGAAGTACTACCCTCTCACAGAAAATCGACGTAAGTACTTAAACTGTTGCGTTTCGTTCGGTGAGTGAGAGTACCGCAGGCCCCATCTCCTATTCCTTCTCCCTCATCCCACTCCTCATCCTATCCCTTTTCCCAACCCCATGGGGCGGCTACGCACTTGTGACTACTGTGGTGTTGCTTGTGTCCATGGGCGGCGGTAATTGCTTACCATCAGGTGATCCACCTGCTCGTTTGCCGCCTATTACTAAAAAAAAAACCCTCCAAACTTGAGTTACCTGCTAAAAATATTAATTCTGCCGGCGCTCGTAATTGCTGATGACGATAACGAAACATATCAGCTTCCGCCTGCATGGTTCTTGACTAGAACGATCCTTTTTAACACAAATCATCCAGATTCGAAACTAAACTATTAGTATGTCAAGCAAACTAACATTTCCCTCAACGTTTCGGCAACCACGGCTGATGTGACCCATGCCGAAACGTTGAAAGATATTTATTATGTATTTTACCTATGTTTTCAAATAATTATGCGTCATAGACCCGTCAAATAAATATTACTATGTGTTCAAGTCGCGAAAGTTTAAAAGTATTAATTTAATAGTAGTACTATGGAAATGAAAGTAGAATAAATGCTGTAGAAATGAGAGCACTGAGAGTATGTGTGGAGTGTCTTTGAACGACAGAGTAAAGAATTGTGTGATAAGAGAGTGGTGTGGGGTAAAAGAAGATGTAGTGACAACCATTGAGAAAGGTATGCTAAGATGGTTTGGACACATGAAGAGGATGGATGACGAAAGACTGACCAAGAAGTTATATAAGTGTGAATGGGACAGGAGGAAGGGGAAGACCTAGAAGGAAGTTCTCTGACCAGATTGGAGACATCCTAAAAAAAGGACAGGTTAGAAGTACCCTTAATCGAAGAGCATGCGTGAGAAATTTGATGTGAGTGAATGAAGCAAGAGAGATATGTCATGATCGTTGCAAATGGCGTTCCGTAGTCTCTGCCTACCTCTCCGAGAAACAGGAGTGTGAGTCTATGTATGTATGTATGTATTATGTAAAATGTGACACTTACTTCCACGGGTAGTTTCTGATAGAAATCCCTCATCTTCTTCCTAGAGTTGGCCCTCGACTCAGCCAGACTCACCATACTCAGTGACGCTAGAGGGTACTTGCCCTGGCAAAACATCTCAAATGAATTGTAATAACTCTAGGTAGTAGAGCCTTGCTGATTTCAGGTGAGTGTGTCGGATCGACCGGGGAAGTACTTCCCTCTTACAGGATATCGACGTAAAGTGACAGCACCTATACTGTTGCGTTTTGTTCGATGAGTCAAAAGTACCGGAAGCCAGATCTCATTTTTCTTATTCCTCATCACGCTACTCCTCTTTTTCTTTCCCCCATCATTTTTGCTATTCCTTTGCCTATCCTCGTGACAGGCAGCGAATAAGAGTGGGAATATTGGACGGACTGAAGTATATCCCACTTTTGAAGGTACACCATAAGCCAGGTAAATTGCGTTTGTACGCAAAATCTTGCACAGGAAGCCAGTTTTCCAACATCCAAAACGCAGAAATATTTGTTTTTACATAAATTTATGCCGGTTAGTAACACTGTTATTTTCCCTAGAAGGGTTTGTTAACACGCCGACTAGTCATACTTCACAGAAAACAGAATAAAATACCGCAATTTAATATCGGAGCTCGAGATCCACTTTAGGTTGCTGAGCCAGCGAAATAAGACTTTACATACCTCATATATTTTCTTGTCGAGTAAAGCATTGACGTTCATGCTGTCCCACTCGCTCCAACAGTGAGGCTTCAACGCCTTTAGCTCTAGGGCGTAATTAGGCTCCCGGATCAGTGGCTCTTTTTGGACGATCTGAAAGATAAAATAAAATGGCTGTGTCTTACGGACAGACAGATATGGCAAACTATAAAGGTTCCCGTTTTTTTTTGCCTTTTTTTGGCAACGGATTCCTAAAAATATTGGCATGAGGACATCTGCAGTCAGGTTAGGCCCTACTTCGCTGATAAGAAAGGTGCTCTGTTAGAAAGAGAAAAGTCAAAATCATCATCCTAGCGTTATCCTGGTAGCATCCAAGTCTTTCTGCCTCCTTGGAGCCCGGTGTCTGCTTGGTGTGACCACGATGGACAGAATAGTCAAGGTATTTAAAATATTACATCGTCGTCAGGCATCACTGGACTGCAGACTTCTCCGACGCCCTTTCTCAAGATACGTAAC
The DNA here is from genome assembly GCA_944739405.2 of Euclidia mi. Lineage (NCBI taxonomy): Eukaryota > Metazoa > Arthropoda > Insecta > Lepidoptera > Erebidae > Euclidia > Euclidia mi. The sequence continues at coordinate 12,655,079 of OX123211.2, forward strand.
CTCCTACACTATTAGGGTACTCTAGCATGTAGTAGAGGCTCGCTGATTACAGCATGAAAGGGCCGGCTCGACCGAGGAAGTACTACCCTCTGACAGCTTAACAGCGTAAAGTACCAGTGAGTGAGAGTGCCGGAGGCCCCATCGCCACTTCTTTCTCGCTCATCCCACTCCTCCTCTCATCCCTTTTTCTAAGCCAGAGGGCGGCAACGGCAACGCACTTGTGACTCCTCTGGTGTTTCGTCTTCCTATTCCTTATCCCATCCAGGCCACAACACACTTGTGACTAATATGGAACACTGCGGGTGTCCATGGGTGATGGAAATCGCTTACCATCAGGTGATCCGTCTGCTAGTTTTCCACCTATCATATAAAAAGGTAGGTACTGTCATATGAAGAAAGGTGGTCCCTCTTTTGGAATTGAAGGTGTCCATGGGCAGCAGTATTCGCTTACCATCAGGCGAACCGTCTGCTCTTCGTCCTTCACCTATTATACCTATAAAAAAAAATTGTCTAATATAGAAAGTTGTCCACTTACATCGATAGTAGTAAGAGTGATGCCAGGCTTAGGCGTGCTCCTAGTGGCGGCACTTAAGTCGCCGTGGTTCGCCAGGAAGTCGATCACGAACGACGTCACGCCTGGGTAGCGCAGGAAGGCACCTGCGCCGTTCCTATGGATAGCTGGGGTTTAGTTGCGATTCATGTGTAGCACAAGTACACTGCAACCCCTCCATTACCTCACAGTAAGCATACCAACTACCACACATCGACCACACACTCGTTCTAATCCTACTGCCACACCTGCGTTAGCGTTAATGGCAATGGGCAACACCACGACGAAACCACAAGATAATCACTAGCAACCACGCCTGTTTTGGTTCAACTCTATAGTCACTGCTTCACTAGGAAGCAAATCACACTTACCACACAACCAAGACCACTCCGAAACCAAACACGTTCAGTAGTTTAGGTACTGCGCTGGTATGTCGGTCAAGACAAGGCTTTTCTCCTCTTGACTCACTCCCACTCTCAATCCTTTTCTCATCCTCTTGCTAGGCTGTGGTCTGGATGTGTTTTCGCACACAGCCATGTAGAGCCGAGGCTACTATTTACCACCAAATGCCACTGGCTCGCCTATCTATTCATCGTTATCTCAGCGTAGAGAAATCGCTGCTGTACAGAGGCCTCTCTCAAGGCTCTCCACACAGTCCCCATACTAAGCCATCGGCATCCAAACGCTGCCCGTGATCTTACCAGATCGTCGGTCCACCTTAAATATCAGTCAGGTCGGTCAGTAATCATATTATAGTCAACAGCCTTTCGCAGTCCTCCGCCTCTCCTAATTTACTTCACAAAAGCATTGTAACTATTGTGAGCCAAAAGCAGGATTTCGCCTAATATACCATACTGGCTAGTAGGGTTGTTCTTTTTTGTCAATTTTCCCTTCTCTTTCCAAAGATATTATTTCCTTCTCTTCGTAAAGATACAACTGTGTATATTCCTACAACAACCACAGAATAAAATGGGGTAGTGTCACTTTTTATTCTCTTATCACCACACGAACCGTAGCTAGCAATAAAAAAAGAAAATAAAGATTATAAAATACTCACATCTTATCAATCTGCCCGATCTCATTGAGCATATGTGGGTCGAAGACGTAGCATATAGTCTTGGCGGTGCTGCCAGACGCCGGATCAGGCGGGTGGCCCCATATGAGGAAGTGTTTCGTGTCTCCTAGCGACAGGATCAGCATGTAGTCTGTGCCCACGCGTTTCTCCATCAGGCTGGGGAATTATAATGACGATGATATCTTGGGTGAGGTTGTGTTAAACACCTCTGCCTACCCCTTCGAGGATAAAGACGTGAAGTTATGCTTTATGTTAGGTTGATATCTTGGGTCAATTGACACACCGTAATTGGTGGATCCAGAGAATCCAGGCTAGCCAAAGGACTAAGGAACTCAAGCCCTAACCGGGGTCCTTGCCTCTCTAAAAGTATCCGTTTTCTTAGAAAGACAAGAAACAAGAACAATAATAGTATCATGGAACAGCACATATACCGCCAATGCCGGTTCCAGAACGAAGTCTCGCCGTAGAGCTTAGAGGCTTAAGAAACTTAACCTACCCGTCTCCCAACCATATAGTTCAAGTAGAAGACTTTGCCAGCGCGCAGCGGGACGAAAAACTGTTACGTCTCTGCATCATATAAAGGTTGACTGATACCGAATGCCTTTGGCATTAAGTCTAACTTTATAGTAATGATCTTTTTTGTTATATGCTAGACGTTCTAAATAAATAAATGGAAAAGACAAAACAACAAAAATCGTCGACAAAATGGTGACGACTCATGTTGGCTTGTCGGCGGCTTCGGTGTGTTGATTTAATTAGAAAGACATAATTATGTATTACGACTTTTTACACCAGATTCAAGTCCTCCTAAAATCAAAATGAGTCGTTATGAAAGTGTCGGAACCTTTGAATATCCCTTTAGATTGCGGAGGTCAGACGGCAGCCACTTTGTGGAAATGCTCGCAAATCTGATTAAACTAGAGAGAGAACTAAGTATGGGATCCAAGTCAAAAGTCTTGGAAGCAATCGAAATAACGCAAGAACGATGGTAACCACTGAATTCAATAATCGATCAAGCCATGTTTTTGAGATTTCAGATTAATTTTTGACTTTTCTCTGTGTATAGTAACACGTATCTGTAAAAGCACTCACTTCATCAAATCCGGCGCCGCGTCAATATTATCCGGATGCTTGGCTAGCACTCCCTTGTCAGTTTCAAAAGTCTTGATTGTGTACTTCGTGTCGTGGAGGAAGAACGAAGTCAGCAGTTGATTCAACTGTAGCTGAGGGTTTCCTGGTTTAAAGAATATTATGAAGATTGGTGTCAAGCATTATTTTGAATAAACAACACAGGCGCATCTTCCGTGTGGTGACGGAATAAGATTACAAAGTGTCTCCCACCAAATTTTATTCCGAGGGTGTCGTAAAGGCGACTAAGGAAAATGCATAGACTCCACATTGACACAGCGTTCACGTCTTTCACACACTTGAATTTGAAGAAAGTAGTAAGAAAGAAAAAAGGATCAGTTTTGGACTGATAACCTATCTGGTAGCTTGGGGGGATATGCATTGCTTATGCATACACGTTTGGATGGTAAGGACATATTAAAAGATCCGGATTGGATTATCGCGGACGTAGGCTGATCTTGGACGAGGTTAGCACAAGATCGTGCGAAAAGGCAAGAACAAAGAGTGGTCTATGTTCAGCAGTGGACATAGTCGGACTGTAGATGATGATGATTCGGGCTCCCTCAATAAAGTTAGAGACGCACGATGCCTGTTGAATGCGAGCCTCATCACACCGCCTTCCGCAGTTCATTTCTGGACATAGGCTCCTCCTAACTTGCATCTTAATAGCATTGTGTAACAAAAGTGGGGTTTGGCCTGCTCTACTACGCTACTAAGTCACTTTATTTCGACACCCATGGCATAAAATGAGGATCTCAGTAAGGGAAAATGCTCTTAATCCCACTTACACGTACTTTCTATTTGCATTGTACTCGTAAGTTGTATATTGTCCAACGACAACCCAGCCTATTAGACGCAGACGTAAGGCGGACACTTACTGACAACACGTTAGACTTATATGTCTTACATTAGACCAATCCCAACACTAGTTATGAATTATGACGTACCGCAAATTTGAACCGGCCAATTAGAATGCATTTTTGTAGCCCCCTTCGCCCCGCATACCTCACCGCTTTGACAGAATTGTTTGTTTGTAGAAATTATAACATTAGGTGTCTAGTAGGCTGGGTTTTCATTGATATTGTCTTATCCAAAATCTAAAATACTCTAAAATCCCTACCCTTATAACACTTGAGATGGTGCATGCAGTCCTTGTAGTATCTGTCTCCACTCTCGATCAGTTCATCTACGTCGCTCTTCACCAGGTCTGCGGGAGTCTTCTCCTCGAGGAGCGCCCGACACATCACGGCTATGCAGCCAGTTTGGGCACCTGCAGGACCAGAGGGGTTTTAGGAGATAGGAGTGGGACAGGACAAAATGGGATTCTACAGGACTAGGGGGATTTTAGGAGACGGGAATGGGGTGTTTTGGATTCAATGTAGCCAAAGGAGACAATGTAGGGTAGTGACTTTGTTAAGGGAATATAAAACTGTAGTTGGTCTCTTGATTTGTCACTTGCGTGCGGTTTCCATATTCTATCCATACATGGATTTAGTTACTAGAAACATATTTAACCCTAACCGTCACCCGCGTCCCGAGGGAACTACTCCGCGTACCCGGTTAATTTATAGCCTAAGTCACTCTTTGGTAAATCAGCTATCCGCCAGTGAAAGACCCGTCAAAATCACTCCAGCCGTTACAGAGATTAGCGAGAACAACCAGACAGACAGACAGAAAGACAGACAAAAATTAAAAAAAAACACTTCGGTATATGTAGGTACCGTGTATACATTTATATGAATTTAGTAAAAAGCGGTTATTTTAATATGGATTATTTGACTGTGCCTATTACAAACAGACACTCCAATTTTATTTATAGGTAAGTATGTATAGATAAGCTCGATACAAAATTTGTCAGATAGGTAGGTATGTATCCCTTACAGCCAAATATATGGATAGTTATAATATTGAAACTGACTGTTTGTCGCACAGACTAGTTTGCGACACACATGGCGTCTTATTCTGCAACACACAGCAAAAAATAAGGAGGTATAGATGTCCGGTTTAAATAACTATAGACACAGAAGTTCAAAAAGACAACCAAAGTTTGGATGCCTCTTCAGCTTTTAATTAGAGAAACAAAATTAATAAAATTGTTGATTATCGCTTATGCCTCGGGGAGCATGACTAGCCATCGGCCCCGGCTGTTATAAAGATCTTTGCCAGTCGTTATGGGGAGTCAGTAAGTACCCATAAAGCTACTGACACTAGTCTTAACCATGGCATATCGCTCTCCCTATGGGGTGCCGAGGTTAAACGACAGTTATCTCAGTGGCAAATCTGATATTATGTCAAATCTGGTCTTGTCATAATAAAGAAATACTACCTAAAGATCCAATCTGTATTTTTTTTTAATTTGACTTTCATAAGCGTCACATTTTGTACTAAATGAATAAAGGATTTTGACTTTAAGGCGCTACCTCGAAGGTCAAAAAATCGTGCAGAGGTCATCGCTAAGTGTTAGCTATAAAGTTGAATGTCGCACGGTTTTTGACATGGCATGCCATCACGAAACTGTCTGAAATCTTTAAATTTCGTTCATAACATAGCTCAAGTAATATTCGTTTTAGAGACGATTCGTTCGACCAGTCTCTATTAAACTAGCTCTTATTTCGGAGAGTAGCAATTGCAAGATTTCAAGGCGAAAAGTTAAGTATTTTTTTTTTTTAATATCCGTAAAAATATTTAGAGAAATTAAAATTCTATCGAGCGAGAATCTTCCAATCGTGTATCTGTCTGAGGAATCCCTAGATAAAGAGCTGATAAATAATGTATAAAATTTTCACTTTGCTGGTGTGTCTCACTGCTTCAAAATCGGCAATCAAAAAGGGCATACATTTTCGAGGTAGCGCCTTAATATTGATCAGTTAGCGGCTCCGGACTCCAAGGTGAAAGTTCTGGATGCAACCGGGATAACGCTAGGACGATGATGATAATGAAGTACGTACCACAAGCAGTATGCGAGTATTTCTTAGAGTTGCACCCAATGCTGCCTTGCAGCATCATCTTGTTCTTATTCACTATACCGAAGTTGTGCCATATCTGTCACAGAACATAAATGATAACACAATTATAAGCAGAAGTACTCGTGTGCAAATTTGACTGTACGGTTGGCGTAGTGGTTTAAGTGGCCGCCTCGCCGTGTAACACTGCGCCGCGTGTTGTGGGTTCGATTCCCACACGACACAACACTTTTTGTGATCCATAATTTGTTGTTTCGAGTCTGGGTGTTCATTGTGTCCGTTTGGTTGTCTGTAAAGTCCCCGCGACACAGGATTTATTACTAGTGCGGGAGTTGTATTTAAAAATAAAAGCAAAATGCTTCCAAACAATAATTAAGGGCGTCAATTTCACCATGGTTTGGTAAGAGCCGCATAAAATGGCAGATGCTGACATACAAATATCGCGGCAATTTTTATTTATCTAGCAGATAAATAGCATTGCAGTACCGAGTCCACTTACATTCCCGCTACCGAGTAGCTAACATAACTTCACGCCTTTTTGTCCCCGAAGGGGTAGGCAGAGGTGCATTACACACCCACACTTCGCCAGTTATGTTTCAGTCGCAATGTAATAGGGGACGAGCCTATTGCCATCTACCGCGCACATGTTAAGCACATTGAATAATCTAAATAGCCTCAAAATAAATGAAACTGCTCTGCAAGGGTGGCTAAGGTAACAACAAACTTCAGATATCAGAGGGCATGCTTCAGAAGCATATATGGATATGCTACTATATTTTGGCCTCTAAATGCCACCGTTGCATTGAAATGCTCTTAAGGCTCCAGATAAAAGACTATGCGTATATGAATCCTCACTGAACAACAGAGTCCTGCCATGACCAATGATTTAGTGTTTCTGCTTCCTACCTACCCTCACCAGAATTAGACCCACCCTATTTAAATTTTTGCTTACGAGGACGGTGTACCATCCTCTCTTCTCTTGAACGTCCGTGTTACAAGTAGCAGAGTTACGTGAACGACGGTTAGTATAACATACCATGACTCCAGGGTCAGACCCTTCCCTAAAGAAAAATCAAATGGCTGGCAGCGGCTGAACATGTGCAGTCAAAAATCGATCTCAGTAGTGTGCCATCGAATAGGCCTTTGTCCAGCAGTGGACTATGGGAGGCTGGTGATGATAATGATGTAAATCTTAGATGCGCCTCTGAACCTGGTACCTACCTTCTTCAACTTGTGATCTTCGACCGGTAGCGGTTGCATAATCTCTTCTCTTGGTATACGGAGCCTCTTCGGCCTTCTCCGCCGCCTCCTCATGTAGGGTGGAACCCAACGCTTGGTTTTCAATTCTGGTAGGTCTATCTCCTATAGAAAAACCGTACAGATGCTTTTTAGTTAATATAATTAACATTTTTATGTTTTATATAGCAATATGACCAGCTGCTTTATCTACCGGCTCGGCACCGATGGAACTAACAAGAGAACTAGTTTCACGCGCAACCACAATACAACAGTAAGCATCTTTGGGCCACAGTGAAATGGTTTTCTGCCTCTATTTTCCCAAGAATCATAATTATACAAACAATACATACATAGACTCACGCTTGTTTCCCCGAAGGGGTAGGCAGAGGCATATTAAACGCCCACTTTTCGCCAGTACGTAATAGGTGGCGAGCCTATTGCCGCTTATCGGGAGATTTTGTTTGCCAGAGGCTCGTCCGTTGATCGGCAGGTGCACCACTTGCAGGTGAGGTTGGCTTGGGACCCTCAGTTTTTGGTGGGAACCCTACGCACCAACAATACAGTTCAATGTTTATTATATAATAAACATTGAACTGTATTGTTACCCACTTTCATTCCAAAAATATGATGAGCACTGCAGGCAACATGCAGGGACATACATCGGCAGAACGGCAGGGATCAAGTTCTTCCGATGTAAGTAAATTCTCAAAAGATGGTGAGTGTTCCCACACTAGTATATTTACGACCACAACCCCAACCTGGTCTTAGAACCCTCCCTTTAGGCAAGATAATGGACCTCTGAGGAGTGGAACTGGGTCTAATAACCAAAATAAAAGCATAAAACCTCCGCAGACGAGTTTATATGTAATTCTATCGTAGTAGTAGTATCTATAGTTGCATTAGATTCAGCTGCGCTCCTCATCGCTCCAGTGAACAGGCAGCCCTGGCTGGAAGATTACCACCCTTAATGAAACACACTTCTGAAATATAATTCACAGGTACTAGAGCCTAGAGAGCTGATTTCAGCATGAATGTACTGGTTCGACTGAGGAAATAGTACCCTCACACAGAATATCAACGCCATCTAGCAGTATCTATAGCCTATCTATAGAGTCATGCGTTACGTTTGTTGTTGCGTTTCGTTCGGTGAGTGAGAGTGCCGGAGGCCCCATGGCCTACTCCTTATCCCTTATCCCACTACTCCTATCCCCTTTCCCAACCCAACGTATGGGAATGGACTTGGACTCCTCTGGTGTTGGTTGTGTCCAAGGGCGGCGGTAATAATTTACCATCAGGCGATCCGTCTGCTCAGTCGTTGCCGCACGCTCCTGAGGATGCCTCGTGCGGCGAAACACGTGTCGAAGCATAGTCGGCCCATACAGCGGGATACTGCACATCAGGTATCTTCCCAGGAACCCATATCATTCCTATATACTTATCCCTTTTCCTTTCACATCCGAGGAGTCCGGTATTGACAACCTTTTTCTATTGCAATTGTTGGGGTGATCAATCCGATGTTGCGTGGTGGGTTTCTCTTTATTTCTATTAGGATTAAAAAACCGTTATCATGGTGAAACTCACCACAGGCGGCGGTCGTTGCGGAGGCGGGGGAGGACTCCAGGGTTTGGTGATGATCTTAACTTTGGTCACCTCGGGCCAACGTCTCTTGAAGCGCATCTTCCTCGCCAAAGCTCGCGCCGCTGCCTCACTGGAGGAATATTGCACTTTTTTAGGATTGGAGATATAATCATCATCATCCTCTTAGCGTTATCCCAGTTTCAATCTGGGGTTCGTTACTAGTCTAACCGGATTTGGCTGAATATTAGCTTTTCCACGGAGCAACTGCCTGTCTGACCTCCGCAACCCGAAGGGATAGCGATATTCCATGGTTTAGACTAGTGTCATTTTATTGAGAAGGTACTGACGCCCTGTAACGATTGTCAAAGATCTTCATGAACCGGGACCGACGGCTTAACGTGACCTCCGAGGCACGGGACAAGCGATAATAAACAATTCAATACGCACATAACTCCAAAAAGCCATTGGTGCGCGCCGTGGATTCGAATCCGATACCCTCTGCATGGCAGTCGGTTGGTATCTCCACTAGGCTATCGCCCTTTTTTTTATTAGAGATATATGTATATGTTAATATACTTCAAAAAAGAAAAAAGTGGGCCCCAGGCTCCAAGGCGTGGGCCTTGGATCGCAACCAGGACAGCGCTAGGATGATGATGATGCCTTATTTAATTCTTAATTCAGTCAAATCCGGTTAGACTAGAAAGACCCTGGGTTCTAACTGGGATAACGCTAGGAGTATGATGATATGTATACTATCACCGATAGCTGTTGGTGCTGATGTCTTGCCTATTGAAGGATAAGGTGTAATTGACGGAGTTATAAAAGGAGGAGGTTCTTAATTTGTAGGAATTTTTGTTTGCAGCAGCAGATTTCGAATTTTTATTGGGAAATTAAACTGTTCTGGATTTACCCTGGTTTGAGTACCATATAACTCAACCAGCATTAGCGTGACCTGGATTAGCGTGTAGCTTTTCGACCATACTAGCAATTCCTCAACTAAGTGGGTTGAATAAACTTCTTAAATGCAGTTAATTCTATGACGTTTTATTTCCCAAGGACTCCCAAAACTGTGACTGCAATGGTCACTGCTATTCGCCACTACTTTAGATATCAATGAAAAGTCGTGTAACCTATATCTTATAACAACTACCTGTATCAATATTTCATTATTTATTTTTGCACTCCTTGCAATAGCAAGACAATCAGCCTGCCCCAGAGGACCACCGAAAGAATTAAGCAGGTTTTAAACTATTTAAAAAGCTGATGGCAGTATCAGCATTTGAAATCATGAGCTTATAAAAAGAAAATATGAATGAATGTTATTGTTGCCTTACTGATCTTTAAAGAAGCCAACTTACTCTCTGGCCATCTGGGACTGTGTTACTTGAACCTCTTCAGGCTCAGACGAATCAGAATCATCCATCGCCATCGTACTATGCTTCGTAGTAGAACGACCTTTATTCTTCAAATCAGCTTTATCCTTATCTTTATCTTTTTTATGACCTTTCTTCTTATCATCTGCATGATCATCTTTCTTTACCTCGTCTTTATGATTCTTATCATCTTTTCGCTTAGCATCATTTTTTTGTTTCGGATCATCTCGATGATTTGTTTCATCCTTTCCCTTAGAATCTTCTTTGCGTTTCGAATCGTCCTTGTGTTTGCCTTCTTCTTTATGTTTCCCTTCGCCTTTATGTTTGCCCTCGTCTTTATGTTTAGCTTCTTCTTTAGCATTTGCATTTGCCTCTGTTTTATGTTTTGTATCATCCTTTTCTTTCTTTTTATCATGTTTATCTTCCTTTGCAGGTTTCTCATTGGTAGCATCACCGCCGCCCGCGAGTGCTCTGTAAGAAACATTTTATAGATTATGTCCAGAAGTGAAGTGAAGGGCAACGATGACTTGGTGGAGAGACAAACCAGGCAGCGACGCAGTTGTGATTTTAAAACTATAGCAGTAACTACATAAAACAGAAACCTGCTTACGGATGGTCCCAAGATATAATCTATCCGTGGAATATTTTGTCTCGAACTTTATGTCAAATATGAATCTCTAGTAGCGAAATCCCATATCAAATATTGGGTCCGGCCGTAAGAAGATCCTCCCTCCACGTGGAGGAAAAAAGGGTGCGTTCCTGCAACTAAGTTGGGCAATCCTACGGAAGTAGTTATGATTTTATATGTATAGCAATCGCGTACGAGAACTTAAATAGCGCGATTCGGCATAGTACCGTCAGTGTTGGATAGATGTCGCCAGTGTTGGTTGTATCGTCATTTTTGGACTCTGTTCAAAATCAAACCAATGACGCGCTCTACTTACTGAATTTATGTTTACAATTACTTATTAACGATGAGCCCTCCATCGTTTAGAAGAGGTACACATACAACGAAGAAAGGTGTACCCTAACCCAGTGGGTTACGTTACAGTTCATTACAAGCTTTTTCTCACTTTCAGTCGACATTTGGACAGTGAGAAAAAAAAGCTTATGGGCCAGATTATTTATAGGGCTGATTAGTTATAGTTGGTAGAGACAAGTGAAATATTTTCCAAAGCAAGGTTACGTATCTCAAGCAAACAATGAGACCTTCCAAAATAGCGGATATGTTGTTTATTAAATGGTTTAACATGTTGCGTAATGATTTAGGCACAATAATGTGTGAGGTCTTCATACTTTGATTTCGGTTACAGTCAAATATATTTGCAAATGAAAATGTAAATCTTTTGCAGCAGAGTTAGGCCTCTGCAAGGTGGACACACATATTTTGCAAGGATTGTGAGAATCGGTTGGATGCGGGCGGCTCTAGATCGGTCTGTGTGTAAAACCTTGAGAGAGGTCTATGTTCAGCAGTCGATGTCTTTTGGCTTCAGGGGCCCAATTCTCCTAAATAAATTTAGTTTCGATATCATGTCAGTGTCATACTTACGGCACAAAAAGTATTCTTCTAAATTATCTCATAATTGAACGAAGTTGTAACGAGATCGTAATTGAAACCAGTGTCAAAATATGTGTCAACGACGAACTGAACTCAAATTACACGATAATGACATTTGGTTATCAGAATACCGCTTCTGAGTCTATTCAAAATATAATATAAATGTCATATAAAATTTGAGAATTGGCCCCCTGATGGCTTTTGGCAGATTTGATGATGAACTCTATACTTAGTAATTGATTGATTTGATACTTACTTTTTACCAGCCATATTTTGCGAAGACTAAATCAACTGATCGTCTCGTTGTATTTTTAATCGTATTTCTGCATTAAGCTTACAACACAGTAATACGTTTTATTTCTAGTTTTTATCTGTTGAGAAAAATATTTATATATTATAATTGTTTAGGTGAAAAAGTAAGCTGAAGTGACAGTGGACTGGTCACAATTGTCGCAGAACCGGCAACCATTGCATAGACGCTTTTTAGAGTAGAGACTGCGCCTTGGCAAATGTAGCGTAAGATGCCCTCGGGAGTCCGGTTACATGGAGTGTAGATAATAGTAGATATACACAAAGTTCTGATAGAAGATGAACAAAAAGCCGCAAAACAAAATTCAGTGACGTGCCATTGGAGAGGTCTTTATCCAACAGGTGGACTGTTGGATAGATAGAACCAACGACAACCAGCCTACTAGACGGCAGACGTACGGCGAACACTTTCTGAAAACTTGTTAGACTTATACGTCTTACATTAGACCAATTGCAACACTAGTTATTATGACATACCGCAAATTTGAATCGGCTAATTAGAATGCATTTTTGTAGCCCCTTTCGCCCCGCATACCTCATCGCTTTAACAGAATTGTTTGTTTGTAGAAATAAAAACATTAGGTGTCTAGTAGGTTGGGTTGTCGTTGACTAGAACAGATTGATGATGCGGTAAATTTTGAGGTGATGCCATATTATATGGACATTGTCTTTTCCTTGTTTGGCTTAATTAAACTAAAAGATACCTAGGTAAGATCGTTTATAGATTGTCTAGGCAAGAAAATGCCACAGCGTCGTAAGAATGTTACATCGAACGTTCAACAGACCCAGGCGAATTTTAACGTAGTTAATGACCACGTGGACAATGTTTATATCTAAACATGGTGATGTGCTTATTATGAGGCAGTGATAGCCGAGTGGATATACCAACAGACTGTCATGTAGAGGGTATCAGGTTCGAATCCACGGCGCGCACCAATGACTTTTCGGAGTTATGTGCGTATTGAATTGTTAATTATCGCTTGTCTCGTGCCTCGGAGAGCACGTTAAGCCGTCGGTCCCGGTTGTCATGAAGATCTTTGACAGTCGTTACAGGGCGTCAGTACCTTCTAAATAAACTGACACTAGTCTAAACCATGGAATATCGCTATCCCTTCGGGTTGCGGAGGTCAGACAGGCAGTCGCTCCGTGGAAAAGCTAATATTCAGCCAAATCCGGTTAGACTAGAGAGCGGACCCCAGACTGAAACTGGGATAACGCTAAGAGAAAGAAGAGATCTGATGGTGATGATTGCAACATTGACTTTAAGATTGATTTTTACATTGAGCTCATATTTTTTAACCGAAAGCAAAAAAGGAGGAGGTTCTCAATTCGTCGTACCTACCTATGTGTTATCGAACAAGACATCTGCAAACCAGGCCTTTAGAAAAGAACTTCCTTATTAGATTACGCTAAGCCTTCATAGATGATAAGGTGAGAAAGATTGAGGCTTATTTAACTACACTCACAGGCACAATTAACCGCCCACCTATATCATTCGTCGCCCTTTTTGTTTTCGTTAACTATGGCTTATCAAATGTTTAGTTTTTTGCCAAGTGGATACTTGAGCAATAATTTAAACACTTATACCCTCAACTCGTTGCCCAATGTCACTGAAGGGTTTAAGGAATTTAGACGTTAACTGACATTGTTGCAGTTGTGTTACCGTGTTAACATTTTCTTTTCTTTTCTGCCATAGTGTGCGGACATTTGCCAGTTTTAATTTTGTAGTACTTTGTTAATGTTTGTGACTGAAAAAAAATCACTAGAGCGGCTAGGGCAGTGGCTTTAGCTGATGCTGAGTACAGCCAACGTCGCACCGCCCGTAGCCTCAGTGTACTTCGAACTACGGTACGGGATGCCATCAGACGATTTCGAGAGACAGGTTCATACACCCGCAGGCCAGGTCAAGGCCGACATCGATGCACTTCAGCTCGAAATGACCGCTTTGTGGTCAGCAACGTTGTGAACTTGTTTTTGTACCGGAACTGAAGCTCGTAAACATCTTTTTGAGGTCAGAAATGTCAGTGTTAGTGAACGTACGATTAGAGGAAGACTAGCAGAAAGAAATCTGAGGGCTTTTCTTCCAGCTCGCGCCCCAGAACTGCTCCCACAACATCGTAGAGCTAGACTTGCCTTTGCGTGAGAATATGCTGACTGGTCTGTACAAGACTGGAAGGCCGTACTGTTCTCAGACGAAAGCAGATTAGGCTTAAGAGGTCCAGATGGACGTCAACGTGTACAGACGCTAAAATGAAAGGTTGGCGCCGTTCGCTATAACCGAACCAGTGGGTTACCCAGGAGGGTCCATATTGGTTTGGGGAGGTATTTCTTACGAGGCTCGTACTGACCTTGTTGTGTTCGATAAAGGCAGTGTTAACGCTCAATAAATGGAAGAGTTTCTTCAAGACCATGTGATACCTTTCGCACCATTAATTGGTGACAACTTTAGATTAATGCATAACAGTGCACCTTGCCATTACGCAAGATCCGTCACTCAGTATCTTAAAGAGGTGGGTAATCAAGTTTTATCGTGGTAGTCCTGGAGTCCAGATCTTAACTCAATAGAGCACATTTGGGACAACCTCAAAAGACATGTCCGAGCACGAGTACCACCTGCTACGTCTCTAGGAGAGCTAAAGGCGGTTGTGGTAGAGCAGTGGCACAATATCCCCCAATAAGATATCCAAGATATCATGGATGGATTTCCAAAACGGCTCCAAGAACTCATTAGAGCCAGGGGTGCAACACCCATTAATAAATTTTAATTTTTGTTTTTGTTTCACTCCACTATTTCAAAATTAAAAAGTTTAAATTTTAATGATTATTCTCACATTAACCATTTACGGCAAGAATATTTATAAATGCCTTTTTTTTTCAACGTACTTATCATAAATTATTGTGGTCTAAATTTGACTAATTCTGCAAAATGAAAAAACTCAAGATTGGCTGTTAAATGTGCCGGTGAGTGTATAGCAACTAACTAATTTAAAGTTGAGGAAGACATCGTAGGTACAAAATGCGCTCCCCCCGTGGGATCTCCACCTTGTCGTGGCGGAGGGGCTCAGTAACCGTGGCTTAGACACCCGCGGTGAAGCTAAGAAAGATCCTGGGAGTGGACGCTCCGCGTGGGCTTGGAGAGGCCTGCGCAGGATGCGTCCAAGGTGCGGGTGTGGGTTCACAGTTGTCTGTCCCTCGCATTCGGGTGCGGTCGCGGGAGAAGAGGCGTGTCGGTGTTGCGCGCCCTATCTCCCGCGACGCGACGAAATGGGGGCGCACCATTGTTGCGTCGCGGTGGGGCCGCAGAGGAAGAGGAGATGCGGTGTTGCCAGTATGCCGTCCTCCCTATCCTATGCGGCTGCTGGGTGTTTTGGCGGCAGAGCCCAACACCTTCATCCGCCGCCAAGTGGGTTTAGTTCGGGGCCCGCCTGACCATCTGGTGTGCCAATACCCGTCGGGGGGTAGCGACGAATGCTTCAGCGATACCCGTCCCTCCGACACACGGGTACATGAGGAACACGGGTTGGTTTTTAGTCAGTAAGAGTCTGACAGTCCCCTTCCCCCTTCCCCAGGGCGGAGGGACTCCATGAGGATTTTCCAAACAGATACCAAAAAAAGGTAGGTACAAAATGCGCTAATGTCTAGAAGTAGGTACCAGACAAATAAAAAAATATAATTAAATTTTAATCAAGCAGTAGAAAAATAGGTACTTAACGATTACTAAAAGGACCGCGTGAATGATGCAATGAAACGGGCGAGCGATGCGATACAACGGTTTACATATTAGTTTGGCGGTTGAAACCGTGGGGACTTATATAGGTAGGTAAGGCTAGGATTTTATACGTAGGCATGACAGTCAGCAAAAACCTTTAGGTGCCTAAAGCACAAAACCTTGCGAGTAAAATATTGTAAGTAATGACTACCTACTAGTACCTAATAACTACAAAGATATAGGTACAAATATATAATATTTACTTTACCTTTATCAATTTTTTTTTTGTTTCATATTTTTTAAGAAATATTTTGCCACATTTCTACCATGTACCCATGGATAACTCGATTGACTTTATTTTTGTTTTTCTAATTTATTTTTAATATTTGTCATTTTTTATACACTAATATCATACCAGCCAGTAGCATCAATATTTTAGGTTATTTGATCATAATTATTTTGATATAGGCAAGGATTTAGGAAATACTGATTAATAATGTTAATATTTTTATTAATATAAAATTGTAAATTAAATACTATCAGCTTTAATGTAAATTTGAGAGCAAAAACAAAACGAAATGATTAAACGTTCATCCCACTAAACCGATTTGAAATCAACATATTACAATAAACTATCATGCAGGGGTCACAGGTCGTCTAAGATTCCAATTCCCGATATTTTTGAAATATCGTTAGGTAATAAGTAAACTAAGTTCAATGAGAATTTCAATCAGATTAAAAAAAATGCTGAAAATAATATAGTAATATTCTTTTTAATTATGCAAGTTCAGTGGAACGATACTTTAAGTCACCTGATCCTCTTAATAATAAATTGAGTGTTGCTACCTTATGTAGTGTACCCTTAATTATAGGTACTATTTTATATCGTTTTGTAATTTAACTAAAATGATTTCCACATCTACTACTCGCACACCTGGATGCTTAAAATAAAATCTGCAGGGTCTCTAAGTCTCCTGCGATACTTAATCTTCTCCTAGTCAGCGAGTTATCCGTTGGAGTTTTACGATAAGGAAAAGAAGCAGCTAACTATAACATGGCATAAAAGTAACAATTTTCTATAATCATAACAGTCATAGATATCCACGTAGTAAAATGGTCATGGTAATTTTCACGACTGGTTGAACGTAAAAAAACGTTTTATTCCCCTTTGCTGTACCTACGATCTTGAGGGAACAATTTTCATTAATAGGATGTCAATAAATGTCTTATAACGTGATTTACGGAATAAAATTCAATAGAGCATCGGACTGCTTTAAAAATAAATTGCGAATTAATAATTATCCAAAAATATTGAATCAAAACACCCTTGTAAATATCTTTAAATTTTATGTTTGGTTTCATAGCAAATTTTATATTAATTAAACCATAAAAATGTGCAGGATTTGAGAAATTGAGTATGAAAAATGATAATTATGTATGTCATAATGACACTATAGTACTTCTGTACTTCATTTCATAGAACAAGACGAGTCGAAGTGGGTTGATCCGTGTTTTGGATATCATTTTTCTGTTAGAAAAGCTAATATTAATTTTAAAATTTTTAATACTCAAATAATGGTATTTCAGTGTCAAGGAAAAGGAACAGACGTTGTCGAGTGAATTTACAAACACTGAATAATTCAAAATAGTCTGAAAATGTGTATACAAGCAATGCGATCTTAACAAAATTTAAGGTAAATCATAAAGATACTGACAACACTCCACCTGTCTTTAAAATTAAAGTCATACATTTTTCACGTATGTTTGACAGTGACAGTCATATGAATTTGTTCGAAATTTTATACGAAATATAATTTTTTGTAAATAGATATTTTATATACTAAAATAAACATGTCTGAAAATAAGGAAGTGGCAAAAACTAATGTGGATCCGGAGTTGGACGATTTACTTGACAGTGAGTTGGTTTATTTTTGTCAAATTTCATCATGGTCATATTACACAACACTTCACTACAGTTAACCTCTATAGATTAAAAAATGTAAATAATTGAATAATTTATACTGTTGCATTACATAGGCAGAATTTGCGAGCATTGTGCAATGATTCCTGAATTGTTTTGAGGTTATTTTTCAGTACTTCATGAATAGAATCTTCTGAATAATAAATGTGTCAATGTTTTTGGGGTTTGAGAATTGATGTCTGTGTTTCGACGTCTAATATGCAACATTAATACTTTTTCTTGTAGGAATACCGAATTTATTCAAATAATATAAATACATTAGATGCCTTTATTCATTATTGAACTATTCACCATAGAATATTTTTAATCAAATACTGATGTGTTTACCAAGAACATAGTGTAATATCATATCATTATAAATATGAGGATTTTTGTAAATAATGATGATTGGACTTAATCAGGATCTGATCTTCTCCTAATTTGATACTGTTAATCTTCATCATCACTCTAGCATTATATCAATTGAATCAAATTCTCATCTTGGAGCCTTGAGTTGGGTTGATAAATTTGTACTGCTAATAAAGTATAGAAGTAATGGCTGGTATATCTTAAAAAAAGATCTAAACCTGATTGTGAAAGCAAGCTAAAGTACTCTAACTCTTATACTTAATTCTGCTAAACATTTTGAATGGATGACTGTCATTCTAAAAGTACATTCAACCTGGCTTACCACCTGCTTAAATGTCAGTTATTGCTATAAAAAGTTGCTTTTCTAAAGTGTAAGCAATATTATTGCTTGCACTTGTCACATCAAATTGCATTCTGTAGATTTTATGTGAAAGAGTAAAAAGAGATTCATTCATCCTCAAGAACTTTCTCATTTATAATATTAGTAAATCTATATACAAAATTCTGACTTACTGATAGACTAAGCACAGCCAAAATAATTGGCTGCAAAAAGTTCCAATTTGGCATATATGTTCCTTAGAGATAAGGCTGCCATCACCTAAATTGCCGAGGCTGGATAAACATGGCAAAAATCCGGGACATCTTGGAGAAATGTGGCTTTTCCTCTAGAAACGTCAGAAAATTTACCATTTATTGCTTATCTATGAAACATCTTGACTGACAACAAAAGTTTTCAAAAGTTCCTGCCGGATGGCCCCCCGACACCCTTCAAACTAGGACAAATCCAGGGAATTCCGGACAGATGGTCCTACTTAGAGAGTATAGGTTAGCACTGAAAGTAGATTTTTGTAAAATACCTTCTCAAAGGGGATATAACAGACTTAGCGGGCGAAGCCATGGGCAACGTCTAGTCTATACTATAACAAGTTGCCCTTCAGACTTTCTCCTATCTTATGCTCATAAATTATAGACTAATATATATTCTTCTGTTGGTGAATATATCATGCCACACGTTAATTAAAATGCATACCAAATTCCTTGAACTGACACTCACTTTTACGTTTATAGATTACACTAGTTTACAAAATTTAACTTTTTTTATACCCCGGAATAAATGTATATAAATATGTTAGTCTGCCTTTCTTGAACCTAAAAATGTTAGCAGAAATATTTTGTCACATCCTAACCTAAGTTGGTTGGCTTCAAACAACAATTATATTGTTTCGGATTGACTTAAAATGTCAAATAGAATGTCTAAAAAAAGTTCTGATCGTTTTTGTTATGTTTGTGGACATTTTATATTATCAAAAAAGAGAAGACCCATTGTTGAGTCGTTAAAAATGCATATCTTCATTATTCTGGATTTCCTGTTGGAAAGGAAGATAAAAAGCGGTCGAAAGCTATACTAAAGTAAGACAATTTGTCTTACATCAGTAGTAATCAGCAGAAAACATTTACCTTCCATTTGGTTCACTAATGCTATGGAGCGAACCTAGTAATCATGAAAATGATTGTTACTTTTGTGTTACTAAGACATTGGGATATAATAAAAAAATAGGGCAAGTATTATAATATGCCGAAGTTCCATCTGTTACTAACCCCATTTTACATTTGAAAAATCTACCACATCCAGTTTGCATCTGAATTTGCTGCGGAAAACTTATGAAGTATGGGTGACTAACAAGGCGAACATTTCCACCGAGATTTAAAGGTGTTTGAAGGATGACTTCAAGGATTTTGGGATGAAAACATGTTAGGCGATTTTTGTTGGTCCATTATAAGAGAAACTGCTTCAAAGTGCTATAAAAAGAATGCAAAAATTCAGTCATTTTAATTTTTTTTTGTTTTAATACCAACATTATGTATTCCCATTAAGTAAGTAAATATTTCTTAAACCAGATGGTGACAGAATTTTTTATTATTTTTGCTGCACAATTCCACCTAAATCTATATTATACATCTAAATAAAATTGGAGTGTCTGTTTGTAATATTAAAATAACTGCTTTTTGCTAAATGCATATGGATGTATACACTATACACGGTACATATACTGAAATGACACTTTTTAAAATTTTTGTCTGTCTGTCTGTTTGTTCTCGCTAATATCTGGAACGGCTGGACCGATTTTGACCGGACCTTCACTGACAGATAGCTGATGTACCAAGGAGTAACTTAGGCTATAAATTAACCGGGTACGCGTAGTAGTTTCCTCAGGACGCGGGTGAAACCGCGGGAAACGGCTACTTTAATAATAAAATAACAACTTTCAGCTGGGGTATAAAAAGCAAAAGTGTAAACAAAATGTAAATAAAATGTAAACTAGTGTTATTTTATTATCTCTTCTAATTTATGAACATAAAATCAATATCTTTATATTAATTTTATGTTCATAAATTAGAAGAGGTTACTATTTTTCTTGAATATCATTTGCTCTTGAATTAATACATTTATAAATATCTATCTATTGTAATAAATAAAGTCACGTAATAAACAAAGTCTCCCAACTTTCCTGTATCTGACTATCTGTTGGTGAAAGCTGTAATAAAATCAGTTTAGTAGTTTTTATAATTTATCCCGTTTCTATAGACAGACAAACAACGACAGGGGACTTAAATTTAAAGCAACTTCAAAAAATTTGGCGATCCTCAATTCAGAGCTATTTGTTTTTTCTATATGTATGTATGTATGTCCTTCATCTTTATTTTACAATATGAAGTGTTAGAAATTAGTAATCAGGCCATTGTGTATATTTTCCATTCATTGTTCCCATAGATCAGCTTAAAAGTATATTTATGATTGGAAATAAAATAAATAATTAATTGTTTTATACCAGGCGTGTTTATTTGCAATTACTACTATTGCAATTATTACTACTGGCGATTGTAGTAATTATATTATAGTTGAATGCATTAATTTTTATTTTTTTTATACTTGAGCAGACTATGGTTTGGCATGCGTGGAATAATTTTACCCCCTTAGGGCCGGTGCAGTGAAGAGGATTATAGACATTGTTCTCATATTGAAATAGTACGAAATCAATCATCAGACAATAGTTGTTTGTGTGTGTTTGTGTTGTGAACATTGTTTTGTTAATTAATTTTGGACATTATTTCAAATGAGAAGAATGTTTTTAAGAGATTGTCTACACTATCTACACTAATATTATAAAGAGGAAAAATTTGTATTTTTGTTTGTTTGTAATGGATAAACTCAAAAACTACTTGAGCGATTTTAAAAATTCTTTCACCATTAGAAAGCTACATTATCTGCGAGTAACATAGGCTATAATTTATTATAGAAAAAATAGGGGTCCGTAAAATATTTGGGTTTTTCGGGTACTCGAAGAGGTTCCTTCAGGACGCGGGTGAAACCGCGGGAAACGGCTAGTCAGTAATAAACATGCTGAGCAGGTTCGCTAAATGTACGCCGGCCCTTAGGCGTGGAAATTCCAAAAAAGAATTAACGCCCAAAGATAACAGCTTCTTATTTATAAGTGGACTGCCTCTGTGGTCCAGGGGATAGCGTATACGTCTGCTGATCCTGGGTGGTCCTGGGTTTGATGCCGGTCGGTCAAAAATGTTACGGAGTTTGCCGAATTCTCAGTAGCAGCATGGAGTCTGGCAATGTGTCAGCGGCAATAGCCCCCTATTACGTGGAACCTTAAATTCATAAGGCGGGTGTGTGGCAATATGGGTGTAATATACCTAATACTATACCTCTGCTTCGTGGATACAGGCTTGACGATATAATATATTTATGTATGTATGTTTGTCTTTCCAGGCGCGCTGCAAGACATGACTAAGAAAGCTGAAGAGGCGAAGCCCGAGGGCTCCGTAGACGTCCCCGCGAACATGTGGAGCGAGGAGTTCATCAAAGAGGCGGCGGCTCAGTTCGAGAGCAACATGTCTGCCATACTGAGCAGTTTTAGTGGCGTGCCTGGTGAGTACTTAAGTCACTTAATACAGATTTACATAGAAGCGCATTTCGTGTGCCGATTCCAAGTGGCGACTGTCGACAGTGTAGTTCGTAGTTGGCGCCGTCGGCGGCGCTGGCTACTTAAGTCACTTAATACAGATTTACATAGAAGCGCATTTCGTGTGCCGATTCCAAGTGGCGACTGTCGACAGTGTAGTTCGTAGTTGGCGCCGTCGGCGGCGCTGGCGTCGTTCTCCATCTCTCTTGCTCTCGTAGTTAAGATACACAGGAGGAACGTTCGTCTCTCTTGCACTCGTAGAGACAGCTGTCACCGCGCGACTGCCACGCCGCCAAGCGCCAATTTGGGTCACAGAAAGTTTGTTTACAGAGCGCACAGAAGAAATGCGCCTCTATGTAAATATCTGAGCTCTTTGCTTAAGTTGAGCGCCACTGTTGTGTGTGTGTTTGTGCAACAATTGTGACAAACCAAAATGTAACCAATCATTGCGTTACACACATTTCGAAAACTCGTTACTATTGGACAGTATAGTCAAATTGCAATCATAATATACAAAAGAAAGATGGCATCTTGGACAACAGTAGACTTTATAACAGAAAGATTATAATAATATGGTATGTTACTGGAGTTCGAAGTGATAATTATAATTATCATTTATAATTATACTGATTGATATACCTTGATAATTATATTTTTATCAACGTATAATTTGTCCTTTGTAGTTGCTCTGCGAGTTCAGTAGCTCTAAGGCCGCCCTCACATTGGCGTCAGCGTCAACGCAGCGACGTAGACGCCGCGTCTACGTCGCGTCAGCCAAACGTTCTTAAAAAAAAGCGTTCTCAAAGAACGCTCGAGTGACGCGACGTAGACGCGGCGTCGACGCCGCGTAGACGCTGAGCTGACACTGCGTTAACGCCGATGCCCAATGTGAGGGTGGCCTAAAAGGAATTAATTTTTAAGTCCTTATTTCTTTTTTAATTATTTCAAATCCAAAGTTTCAAGTCCTCTCACTTACCCTCTTTCCTTTTCACTCCTGTAGCCTCCTTTTTCTTTTTTTTAATTAATTTTTATTTTACTTTCCAGAGGAACAGATAACACAGGAACAGATTGCGCAGACATTTTCCAAAATGGCAGGTCTGTTGTTTATAATTTAATCATTATACTACTAACTACTACTCGCCAAATTCATATTCATTTAGCCTCATCATTAATTATTAATTTATTCACAAAACATCAAGCTAACAGTGTACACTAAATCGCTTATATTGCCATCTCATATCACAAGAATCATAGCGCATGAGGTTTGTAAGGATAGAAGCGAGTTAATATATGTGTGCATCGTGTGTATGTATCATACGTACATATATCTATGCCATCATGTATTGTAATTACCTCGCAACTCATAGGGATAGCGATACATTATATCCATGCGAATCATACTAAAATAGATCTTAATAGCGTACCTAATTCATTTACACGATTAAGATCCGTTAAATTAGCGAAAATGTTATGTCGTTTTCATTACATGTGAACAAAAATATCACAGAATTTATGTTGTATTTTTTAACGTTATAGGATACAATAATTACTCTTTCCGCTGACGTTTCGAACGGTTTACAAAGGTCGTGGTCGCGGAGGGACTGAGATCCACTGCGACCACAACTTTAACACTTTCACTGTAGCATAATTTGAATTGTAGTAGCGCTCATAGCGTGGACTGTACTTTTCAATATTTGAATGGGTGACCGACACAACAGAAGAGCTACCGTGCTTTGACACGAAGCTTCAGTCCCGGTTCTTCAGTTATTAAAAGAACCGTTAGTCCATATCGGGGGCATTCGGGTGGTTTATATACTCCGACACCAGAGTTGGTCACACATTCACACCAATATTAAAGACTGTTAAATATTTTACTTTACCCCCTTGTCGCTAGTCTTAAAGATCTCCAAGTTCTTGAAAGCCTTGTGAAGTCTGGGTAGACTTTTGCGGGTGCACTTGGCAAGCGTGGTGGACTATAACCTTGTACTACCCATAGTAGGAAGTTGCCCGTGCCCAGTATTGGGACAGTTTATAATTATATACAGAGCTGATATTGATTGTATTTCTCAGAGGCGGCCGCTCACGTATTAAAACCAGAGGGTGTGCCAGAAGAACCGACTGAGCCCGCCGATGACCCGGCTGTACAAGAGAAAATTGATGAGGTATGTTTTTATAATAATAATATTCAGTCACAATAATATTCAGGGCAACTCTTTCTCTTAGCGTTATCCCAGTTCCAATCTGGGGTCCGCTTACTAGTCTAACCGAATTTGGCTGAATATTAGCTTTTCCACAAAGCGACTGCCTGTCTGACCTCCGCAACCCGAAGGGATAGCGATATTCCATGGTTTAGACTAGTGTCAGTTTATTTAGAAGGTACTGACGCCCTATAACGACTGTCAAAGATCTTCATGACAACCGGGATCGACGGCTTAACGTGCTCTCCGAGGCACGGGACAAGCGATAATTAACATAACTCCGAAAAGTCAGTGGTGCGTGCCGTGGATTTGAACCCGATACCCTCTGCATGGCAGTCCGTTGGTATCTCCACTAGACTATCGCTGAGCCATGACTATAATAATATATAAAAGTTCAAAATCTTTTTAATTTCCATATTATATTATTTTTCAGGTGTCAGCCGCGATATCCCAAACTCTGAAGAACTTGAACAGCAACACTGAAAACTTACAGACTCCGTTCTCAGACGCGGACCTCGCCAATATGTTCAATAACTTCAGTATCGGCGGAGAAGGAGGCCCTCAGGTAAATAAAGTTTCATCAAAATTAGACTAGTCATTTTGGAGGTTACCAAATACAAATAGTTTTTTTTAATTATTTCTTAAACATTAACCTGTATACAGGGTGTAAAAAGACCCTTAACGAAAACTGAAATCCCATGTTGTACCAATCACTACGAACATTTTTTACTTTGGCACCATACCTGGGAAATTACTGGTTCAGGAGATAATTATTGGGGCTCAAAGTTAGTATGGAACTTTTCTAATTAGGTACAAAATCGATGCATTTACCCCGCCAATATATTCTTTAGATGCCCTTTAACCCCATGGATAAGTAGGTATTTCGAGCATTGCACGTGCGTGCTTTTAATTGCGGTTTAAAAAATGTGAAAACTAAAAAAAACGTTTCTCAGGTATTATTTTTGGTTAATGTGACTTGGCATGATGTCCACAACGAGTAGATTTCGGCTTGGTGATGGGTCTTGTGACACCCTGTATAAAGTCTTAACTATATTCTCGTGACAGTTACGTTGAAATCAGTCTTAGGCATTACGCAGGGAACTAGACACCAAGACTTGAGTGTATTCTTATTTATATATTTTCTTGCTATACCTACATACAGTTCAAACAAACGCTAAAGAATAATATAAAAATAATAAGAAAAATATTTAATTACATTATTGCTAAATATATCTGTGTACCATAATGATTTTATACACAAACAATTTTTACTATATTATGGTTATTTTAAATGGCAACATTATTATTCCAGGACGGCAACATGTTCGTGCCCTTCATGCAAGGCATGATGCAGTCCCTACTCTCAAAGGAAGTGCTGTACCCATCCCTCAAGGAGCTCGTGGACAAGTACCCCGCGTGGCTCGCGGAGAATAAAGGCAAGATTGACGAGGCTGAATATAAGAGGTAAGCACCAAATAACACAAATTTTAATTTTAAAGGCCCTTGTCTATGCTAAGAAATTTCGCAGTGTCTGCTCTTCATTTTATCTATATTTATACACGGTGTAGAAGACCTTTAAACACAATTAAAATCCCATATTGTACCGATAATTACAACCTTTTTTACCTCGGCACCATAAGGATGGAGGAGGATGGAGGGGTGTTTAGCCTTTTCTTTAATTTTTCCTCGTGATTCGGGCCCCTTTGCATTGATATTGCTGTTTTTTTCTAAGTTAGGTTAATTTTACTTGTATTAGGTTAATTTCTTTGAATAATTTCTCTGAAAAAAAAAAAACTGGGCAATAACTGCTTTAGAGAACGCAGCGATAGCCGAGCGAATATACCAACAGACTGCTATGCAGAGGGTATCGGGTTCGAATTCACGGCGCGCACCAATGACTCTTCGAAGTTAAGTGCGTATTAAATTGTTAATTGCCTCGGAGAGCACGTTAAACCGTCGGTCCTGGCTGTCATGAAGATCTTTGACAGTCGTTACGGGGAGTCAGTACCCTCAAATAAACTGATACTGGTCTAAACCTTGGAATATCGCTATCCCTTTGGGCTGCGGAGGTCAGACGGCAGTCGCTCTGTAGAAAAGCTGATATTCTGTCAAATCTAGTTAGACTAGTACGTGTACCCTGGGCTCCACGGCGAAAAGTCTTGGATGAAACTGGAATAACGCTAGGACGATGATGATGATGACCTGCTTCAGGAGAAATTGAAGCTCTAAGTCACCATAATTTTTTTTCTAATTATTAATATCACATCAATTTGTCCTATCCATTGACATATACTCTAACGATAGACGGAGCATTCCCTATAAATATTTTGTTCAAATTGTCTAACGTATGACTTCTAATCGTACTAGCGCAACACGCAGGCGCAAGCAGCGCCAATGACTTAAAGTGTCTAGTTATTATTATAGCCAATCAACAACAACCAGTCCTGGCATCTTACCAATGAGTATCCCATAGTTCTCTAACGCTACTGGCTGCTTATTGCCATTTGCAAAGATTATTTACTTCACAAAAGAGATGTTTTCTGCCTACAATATTTCCTCAACATAATAAGAACTTTTTTTTATGAAAATAAAAGGAATTAATTGCTGGGGATTTATTTAAGTAAAAAAATTGAATCTATAAACATATTCAGATGTTTTTATTACAAAATAGAAAAATGTATTCGTGGGCGTAAGTTCAAGACTTGCCTTAGTTGCTTCACGAATAATTCTAATTTTTAAACTTTATAATATATTTATCTTACTATGAGAATTGCTTAAGCATATATACCTAATATATAAGGCAGGTTTGTTTGTCATTCTGTAAAGATGCCCTTGCTGACCACAGAGTTCTAAATCTACACATGTGGCAGATGGCACTATGTGCTACCATAAGGAAACCAACTATTAAAAAAAAATCTATGACGAAGTGGCCTGAGTAGCTTAGTCGGTACGGTATCGACACGGTTCGTCGTGGTCGCGGGTTGAATTCCTGACTAAAATAAATATTTTGAATTGCAGTTAAATTTACACTAGCAAGAAATGCTCAAAAATATATATTAATAACTATTCAATTGCCACCAAACACAATTAATTTTGTGGTTTTTTGTCTATTGTTCGGATAATGGAAATCAGGATCTGTTTTGGTCTCATGGTTCAATATTATTTTTGCGTGTTTTTCTATAACTGCAAATGTGTACCTATTATGATGAAGTGTTGACATTTTCGTTTATACGGTCATTACGATCAACTTACCAAAAAATAAAAAGAACACAGAATTAGTGTTATACAACGTCAAATTGGTTTTATAACATTAATCAAACTAAAAAACTCTTAAAACCAATACCTTCACGAAGTCTGGTCTTGGTCATATATTTTACCTACAATCACTTGCAATGTATTTCTGCATAGTAGTTAGTCTATGATCGTAAATGACGTCACATAAAAATAAAGAAATACATTTTAATGTGGTATTATGATACATTTAACTCTTTTATTTACATAAATAATTAAAAATATGGACTAACGCTACTACAGATACAAGTTCTGATTCAAATTAATCGATATATCGTCGCCACACAGTCAATAAACGAAGCGGACCCACATCGCAGGAAAGTCAAAGTGACACTAGATTGCTTTGCCGGTATGTTCATGCAAAGCATTTGAACAAAGTAAATGTTCTGAATGCTACATCTAGTACTTTAGTACATATATATCGATGGTCCTATCCATGTCCTATGCACCCATGGATAGATAGGTCAAAGTCAAAATCATTTATTCATCTAGGTCACAAGGTGACGCTTATGAACGTCAATTTTAAAATTAAATTACTTAATGCTTCTACATTTACATTTACTGCCTCGTTCGCAAAGCAATAGGTAGAACCACGACAAAGAACGGGCAATAAAACTCGTGGCCACTCTTTTAAATCGCCAATATTATGGTACATATTTATATATTTGTAAGGAGCTGCAACTGTTTCACGTTGTACTTAATTACTTGTAAATAGTAATTAGTATTAGGTACATCGACCATACGCTTTACATTGCGGCTTATAAAATGTGAATACTTTTTTAAAATCTTAAATGTTTTCGTTTACCTGGTATTTCTTTTGCTTAGTATGATTTGGCATGATGGTGTAAAACTAGTAGACGTCGGCTTAGTGAATTTAAAGGCTCCTACACAATTTTGCCGGGCGTTTGTGCCACCGGCATCTGTCGCAGAAACGTTGACAAAGCCGCTGAGCATCATTCCAGTTGTGACAGTCGTGTAGAACTACCCACATGACACTACCTCGTGAATAGCGGGTCCGAAACAACCTTGCAAGTTGCAACCCGCGCGGTATGCCGGTACACCCGGGGCGCGGGGCAACCGTGCCGGCTATGTATGCCGCCGGGTGTGTACGGCGCCTTAAGATTATAGATCGTCCCTAGTGCGGGATTTTTTTATGAAAGCTATCTTAGTGACCTTGTGCCCTTGCCCGTAGATTCGAGAAGCAACAAGAATTAATGCACCAGGTGTGCAGTGAGTTAGAGCCCGAACAGGAGTCTGACCCCGAGGACGTCAAGAGGAAGAGGTTCGAGGTCGTGCTGGACCTTATGCAGAAGGTACGTAGACCGCAGTATAATGGCTTTATTTAATGACAAAAAATAAAAATATTACCTATTTATTTTGCCACAAATGGCTCACACCAATAATGTTATGACAGAAATAAAGAAAAATAGTAAATAAAATTAAATAAAAAAACTAAAAATAAAACATAAAAGTAACAAATCTATTACTAAATTATTGCTGCTCACTGGCAACACCAAACTTTCCGGTATCCCGAATTCAAAATCCGGAGTGGTTGACACACATTTAGTTGCATTTGCCCCGTTGGCGCAGACTACCGAGGTGGTTAGGACTCACTTAGGTGATTTAGGGAGACGAGAGCTGAGCCCTGAGAAAAACAGTATAAAATATTCTCTGGCCAGAGTTGGTATAGGATGTGTCGAAGTTTTACGTATCTTCGCAAAGATATTATTTGCTTAAATTTTCTTTGGTCATCTCTCACCACACCCACAGAATAAAATGGTGTAGTGACACATTACCTTTCAATACTAACCATTTTTTTCCAGATGCAAGACCTAGGCCAGCCCCCCACAGAGCTAGTAGGCGACATAGGCGTGCCCCCGCAAGGGTTCGTGGCTCCCACCGCCGCCGACGCGTCGCAGTGTACAGTTATGTAGTGACCCCACACCGTGACCCCGCATGGACTAGACTAGAGACGACTTGAGGTACAAGTTAAATTCGACCTTATTAGCTTGGGTATACGACTGCAATTTGTATAAAACATGAGTAATTACTTTCTGAAGACTGCCTGCGTGTGCGAAGATCCTGGGTTTGATTCCGGTCGGGTAAAAGTGTTACTGAGTTTTTCTATATTCTTAGTAGTAGCACGAATTCATAATAGGCTCGCTCCCTATAACGTGGGACCTATAATTCACAATAAAGCGAAAAATGCGTGTAATATCACAGCTCTGCCTACCTCTTAGCTTTCACTGGCATGAGTGATACAAAAAGAAAATAAAGTTGTTTCTCGAAATGTATAGCATGACATTTTTAATGTCTTCTCGACAATTTAATTTTGGTTTTTAAAGAGCTAAAATTGGCAGAAAAGACTCTTATTGGGCTAAGAGAGTCAAAAAATGTTTAGTAACAATTGGTACATTTTTAATCCACATACCACGCGAGTGAAACAGCGAGTCAAAACTAGTATATCGATATTTTCAAGTAGTCATACTTATGTATAATGTTGTAGTCGTATGCAATAGCATTTAAATTGTACTTTAATTAGTCGAATCGCGACCACTTCGTCTGGGCGAGGTCTGTCATTATTATCCTAGTGTTGTTCCGGTTGTGATCCAAGGGTCCAGAGTAGTGATGTGAAAAATAATCGATGTTATAAAAATGGTTTCTAAAATTAATTATTTATTGATAATCAATATTTTTATTAAGTTATGGACGTCATGAAGCAATAATTGATTATACAAGTTTGATTAACGGGTTTAATCGCGTTTCTACGCGATTAAAACACACGAATAAAGAAAGCGATAGATATAAAAAAAAAATTCGAGTATTCCGACGTTTCAACCGACTTGCAAGGGTTGTAGTAGAAAATAATACCTTCACGATTAACACCCTAAAAATGTTAAACAAACTTGTATATAACATGCATAATCGATTTTGAAAATAATTGCTTGCCTGAACAAACAATCGATTTTTATAATAATCGATAACTTTTAACATCGCCATTCCGGGTCCCTGATGACAAGGATCCAGGGATCCTATAAAGGGTCCATGGACTGGAGACAAGGGACTGTAAGTATTTGTATTTATTAAGCAATCACGCTTGGTGCCTGCGGGGTGAATCAAGCAAACTAATAGATTGATTGATAATGAGTTTGATTGATTGAGCGAGTGATTGATTGAAGATAATTGTCCTAATATATTTTTAGATTGTGAGGAAACTAAGGTGACTATTAAAATTATTTAAATATTTGTTTTTAAATATAAAGACATTGGAAGCACCTGAAAATAATTATATGATTTATACGTAATAAACATGTATACTAATAATATTTATACAACGGGTTATTATTTGAATAGAAATTGTATGAATAATTTACATTTCCCAACCTATTCATACAATTATTATCATTTAATACGATGCTGTTTGATTCGCATATTCACTGAATGAATCAAACAATTTGGTAGAAATACTAATTATTACATTATGTAAATAATTTTAATAATTTATTTATTCACGGTGGATTTATTATAAATTATAATTTATTGGCGGCTGATCTTCTAACGACCGGTTTAAAAATTTGATATATCCATGGGTTTGGCTACTGGAGATAAATATTTGAGATAAACTCCATACAAAATATGTCAAACTACCTGTTTCCTGCGGTTTCACCCGCGTGCGAGGGAACTACTTCGCGTACCCGGTTAATTTAGCCTAAGTTACTCCTTGGTACATCAGCTATCCGCCAGTGGAAGTCCCGTCAAAATCGGTCCAGCCGTTCCAGAGATTGGCGCGAACAAACAGACAGATAGACAACAATTGTAAAAAATGTCATTTCGGTTATGTACCGTGTATACATCCAAATACATGGGTGCGATACGTGAAACCGAAAATGTAACTCCGTATACCACGTCGCCGAAATCTCACTACCACGAAGTACTTGACAACGAATGCACGTTACATCGAATTACGTAGCAACGAATGCTCGTTACTTCGAATTACGTAGCAACGAATACATGTTACAGTGAATATCGTGATGCAGTAGATATGCCATCTCGAATAACCAAAACTCGAATTCACAAATTCGAATAACTTAACACCGAATGCTCGATACCAAGAAACACTTATGAGCGAAGCCACGCGACCACGGATAACCAAATCTCTAAAGAAACACAGATCAATCAATAATTTTAGAGGCCGCTTAGTAATGAAAATCCGTTTTTCAACAAAAAGTCTTTATTCATTTTATAATCAGGCGTTTACGAAAAAGATAAAACAAACTTAACATTTATCATCATTGTTCAGCCCTTCGCAGTCCACTGCTGGACATGTCCCAATGTACGTCACAATGGCATTGTGAGACAATAGGAGGATTCAAACTAGGTACTATATCACTCTGGCCAGTCGGTTAGGTAAGGGTTGAATGTAAAAAATTCGTCTCGTCCCAGGAATACAATTTGCTTCGTGTATTTTCCTAGTTCGTATAATGTCCAAGGGTAAGGGACACTTTGTATCCTTAACCCTTAATTAGCTAGGTGAAAACTTAAATAATTACCTTACTTATTCTATGAGTCCTCATCATCAGCCTTTAACAGTCCACTGCTGGACAAGGCATCTCCTTTGAAAGGAGGAATTGGCCTACTACACCACGCTGGCCAAACGTGTTGGTATAGGGTTTGTATCAAGTTCGTCGTCAGCTTTTACGACACCCAGGGGATGATATGGGGCGGTGACATTCCGTATTCTTAATCCGTAACCACACGGAACAATATATGATATGAGTCCTAGGGACTCACATATTTTATTACTTTTATCAAATAAAGCAAATTTCATCACAATATTATTTTATTTCTTTATTTCGCAATAATATAAATTAATAAATTTAGAAACCTTTATGCTTTTACAAAACTAAGTCTCCTAAATCTGTAAAATAATTGTAACAGAGCTGCAACTATGTTTTTTTTAATATTTTAATGTCTTATATACATTAATCTAAACAAACCAAAATGTATCCATTTGCAAAATAAAAATATATAAAATGAAAATAAAATGCCTGATTATAAAATGAATAAAGACTTTTTGTTGAAAAACGGATTTTCATTACTAAGCGGCCTCTAAAATTATTGATTGATCTGTGTTTCTTTAGAGATTTGGTTATCCGTGGTCGCGTGGCTTCGGTCATATATGTTTCTTGGTATCGAGCATTCGGTGTTAAGTAATTCGAATTGGTGAATTCGAGTTTTGGTTATTCGAGATGGCATGTCTACGGCATCACGATATTCACTGTAACATGCATTCGTTGCTACGTAATTCGAAGTAACGAGCATTCGTTGCTACGTAGGTAATTCGATGCCTTCGTTGTCAAGTACTTCGTGGTAGTGAGATTACGGTGACGTGGTATACGGAGTTACATTTTCGGTTTCACGTATCGCACCCCAAATACATTTAGTAAAAATCGGTTATTTTAATATTACAAATAGACACTTCAATTTTATTTATGTGTATAGAAGTATTTGCCATATTTTGTATTGATTTGGCTTATAGATACATATCTCTAGCAGCCAAATTCACGGATAGATTGAATATTAAACCGGCTGTAAGTAGTAACTTACAGCCGGTTTAATATTCAATCTATGTCATCAGTGATTATTATAGCATTGTCTGTCGAGAATAACATCTCATAGTTTTGTATACAAGGCAAAACAATTCAGCAGTTTGTTATATGATCGTGAAATTAAAGGTTGATACTGGATACAGGGGCGGATTCAGGAAAAGAGGGCAATGGGGCAACCCTCCGTCCTTTTCCCTTAAAACTTCTGAGACTATTCCTAAACGAATTTATGTTAGAGTTGCTTAACCCTTAACTCCCTCTACCACAAACCAAAGTATACTCCTTAAACCTGGAAGAGGAGGGGCGAAGAGGCTAAAGATTCCTACCCAACGAATGACTTTAATATTGCCCTTGATAAAACTCAAACGTTCCTTTCCCCACAAAGTAAAACAAGGCCCAACTATACCAACAAGAATGGAGGAGTTTAGAGGCTCAAGATCCCTCCGCAATAGCACCTAAACTCTCCCATGGCAACAGACTATTTAGTATTTCCCTTGATTAAACCTACCCTCACCCGGGTAAAAGTTTTGTCCCTCAAACTAAATTCCTAGATCCGCCCCAGGAATGAGATATATATCAGACTAAAAGTGTCCAATTATTTACAATAATGCCCCATTAGTTATAGTATGCCTCGCGTGCCTTATATTGTATCCTATAATAGTAACTGTTTCAACTTTTTATTGCTATGCCCCAAGGTTTTGTGAATATTATGTAAGCAATATGCTGACTAAGATGTAATCAATATACTACAATACACTAGTCGTAAATCGTGGAATATCTCAGGGGGCTCTAGGATTTTGGCTTTGGCGGAAAAGTTAGATCCTGTTAAGGTAAACAGTAAATTAAGCCCCTTAGCCCTGTCTGAATCCGCCCCTGATGAAATTCCATATCACTTATGTCCAAATATTCCTGAAACATGTCTCATTACTGTGCTGAAGAGATATGGAAATATATATTTCATTTATTCTAATTCTAAACATGATATGGACTGGAAAGCGCACAAAGATTGATGATTGATATAAATGCTTAAATAATTATCATATTGCGCTCAAAAATGTTCTAAGCCCGTGTCTGATAGCTAAAAAATTGGGCAAGTGCGAGTCGGACTCGCGCACGAAGGGTTCCGTACCATCATCTATAAAAGAAAATCACGTTCGTTGTATGTATACTTAAATACTTTATAAGTTTCTACCTGTTTATTAAGATCGAGTAACAAATTGCTTAAAAATTACGTTTGTTGTATGGAAGCCCCCCTTTATTATTTACTTTTTTTTAATTTAATTTTGAAAGGTAATATACAACTACATATTCTGTGAAAATTTAAAGCGTCTACCTGTTACAGTTAGTAATTTTGATAAAAAAATACGAAAAAAAACACGTTTTTTGTATGGGACCCCCCCTTAATATTTTCATTTTTTTATTTTTAGTATTTGTTGTTATAGCGGCAACCGAAATACATAATTTGTGAAAATTTCAGCTAGCTATCATGGTTTATGAGATACAGCCTGGTGACAGACAGACGGACAGACAGACAGACAGACAGCGGAGGCTTAGTAATAGGGTTCCGTTTTTTACCTTTTAGGTACGGAACCCTAAAAAGAGACGTCCTGACCATTATCATCGCAGACCCTAAACTCTTGAAGCTAGAACCATGAAATATTGACAGTGCCATTGTTTGAAAACCAGCTGATTTTAAGTTGA
Source organism: Euclidia mi (assembly GCA_944739405.2). Taxonomy (NCBI): domain Eukaryota; kingdom Metazoa; phylum Arthropoda; class Insecta; order Lepidoptera; family Erebidae; genus Euclidia; species Euclidia mi. The sequence goes on from OX123211.2 coordinate 12,689,660, forward strand.
CACTAACATTTGGGCAATATATATTATTAAATTGTCTTACGGGATACATACCACATATCTTTGTTTGGAGTAACCGATATTTCGGCACTGTTGCAAGCGCCATGTTCACGGATGTACTGAGGGTATTGCGGGTGACTGTTACGAGCAAGTAAAACGGTCTACCCACATTCTTACTCGGTTTTTTTAAACGAGTAAGAAAGCGGGTAGACCGTTTTACTATCGGTTACTACAAACAAAGGTACGTGGTATATTATCCCGAAAGACAATTTAAAATAAGTTTAAATGACCACGAAAGTTTAAATTCCTATATTTGGGCAATAGAATCTTATAATTATTATACAATGCACTAAGCAAAATGAAATGAAATCTTGGGCATTTTTAGTCTGATATTTATTTATGTTTATATAGAAAAATACATTAGTCTGTATTTGTATGAGAGGATCAGCATTGTATGAAATGGTTATTTGACAGTTAGTGTGACAAGTTTTGGTGGTCTGGTATAGGTGTATGGTGACCCCGCTGCGAAGCGTGATCACGTATTATAATTATTATTATAATTTGTATGTTAATTGTTTGATTATATTTATTAGTTGTTTCTTAATAATAAAAGTCGGTTACCAATGGGCTGGGTTTTATTTTATCACCTGTTGCTTTGTTTTTGACATTACATGACCGTCATCATCCTAGCGTTATAAAACTCACATTTATACATAGAAGCAGATTTCCTATGGGCGCTCTGAAGACAAACTTTCTGCGACCAAAATTTTCGCTTAGCGGCGTGGGAGTCGTTCCCCCAGTGTAAGAGCAAGAGAGGCGGACGTTCCCCCAGTGTCATTTAACTACCTACGAGATCAATAGAGACGGAGAAACGACGCTAGCGCCGCCAACTACGAACTAAACTGGGGCAGACCCCACTTGGAATCGGCAAATCCTTAAGGCCTGCGGTTCTATGTAAATCTGAGAGTGGTTGTAGGGCGATAGACACCAAAAAGTAATTTGTATGTGTCAAGTGAAAACTCAGACGATTTTGGGATTGACCCCTTGAGCCTCTTCTCCTACTATTGTCATCCCGATATCCTCTCCCCGGTACCCAGACAGTATACCAGTACACCGACAGATACCCAGTAAAAACGACAATTAAAAAGGACCTTCGTACTTTTTAGTAAAGAGTAGAGATTTAGTAAAAAAAAGCACTTGGACTTAAAATACTTTTAATTAAACTACCAAAACAGTCTTAACAAGAAAACTAATATAGCTATACCTAGACATAATACTCTATACAACAAATACAAATAAATAGGAGTAATAATATAGTGCAATAATTTAAACAACTGCCGTTTCTTCGCAGCGTATCTGCTGCCCTTGAGTCCATCTTTAATGATATACTTCCTCAATCCTATAGCCCAAGTGATCATGTATTCTCTCCAGTCGATAGTCTCGACATCGAAGTTGAATATCTCTTTGTCAGCTGGAGAAAGAGAGTCATAGAGTAGTTCCAGGTTCTTATCTTCGAAGTCCCAGTGGTTTACAGTGAAGTAGGATAGAGCTTTCGACATGTTGTACATTTTCTTGTATAGTTTCACGAATCTGTGGATTTAAAACATTTTATGAGACAGTTACTTATACTACGAACGGACGAGGCTCTGGCCACCTATTACGTGGGATCAAAATACTGGCGAAAAGTGGGCGTACACATTGACTGCTGGCCTAAGATTCGTAGACGGCTTTTTGCTATGCGGCCTCGGGCGTGCCCAGCCTCTCGTGCGTGCCGGTCGAGCGTGTGTATGTGCTGACAAAAAAACACACATGAGTGTTTCAGCACATGTGGGGTATGGGTATGATTCACGCGTCGTATGTTTCGGCAGCACGCTTGTATATTTTTCCCTAAACACTACTATGTTGGGCTAGCCGCATCGCAAAATCCGACACTTGGGACACATCATATAAGTTTCCAGCAGTCAATGTGTTAATATGCCTCTGCCTACCGCTTCTTTGGGTTTACTCCGTGTGGTGACGGATTAAGAATACGGAATGTCACCACCCCATATCATCCCATGGGTGTCGTAAGAGCCGACAGTTGGAGCATATTATGCAGAGAACAGCACTGTAAGAGAAGGAAAACTTGATACAAACCCTATACCTACCAACCCGTTTGGCCAGCGTGGTATAGTAGGCCAATTCCTCCTTTCAAAGGAGAGGCCTAGTCCAGCAGTGGACTGTTAAAGGCTGATGAAGATAATGACCCATTCGGGGAAACAGGCGTGAGTCTATGTTTTTTACTTATACTGAATTGTAGGATTTGATCTCGTTCGCAGCAAAATAGACCAAACCTGTCCAAAGAGATCACACCGCAGAAATTGATCCAGAATTTCTGCGTTTCACACAGGGAGCTATAATAGCGCCGTGGTTTCACATAAATAGAGGAATTTGATTTAAAACATCTGTTCACATTTGGCGGATTTTCTTGGATCTGTCTAAAAGTAAACGGCGTGGTCTGCGTCCGTGGTCCATAGCTCCCATAGGTCCTGGGATCGATGCCTGGGTCAGGCAAAATTGTTACTAAGTATTTCCGAATTCTCAGTAGCTGTACAGAGTCTGGCAATGCCCTATTACGTGGGACCTACAAATTCACAACATGGCGAAATGTAGGTGTATCTAATGTTATGTCTGCCTACCCCTTCTGGGAGTAGGTCTATAAAAAAGAAAGTGAACGCTGTCATACTAATTCTTCAGACGGACTGAAAAATAAGACTGCCCGTTTTGATGAGAGCGGGCTCTACGAGTCATGTAATTAAACTCCCAGAAGCATAACAACAGGGTGGCAAGCTGCAAAAACTTAATCTACAAAACTCACCGTCTCTCCTTCCCAAGCAACAAACAAACTCCATCCACGAAATACGCAGGTATCATGTGTATCAACCAGGTATAGATCCAGAACAGAACGGGATTGCTGGTAGTCACCAAAAAGTTGTACCACACTGTAGCCGGACTACTGCACTCTACCGGCATAGGGACCACACTCGCTCTTAAAAGACCTGTAAAAGAAAAAAAACTTTTTTAAAAGACAACTCCCGCATTAGGACAAAATCCTGTGTCGCGGGTGACTTTACAAACTTACAACGAACGGACACAATGAACACCCAGACTCGAAACAATTTATGAATCACACAAAGTGTTGTCTCGTGTGGGGATCGATCATCGAACCCACAACACTCGGCACAGTGTCAAGCTTATACCACTGCGCCAACCTTGCAGTCAAACATTATAAGAAACTCCTTTGGCATCATCATTAGCAGGTGTGGATCTAGTCAGGGGACTGAAAGGCCCAAGATTTTATCTAAAGCATAAGTTTGCATTCTTCCAAAGATAAATCATTTGACTTGATAGTCTGAGATCCGTAGAAGAGCGACCTTCACCGATCTGGTTATTGAATGAAAAGTATTTAATATTAAATTTTGCATGTTATTTTTTTATAGTAATAGGCGGCAAACAAGGAGACGAATGGACTGATGGTAAGCAATTACCGCCGCTTATGGACACAAGCAACATCACAGGTGTCACAAGTGCGTTGCCGCCCCTTGGGGTTGGGAAAGGGGATAGGATGAGGAGTGGGGTGAGGGAGAAGGAATAGGAGATAGGGCCTCCGGCACTCTCACTCACCGAATGAAACGCAACAGTTTAGGTACTTGTTACTTTACGTCGATTTTCTGTGAGAGAGTAGTACTTCCCCGGTCGAGCCGGCCCATTCATGCTGAAATCAGCAAGGCGCGAATGGGTTGGTAAAAAAAATCAGATTGGTGAAGATCGCTCTTCTACGGATCTTAGACTATGATTTGGCATTCGTAATAAATCAGCAAAGTTAAGCAATGTTTACAGATGTCTTCAGTCTTCACTTTGATGAGCCAACTCCATTTCTGTGGCATTTGCATCAGAGCTCTACTAGTGCTGCCGAGGACATGTAAAGCTGTCAGTCCCGGTTCTTATCTCAGGAGAAGAATCATTAGGTCATGTCTGAGAAAACTCCGACACCAGAGTTGGCCATACCCTCATACGAAAAAAGAAGGTCTTTATCAGTTTATAATCTGGGAGTCTAGCCCTCTAGTGGTCGCTATAGACCGTTACTAATGTACTAACCGCTAGGGGGGCTCTCTTTCGTGAACATTATGGAGAACTCTCAGACATGCAGGTTTCCTTCCGATTATGGCCACTGAATTAATAATTATATGCGTACGACCAGACTTTGGAAGTTGGAACAAGCTATCTGCAGCGGTATTTCCAAACCAATTCGACATTGGATGCAACCCTTAAGCAGTGTGCATATTCTTTTTTAAAAGGTTAACAACGCACTTGTGATCCTTTGGGCATTGAGGGTGTGATCACTTACCATCAGGTGACCCACTTGCTAGTTAGTCGCATGAATGGCCACGGTCCACCCGACCCCTAGCTTTATACGCATATATGCGTATGGTTCATGCAGGCGGAGCCGCGAGCGGAGGCTAGATAAATATAAAACTTCCTTACTCCATTTGACATTAGTCCTGGTAGACCCGATGACGGTATATATCTTGGTGTCCACCTGACCCTCTGCTCGCCTCCTCGCCGTCTCCCAAGCCGCTGCGATGATAGCGTTGTTGACGAAGTCCACGGGTATCAGGCCGATCCTGGCGTCATCGTGAGCGTTGATCACATGCATTATGCCCACGCCTGGGCCTAGTACTATCTGGTAGGAGAATATTAGGGTTCATCAGTGGTGTCTCCGATGTAATAATCGAAATTCAAGTGTATTCAGTGGAAGATAAAGGATCAGGGCTGGTTATGGAACTAGTAGGTACGGTCGGTTTCATGTGACTTTAGAATGACCAATGTTACGTGACTCACAGCAAAAGCATTAAGCTTGTTTGGCCTCACCCTTTTAGCGGCGTTCTGCTACTATCAGGAGTTCAAAGTAACAATAAAATATGACAATACTAAAAGAATTTTCTTATGCTTTCGGCTGCACGGATGGCGTAGAGGTATAAGCGGTTACCTCACCGCTTGGCACCCTGTGTGTCATGGGTTCCATTCCCATTCGTGACAACAGCTTGTCTTATCCACAGGTTCTTCGAAACTGGTTCTACTTTGTGTCTAATGATGCACATAAGTAACTTTAGACCTCAGGACATAGAGTTTTCTCCTTGTGCAGTAATTGTCGATTGCGTAATAAGTTGGTCAGTGACGAATAAAATATCAGAATGGTTCTAGAACTGAGTGACTTACCCCGCTCGCTCCATACACACAGGAGACGTCCACCCATCCAGGGTTTGGTTCTCGTTTGGCACAAATTACTGAAACATAAAATTATAACGTTTGAAAACTATAGACTATAATTTTATTCCAGCCACTGTGGCCTGTAAAACTATATAGCTATTTGTAAGATAATAGTAATAATTTAGGAATCTGTAATACCATTCGTAGAATATTGTAGAATATTCTTGGTTAGAACGATGTGGATGTCCGTATCGCTCCCCATACGAATTGTGATATTCGATAGTTTAGACCAGTGTTAGTATAATTATATCGGTAATGGGGATTCAATACTAATTCTCATAACGACTGTCCAAGGTCTTCATGACAGCCGGGACCGATGGCATTACGTGCTCTCCGAGGCACAGGGCAGCGATACCCAACTCTAAAAGTCGTTGTCCATGCCGTGGATTCAAACCCGGTACTCTCTGCATATCAGGCTGTTGGTATCTCTACAGGGGTATTGCTGCCTTCAGAACCATTAGACTATGAAAATAACTTTTCTGTTACCTATCCCTGGTCTAACGATGCAAATCGGCAAGTCTCCACTCTCAGTCCTCACAAGCTCCTCTGCTACAGCTTTGGCAAACGAATATGTGTTTGGCCAGCCCTTGATTAAACTGTAAAGAATAAAACAAAATATTAGTACCATACCATCATTCTTCTGAGAACAATTTTACAAACGAAGTAAGTGCCTAGTAGGTTCCTAGCTAAATAACCGATTAGGTACATTGAATGCGCTTTCCAAAGATATTTATTCCTAGGCACTAAACCAAAGAGCTCAGATATTTACATAGAGGCGCATTTCTTATGGACGCTCTGAAGACAAAGTTTCTGTGACCCAAATTGCCGTGGCAGTCGCGCTGTGACAGCTGTCTCTACGAGAGCAAGAGAGACAAACGTTCCACCACTGTATCTGAACTACGAGAGGAAGAGAGACGGAGAACGACGCCAGCGCCGCCAACGGCGCCAACTACGAACTAAACTGGAGACAGTCCCCACTTGGAATCGGCACACGAAATCCTTAAGAACTGCGCTTTTATGCAAAATCTGTATTCATTGACTAAACAAAGTGATGACTGAAACAGTATCTAAGTTCTATAATGTTATTTTTTTTTTGACATAATATTACAGCATTTCACATTCGCACTGCAAGACTTAGTAAGCCTCTTTTGATTTGCTTCTCAGTAGCACTGTTAGCCAATTAGGAGGATTTGTCCTATTAAACCACGGTGGCCAGACTGATTGACCTCTAGGGTTTGATGTCGATTTTTCCGTCTCTCCTTAAAAGTACTAATTACTTCGTGTATTTTCCTTGGTCGTCTCTTACGATTTACGATTAGTGTCGTTTTGTATTCTTAATACACCAAAACCAAAATAAAAAATAGAATTGACTACACAAGGTAATCTCAAGGCTTAAGTAGAATTCCTCTCCATGTCCTCCCATTACAAACGAATTTTGAGTGTTTTCCCATGGTTTTCCCTAGATGAAATCTTTTTTTTTAATTTGGTGTCTGGTTGGAAAATCCTCATGGAGTCCCTCCGTCCTGGGGGAAGGGCGAAGGGGACTGTCAGACTCTTACTGACTAAAACCAACCCGTATTCCTCACGTACCCGTATGTCGGAGGGTCGGGTATCGCTGAAGCATTCCTCGCTACCCCCCGACGGGTATCGGCCCGCCAGATGGTCAGGCGGGCCCCGAACAAAACTCCCTTGGCGGCGGATGAAGGTGTTGGGCTCCGCCGCCAAAACACTCAGCGGCCGCAGAGGATAGGGAGGACGGCAACGCAACACCGCATCTCCTCTTCCTCTGCGGCCCCACCGCGACGCAACAATGATGCGCCTCCATTTGGTCGCGGGAGATAGGGCGCGCGGCAACGCAACACCGACACGCCTCTCCTCCCGCGACCGCACCCGACTGCGAGGGACAGAAGAACTGTCCCTCGCACCCGCCCCATTGGACGCATCCTGCGCAGGCCTAACGGTTACTAAGCCCTCCCACCACTACAAGGTGGAGATCTCACGGGGGGGAAATCTATCCTCACCAAGATTAAGCTCTCCAAACCTATATTATACTAGTTCCGCCACTAGAAGTTAACGTACCGTTTTGAAAGGCTAAGTTTCAGTTTTCACAGTAACACAGTGTATGTGGTAACACCTTGATACTTTTTCTTGATACACCAACGACTTTTTTGTGTTCGGATCGCTTGATAGTAAGCGATTACCGCCGCCCATGGACATCCACAACACCAGAAGAGTCACAAGTACGTTGCTGACCTGGATGGGAAAAGGAACAGGAGGAAAAGCGGCATGAGGGAAAAGGAAAAGGGTTGGAGCCTCCGGTACTCTAATTCACCTAACAAAATGCAATCTGCCTTTTCCGTGCGAGCGTGTGGCCTACTCTGGTCATCGTCATCGCCCTAGCGTTATCCCGGTTGCAACCAAGGCTTACACGCTTTGGGGCACGAGGTATACTTACTGGACAAACCCCTAAAATGACAGAATATCAATTTGTGTTCTGCCTACTCTGGTGTCCGAGTTTTAAGACGAAAGACCTCCGATATGGCCTATCGATCTTTGTCCTGTGACAGGAACCGGGCCCGACAATGTTACGTGCACATCGAATCAATAAACCGCTCTTATGTTAATGCCACGATAAAGACTGCCTCGTTGGTCACGCGTCATAAATGTGCGCGTGGGATTGGGAGGTCTCGGGTTCGATCCCCGGGTCGGGCAAAGTGTTATTGGATTTTTCCGTTAGGGAATTCTCAGTAGCAGCTCGGAGTCTGGTAATTTGCCCAGTACGGCAATAGGCTCGCCCTCTATTACGTGGGACTAAAATAAATCTGGCGAAAAGTGGCTGTGGCAATAAACCTCTGCCTATCTCTTCGGGGATATAGGCGTGAGACGATGTATGTATGTATGTTAATGCCACACGCGGTCACTCGTCCAAGTAGCGAATTGTGCAAGCATTGGTTAACTTTGCTGACTTATTGCGAACGTCTAACTAAGACACGCTATATAATATATCTACGATTTTACCTTTTTTTATAGTAATAGGCGGCAAACGAGCAGATGGATCGCCTGATGGTAAGCTATTACCGCCGCCCATGGACACACGTAACACCACAGGAGTCACAAGTGCGTTCCGTCCCTTGGGATCTGGAAAAGGGATAGGATGAGGAGTGGGATGAGGGAGAAGGAATAGGGGATAGGGCCTCCGGCACTCTCACTCACTGAATGAAACGCAACAGTATAGATATTGATACTTTACGCCAATATTCTGTGAGAGGGTAGTAATTATTTGTCTATGTACACGACCTTTATTTCTCTAGCCTTTATAGTATTTACTTATTGTAACAACGCTGGTAATCGTCCGAAACCAGCCCTTGGGTATCGCCTGAAATCAGCGCTGCGGTCATCCGTAGCACGAGATGAGCTGGGACCTTTTGGACACACTGCACAACTTTTCATATTTTCTTTGTCTGTTTATTTTTGCATTTTGGTTTTGTTTTTACCGTTAAACGTTGTGGTGGTTGGCGTGTCTAATAAATATTTTTCTTTCTTTCTTTCTCGCGATAAACTATGGCCTAACCGTTCTCACAGTGGCAAGAACCCCGATATACAGGGCTGATGTGTCATCAGCCATGATGACCCACCTGGCAGTACAATCATCATCATTGATGATCAGATGCTGTGACGATGATGAACATAGTTCTTATGTGTATTTACTAACAAAAATTGTATGTATGTTAATCAGTATGTATCATAATTAAATTAAGTAGATATAATATGTAGGTACCTATGCCAAACCATTACTGCTGCTAACAACTTAATATATTTATGAAAAATAGAAAAACAAATGAAAAGCGAAAGCCTAGTGATGTACGTAACGGACTGCCGAGACGATGGTCTCGGGTTCGATCCCCAGTTACCCCGGGCACACACCTCTGACTTTTCGAAGTTATGTTTGTAAATGTGAATTATCGCTCGCTTAAGAATGTGCCTGGTAAATGACAATAGGCTCGCCCCCTATACTTTGGGACCGAAATATAACTGGCGAAGAGTGGGTGTGTAATACACCTCTGCCTACCCATTCGGGGATAAAAGGCGTGAAATTATGTTATTTTATGTGAAGAAAAAAAGATTATAGTGTACTCACCTGGCAGTAATATCATTAAGCCTCTCATTATCCATGTGCTCTGCGATCCGTATCATTGCGCCAGGGTCGACGGGGGTCGGATAAAACTCCTCCAGCACATCAGTCCTGATCAGATCCTCCCTTGCGTGGGAGTACGCCGTTGATACATGGACGAATGCCCTGGACAAATAGCAAACATTTGAACAACTACACACACCTAACCTAAAAAGTATGATAGCTGGAGTTATTTTTTTTTGGTTCTTTGATTATTATAGGTATAATCAAAGATTTGGTCAAACGTGCTATTCTCAGGAACTACTAGTTCGATTTGAACAATTGTTTCAGTGTTAGATAGTCTATTAATCGAGGAAGGCTATATAACATCACGCTATGAGCCAAGGGTACGAAGTAGCCCAAAGTAACGCGGTTGTAACCACGACCTCAGCTAGCCTAACCTAAAAAGTGAGACCGTCCTTGCCAAATTAAATTTTTGTTCATCATCGTTAGTAAGTGTTACTTTTTAGGGTTCCGTAGTCTACAAGGAACCCTTATAGTTTCGTCACGTCCGTCCGTCTGTCCGTCCGCAGCCTAGCTCAAAGACGCCTGGTGCTAGAAAGCTGATATTTGACATGAATATATAAATACGATATTGCAACAAAACTGTGGAATAAAATTTCGGAAAACGTTTTTTTTTAAGGGTATCTCCCCTACATATAATTATGTATAGTGGGGTTGAATTTTTTTTTGGTTGAATACCCCATTGTGTGGGGTATCATTGGATAGGTTTTAAAAAAATATTATTATATATTATTATACATCACTAGTTTACGAGTAATCGTCGGTTAACTTATAAATACCTATTTCTGTGAGTTTACATTGGGAGCGCTGGCTTAATCTTAAAGATGCCCGTTTTTAGTCCCATGTAAAACAGAAGTTATTATCAATTATGGCCATTATGGGCAACTACGGAACCCTACATTGCGCGTGGCCCGACACGCACTTGGCCGGTTTTTTTATTTATTTACAGTCTCACGCCTGTATCCCCGAAGGGGTAGGTAGAGGTGTAAATATTACACCCACATTTCGCCATGAATTTTTAGGTCCCACGTAATAGGGGGCGAGCCTATTGCCGTTACCGGGCACATCATCAGACTCAGGGCTGCTACTGAGTATTCGGAAAAACCCAGTAACACTTTTGCTTGACCCGGGAATCGAACCCGGGACCTCCGATCAGCAGTCGCATACGCTATCCACTAGACCACGGAGGCAGTGTTACTTTGTCCCGCGATAAACGCTCCCACGCAGGTGGAGCTGCGGGCAAAGTCTAGTCTAAAGAGTGGCCCTCAGTTTTACCGTTCTTTGTAATGTTTCTGTATCCTTGTAGTAATTGCGAACGTGTAAATGTATATCTGACGTTCATGAGCGTTTGTCTGTATGTCTGACTGTTTTCAAGGACATTTAACCGGAAGAGGATTTTGTAGGGCTACTTTTTAACCCAGAAACAAGGGATTCACGGCTCCTCCCCTTTCCCACGAAATGCATCTCAGTCCTTTCATAACAAATGCCTTGTTGTGTTTCCTTTGATAAACTTCCCCCGATATAGTCAAGCCCTTCCAACTAACATCATAGATCTGCTTCTCATCGTAACTTACCTCAGTTTGGTGCACGCCTTGTCTAACGTGAGCGCTTCCTTGGTCCGATAAAACCCTCATTTATCCATTATCTGGGTTAAGCCCCTTCAACCAACATCCTGACTCTGTCGCTAATCGTAACTTACCTTAGTTTGGTGCACGCCTTTCCCAGCGTGAGAGCCTCCCTGGTCCCGCGCACGTTGATGAGTGTAGCGACGCGCATCGCTTCGTCAAACCGAGTTGTAGCCGCCATGTGCAATATAATGTCAGTCTGGAGACAAACGTCACAATAATAAATGTAATTATTATATTGATAATGATACGCAAAATACACACCAGGGTGTGGAGTTGTGGCACGCGCCACCTTAGACTGCGACCATACCATACATGAAATTATTATCCAGTTGCGTAGCTAGCTTGGGTGGCACCCGGGGCGGTAGTCGGCGGATGACCTTTTCTTTTTTTTAGTGAATTCCGGGCTAACCCTCGTAGTGCTGAGCTAGTGCCTATGTTGTTTTATATTTTTGTACATTGTTCTTAAAGTTGAGTTTTGGGTGTCACCTCTTTTTTTGGATGGGTGGCATCCCAAAAAGGGTGGCACCCGGGGCGGACAGCCCCCCCCCCCTCTTCCTACGCCACTGTTATGATCATCAGCGTCCTAGCGTTGTCTCGTATGCATACAATACTTTCGCCTTGCTTGGAGCCCGGGGTCCGTCTCGTAAAATAAGACTTTCGCCTTGCAGTCTTAGTTCTACGCACACTACACAGTCTAACCAGTTTTGAAAAATGCATGTAATAAAACTATACTAACGCAGTAATATATATGTCAATGATACTAGGATACAAACGGTCAATTGATTCCAAATTAGGCAGAGTATAAGTAGCAATCAGTAAATTGATAAACCTACTTATACAAAGTGTTGATCTGCATTTGCAAAATATTTTAATAAGTAATACAATATTGACAGCATACTTATATACCTAAAATTATTTCAAACAGTGTGCGATGATATAAAACCCTATTTTCATTCAATCTTCATCGTCATCATCAGCCTTCAACAGTCCACTGCTAGACTAGGCCTCTCCTTTGAAAGGAGGAATTGGCCTACTATACCACGCTGGCCAAACGGGTTGGTATAGGGTTTGTATCAAGTTTTCCTTCTCAATCTTACTGAAATATTAAATCTGAATATTCTGTTGATTGGTGAAGAATAAGAATGCACGGTAGGTACGTGTGCTTATGTGTGTAAGGGTACCTGAAATACAAACTCGCGGCGGTCAGCTGAGCGGCCGCGGCGCGGTCAATACACTAAGTTGATTTAAAAAAAAATATATGAAAAAAAGTTTTAATTATAAATTTTTTCATGTATTTGTATTCAGTTATAGTAGTTTATTCACCCCTGCAAATATTTTGCAAATGCCTATCAACATTCTGTATGTAAGTAGGTATTACACACATATGTATGTAGGTAAATTACACACACGGATAAGAAATAATCACGCTCATCGCACAAATATTTGTCCTGGGTGGGCATCGAACCTCCAGCAGCCAGAGTCACTGACTACTAGGCCTACGGACCAGCTAAAGACCAAAAACCCAATCAAAATAATGTCAACCAGGTCAAAGATTATGAAGATGTGTGATTGCAAGTAAAATGCTTCCCCTTTAAATGTACTCGTATCTCACCTGTTCCGTAAGAGTCTTCCAGTCCTCGTCACTGAGTCCAAGCCTCAACTCGCTGACGTCTCCTGCCAACGGCACCAATTTCTGCTGGAAGCCTGGCTTATGCTGCTTCACCAAGTCGAATACCTGAACAACACGTAATGATTACATTACTGATTCAAGATAGAGTCAGAAAATGGGAGCGGTACCGGTAAGTGGCAGGCCCCGACATAAAATTAGGCATTTCAACTGGAACTACAATTACTTCGAGAGGTATATAGGCACAGTGCCGCCTCCTTGGCTTTAGTGGATGATGAAGGTCGTCATTGGCTTGCTGTCCGCAGGACTACTGTCTGATTGTCATGCGCTCTACGAGGAGTTGATTTGGGACTGAGGAGAAGGCTGTGAAGCAAGTTCTCTCTTACATTGGAAAATGGCCAATATGGACGAAATTAAATGGAATAGTAACATTTGACATTCTTACGTTATGAAATGCCAGGAATTTAGAGGGAAAAGGTGTGTATACGCCGAATAGTGAACACTCAGTGATAACAGTAGCAGTATAAGGATTAACTTACCGGGTCTTCTAGCATCTCCTCAAGCCTTTGTGTGATGGGTTTGCCTTTCTTCGTTCGCAGGAGAATGAAAATCTTTGATAAATCCGTGGCTCTGGAAAACATAAACAAAAAACATTCAAGAATAAAATAGTAGTATCCAATCAAAATCCAATCAAATGGATGCTTAAAAAATTAATGAAAATTTAACAAGTGGGTGGACAAAATGAAAGTTGAAAATAGATAAGACAACAGACAACCACGTATTCATATTAAATTTATTTAGCAGTACTTTGTAGCCCATTGGCGGGTTTAGGTTCTAAGAGGCTGAACTTGCCTCTCATAGCAAATGGCTTAGTGTTTCCTTTGATAAAACCTATTTACACAAAGATCAAGACCCCCAAAGCAAAATCCATATTTTGCTACTGTCCAAATCGTAATTTCTTTCTTAAATAAGACTGCGGGAGCATTAGAAAATAAATCCTGTGTCGCGGGCGACTTTACAAACACACAATCAACATAAAACATAAAATGTAAAGTCTCCCGCAAACCAGGATTTATTACTAGTGCGGGAGTTGTCTTTTAAAAACAAAACAAAAAGACTCGAAATACAATTTTATGGATCACATAAAGTGTGGTCTCGTGTGGGATCGAACCCACAACATTACGCGTAGTGCCAGGTGGCGAGGAGTAGCCTTAAATCACACCACACCAACCATGGAGTCCAGCTCGACCGAGTAGATCCAGGTAGTCTAAGAGGTTCAAGCCCTCTCCAAAATCATCTAAGTCCTCCCAAAGCAAATGATTTTTTGTGTGTTTCCTCAATAAAATCTATCCTTGCCAGGATCAAAAAAATCCTCAAACCAAGAACCTCAACCCGGCACTGTTGTACCCATAATATTGGGATTTACATCGCGAGGCTGATCATGTTGTACAAAATATTTGGCGACAACGCTGATCATGTATCAGTTACCTGCATAGCTTCTCAATAAGCTGCTTCCCCAGAAACCCTGAGGCCCCTGTGAGGAACACAGTAGCATCCTTATAGAACTGCTGTACTGCGGAGTCGCCGGCAGCGGTCGCAACGTGCATCGCATCCTGACGTTTCAGCTGGGTCGCTTCGAATATCTGCGCTGGATCCAAGGATTCTTCTTCTATAGCGGAGAGCTTGTTCGCCATGGTTTCTGCTCTGGAAAACAAGGATTGCTAAATTCAACGGTATTTTTGGGTTTCGTACTTAAAAAGGAAAAAATCGGGCCTTTATAAAATCTGCCGCGGGACCAACTGCCTCGTTGGTCTCGCGGCATAAATGTGCGCTTGGGATTGGGAGGTCTCGGGTTCGATTCCCGGGTCGGGCAAAGTGCTATTGGGATTTTTCCGTTAGGAAATTCTCAGTAGCAGCACGGAGTCTGGTAATGTGCCCGGTACGGCAATAGGCTTGCCCCCTATTACGTGGGACCTAAAAAATTCACGGCAAAATGTGGGTGTAATATTACACCTCTGCCTACCCCTTCGGGGATACAGGCGTGAGACTATATATAAATAAATAAATATAGAATCACTTTGTTGTCCTTCTATCTATCTGGCAAGACCCTTTTATTTATACTAGAGGACGCCCGCAGCTACGAACGGACATTTTTTTATGAAACAATTTATTCCCGATCCCAAGGAAATTTCACAAGATGTGTCAACCGAAAATAAAATAAAATATAGAGTTATCGATGTGTGAGTTAGTGTACCGTTTCTACGGATTGATTACTACGTACGTAACTTATCTACCTTTTTCTTGTAATATCATTGACTCTAACCATATTTGACAGACTATTAGCGTTTCCACAGAGCGACTGCCGTCTGACCTCCGCAACCCAATGGGATAGCGTTATTCGGGATATTCCATGGCTTCGACTATCCAACCGAATATTCAAGGGTATCTACTTACTGACTCTCCATGAAGACTGTCAAATGATCTTCATGAAATTTGGGACCATAGACCAACGTGCTCTGTGAGACACGGAGCACGCGATAATATTAACAATTTAATGCGCACATCACTTTGAAAAGTTACTGGTGCCCGTGGATTGAACCCGAGACCTCCTACCCTATTTAAGTATAATGCTAATACTTTAACTAAATATTAATGTTTTATTCATGAAGTTTACTTTCTATTCATTAAAATTTCATTGTATTCAGGCATGACGTGCAGGTGCACTGAAATGACAAAGGTCAGGCAAAGATACAACGACCCTCAAAAATGTCAGAGTCACACTTTTAATTGAACAGTTTTGTAAATAATTTGGTTCTGTTTTCGACTTTGCCTACATTTGTATCGGTCTAAAGGTAGATGTTATTTTGATGTATGTATATTGTCTTTTTTTTTTCACATTGTCTTTTTTGTTCATGTCTTTCGTCTGATAGAAATAAACGCTTTTGCTTTCTTTCTAAGTACTATGCCAAGCCACCGACAGTGCAATTGCTGTGGCCGCACATTAGGCTAGTGCCATCTGATCTTCTGTACATCTGATCTTCTGTGCTCGCCGAGGCACAATTTAATACGCACTTTATCTTTGAAGCAGCGATAGCCTAGTGGGTTTCGGAGAACCCACGGAGCGCACCAATGACTTTTCAAAATGTCATCATCCTCCTAGCGTTATCCCAGTTAGCACCCAAGGTTCGTTTTCTAATCTAACCGGATTTGACTGAGTAAATATTAGCTTTTCTCCAGAGCGACTGCCTCTTTGACCTCCGCATCCCAAAGGGATGGCTATAGTCCATGGTTTAGACTAGAGCCAGTTTACTCATAAGTATTGATTCCTGGACCGAAATATTCATGGCGAAATGTGGGTGTAATATTACACCTCTGCCTTGCCCTTCGGGGATACAGGCGTGAGTCTTTAATAAATATTGATTCCTTAAATTGACCGGCAAAGATTATCCTGAAAGCCGAGACCAAAACGTGCTCTGAAGCACGGGACAACGGGGGCAAGCGATAATTTGCAATTTAATACACACATTATTTCGAAAACCCATTGATGCGCCTTGGATTCGAATCCGTTACCCTCTGCATGACAGTCAATAGTACCAGTAAAATTAATTTATTTTCAAAAGAACTTTCAACACCCGCTTAGGCGTAAAATTTAAAGAAGGTTATCCCTTAAGTTAACAGGCTCCTTTTTTGACACCGAAGTCTTAACAGGTCAAATTTCATGTTTTTGCTTCGGTGGTTTAGGTTCAGCGATTGATAATATTATGTTAGTCGAGACATTTACTTATTTTCTATATATGCCACAGCTAAGTGGCTCAATAAGTCGTTAATTAAAAACACTAGCCTCTTTATTTATAGGTGCTGTTTAGAAAGCGGCCCGCATGACTTTCAGTCGGATGATATTTGATGACTTACAGCCGGTCTCTAGGGTAGTTTCCAGGGTCAAAATAATTACATTTTATTTAGTCCGTATTTTAGATTATAAAAAAATATTGGACACGTATTTTTCTTTTTTCGATTAAATAAAAAAATAACAAAGATATAATCCCATTAAAGTTACGTGTGACGTCATCTAGTGACGTCATCTAAAAAATGCAGCACGGCGTGACGTTATACGTAACTTCAATGAGCTATATCTTGGTAATTTTTGGTTTAATTTACAAATAAAAAAATACGTATCGCTTATTTTTGAATAATCTAAAGGGCGGACTTTTAATTTTTTTTTGTCAACTAGCCTATTATTATCTATCATCATCTTCAGCCTGACATAGTCCGCTGCTGGAGATAGCCTGAGATAGCCCTCTTCAATGGCACGCCACTCACTGCCATCTATCTATCTAAGTATAATATCTACATAATATTTTGAATGGGACTTATGTCAAATATGTATCCCTAATTCCGTACTTGATACAACTTGTTTTGTCAGGTGTCACGCGGGATTGGGAAAGCCAAATGTTCCGTGAAATTAACGTCTACTAAATACCAATAATTGGGAGCGCGCGGGCAGCTCATGACCAGTCTACGTGAAGAGTCTCGAGGAAGGCCCATGTCATATGTCCAGCATTGGACATCTGTTGGCTGAGATGATGAAAAAGTAAGACTTAACTATTAGCTGTTATGATAGCTAATAGTAAAGTCGTACTTTACTAGTAGCTATTATGACTACTAGACATGCTGATGTGGAGGAAGCAAAGTGTGGTGTTCTTCCAACTAGAGGGAGGATCCTTCAACCAGCCTGGTTAGAGGATCCTCCCTCTAGTCGGAGGAACACCACACCTTTCTTCACTCTATTATAAGCACTCTATTATAACGTAAATCTGTTGATATTTAGAAGTTATGATGGAATAAAAATATGCTAAAAATATTAGCCAATTTTTAAGAAGATTTTAATTATTTTTTAAAGCTAATGATTCCATTTACGGGATCGACCAATGATTTGATTTACGGGATTTATGCAGTAGAGTATAAGATATAATTTCAGAACAATAAGAGATAAGAACAATCTTAATATTTATAAAATCCTTGCGTTACTGACTGACTGACAGACACGCTACAGCCGAAACTATTGGGCGCAGGAAGCTGAAATTTGGCATGTATGTTCCTTGGGGACCGTAGGGGTGCACTAAGAAGGGATTTTCCGAAATTCCCACGGGATCGGCCAAAACGGGTAAATTTAAAAAAATGCAGGCGTAGCTGCTGGCGTCCTCTAGTAAGAGATAATATAAGAGATAATTTCAGAACAATTATCAAAAAAAACTCCACTCTACTGCATAAATCCCGTATCGTGATAAATATAGTTTTATAAACATTCAAACAACGGACACAATGTACATCCAGACTCGAAACAACAATTTGTCAACAATCAAACCCACAACACGCGGCGCAAATATAAACGGCAAGGTGGACGCTTATACCACTAGGCCATAGGTGAAAACGTATTTTCATTGATTTATTTATTTATATTTTATTTATAGTCTCACGCCTTTATCCCCGAAGGGATAGGCAAAGGTGTAAATATTACACCCACATTTCGCCTTGAATTTTTAGGTTCCACGTAATAGGGGGCGAGCCTATTGCCGTTACCGGGCACATCACCAGACCCCGGGCTGCTACTGAGTATTGGAAAAAACCCAGTAACACTTTTGCCCGACCCGGGAATTGAACCCGGGACCTCCGATCACGATCAGCAGTCGCACACTTATTGAAATACTAATAAAATGTTACTGTCACTGAAATACACACACATTTAGGTAACTAATCTGTGTAATACTAGTCGACGCCAGCGGCTTCGCACGCACATATTTTCGAATTTCCCATTTTGCCCGATCCCATAGGAATTTCGGAAAATCCCATCTTAGTGCACCGCTACGGTCCCCAAGGAACATACATGCCAAATTTCAGCTTCCTGCGCCCAATAGTTTCGGCTGTAGCGTGTCTGTCAGTCAGTAACGCAAGGATTTTATATATTAAGAAGATAACATTCTTGCGTTGCTGACTGACAGATAGAAAATGCACAGCGAAAACTATTGGGAGCAAGAAGCTGAAATTTGGTTTGTATGGCCCTTGCGAACTGTAGGGATGCACTAATTGCCCGAATTTCTGACGGGATCGGGAAGAAATGGTTTAATAAAAAAAAAAAAAAAAAAATGTGTGAGCGTAGCTTCGGACAACCCCTTGTATGTAGGTATAATTATATTTGATGAATATCATTATGTTTCTGCTTCGTCACTGTTGTTTCTATCCATTAATAATTTAAATATTTAATTTTGTTTGTTTTTCTTTTTGTTATTTTTACGCCGTTTATTATTCTATATGGAATAAAGGGTTATTTTCAATTTATTTATGTCTAATTGTATACGATTAAAAAGCAGTCTATAATCCAGTGAACACATAAATATAAAAAAATCTATCCTACCTTTCTTCTCCTCAATATTTTCTACAACAATCCTTCTCCTTGCACAACGAATAGAAGACTAGACTTAATTACCAAAATCTAAACCTTACGCATCAGTAATATACTCCGATAAATTAACAAAACAAATATTAACCTGAATAGTGAGTGTTGATGAATGTAAATTAGGGCATGCATATTTTTTTGGACATACAATGTAGCACCTAACGGCCGAGTTCCATTGTTCGAGAATACTGGTTTAACATTATACCGGTAATATACCGGTACAAAAATCAAACACTCATTCTTATTATTTTTTGGCATGTATTTAATGCAGCATCTAAGTAAAACGAATACAAAATTCTAAAATAATTAGAGTGGGTACCATATATAATGGGTTGGCAGCTAACTCGTATCGTATTATTACGGTACTTCCTATCGTCTCTATTTATGTAAAAGGTAGCATATTAATATGTCAGTTATAAGCTTCGTTTTAATTTAAACTAGCACTAATTATTATTTTTGGGCACTGAATTTGTATCTAAGCGGAAACTTGATGATGAATAAAAAATTGAAAATGGGCATTCATAAATAATACGAATATCAATATTTGGCAAATGATTTAATCTTAAAATAGTATTTCGTATAAGTAAATAAGACACTTCAGTCTTTTAAGCCAAGTTTTAGGTCACAAGAAAACCTAAGATAACCTACTACTAACATTATTAGTCGCCAAGTCATTATTTATAGCTCCTCGGCTAATATTTCAATTGACTTGTCAAGTATAGTTTATTTGCTACCTAAACGCAGCTGCTAGTTTTTAGTTTTTATAACACCCTTAGTTTTGAATCTTATTTAATATAATAGTCGCGAAAATATTTAATCGCTAGCAAGTTATTTTATTAGTTGCAAACATTTAGTCATCTTTTAAGTTATTTATTAGTCATTTTTAAAAAAATAAGCTTTATTTTTATGCGAAATAGAAGGATCAACAGTCAGCAATATCCTAGTAGAGATACCAACAGACTGCCATACAGTGGGTGTCGGGTTCGAATCCACGGCGTGCACCACTGACTTTTGGCAGTTATGTGCGTATTCGATAAATAGTTAATTATCGCTTGCCCATTACCTCAAGGAGCACGTTAAACCGTCGTCTCGGCTGAATCAGTACCTATAAATAAACTGACACTGGTCTAAACCATGAATATCGCTACCCCTTTGTGTTGGGGAGGTCAGACTGGCAATCGCTTTGTAGTGGAAAAGCTAGTTGTAGTCCCAATGTAATAGAAGGCGAGCTTATTGCCATCTACCGGACACATTATTAAGTGAGCGATAATCAAAATTTTTAATACACAGAACTGCCAAAAGTCAGAGATGTGTGCCCGGGTTGCCTGGGGATCAAACCCGAGACCATCGTCTTGGCAGTCCATTACGTACACGGTGTACACCACTGAGCTATCGCTGCTAGAGCAAAGATTTTTAATACAAAATAAAATAAACAAATATGTGTCAGTTGCAAGGATAAGATTATTGATTGAAGTGAGTCTCACAAAACTCGGCCTTTACTTTTGGTCTTTACAACGCCACATAGGAACAAACACATTACTATCCTTCGACCGCAGTCGGGTAATAAATATCCTGTTACCGATATTTAGCGGTTCACTGTATGTATAACCGTTAAATACCGGTAAATCGACGATAGCTGGCAGCCATAAAGTGAGCGCATTATTAAAAAAAAAATAAGCGTAGGGCAATTCTGCTTTAACGAAATTGTTTGTTCCGTGAATAATTAAAATACAACACTGTTTTTAGATTTTATAGCGGTGTGTTTGGATTTCCTTCATGTGGTGACCGGATTAAGAATACATTATGTCTCTACCACATTTCATTGGGCGGGTAGAGACGACTAAGGCTGGTTTCAGAGTCACGCGTTTGACCGGCGCCGGCCACACGCGCGCGCTTACAATTACACTAGATTAGTAGTAGCGTTTCATAGTCACGCAGTTCAAACGCGCCGCGTGTGAGACGCGCGCGCCGGTCGCGCTGCCGAAGCGCGCATACATTGCAAAGAGAAACGCGAACTCGTTTTAAAGCCTTGCCACACGGCACAATTTTACCACCAATCAAATTTTCAATCGAATAGGGTATTTGACTAAAAAAATCTAATTAGTCCGTCAGATAGATTTCCAAAAAATATTGGACACGTATATTTTCTTTAGTCACGTAAACAAAAAATGAAGACGACAAACTTCGCTGAAAACTCGTGTGACGTCACTTGCCAGTACACTTTTTACTGGCAAGTGACGTTACAAGCCCCCACTCTTAGGGCCTGTTCACGAGATCGGTCTAAGCGGCGCGCGTCGCGACGGGCGGCGCGGCAGAGCGTCGTGCACGCCACGACCCTACAGCAGCGGTAAACGCAGCGGCAAATGTGGACGTATTTGGGCCGACGGAGTTACCCATAAATATGGCGATACCCAAAATATCTTTGTGTAACTATACGGTATACCTACAAAATTGTCGACATTGGATCTTCATTTCTTACAAGTATTTTATATCAAAGGAATAATACATATTCGCAATTAATGAGGCGTTGAATAGGTACCTACACAACGTAGATTACGTTAAGTAGGTAGGTAAATCACCTTTTAACTTTCATAGTAGCTGTGTCTGTACCTAAATAGGTACATATGTACATTACTCAATGTTTTAATGTTTGCGATTTATATTAAAACCTACCATTACATTCTGTAAAACATTGTTTCATTACATCTCGCAACGTTTTATTAACATTTTTGTATTTATACAGCGGATGTGTTGCTATCCACACACGCGACCGTTTAAAAATTTCGACTTTAAATGTCTCCGTATTCATTACCGCCACAAAATATTTAACAAATAGTTTAACCGCCTAGTTCGTCCCTCGCGTAACGCTGTCTGTGCCGCTCGGAGTCGTGGCGTCGGACTCGGTCGCAGTACATTTGTTCCCGCCGCTCGCCGCACCGCACGCCGCGCCGCTCGCCGCGCAGCCAATCGCGCCAAAAAAAACGCGCGCGTTATCGCTGTGCGCGGCGGCTCGTGGCGTGCTTCGAACGTCTTCATACATTTGATCTTGCCGCTAGACGCCCCGCGCTAAGCTGCCGCTCAGAGCGGCAAGGTCGTGACAGGGCCGTTAGGCGTTTCTCCATCTTTGATGCCTTTTATCTTCGTAATTTTTTACTGATTTGATAAAACAAAAAATACGTACCTATCCAATATTTTTCGATAATCTAACTGACGGACTAATTAGATTTTTTTAGTCAAATACCCTATTGGCTTTGCCCGTCTACACGACACAATCAAATCACTAATTTTAATTCCGTCCACCCGATTGGTTAAAATCTGGTGGTACCGCCCACCCGATGAACTTGAGTTGGACGACTGGCGTCTACACGATTTTATCAAGTGATTTAGTCAAGTTGGAAGTAAAATCGTGTCGTGTGGCAAGGCCTTCACAGTGGTCCGCGCGCCTAACGCGCTATGTGACCGGCGCTGGCCGACGCGACGGCGCGTGCCGCGCGCGTCACTCTGAAACCAGCCTAAGGAATATATACGAACCAATTCGTATCTTTGAGAAGAGACGGAAAACTCATCATTCAACGCTATACCTACCTGTCTAACTAGCGTGGTATAGCCAAATCCTCAATTTAACTCACAATACTAGTGTAACGTCAGTCAGGAAAGGCCTATGTCCAGCAGTGGACTACTAAGGCTGTATGCGTATTTTTGTATAGAAATTACTTTTAGTTCGTTCATCATATCAGCCAAACGACGTCCATTGCTGGACATTATTTTAGTTCGTTACATCTATACATTCTTCACTATCAAACTGATAACTGTAGTACCTATACTTATATTCTAGTCAAATACACAGAGTTTATCTGACCCCAAACTAAGCAGAGCCTGTATAATGGCACCCAGATAACTGATAAATATACTTATATATTCTTAAATACATAAATCTACACTAATATTATAAGGAGGTAAGTATTTTTGTTTGTTTGTTTGTAATAGATAAACTCAAAAACGACTGGACTGATTTTTTACTTTCACCATTATAAAGCTACATTATCTGCGAGTAACATAGGCTACCTATATTTTATTTTAGAATAAAAAGGGGTCCGTAAGATATTTGGGTTTTTCGGGTACGCGAAGTAGTTCCCTCAGGATGCGGGTGAAACCGCGGGAAACGGCTAGTATTGTAGATAAATTACAGTCATAGAACAAGTCATAGTGCTCAAGCACACAAAGATTTGTCCTGGATGGAGATCAAACCCACGACCTCTGCCTTAATTAACAGTCAAGTTAACCACTAGACCAACGCGAAATTTAAAAAAAAATTGGGCAAGTGCGAGTCGGACTCGCGCACGAAGGGTTCCGTAATATCATCTATAAAAGAAAATCACGTTTGTTGTATATATACTTAAATATTTTTTAAGTTTCTACTTGTTTATTAAGATCGAGTAACAAATTGCTTAAAAATTACGTTTGTTGTATGGGAGCCCCCCTTTATTATTTACTTTTTTTAATTTAATTATTTATTTATTAAAGGTAATATACAACTACATATTCCGTGAAAATTTTAAGCGTCTACCTGTTGCCGTTAGTAATTTTGAGCAAAAATACGAAAAAAAAACACGTTTATTGTATGGGACCCCCCCTTAATATTTTAATTTTTTTTATTTTTAGTATTTGTTGTTATAGCGGCAACCGAAATACATAATTTGTGAAAATTTCAGCTTTCTAGCTATCACGGTTTATGAGATACAGCCTGGTGACAGACAGACAGACAGACAGACAGACAGACAGACAGACAGACAGACAGCGGAGGCTTAGTAATAGGGTTCCGATTTTTACCTTTTAGGTACGGAACCCTAATAAAAAAGATAAAAATAATAATAATTTCAACCCCAAAGAGTCTCCGTCCCAAGATCTAGTCTAAATTCTGATATTCATCGATTTCAGTTCAGCCGTTTTGACGTGTAAGTGGAACATTTTAAATTTTTATTTAGACTTACGCTTGCCTCCCCGAAGAGGTAGGCAGAGATGTAATATTACACCCACATTTCGCCTAGTTATAAATTTGTAGGTCCCATGTAAGTACATAAAAGGGGCGAGCCTAATGCCGTTACTGGGCACGTTGTCCGTGCTGCTACTGAGAATTCGGAAAATCCCAGTAGCAGTTTTGCCTGACCCAGGAATCGAACCCGAGGTCCTGATCAGCAGATACATACGCGGTCCACTGGACCACGGAGGCAGTCAAAATGGATCATATACCCACATTTGATATTAAAATAAAGATTAAATTATAATATAATTTACCTTATGTCTGTGCAATGCGGTGTCCGTGCGCCCCAGTTCACACGTTCGTTAAAAACACACGTACGATCAGAATCTGTTATGATACTGATTGCTTACACTCTTGTAAGCTATGTAAGTATGCTAAAGAGGGTTATACACGCGCTGTCAAGACGCTGTACAAACGCAAGTGCAAGGAATTAACAATAAAAAATATTACCTAAGTAAAAACATTAGATTACATAATTTAGAAGAGATTTGCATGAAAGCAAAACCGACAAGAGCTCTTCATAATTTGAGAGTTTTTCCGACCGTGGGAATTTGCGGCAATCCCTTGTTAGTGCACCTCTACTGTCCCCAAGGAACATGCCAACAGCTTCTTGCACCCAACAGGTTTGGCTGTACGTTATCTGTCAGTCAGTCAGTAACACTAGAGCTTTATTACAAACAGATTTGCTAAACATTATAATAATTTTAAAATAAATATACGATAGTGTGAAATGTACACACGTTTAAAAAGTTCGCCTTAACAGTGCGTCAGCAATAACTGAATGTGCATGGCCTCTTATTCACTAACAAATTTTGCTGACAAAGCATACGTCATATTACTCATATTATAAACTAATATTGTTTTAATATTAATGATTTGTTTTCATTAACTTAGTTTTACTGATGTAAGAGTAAGTTAATGTGTAATGGTGACGGATTAAGAATACGGAATGTCACCACCCCATATCATCCCATGGGTGTCGTAAGAGCCGACAGAGGGAGCATATTATGCAGAGAACAGCACTGTAAGAGAAGGAAAACTTGATACAAACCCTATACCAACCCGTTTGGCCAGCGTGGTATAGTAGGCCAATTCCTCCTTTCAAAGGAGAGGCCTAGTCCAGCAGTGGACTGTTAAAGGCTGATGATGATGAAGAGTAAGTTGATAGTTAGTGGTGACTACAAAAGTTCTGGTGACATTTTGGTTTGCGGACTTGAGTCTTAAGACGCCCTCCGGCTAGCTGGAGTGACGATAGTGGCTGGAAGCGGCTGGACACGAAAAGCCGAATACCGGACTCATTATCGTCCCATTGGAGAGGCGTAGGTATATCCATCAGTGGACTACGGCACATGATGATGACATGTCCCTGGTGAGTGCAGGTTTTTCAAGGAATACTAAAAAGTTATTAGTCTGGATTTGTTTAGTGGCATTAGGCAGCATTATCAAAACCCAGTGAAGATACGAAGGCTGCTATTCAGAGGGCTGTGCCGGATCCAGAATTTTGCTTTAATGAAGGTTTATTTCATGGTGCTTGAGCCTGCTAATAGTAGGTTTTATCAAGAAAGTCCCGGCTGCTGCCACAATAGTGGCCTCCGGGTGTTTTCTTCCAGCCTCCTCCACAAGTGCCTCCTGGCCGAAACAACCATGGCGGTGAGGACTTACGGCTACTGCAAATTGATAAAACCGTGACCACTCATCGATAATGAGAACCACCGCCACTATGCAGCTATGGTGGTGTGCCCATATACAAGACACGTGCAATAATTAAATGTTTATAGGTACTTAATATAATTTTATTTATTTTTATAGACTCATGCCTGTATACCCGAAGGAGTAGACAGACGTGTAATATTACACCCACATTTCGCTATGAATTTTTTGGTCCCACGTAATAGGGGACGACCCTATTGCTGTTACAGGGCACATCACCAGACTCCGGGCTGCTACTGAGTATTCGCAAAAATCCAGTAACACTTTTGCCCGACCCGGGAATCGAAACCTGGACCTCCGATCAGCAGTCGCATACGCTATCCACTGTACCACGGAGGCAGTCTATCTACTACTAAAAAGTTATTATGTCTGGATTTGTTTATCGGCATTAGGCAGCGAAATCGAAACCCAGTGAAAATACCAACCTTGATACCAACAGACTGATTATGCAGAGGGTAATGTCGGCTCCTGGATTTTGTTGTAGTTAGAGTTTATTTAAGTGGGGGAGAGGGTGCTCATGGTGTTTTATCAAGAACACATTGTAGCGCTCATAGCGAGACTTAGCTTGTCGTTCGTAACAGATCGGCAAAGTTAAGTAACGTTTGCACAGCTCGTCACATGGATGGGTGACCAAGTGTTGCATTTACATCTGAGCGCTACCGTGCTTCGGAGGGCACGTAAAGCTGTCGGTCCCGGTTCATGTCTTAGGATAAGAGTCGCTAGGCCACGTCGGAGGCCTTCGAGCGGTCTGAAAAACTCCGACACTAGAGTTGGCCACACACTCACAAGAAAAAAAAAACAAGAACACAAAAGGATCGCGCTTAGTGCCAAAATGGCGGCCTCCGGGCGTTTTCTCCCAGGCTCCTCCACAAGTGCCTACTGGCCAAAGCAACATTGGCGGTGAGAACTTGCGTCTACTGAAAAGTGAGGACAGCGTGACCACTCGTCAATAACGGGAATAACCGCTATGGTGCAGCTATGGTGGTATGCCCATATACAAGACACGTGTCTGTACCTAATAAAAATGTTTATACTTAATAATGAGTTATTATGATTTACATACATACATGTTTCGCGGAGTGGTAGGCAGATACTACGGAACGCCATTTGCAACGATCCTGACATATCTCTCTTGCTTCATTCACTCTCATCATGTGTCTCATGATTGCTCTTCTGTTTAGGGATTGATTTATCTTATACTAATCTATAAAGCTGAAGAGTTTGTTTGGTTGGTTGAACGCGCTAATCTCAGGACCGATTTCAAAAAATATTTCAGTGTTAGATAGCCCATTTATCGAGGAAGGCTATAGGCTATATATCATTATACTATGAGCCTCGGGAGCGGAGCAGTAGCCTTAAATAACGCGGGTGTAACCACGGGCTCATCTAGTTTATGATATAACACAACTTTATAGATTGGCAAGCAAACAAAAATAATCTCAATCTGTGTGATCTCCTTAGGCATGTATGTTCTTTGGGGAGCGTAGGGTGCACTAAGAAGGGATTGCCCAAACTTCCCACGGGATCGGATAGCAATGGTTCAATAAAAAAACCCTATTATCGTCTAGTGCTTGTGATCGACTCTAATTAACAATAGAATAACCCTAAACATGTTAATATATTAAAATACTGTACTATTTATCCTATACAAATTATTATGTGCATACACCTAATTAATTGTTTCAAGTTTATTTTTAAACTAGTTGACCCGGCGAACTTCGTACCGCCTAACAGTCGATTCTATTTCTTTTTTTTCTCTCCGTATGAATCCTCCTCGTTCTTCAAGAAATATTATAAAAAAAGAATTAGCGAAATCGGTTCAGCTGCTCTCGAGATTTGCGCTTAGCAACGTATTCAGCGATTCATTTTTATATTATTAGATTAATGATGACATTTGACAAGTCTCGTTTAGTGTCTATATATTATGCTCCTGCTACATCTGCGTCTTAACGCGTCAATTAGCGCGTTAATTCAGGCGCTACGTAGATGTGGCCAACGTTTTAACGCATTAAAATACTAATTTGCAATGCGAATTTTTTTACGTGATAACTAACGCGTTATTGGCTATTGCCATTAAAGTTAACGCTAACGCAGGTGTAGCAGTAGCATTAAGAAGTTCATCAACATCATCATTCAAACTCTAGCAAACCACTGCTGGACAAAGGCCGCAATTCGCGTCACAATATCATGCAGGTCAAATGGAAGATTTGGCCTACCATACTACGCTGACCAAACGAGTTCATATACGGTTAAATGTAGAGTTTTCTTTCTCTTCCCAACGATAATCATAATCATCATCATCGTCCTAGCGTTATCCCAGTTGCATCCAAGACTTACACGCCTTGGCATACAGGGTCCGCTTAATAGTCTGACAGAATATCAACTTTTCCACAGCGCGACTGCCGTCTGACCTCCGCAACCCAAAGGGATTTTGATATTTCATGGTTTAGACTTTAGACCAATATCAGTTTATTTGGCCTGTCGACTTAAAATGTTCGCCGAGGCACGAGGCAAGCGATAATAATTATCAATTAAATACGCATATAACATACGATAGCCGAGTGGAAAGACCGACAGTCTCATCGGTGAAGGAAAACATCGTGAGGAGACCTGCATGTCTGAGAGTTCTCCATAATGTTCTCGAAAGACATGTGAAGTCTGCCAACCCGCACTTGGCCAGCGTGGTGGACAATGGCCTTACCCTTCTCATAGTGAGAAGAGACCCGTGCCCAGCAGTATGACAGTATAATGATGACGCATATAACTCCGAAAAGTCAGTGGAGCGCGCCGTGAGATCGAACCCGATACACACCATCTCCCTAACAGTCTATTGGTTTGGACCGCCACTGGGCTATCGCTGCCTTACCTACTGCTTTTGCGGGATATAGGCAGCTTTGTATGATTCACAAATTGTTGTTGTATTTTTAGCGAGTCTGAGTGTACTTTCAGTTCGTTGATTCACTGTTTATGAAGGCCTTTAAAAAAATTATTATATACTCACGCCTGTATCCCCGACGGGGTAGGCAGAGGTGTAATATTACACCTACATTTCGCCACGAATTTTTAGCTCCCACGTAATAGGGGGCGATCATATTGCCGTTACAGGGCACATCACCAGACTCCGTGCTGCTACTGAGGATTCAGAAAAAGTCAGTAACACTTTTGCCTGACCCGGGAATCAAACTCGGGACCTCCGATCAGCAGCCGCATACGCTATCCACTGGACCACGGAGGCAGTCCCTTAAAAATCTTCTGCCGTAATTAGTTTACCGCCGCCATGTTAATGTTCTTGACAAGTAATGTATGTATGTGACGTAGGTACTTACAAAAGTACGTAGGCAGATGGCTATAAATAATTTACAGTAATAGCTATTGTTTAGTTAGGAATAAGGACTCAATACATGTCATAGTTAGAAAAGTACGTTACCTTCTTGCGTGATAGCCGAACTTTCCAACGTGTTTTTTTTTATAGTAATAGGCGGCAAACGAGCAGACGGATCGCCTGATGGTAAGCAATTACCGCCGCCCATGGACACAAGCAACACCACAGGAGTCACAAGTGCGTTGCGGCCCCTTAGGGTTGGTAAAAGGGATAGGATGAGGAGTGGGATGAGGGAGAAGGAATAGAGGAGCCTCCGGAACTCTCACTCACCGAACGAAACGCAATAGTTTAGGTACTGTTACTTTACGTCGATTTTCTGTGAGAGGGTAGTACTTGCCCGGTCGAGCCGGCCCATTCATGCTGAAATCAACAAGGATCTAGGTACTACCTTTGTACCTACTTGTACCTTAGTATGCCAGATTTTTTTAATCAGCCTTTCAGAGTGTCTCGCTGCTGGGCAACGGCCCTTGGTCCGCCGTGGCTCTTTCGTGCTATGTCTGCCAGTCGCTGTTGAATGTATCCAGGTCGTCCCGCCAACTCCTCAGCATTCCTCACTAGAGATGGAAAGATGTTCGACACCCGTTTTAAAGCTTTAGGCACTGTTTAGATACCGTTAAGGTCCGCCTCGTCGTCGTTGACAATCATGGGGCATCCACAGTGGCGGCGCTAGACCACATACTTGTGGACGTCGGCGACATCAAGTTCGCGAGGCCCTTTAAATCGATGGCGAGGCCCCGTTTACTTCGTAGTAAAAAAAACATTAAAATTAAGTGAGCCAAATTATAAAATAATGTATGAATAAAGAAATGACAGTTTAAAAATTTTCACCCAACACAGATCTTGTCACGCACGTGTTCGAAAATAATTGAAGTCATTATCGTCTGTTTAGCTTCTTCCCGAATTGTTTGGTGTCGGCTACCTAAGCCAGGATGATCGGCGAAACGAAATTAAGTATGTAACTTGTAAAACTTTTTGCGAGGTCCTCTCAGGCCCGAGGCCGTCGCCGACGCCTAGCGCCGCCACTGGCCATCCAACTGGTAACTTAGTAATGCAGACCCAAAATAGTGGGCTATTTTGGGTGCACATTTCTTTGAAATAGGTAAAAAATTGAAGTCTTTTTATGAATACTAAAGATTATGTAACGGGTCTGAATCGTGTT
The DNA here is from genome assembly GCA_944739405.2 of Euclidia mi. Classification (NCBI taxonomy): domain Eukaryota; kingdom Metazoa; phylum Arthropoda; class Insecta; order Lepidoptera; family Erebidae; genus Euclidia; species Euclidia mi. The sequence goes on from OX123211.2 coordinate 12,720,163, forward strand.
AATGAATGAAAAGAAAGATGAAATACCTTTCTATTTTTCCCGACGTTTCGGCATGGGTTACACCAGCTGTGGTCACGGGATGACTGTCTGACTGTCTTTTTATGAAGTCAATAAGATTTAATACCTACAACAACATACCTACTTAGGTAGAAGGATGTCAATCTGTAGGTATTGAGATAGGTCATCATATCATCAGCCTTTTGTAAGTCCACTGTCAGCCTGCTTATCTATGCCCATACATAGGCCTCTCCTAATCTGCGTGACAATAGCATTGCGAGTTTTTTTTAAAGCAACTCCCGCATTAGGACTAAATCCTGTGTCGCGGGGGACTTTACAAACATACAAGTAACGGACACAATGACCAGCCAGACTCGAAACAGCAATTTGTGAATTAGGTACACAAAGTGTTGCCTCGTGTGGGGATCGAACCCACAACACTCGGCGCAGTGTCAAGCGGTGAGGCGGCCGCTTAAACCACTACGCCAACCGTGCAGTCGCGCGGCGTACACAGGCGCCAGGGTGATAGGGGCGCCGCGCCGCGGGCCAGGATATGCGTTAATTTATTAACATTGTTTTCGAAAAAGGACGACAAAAAGACGCTTCATCGATTTCGCACACAGGCGCAACTTTAAGAACAATGTACAAAAATATAAAACAACATAGGTACTAGCTCAGCACTGCGAGAGTTAGACCGATCAACTAAAAAACAAGGTCACTCGCCAACTTCCGCCCCGGGTGCCACCCAAGCTAGCTACGCCACTGCACAGGCAGTTCAGACGGCTGGTCAGACGAGTAGACATATAGTTTGATGTCGAGGGTTCTGTCTCTTCATTTTCTTTAGTTGCCTCAATTTCCTGAAAGAGTAGGTCGGTGAATGTCGTCTCTCCTCGCTGCTGGCGCAGGTTTTGTCTCAGTTCGACAAACTGGTACTTTGAACATACTGTTTAATGTAGAGCCACTTACTAGTCGTGCTGCAACTCCAGTTAGAGCGCCAATCTGTGTGGGAAGCAGGTTCCCGTAACATCTATTAAACTTCATTTTTCAACAAGTTAAAAAAGAACGTCTTTTCTGTTCCAGTGCCCCACGCTTTTACAATCAAATATTATAATTAAAAGCACATAGTTTACACTTCAGCCCAGAAATAGAGACAACTTGAACTATCCATAATTTATTTTTTGCTTTTACGTACAATTATATAAAAGCGTGTTTTCTAGTGTTTTTTAAACAATTAATTTATTTTATACTTTTTGGTCTTTGATAACGAAATATTTTTAACATTTGTACATCATCGTCAAATCATCAGCATCGAGAGAGGCATGTTGAGATGGTTTGGGCACATGGAGAGGATGGATAACGAAAGACTGACAAAGAAGATATATAAGGCAAATGTGAATGGGACAGGACGAAGGGGAAGACCTAGGCGGACTTTTTCTGACTAGATTGGAGACATCCTAAAAAAAGGACAGGTCAGAAGTACCCTAAACAGAAGAGCATGCATGAGAAACTTGATGGGAGTGAATGAAGCGAGAAAGTTATGTCAGGATCGTTGCAAATGGCGTTCCGTAGTCTCTGAGTCTATGTATGTATGTATGTACATTTATCTTAAGTAGGCGAATGAGCCCGCATCCTCTCCATCTCCGCCAGTGCGTCTGTATTGCATGGTGTTTCATCTGTCAGCTTAGAACAATCGAGCTATTCAATCAGGAGACCACTAAGCGATTTTACTCTATTATTGTATTGTCCTCAGAACTACATACAGCTGCCAATTTTTATTACGCTACGACCCTTGGAAGATGGTTAAATTAGTTACCTACTTTAGATTCCATTACATAGTTAATACACACAGGTCGACCTACTATTAAAAAAAAATAGATCGTGGTCAAAGTCCATTACGTGGCCTTTCTCACAAGTGCAAACACGACTATGATACGATATTCCATCATGGAATGCCAGTGCCTATCTTCCGGCTTCATCATCAGATCACTTTGGCAGTACCATATTAATGTATTATCATCAGAACTACATACAGCTGCCAATTTTCATTACGCTACGACTCTTGGAAGATGGTTAAATTAGTTACCTTAGATTCCATTACATACCTAATAGTTGGTGCCACGAGAAGATTGACTTTTTGTAAACACACATTCAGGGCTTCACAACCTTTGTTTCAAACAGTTCTGTTTTACATTTTATGCTTTAGTGAAGTTTGATACTTTTTAACCGTAGTTTTTTTAATGTATTTGACTTTATATACCTACTAGAGGACCCGTGCTGCTCCTCAGCATATTTTAATATTATAAAAAAGCTCTTACATATAGGTATGATGAGTACATTGTAGCCTTATCTAATAAGTAAAAAGATGATATACTTACCAAAAATATAATAGGTATATCACAAAACTTCTTTTCTCACAACATTGGCTTTGCGTTGCACCTTAGGTATCGTGAAATTTCCACCTTGGCATTACCGAATGGTTTGCCGCGCAATAGGGATATATATAATATGTATAACTGAACATTGACGAAAGAAAGTTCTTCAATATGACTGTGCTGGCCTACCATTCTTTCCATTAGGACACTGTAATGTCCTTCGTCCAGGTGCCCAGAAAATAGCAAGTTATGAACAATTTCGCCAATACCATAGTCTGTAATCGTATTACTGTTTTCCAGGTGAACTCTGAATTGACACTCGGGACATAGCTCACTTACACTCTGAAGTTCAGCATGCCATGCGTACTGTCCATTGGCACCCATCACACGTTTGTAATCTGTTGCAATTGTAATGGTCTGGCCATATGCTTCGTCCTCAACAGTGAAGTTACTATATACATCCTACTTATTGACAATGTTATCAACAGTGGCCAAACTAATTTCATGTTTATTCTCACTTCCATATACCTAAACAATAAGAAATTGCGCGGAATAAGCAATTACCGTCACTAAGAATGGAAATCACTTGAAAATTGTTGATGGTAGAATTAATAAAATCTGAATCCTATTCCACCCGTATTTTTTTAGCAGTAGTAGGACCATCCGGTACCAAATCTCCAACAGGGCCGTCATTGACCAAGATTCTTTGTTCAAACTTTCTCTGAGCATTTTCAATTTCCTTCCAAGAACCATCATTATACCTAATTGAAAACACAACTACTCACAAAAAATACGTTATTAAAACAGAATCTTAAGTAACTAACTTACGCTAACTTCACTTTTTTCTTTATCTGTCAATATTTTATTATCAAAATTAAAAATATAGATAAAAACTTTTTTAAGAAAATAGGTTTTATTGGTTATCCAGCTAAATATTTCTGTGAGAAGCACGATTTATTTTGTTTTGTGTATGGGTGTGATTAATCCATCATAATTTAGAAATGTAATAATGACGTTTATAGTTTTGGTCGAAATTGTACTTTTGGTAGGAATGGCAGCGTTGATAGCAATCGTAAGTAACATTGCTACCAAAACTACAATATATGCCAAAATACAATTTCTACCAAAACTACTATTCCAACCGAAAATACTATTCCTATCAAAACTACTATTTGTAACGAAACTACTATTCGTACTGACACTATCATATCTACCTTTTTTTTTAAACTACCATTTCTACCAAAACCGCCGGTGCTGTCAAAAGTACCCACCTTTTCTCTCAAAACTACTATTCTTACCAAAGCTACAATTTCTACCATAACTACCACTTGTAATAATATAATTATATGACAATAGTACTATGAACCGCTGTAATATGTTCCGCATAAAAAAAATTAAGATGCTCGAAGAAAGTACGTAATTTAAAAACACAAAAATTTTCCTAACATAAAACGTAAGGAAAATTTTAAAAAAATTCCTCAACATCAGAGATCAGTTCACCCAACATTAAGGGATAACTGGTAACATTCGGGGAATATTACCTGCCATCAGCGATAATTCACTATAGTGATAATTTGACCAACATCGGGTATAATTTTACACACCACCACACTCACACCCGTATGAAAGTAAGGCAAGGTCACCTTAAGGAGGCATAACGTTTTTCCCTGGCAGTTACCGCAAGGAACTTATTAGATGCCATAAAAATATTTTTCAATTAAGAACCGTCCATGTAGAGAGAAAGCAATGGAATCTTAAGAAATGTATAGGAAAATATTGAAAAATAAGTTCAATGTCCACACCTATCTTCCTTCAAACTTACCCAATTTAAATGAGCATACCATCAAATGAAAGAACTCTTTTCAGCGCGTGTTTTAGGCCTATAACGAAACGCCTACCTCAATGAGAACCAGATATATAGAAGCAGAAAGTCATTGACTACGGCTACGAAAACGTAAAAAATGTATGGGAGAAAACTGTTTTTGCATATAACTTGATGAATGTGCAAGTTAGGTAATTTCTAATGCTTGATGACAAATCTATGCAGCGAGAGCTTTCATTTAAAAAAAAACATGCGAATCGGTTGCGTAGAACGGGCTGGCCGACTCGTATTATAAAACACAAATTCTTTTAATATATAGATATTAATATTATTATCTATGACTTCCAGTCATATTCAGAAAAATGTAAAGGAAACGGTCCACAAATGTAATGTGTATGGAGGCTGAGCTTGGCTATTTGACCTAACGTGAGCTGCAATCTCACCTATACTGTGTAAAAAGTCTTAAAAATCTTGATTTTTTGGAGTATGAATATTTATTTTGACGTGACAACGTCTTATAAATTGGTTTGCCGGGTGACACTTCAAGAAACTGCGTTACGCTCCGCTCACGTTATGCGCTCACAATGAGAGCGAGTGAGAGGCACGCGTCCCGCCTAAGAGCGAGAGAGACAGACATAAAAAGTGAAAGGCACGCGTCTTTCATCCTTCTTCCTACTATACGAATGAATATTCAGATTAAAATTATTTTACCACTCAAAGTCGTTGTCACGTAAAACTTTCGCCCGTATACCGACTTTACAGGCAACCAATTTTTTACAGCCCGCATTTCGTTTTAATCTGAAACTGAAACATAGTAAACTTGCAACACCAAACCATCGCTAAGTGATTAAAACGGATGGCAACTCTCAACTCTGTCAAACAGATTTACAGTCCATTCACAGTTATTTTACCTCTGACAAATGTCGGTGTTTGTTTGCTTTATGTTGGTATGGTACTCTGTGATGACAGGTATGTTACCAGTGCATAACATTTTACCCAATTTTAGTGGAAACTAGAATGTCCATCTGTAACCACCATGAATGTGTGTAATGTCAGTCTTATCTATATAGACATTTTTTGAATGGAGAGAAAATCCTTATTTAAATACGTCTATCGCGTTTTTTGTATTAAATAGGTTTTTATGATAAGGAAAGTAATTGTAGTCTATATGATTTTTGCAGACAGACTTAAAAATGCCAAAATTTGAGCCAAGAGTGACTGAACGAGGGATTCGGGATGCAGATAGAATGTATTAGGCTATACAAAGTGTAAGAAAAGAAGTTTTCGCTTAGAGAAACAACTGACAGGAATAAGGTGCCGAGAATCTTTTTAGGATCAGATAAAAGCTCCTAATAGCGGGCATGGCCACAAAGTGGTTAGATTACCGCCATACCACTGCGAGCTAAACGCAATTGAATTTATGTGGAGTCTCATTAAAAGGCGGACGGAAGGAAAAATGTAGGACAAGAGGCAAACAACATTGCCAATTTAGCTGAAGAAGCTTTTCAATCTATCACTGCAGAAGACTGGCAAAAACAATGTGAACATGTGCGCCACATTGAAGACAAGCTTCGTGAAACAGATGGGTCTATGGATGCTGCGATGGACAGGTTCATAATAGAATTAAACTATAAGTCTGATACAGAATCTGACAGCAGTTACGAATCAGCATTGGCAGTCCGAGAATCTGACATCAGCTACGAATCGTCATTGGCAGTCCGCATGGATCATTCTTATTCAAAATAAATGTGATAATTAAATTAGCAGTTTTCGTATTTGATAATTAAAACCTTACATTGACGTAAATAGACAAAATTTTTATTATAACTATTTATCTTCATAGGAAATTAGTTATTTCGTAAGAAAATAAATGTACATGCGTATAGCCGATGCCGATATCAAGAGGTTTTGTTACAAACATTACTTCCAAATATTTAATACGATCGCGTAGGCAATAAAAAAAATAGGTACGTTTTTAGCAATACTGTATATTTAAAATGGGAGTATTAGATACTAAATATAGCAACACAACGCCCAGGTTGGCCAATCTAACAGCTAGAGGTAAAATAACTGTGAACGGACTATAGGAGGTTATGTACCAACAGCTGTCAAATACGCCAATAGACATTATACATTTGGTATATAATATAGGCGTTTCGTTATTTCATTAATGTTACAGCCCGTTCACAGTTATTTTACCTCTGACAGATGTCGATGTTTATTTTCTTTATGTTGGAATTGTACTCTGTGATGACAGGAATGTAAAATAGGGTTACCCGTGCATAACATTTTACCCAATATTAGTGGAAATGCTTCAAAAATTCAAATGCTTGAAGCTCATGGCCTCAAAGTGGTAAGATTACCGCCATACCACTGCGAGCTAAACGCAATTGAACTTATGTGGAGTCTCATTAAAAGGCGAGTCACAAGCAAAAATTTAGGACAAGAGGCAACCAACATTATGAATTTAGCTGAAGAAGCTTTTCAATCTATCACTGCAGAAGACTGACAAAAACAATGCAAACATGAGCGCCACATTGAAGAAAAGCTTCGTGAAACAGATGAGATCTACGGATGCTGAAATGGACAGGTTCATAATAGAATTAAATTCTGAGTCTGATACAGAATATGACAGCAGTTACGAATCATCATAACATTCGCAGTCCACATGGATCATTCTTATAGACTCACGCCTGTTTCCATGCAGGGGTAGACAGAGGTGTAATATTACACCCACATCATTCTTATTCAAAATAAATATGAAAATTTGCATGGCGTAATTATGATGTGTTTACCTTTATATATTAAATAGACAACATTTTTATTATAACTACTTATCTTCATAGGAAATTAGTTATTTCGTAAGAAAATAAATGTACATGCATATAGCCATGTCAATATCAAGAGGTTTTGTCACAAACATTACTTCCAAATATTTAATACGATCGCTTAGGCAATAAAAAAATAAGTACATTTTTAGCAATAATGTATATTTAAAATGGGAGTATTATATACCAAATATAGCAACACAACGCCCAGGTTGGCCAATCTAACAGCTAGAGGTAAAATAACTGTGAACGGACTATAACTACTACACGACGACGACGACTACGACTACTTATACATATCGTCATGCACAGACTATAGGTATTGTACTAACGTACAGACGGAGCACTCCCATAGATCAAAACTGTACTGTAATAGGCTCACTTATCATAAATTACAGTTCTTTTTTTTTTCATCGGTAACGTTTCGGGCAATGACTATGAATGATTCAGCCTATTTTTTCCTAGTAGGAAATACCTGTTTTACTATTTTAAGTTAAGAAAGGGCATTTCTAAAATAAAACACTTCGCTTTTTAATTTCGTTTTAAATTTATTTAAAGCTTTACATTGCATCACAGGTAAAGATTTGTTTTGTAGTCGGAAGTATTTAAAGACGAACTCTATCGCACGTTGCAGAAAGAACTTCTCCAAATGCTTTTTGCACACAAACTGTTTACGAAGTTCTTGGAAGCTCAAGCTTCACAATCGTTCACAATTAAAGGACTGCAACCACTTTTTGAGTCCTGACTCACTTTTTAGAAACATGTGAAAACTGACGGCCGTTCGTCTACTAGCACGTGTCGCAACACAGCACTTGTTGTACAGTCGCGGTCTGAAAGTGTTTACCACCCTAAGGTTTATAATTGCATGAACACATCAAAGACACAAGGACGACGATATTGTACTAGGCAAGAGGCAAGCAATCTATGATAACATGCGTTGCGTAGCAACTGGTGTCAATAACGATTTATTATTCCCAATTATTCCACATTGCTTAATGGAATGTGGAATAATAAAATACATTTATAATATAGGTACGTTCATTTAATTACAAGCGTGATATTTACACTGAAACTAAAATATTTTTAGTCTTCAAATAATGTTATTTTAAACTTGCTATTTACGATTTTGGTATTTGTAATTATTATTAATAAGTTTATCAAATGACTTTTACATTGACAGATTATAATGAAAGGGATGGCGAAAATACGACATCCTGAATATAAAACCTTTTTGAAAAAAATACAATATTTATATCGTCTAGTGTAAGACTGCCGTTGGTCTAGCGGTAGTGCATACGACAGCTGATCATGAGGTCTCGGGTTCGATTCGCGGGTCGGGCTCGGCAAATGTTGCTAAGGTTTTCTGTTAAGAATTTCTTAGCGACAATTTATTAGGAATTTCTGTCAAGAAATTCTTAATAATTAGCCCGAAGTTGGCGGTGTTTCACCCCCGTGCATCAGAAAGTACGTTCAGCAGTCCCGGCTGTCATGATCTATGGCAGTAATTAGTGGGAAGTCAGTGACCTCAAATATACCTACTGACTACTGGTTTAACCTTAGAATGATGTTAGATGACAGTCGCTCCGTGTAAAAACTGATATTCAGTCAAATCTCGGTAGACCAGTAATAGCAGGCCCTGGGCTCCGAAACGCAAGCTTGGATGCAACTAAGAAAATGCCAGGGTGATGATGATGATGATATCGTCTAGCGAAAATCAGGGCGCGGTCAGACTGTGAGCTATAAATATAGTGGATGGTATGCTAGTCACGTTAGAGCGCATGCTGATCTCATAGGTGAGCTTTTGTTAAGATATTACCATTTTATTATAACAAGTAAGTGTTTTTATAGTAATATTAAAATACAGAACTTTTACAGCAAAATAAATGCAATTCTGTGACTATGTCAAACTATTTCATCGACCTAAAAATATACATACTCTTTTTGTTTGAATCGATGCCTTACCAATGATTGAAAAGTAATAAGTACTCACATATAGCATTTTAGACCTTGCTGAACCCAGCGTGACAAAGAATGTAATTCGAAAAGTGGTAAACATTTTTAGACCGCGACCGTACATGATGATATCACAGCTTCAGAAATTGAGAGGATAAGTTACGGAAATAAATCAACGCAAAACTTAACTCGATCAACTTTGTTGAAACCACAGAAGATCCAATCTCTTTGGTTGAAACTAATGTTGCTGTTGACAAAACTGTCATAATTGTCAAAAGTTTGACAAATTGACAGATTAGCAAATATGGCGACAGGTTACAGGGGTTCGGGGCGGGAGGTAACTGTCAAATACGATATGTGAGTCCCATAGACTAAGGTTGAAATATTTTGTTTGAAGATTACCTGCCGTGTCGTCATGTTTGATTTTGATCTATGTAAACCTGCAGCTAAAATGATGAGCAAAACTTAAAAGATGCCGCATACACTACAAACAAGGTTGCAGATACATTTTACATAATTCATGCTTTAAGAAACTTGAGTAACAAAGAATGTATGCGTTTAGTTACCTCAAAATAGGTTTTCATATTTATTTCAGAATGCGCGACTAAAAAAATCTTATTTAATCATTATCTAGTACCTAGCTAATTAAATTGCCTTTCTAATTATGTATGTCACATAGCAGTTCAAATTCCAAGCCCAGTATGGACCGTTTCCTTTGAATGAAAATAAACATATCTGATTTTGTGTAAGAGTGGTCGAATTTTCCTGGAAGAATTTTCATTAATATGATGACATTTTTGTAGTTTTTAACACGTAAGTAAATTCATGTCAATAATAGAGTACCAAGTATGTCAATCATAGAGTACCTACAAACAAGATACTCTATTATGGACTTTGATTTTTTATTTGCTCCTAGCCTAGCTATTCTAAAATATTAAATAAATGTCCACAAATGTGATATACTAGAGGACGAAAGCAGCTACGCCTGCATTTTTTTTTAAATTTACCCCTTTTGGCCGATCCCGTGGGAATTTCGGGAAATCCCTTCTTAGTGCACCCTTACGGTCCCCAAGGAACATACATGCCAAATTTCAGCTTTCTGCGCCCAATAGTTTCGGCTGTAGTGTGTCTATCAGTCAGTCAGTAACGCAAGGATTTTATATATTAAGATTACAGACAACTAGCTAGTACATCGCATTAAAATTTTTAGGCATGGAGATTTTACTTTGTGTACGAATGAAAACGTCAGAATGAACTTAAACAAAATCCATTAAAATGTTACGGTAAATTTACATTCGGGGTAACCTGCGTAAAAAGACGCAATTTATACATATTTATTAGGTGTACAGAATCTTATGTGCGAATAATAGTTTACCATCTGCAATTTACACCGCATTGCCGCAAAGTCAGCCGCGGGATGAGCATTGCTCACCAAGGGGTGAGCAATGCTCATCCCTTGACGTCAAAAAAAAATATATTTTTTCTAGGATAAATGCAGGCTAAGCCCAAAAATGTAACATTTCAATGAAGTGAAACCAAATGTTGACATTCCAGGTTCCAGTACCACAAAATATTAAAAGATTCCTGTTGACAGCGCATAATATTGATAAAAACCCTATCCATTGACATATTAGTTTCCAATGACACGTACCCTATGTACCGTTGCGCTTATTCGATTTGACATTACTTATTTGTGTTTGACAGAATTGTCGCTAAATCGCTTAGTAAAAATTATTTGTTTACAAAAAGTCTATGTTCTCGTGGCACGGACTTTAGTTAGTTACATACACGACGACCTAATAAAAGCGTGTTAAAAATGGGTTTCTCTTTGTTTATTTATTATAAACTTATAGGCACCTATACTTAATGAAAGGGTTAGACATAATTTACCTATTATGTGTACCTACTTCCTGTTTAGTCCCAACAAAGTTTAAGATGTAAAGTTTGTCGCTTTTTTGTTAAATGCGCGTTGTTTTCTTGCAAATTTTTACTTCTCTGCTTGCAATTCCTTCTCTTGTACCCAATGCGAAGAGCATTTAAATTAAACTACTAAAGTGAGAATTATAACAATTTTAGTACTAAAGTGAGAATAAAATTGTTTTCGATTCGCTTGTCACATAGTTTCAGGTATCTTGTTCAGAGGGCGTTAGTAATAGCTTGCTCGCGCCATCTCTTGACATAATAGTGCACTTCAACTAAAAGATGAAAAGTAGTACGGCGAGTGTGTTGCTTGTTACGTAGTTCTAGGCGTCTTGTACAGATGGCAATAGTAGTAGTATTTTACTATAATATTATTATATTATTAGACTTTCCACTGCTCCACCTGCGTGGGACATTTTTATTCCTTAAGATTGCAATACCCAAAACTCTTCTCTAAGTGCTCCTCTACTCGCCTCAATTAACTCCTTTTTACTACGAAAACCGGCTTTTTTTTCTTTTTTTATAGTAGATAATAGGAGCCACATATTTTACTGATTTCATGTAACCTACGAGTATTTCCTTAGAGTAAACGCCATCTGACCATCACAAAAGGTCTGGCAATTAAGTATTCTTTGGGGTAGCCCATAGGAGGTGAGGAGGTTTTTCACGCCGGAGCAGTTGTGTCTGTTATGCAAGTCCCAGGTTCGCTCCTGCGTGGAATACTGCTCTCACCTTTGGAATGGCTCCGCTCAGTACTTATTGGACGCCCTCGATAGGTTGCAGCGGCGTGCTGTCCGTATCATTGGGGATCCAGAAGCCACTAAGACTCTTGAGTCACTGCAATTACGCAGAGACTTGGCCTAAATGGCTGTCTTCTACCGCATTTATCAAGATGAGTGCTCCGAAGAGCTCTTTCAACTAATCCCACCCTCTCCTTTCCTATCCCGAACGACACGTGCTGGGTTAAGGTGCCACTCTTACAAGGTAGAACAGATACCGTCACGCACCAAACGGTTCGGCGCCTCTTATCTCTGCCGAACCATTAATATGTGGAACTCATTAGGTACCAGCCCACGTGTTTCCCTCCACTTATGATCCTGGGTCCTTTAAAAGGGGCGTGAAAAAGCTTTTCTCAAGGCCGTCAAGGTGAGGACCATCATGGCATAATGCCATACTGGCTGCTGAGATGATGGCCATTACTATGGGACTTCAATGACTGCTTAACATCAGGTAGCATGGAGTCAATTTGTTCGGCAGTGACAAAAAAAAAACAAGGACTGAGGTGCTGTAGCCCTTGAAGCTATCAAAATACCAAAATATAATAAAATTACGGTCTAAAACCACAGACGTATAAATCTACGAAGGAGATATCCGTATATATGTTAGTATTGTGTTCAATTTTTAGAAAATCATAGAACGCAAAGAGATTCCCGTAACCTAGGAGCCTAGGACCTATGTCTTGCCATCCAAAGGGATATCGATATTCTATAGGTAATATCATTATCCCTTTGTGGTCAAAGGTCAGGCAGGGAAAGCTAATGCGATAATGATCAAAAGCGGAATGCAACTGGACTGGGATTTATAGGATTTTAATAACAAATTTTCTTCAATAAGATTGGTCTGAAGATCTTCAAACAGCGGCGAGTCATTCTAGAAAATATGTTGATTTCGCTGTAGCTACTATTTTTATAGGTACTATTTCTCTGCGTATATGATTCTAGGTACCTACTAAGTTTAATAACGCACATTGAACATAAGCTTTCAATCGGATGAAATGTAGAGTCTTGCTCCGTACACATTTTGTCCCTTTCTCCTGAATGGTTAATTTTGTGAAGGCCACGCAGGCTATTTCTCGTCCAAATTACACCAATATATCCTCGATTCCCACATTCACATTAGTAACGCCACCCCATTCACATTGAACAGTAACGTATCGAAACTGCAACGTAACGAACCACCGATCAATCACTCTGTAATAGATGTGATTCCATTCACTAACGATTCCTTTCCGTCACGGCTCAGATATTGTTAGAGAGGTAAATGAGAGACATCTGCTCCATAAGAATGACATGTAAAGATCCATTTTTTGTAAAGTCGGTTAAATTTTATGCTTGGAACAATTGTGTCCGAATCGCTTTGCGGTAGACATTCCTTTCGTTATTTTAGGACGCCGGGCTCCAAAATATCTGTCGTTGATCAATGATGCCTAGTACAGCGATAGGAAGTGATGTTATTGGATTTGTATCAAAAAGGCTATACTATCAATATAATCAATATTACTTATTTGTAGACTTATAATAATATTTTTATGTAATACGCGGCCAACGAGCGGGCTGCTTGCCTAATGGGAAGCGATTACCGCCGCCCATGGACACAAGCAACACCAGTGGAGTCACAAGTGCGTTGCCGCCTTTTGCATTTAGAAATTAAATAGAAGGAGGAGTGGGATGCGGGAGAAGGAATAGGGGATGTGACCTCTGGTACTCTTACTGACTGATCGAAACAGTATAGGTACTGTTACTTAATGTCGATTTCTGTGAGAGGGTATCATCCGGGGATATCTACTACCCTCTCAAACCCATTGAAGTCAAGTCGGCCCATTCAAGCTGAAATCAGCAAGCATCTCTACAACCTATTAAAATATTAGGCAGCTATAGCTTAGTTGGGAGTCTAACATAGATCAGTCTCAGTTTCAGACCTGCGGCGTGCACCAATTACCTACTTTTTGAAGTTAAGTAAGTGCGCATTCAATTGTTAATTATTGTCGGCTAAATGATGAAGCAACCAATATATCTGAGAGTTCTCTTTCATTTTCTTGAAACACATACTTACTGCTAAAAGTGTTACTGGGTTTTTCCGAATACTCAGTAGCAGCCCGGAGTCTGGTGATGTGCACGGTTACGGCAATAGGCTCGCCCCCTATTACGTGGTACCTAAAAATTCATGGCGAAATGTGGGTGTAATATTTACACCTCAGCCTACCCATTCGAGGAACAGGCGTGAGACTATAAATAAAATACAGACGTATGAAAATCTAAGAATAAAGTATATACATGAAAACAAGGAGCAGTTGCTCCTTGCATGAAAATATTGGGGCTTTGACAGTTTTGACAGGTTTCTGGACCTGATGCCTCAGTGCTGCCGCATAGTCAAGTAAGCGTCATTTTAGAAGACCCTCTTTGCTCCTTGCTCTTTACCATTATTCAATTGCTAATTATTATCGCTGACTTATCTGAGATTGTGGCCTATCCTTTCTCATAATGGAAATCGGCCAGACAGATCATAAACAACCCAGACGACGATGATAAATTCTCTAAAACCCTTTTCTATACAAAATCATTTAGCTTAAAGGATATCGTTCTGAATATTTCCATGAAGTAAACTTAGGCGTGCTTTTTGTGTAGCAATCCTTAATGAGTGAGCCTTTACCGCGCTAATCTGTTTGTTCATAATAAAATGAGCGGTTCTGGCTAAGTTTTTGTGCGGCGAACAATACGGGCTGGACGTAGCCACGAGTGAAGGGATGGGCTGTGTCGATACACATTACGATATTTACGTTTTAAAACTTTATTTTTACTATAAGTATATCTATTTTATTAAGTCAAGTACATAACATTATTTATATTTAATTATGAAGGCTCTAGTTTTGATGGCGAACCAGTGGTTCAAACCGATGTATGACCATGTCTGAAGAAAAATATCGTGAGGAATCGTGATTTTTAGTATGTTCTCCAAAGACGTTTGAAGTGTACCAGCCTACACTTGGGCAGCGTGATGGACTATTACCTTTCTCAACAGATGAGTTCTGTGCCCAGCAGTGGAACATTTAATGTACCTACAGAGCTGTTATTAGGTATACCTATTAAAATAGCGAATGTTTATCTGTCTGTCTACTTTTAGGGTCGAACCGATAAACCTTGATGCTGCAAAAAGTTAGCTACTTATGGTAAACCCAACATGGTCTACTATTTTTCAACTAAAAGTCCAACTTTAACATACATACATACATAGTCTCACGCCTATAACCCCGAAGAGGTAGGCAGAGGTGTATTTCTACACCCACTTTTCGCCAGATATACTTTAGTCCCACGTAATAGGGGGCGAGCCTATTGCCGTACCGGGCACATTTCCAGACTCCGTGCTGCTACTGAGAATTTCGTGACAGAAAAACCCAATAACACTGCCCGACCCAGGAATCGAACCCGGGACCTCCCGATCCCACGCGCACATTTATGCCGCGAGACCAACAAGGCAGACAACTTTAAAAGGGGTTGAAATAAGGAGATTGAAAGGAACTTAGTTTAAGTCGCGAATTCAAGCAAGTTAGGTACATTGTTTTTGGACTATTAATTTTATAATACTCTCTGTCTCGGTAGAGTGTCCCTACATAACTGTAAATTTTTACCGATCGTTTATTGTTTGTTATTTTATGCTTATTCTGCTGACTATGGTAATAGTTTGAACAGTTTTATATTATTAAACAAATCACCGTTGTCTTTAATATTGCCTAAAACTGATAATAATGTACGAAAAAAATATCGATAAACATTTTTAAGTGTTTCGCCCAACCCTATCCCGCGCTTTATGTTCATTCAGTCGCCCAGGTTCGATTCCCGGAAAACGCACGCGTTCATAGCCCATAGTGTATGAACTGGCAGTGAAATATAGCAGACATGAAATTTTCTGACCCACACATAATTTAAGGATTAGGGAATATTAGTACTACATAAATTCATTTTGTCTAGAAATAAACTAAGGAAATATGTAGAATTCTGGTAATGCCCATTAGAGTTATAGACTGGGAATAAACATTTCTTAGTAATAACACAATTTATTGGCTAGAACTCGCCAATTAGATAATAATACATTTCTGAGTTGATATCATGGAGCAATCATTATATGGAGAGAGCATTTCAAAAAGAGTAGAAATCGTATATGCATCTTTATTCTCGCTAATGACAGAACTCCATAATTATGTTTGAATGTGATAGCCATAGAGCTAATTTATTTATATATTTATTTTTATTTGGAAAACCAATAGCTTTTTGATATTTGACATAAACAATATTTTTAAGACACAGAGAGCCAATGAAAGGTTTTCACGCTTAAGTGTCAGATTTTATAAAATTGCGCGGATATAGACTAGTAAACATATTAAAAAAAAGTAGAAGCTATTGACAACTGTTTAGAAGACCAAAGATGCTGAACAAAAAACCAAATTATCCCTACATAAATATTTACAATTACAATTCATCAAAAATTACAAAAATCTAGAGAAAAATCAAGGCTTAGTATCCGCCTCACCGAATCCAGCTTAGTGTTAAATATGTCAAAGTTGTGCTTTTTACATGCATTAATAATAGTTTTGTTCGCTCGCCACAGAAACGAATTTTGACGATAGTTGCTAGAGACCAATGGAAGATGTATAGGAGTGTAGTGCCTCACAACTTTATTAGGTACATTAAAACTAATTTTAGATAGAAAGTTAGGACAGTCAACAGCTCCCGATATTATATTGATCATATACAGTATTTAGTGCTATTTCGCGCCGCTTGGATAGCGGTAGAATGTGAAATTTCGCGCATAACTTTAGGTAGTCGCATGAAGAATAGGGATATTTTATGCGATAACACAAGTATCTAATGAAGTTTACCTGGATATTCTCGATACGCAAAATGTATTTGTCATACCGAGGATTCCATACTTGGCAAGAGTACTCCAAAATGCTTCGTACAAAGGTACAGTATAATATTTTAAAAGATTTTGCTTCCTTAAAGGTATTGGACATACGCATAACAAATCCTAGTGATTGCGATGCCTTAGCAATAATGTGATTTATATGTTCATCACATAACAATTTAGAGTCATGGATGACGCCAAGGTCACGTGTACTAGTGCACCTTTGAACAATATGTCCGTGTAAGGTATAATTCTAACGAAGGATATTAGATTTTCTTCTGTAGGTAATAACCAAACACTTAGATGGATTAAGCTCAATCTTATTTGCCGTACAATAGCGTTCTAAGCGAGTAAGATCTGACTGCAGATCAAAGGCATCAGCCTCTGACGACATGGCCTTAAAAAATTTGGAATCGGCACACGAAATCCTTAAGAAATGCGCTTCTATGTAAATTTGTATTTAGTGACCAAGCTTAGAGGCAAGGTGTGCTGGCGGTTTTTGTGACGGTTTTTGTGATTTTAATTGATATTGAAAGTGTGTATCGTGAATATCCTTACTTCTGAATAAAGAGAAATAACTATAGTTTGTTTAGCCGACGATTGTAAAAGCCGAATGGAAGTTTGAAAAGAAAATGACCAAAATATCTTGCCATTGGTAAGTCTCAATTGGTACACATACATTATAATCTGCCGTATTTAGCCCACAATGTAATCTGTAAAGCTTGTACATACAAATCAAGATAATGAACGATCTCTCAAAGAGACTGGTTGACGCCTCGCGTGACAAGAAGGCTGGCCTGTATTTGGCGCAAAAGATCAGCATTGCCATACAACGTGGCAATGCTGCCAGCATTCTGGGCACGCTTCCAATTGACGGCGATGTGGAGGATTTCCATGACGCCCTTTAAATTTTCGTTCCCTACCTTTTTTTTTTAATGTATCTCCTTTATTTTTTAGTTATTTAAGTATAGAAATTATTGTTTTATTTTATGTGTAAATAGTCACTTAGCTGTAGTTAGTTTTAATTTGATTGCAAATAAATTTGACATTAGATAATGAACATTGTTGGTACCTACATATTTTTATCCCATTAGCTACAATGAAATAAATAAGAGATTTATACTTTCGATAAGAATTACGACAATAGTGTTGTATTATATTTGTCAGTTGAGAACCCAGTTTCTGAAAGTAAGTACCTATCTACCTAATTGATTGAATATTCATAGTGTTTATTTTCTTTTGTAGCTTCCCTAAGGGCCTTCTCGTACTAGCGGATTGCGAACGTGCTCAAAGCGGAGCGGGCGCGCAACGAATTCGTTACGGGCTCACAACAGTCACAACGAACACGCCGCGTATGCGCAACGAATTCGTTGCGGACGCGCAAAGAGTAAAAAGCGACGCGCAACAAGTAAAAGTAATAAAGTCAACAGCAGTGTTTCCTCGTCGGAATCCATTTTGTTACTGGATGTATTGTACGTTGATAATTTGCTACAAACATGCGACAAAAACGTAACGTATTTGCCTCGCGTCCGCGACGTCCTCGCTGCGCAGCCGCGGCGTGTTCGCGACGCATTCGCTGCGCGTCCGCCCCGCCCCGTAACCGCTCCCAAACCGCTAGTATGATAACGCCCTTAGCATGAAGATTTTAAAATATTGGGTCCGAATTATGAGAAGAGGAGAGCAAAAATCTTAAATTTTTAAGACAGTAATTATACGAAGCAAATTTTCAGAACTTATTTTATTTGGAAGACAGAAAGTTTATTATTCATCCAGTAGTGAATTAATTAAAAAAATAATGTAACAATCATTGAATTATAATTCAATGGTAACAATATGATTATTCCGAAAAATACATAACTGCATATTATTAGGTATAATAATATAAAACTTGCAAATCATTCGAATCTCACAAATGACAGGTAACTAGGAAAGATAAAACTTAATTTTATTTAATTATGGGGTGGAACTTTCCCGTGAGTAACGCGAATTTGTGTGGGTTTAAAAAAAATATTACTAAATTATAAATATATTTTTTCGCTGGCAAAATAACACAGCTGTCTGATTCACTGCCGCCACCTTGAGAACAAAATTTCTATCATCGTGCACAACCGCTACATTGAGGACGCGTACAGTGTGTGCATAAAATATATCCAGTGACTAGCGGCACTTTTTTAAGTTAATTGAACAATTTTTTATTCGTTTCCTACTTAATTTACGAACTATTAGTTAATATTTTAATAAATTGTTGCATTATTTCCTTGATATAACGGCAAATCATGGAAATAAAAATGCAAACATTTTTTTTGTCGGACTTTCGTTACATTCCACTGACAAATTTTGTCGAAAATGTTACTCAGTGGAGAAAATTGTTAGTCAGTGGAACGCTAAAGCTGTATTCACAACGAACAGTGTTCCGTCACTTAATATTTTATTGCTTTATTAAAATAGACACAAAATCATTAAATCCACTAACTGTTCTAAATTGAATTTGGATATTTATTTGTTTTTATTGTGCTTGTATTTGTTTTTGTTTTGCTTGAAACATTGTCAGACAATAAATATTATATTTAGTAAGATTTTTTAATTTTTTCTCAATAAAACATCAAGTTTCAACTAAAACAAAATCTTAAACATTTTAGAACCAAATATAGGTTCATGTTTGTGTGTGTGTTTTTTCATTCCACTTATGACAGGATTGCAGTAAGTGATGAAACTACGTAACAAAAAAAAATGTTTTTCTTCATGGAGAAAAACATTTTTTTTTGTAACAACAAACTAAGTTGTAAAATATGATGTTTTCCATTTTATTTAAAATAAATTCATTAACATAATCACTTAACAGCACACGTTCAAATTTGCGATTTGGTGTCATGTTTGACATTTTTTCTATCGAGTTGGTAAAACAATTAAAGTTGAAAAAAAAACCATCACTGTAACCAGAGCCCTTACTTTTCCACTGACAAATTTCAACGTTCCAATGAGTAACTGTCCCTCTTAGAATATTTCAAAATTATGGGTTTATTATAACTTTTGTATTCAGTTTTTGATATATTAATATTGTTAGGGTAAACAGTATAATGATTGGCACCCTAATGGTCTATCCACACACATCCGGGCCGTGGACGGGACGTGGACGGGACGGGGACGGGCCGTCACCGTGCTTCCGGGTCCCGGCCGGGATATTTCGTTCACACACGTCAGGGGTGCAACCGGAGCGTGGACGGGCTGTCACTATAGCTTGCATTTTAATATTAGAATTATTCGAATTATGATTTGTGTCAAATATTCCAAAGGAAATTGCAATATCCGATTCTAGTTCGAACAGCGTTCTCAAAATTGTCCTAAATACATGCACCAATAAGCACATTTAGTTGACATTCTTAACATAATTATATTACAACATAAATTAGATTTTGTTTTTTTTTTTGCGTATGAAGCCCTAAAAGGAGGAGTTCTAATAATATTAAGAAGAATAGCCGAGAAAAAAGAATCATAATAATAATAAACATCTCTGGGGCGCAGTCATTATCTCAAAATGAGACTAACGCAATCGGAGGGCAGAGTGACAGCTTTCAAACATCACCTTCATCTTATGATAAACAAAAACAGCATCACAGGATGAAAAGAAAGGTTACAAATCACAGGGCAGCTTTGTGGCGAGCTGTCAGTGCTCAAGTCAGGGCCTCGTCGTCAGCTTGCCGTTATTGGATGGTTGGAGTGGATTTCCAAAAGCGCCCGCAAATTCACACAACTTTAATATGCGTCTCATCGCACCGATTGTTGGGCCCAGCAAGACCATGTCGTCCGTACCTATAGCATAGCTGATGTTGTTCATAACAACTCCGTCATCATGACAGTCGACACCAGCCTTGCTGAATAGGTACAACAATTAGCTGATTTATAAATAATAAAAAAAATACATGTAAAGGCGCGGCGAGGTGATTTCCTTTTGTGTCACGCCAGATTTCAGCCCATATTCCTCATGCAGAGCTGTACGCGCCCGCCTGACAGTGTTTATTGGATTTGCATACCAATATTGTACCATTCACGTACCTACCTCATTGTTCATACCACTATCTACCTCACTCTCAGTTTTTAAATTACCCCATACAGATCGGCAAAGTTAAGCAACGCTTGCACTTGTCACCACTTGGATGGGTGACCACGTGTGGCATTTACATCTGAGCGCTATCTTGCTTCGGAAGGCACGTAAAGCTGTCGGTCCCGGTCCTTGTCTCAGGATTGGAATCGTTGGGTTATGAAGAAAACTCCGACATCTAGTGTCGGAGTTTTCTTCATAGCCCATAGAGTTGGCCACAAACTCTTACGAAAAACAACAACTAAACAATAAGAGGTTTAAGGTCCAATGCCAATGTTTCTAACTATATAGTACCGGACGGTCTGTGTTAAAAAGAAAACTAAACTAATTAAACTACGCGACGTGCAGACAACGTTTAGGGGCCATGTATATATCCAGCAAACTATCGAGCACCTTAGTTGTATTGGTTGCCAGGAATATAGGCCTATAGTTATGAAGTTCAATAAAGAAAAAAAAATTTGAATATAAAATATCAAATAAGTATTCGAATAAAAATTTAGAACATTTGCAGCCCTAGCCGGGACCTTTCATCTGTCACTATTTGCACTTGGGCAAGTCTAATACAAAACACCGATCTGGGAATAACATGGATTGGACATACCTACCTACGAAATTAGCGTGCATACATACGATTTTGTAAAAAAATAAAATTTTATTGTGTAAAAATATGTAAATTTTATATTTGCTATAAGTTACTTTAGTTCCAAATCTGTTTAAATGCTTTTCCAGATTAGTTTATTCCATTACGCAAATGCGGGCAAACAAGGTAAAGCAAATAACGTCCCTTGACATGAAGACAAACTAAACATGAAACAAAATATTCTCTGGTAGAGCCAATATCGATACAGTGTCGCTGAGAAAGAAACGGACATGAATTGTGCCATTCATACCGTAATGAAACACACTGCCACACTGAAATACCATAAGGGAATAAGAAAATCAAAATTGATTGATTAATTTTATTTATAAATAATATTATTTTATTCAACGTTTCATTTCTAGGAATTCTCGCATACAGTTGCTGTTCATGTTATCTTTTGGCAAAAACAATAATTTGCCATAATTATGTACTATTTTCCCTCTCCATGTATATTCTTTACTCAAAGAATACAAACAAAAATGGGCGAGTCCATTGCGATCTGTCAAACTTATTATGTCAGGTTTGGGTCATAGATTAATAAGAAAGATAAGTTAATTTGCAGTTATTATGAACTAGATAAATTCTTATGCAAATCAGGAAAGCATAATAATAAATACTACAAGATTTATTACCAGTTTATAAGTAAGCGTATTTTTTATGTGACTTATGTTCTGCAGTGGACGTTTATTTGCCAATATGCTGATGAAGTTAGTTAGCATGAAATTGAACCTGCATACATTTTATAATTTATTTATTTTATTTATAGACTCACGCCTGTATCCCCGAAGGGGTAGGCAGTGGTGTAATATTACACCCACATTTCGCCATGAATTTTTAGGTCCCACGTAATAGGGTGCGAGCCTATTGCCGTACCGGGCACATTACCAGACTCCGTGCTGCTACTGAGAATTTCCTAACGGAAAACCCCAGTAACACTTTTCCCGACCCGGGAATCGAACCCGATGACCTCCCAGTCCCACGCGCACATTTATGCCGCGAGACCAACGAGGCAGTCTCAGAGCATACATTTTAGGCTGGTTTCAGAGTGACGCGCGCCGTCGGCCGGCGCGTCTCAACAGCGCGTTTGGCGCGCGGACCACTGTGAAACGAGTTCGCGTTTCTCATTGCAATGTATGAAGCTTCGGCAGCGCGGCCGCCGCGCACGTCTCACACGCGGCGCGTTTGAACTGCGTGACTATGAAACGCTACTACTAATCTAGTGTAATTGTAAGCGCGCGCGTGTGGCCGGCGCCGGTCAAACGCGTGACTCTGAAACCAGCCTTATAGTATTTCTTAACGCTACAGTACCGTCGCGGCGTCGCACGTCTCGCTGTATAATGAAATACTTCGAAGAATATAAATAAAGTTTCAGGAAGTTAATTTCTACCAGTGATCCTTCTTCTTTTATGTTTGTAGGTACTACCTACGTTTCTATGTCCCAATAATTCATTTCATATGGCATGAATATAAAGGGTTAGGTAAGATGCCTTTCATAATTAGTAATTGCGGCAATTTATTTCACATTACCACTTCACAACATTTTTTACCTCATATATAGTTATCCCTATAATGTTTATCTGTAGAACTTCAAGAAGACAACAACATTAACAAGTCTCAAAATCAAACCCGAGTCCTATTTCATAGCAGTCTAAAACTCCAATTAACCATGTTTACAAACATAAATTAAAATTTTGCCAAATTTTTGTGAGTACTTAATACATGTCAACAAATCTTTGTCACATCTGTTTTATTTCAGTATTCATCTATGGCCAAATTATTCACTAGATAAATATGTCATAGCCTGTCTATGGATATATGATATCCTAGAAGTGACAAATATTTGAATCGAGGAATTTATATCATGTGTCATCGCTTATGTATACAGGGTGTCACAAGACCCATCACCAAGCCGAAGTATACTCGTTTTGCACATCATACCAAGTCATACTACGCGAAAAGAATACCATGGAAACGAAATATTTTTTTAAGCTTAAAGAAATAGACACAATTTACAAGCCGCAATGTATAGCGAGCGTTTGCAGGAAAAATTGGCGCCAGGAATGTACTGTACCTACACCGGTCGTATCTACGCGACGACTGCAGTTTATGATCACGTGGTCGCGTGGCCGAGGGGGTAATGCACTTGTCCACAGCTCAGCTGATGACTTGTATCGCGTCCATTGCGTTTAGAGAACTTTAAAGCTGCTTATTTTAGAGAAATATTGAAAATTTGTTTATGTTTATTTGGAAGAAAGTTTACATTTATCATCAGCCTTTAACAGTCCACTGCTGGACTAGGTCTCTCCTTTGGAATTATTAGAAAAACAAAACCTCATACTAAACATTTCATTAATTTTTTAGACAATTTTCCTAACATTTATTTAAAACAATTGTTAAAGAAAATGGTTCATAGTTAAGATTTAAATATTTTTTCTGTGTATAAGAAATAGGTTAATCCTGCTTATGAATGTATTTCTGTGACATAATAATATAAGATTTTGCTAATATTCAGGATAATTCAGCAGAGTGCCAATCATTGGGGTGGTGCCAACATTACTATAGTTTACCCTATAAAGACGAAATATTTGTTTTAGTTTAAAATTATATAACAAAATAGTAATCAATGACGATTTGAATCTGCTATAAAGAAAAACACACTACTGATTAATCTACAAGTTAGTCAGAGACCTCCCAATCCCACGTCTGGTATTGTCTTATCTGTGCCCACGTGCACATTTATGCCGCGAGACCAACGAGGCAGTTACTTTAATTTTAATTAACTATGGTAAATTTATAATAAATAAATTGTTCTACTAGCAAACAGAACTCAATTTGTCATTAAATACTCTTCAAATAAATATTTTACCTACTGAACAAATACACTTCAACTTGTTATTGTATAAATAACTGCAGATTTGTTTAAAGCTGCTTATTTTAGAGAAATATTGAAAATTTGTTTATGTTTATTTGGAAGAAAGTTTACATTTATCATCAGCCTTTAACAGTCCACTGCTGGACTAGGCCTCTCCTTTGGAATTATTAGAAAAACAAAACCTCATACTCATACGCACCCTGCATGTGTCTGTAGTAACTGGGAAATTCCTGGTTCAGGAGATATTGAGGCTCAAAGTCACGACTTTTTTTCTAATTATTCCACTCGTACGAGCGTTGATGCACATCTAAGCTCGTCTAAGCTTGAGCCGTCAGAGTCTATGTTAACACTGACACGATGTCACTACCACTTCGAGCGAATATGCCGAAATATGCCCGTTTACGCGGGTTCGGTGTTTTTACTTTATTTGACTCGTTACCTTAAAATGTAATTATGTTGCGATTTTCTCAATTATGATTGACTATTTTATGAAGTTTGTTGATTAAACGATTAGTTATCATAGATCTGACCAATGCAAATCATGAAATTACCAATGGATAATTATAAGAATTTCCTTGAAATGCGATCATTTAATAAAATGGCCAATTTCACGATACGGCTACGACATAGACCCGCTTTTACATATAAGCACCATAGTGATACAAATGTTATAGCGCAACTTGCTGTCATCTATTGTCAATACGACGTAGTTGTGAGTAATTGGCCATATACTTGCATTGAAATAAGAATAGATTAAGATTCCTTTATGGTATACGACACCCCACCCTACCTCACGCCACCCCACGCATGTTGAGACTAATTAATCCCATATATTTAGTATGGTGAGGTGCAGATATACAACACTCCACCCAACGCCAACCCACGCGTCACCATCCATTCAATCCAGATCGGCGCGTTGACGGTGGAGGGGAAACACACGCCATCCGACGCTTGACAAGCAATGTGTTTCTAGTTAACACACAACGCCATGCGTCAGTTGAAAACATTGCTGTCATGATGATACTTTTTTAGTGTTGGTTTAAAATCACAACATTACTACTACTTGCATTAGCTACTTGAATTATTAAAATGTAAGCCCGCACTGTCCGTGTGGTGACGGATTACGAATACGAATTGTCACCACCCCATGTCATCCCATGGGTGTCGTAAGAGCCGACAGAGGGAGCATATTATGCAGGGAACAGCACTGTGAGAGAAAGAAAACTTGATACAAACCCTATACCAACCCGCTTGGCCAGCGTGATATAGTAGGCCAATTCCTCGTTTCAAAGGAGAGACCTAGTCCAGCAGTGGACTATTAAAGGCTGATGATGATGAAGCCCGCATTATACGATTTGATTTCAGGCTAATACCGTTATCATTATAATAGAAATAATGCCTCACTATATATGAGAATCTTTTTCAAAATCACTATTTAGGAAATTAGGTCATAGTTTCGTAAATAATGATTTTGAACGAAGCTCATTGTAGCGTGGGGTGTTGTATATGTGCACCATTCGCATCGGGTGTCGACACGTGGTGGTGGGGTGGGTGCGGTAAGTATATCTGTTTCAACCTTTAGTACACATACAATAAAAAATATCAATATAAAAAACAGGCATTATAACCTGTAATAATATTGTGATCACAACTGGGTTACAGGGTAACCCATGGTAAAGATACAACTTTCATTAAAAATACAGAATCTTTCCAATCTTTGTCACGTCTGTCATAAAAGTGACAAAATAAATATTGTAGTGAAGAATATACAACGGGAGTTTTAAATATAAAATGTGCTTAATTGTAAGTATTTCGTTTTCATGCATCATTTCACTCGCGTTTGAAAGTGATAGTTTGCATAATAGTTAATAGACTCGTCCTTTTTTATTCATAATAGACTGGCCCAGAACAAAATAAAATATTATTTAGTTATATTTTCTAGTAAACTCGTTTATAACATTTTATTAGAACAAGTAGTGACGTAGTTACTTGGAAAATAATATAAAATAACAATTTAAGCTTCGATTGTTTTTCAGAAAAATCAATTATCTTTTTTCGATTTTTTCTCTCGCAAGTTTGTGAACTAAGGAAGCTAAGGACTAAATAAAGCGTCATTATGCCCTAACTACAATTCACTGCCATGTGGTTCTTCTGAAGATTACATCGAACACTGCGCATCTAGTGCTTAATATGTGTATTTATAATATTGTTCTTCTGGATGTCAAGTCGCACTTAGCGCATCTAGTGCTAAATATATTATATCTACGGCGCCCGTCCCCGGCCCGTGCACGTCATGGCCCCGGTCGAGGCACTGACAGCGCACTGACACGGCACGGAAGCTCCGTCCCCGGCCCGTCCACGGACGTGTGTGAACGAGTCCATATAAAATGTATGCAACGATTCTTTTCTGCGCTCCGTCCCGTCCACGTCCCGTCCCCGTCCCGTCCACGGCCCGGTTGTGTGAGGATAGACCTTAAGCCGGTTTCTTCTTCTAAGTAACAAATTCTCAGGAAAATACAAATTCAGTAATATTTTCTATGGTTTTGTCGGAATTGTATTTACTCATGTAAAGCATTAATAAAAATAAGACATCGTATTTAATAAAGCCGTTTTATTAGCATAAAAATGTGCTCAAACTTATTTCTTAAGAAAAGTACAACCATTGGCACCCTGGTATAGTTATTGGCAGTACCAAAAAGGTACAATGATTGGCACTGTTGGCCTAAGGCCGTGATAGGTACCCAGACAATCTTAAGACTTGATATCCGGATCTTTATAATGTATTCTCAAATCAAATCAATTCTTTTCTATGAATTTAGTTCATTTAAGTACCAC
The DNA here is from genome assembly GCA_944739405.2 of Euclidia mi. Taxonomy (NCBI): domain Eukaryota; kingdom Metazoa; phylum Arthropoda; class Insecta; order Lepidoptera; family Erebidae; genus Euclidia; species Euclidia mi. The sequence continues at coordinate 12,747,180 of OX123211.2, forward strand.
GTTTTATATCTTTCTTTCGGCATATTTTTCTATTTATAATAATATTTTTGTCTATACTAAGTTCTTTGTTTTAAGCGATATCTGTCCTGATTTTTGGGTACTTTGTAGAGAAAGGTTGCCATCTCTGTACGACCGTACCATAGTAAGTTGGATGTAAAATGTGAAGAAATATACAATCTAAAGTTGTTTGTATGCGAATTTGACGGAAAACAAACAAAAATCTGAAAAAATATGATTCTAAAATGTGCCAGTGACTATGTTGTTGAACATTTTTAAGTAGGTATAGTCATTGGCACTATCGGAAAAGACGATCCATCTATTTAATAGCGCAAAACTAACGTTTATTAAGCTTTAATGAAGATAACAGATACAAATAAATAAGTACTTTTGTGTAAAATTAATTAAAAATATATTTTTTCGCTTCGGAAAGTAACTACTTAAACATTTCATTAATTTTTTAGGCAATTTTCCTAACATTTATTTAAAACAATTGTTAAAGAAAATGGTTCATAGTTAAGATTTAAATATTTTTTCTGTGTATAAGAAATAGGTTAATCCTGCTTATGAATGTATTTCTGTGACATAATAATATAAGATTTTGCTAATATTCAGGATAATTCAGCAGAGTGCCAATCATTGGGGTGGTGCCAACATTACTATAGTTTACCCTATAAAGACGAAATATTTGTTTTAGTTTAAAATTATATAACAAAATAGTAATCAATGACGATTTGAATCTGCTCTAAAGAAAAACACACTACTGATTAATCTACAAGTTAGTCAGAGACCTCCCAATCCAACTTTAATTAACTATGGTAAATTTATAATAAATAAATTGTTCTGCTAGCAAACAGAACTCAATTTGTCATTAAATACTCTTCAAATAAATATTTTACCTACTGAACAAATACACTTCAACTTGTTATTGTATAAATAACTGCAGATTTGTAATATTACACCGCTACCTACCCCTTCGGGGATGCAGGCGTGAGTCTATAAAAAAAAACAGACAGATTCTCGTTTTTCTATAGAACATGCAAAGTTTTGTTTTTCTTATAATTATTATTATTGATTTCTGTATGATATAATTACGACTGACATTTCTTATTTACTTTTATTTTATTTTGATTATGTGTTATTTATTAATTTAAAGATTAGATAGAAAAATGTATTGTTACCTATTATTAATGTTTGGTAATAGGTATTTGTACACCATATATGGTCAACCATGTTGATTCTAATTAACTATTATAGACCTATAATAAGCATCTGAACAATGTTTTATCACAGTCAAATAATCCATATCTTTATACTGTGGTTTTATTATCTGCCTACACATGTTTTAGCAAATAAATATATCTTTATCTTTAATACTGTCTTACGCAGTCCACTGATCCGACAGTGGACTTCTAAAGGCTCTAGGCTGGTGGATTTGGAGAGACTTATCTCTACATAAGCCTCAATTAATTTGGTCACATTAGCATTGTGGGTGAAAAGGAATTGGCCTACTATCCCACGCTTTTCCACTGTCGAGAGTTTCTTCAGAGTTTAAATTCAGAGACTTCCTTAGTTGCCTCTGAGGAGACCCACGGAGGGAATGGGCAATGTAATGACACTTTGTTTTCTTAATGTTTCTCAAACAACTTATTAAAAAACAAGAAGAAATCAAGTGTTTATCAGTCTACAACTCTATGGTAAGAATGTTTCAGGTTTTCCTGTGCTACTAGCCCCTGTTCATAAAACAAAATAACTGAAGAATAAACAAGGAATTTGCATAGCTCTTAAGTATGTAGGTAAATACCTTTCCCAAGCAATCAATCCTCCCAAATATTAAAGGACCATTTTAAAATTAAATTCATTTACTTAATTCATTTCTTAGAAAGTTGGCATTGTAAAAAAGGCGCGTGCTTGTTGATGCTCCGTTTCGACCAATCAGAGCGCTGCGCGCGAAAAAACTGCGTAATTAAAAATTCACGAATAAAGATGGCCGGGGTTTTGGTGTGGCACGCGAGGAAAGAGGAAGTTTTGTTTTTAAATGACTGGTCGAGTGGAAAAGCCAAGTGTTTTTTGTTTATATTGTAAGTTGTTGACTTATCATTGTTTTGCCCTGGTCCCAATTTGTCTGGGGTCGGGGCAGTATGTTCACCGCTTCCATATTTCTATGACGCCAGTCATCCGATCGTTTACCCCTTCCTCTTTCATATCCAGCCTCACACAGTCCATCCATATCTTCCTTAGCCGCTCTCTCCCCTTTCGTCCCTCTTCTTGCATATTCATCACTTTTTTACCTACCTGCATCTCATCTCTTCACGTCCATACTAGACCAACCGATTCCCTTTCACCTTGTAACGAGTTCTAGATTAAAAACACAGAAGAGGTTCTATGCGTTTATTTTCCGAGTATTCTCTCACTTCCTATGCACGAGTATGACCGACCAACAACACGACACTGGCCTGAACACTAAGGGCTGCAGTCTCCCACGCTGTTCCCTCCGGTAGTGCGCAGGGCAGATCCTCGCAGACCGTTGGCTTCAGCTGGCAGGCGCCGGCGGTATGTGTGCGATGAGCAGGGCAGGGCCAGACTTGACGGCAAAGGTGTCGTCGAAGACGGTGCAGGGAAGTGCAGAGAGCTAGGGTAGCGTAGCCCGGAGCTTCAAGGTGGACCTGGAACCTCAAGGAAAGCAGCATTAGGAGAGCCACAACCAATAGAGTCAGGCAGGCGGCGCCAGCCGGCCTCAGCTAGCAGGTAGAGAGATGGGCAGTACCCTAACGCAGTAAATGTAGTAACTTACCCACAGCTGCGACCAGGATACACGTACGACCTAGTCGTAGTACGTAAATCGTAGGCTAGATAGTACGATAGAGTAGCGGTGCCGGCCTCTCTGTTGGCCCCTTTATATACCAGAGCTCTCCATCAGAGTTGGTGTCGGTTCATTACCATATAAGGGCAGAACTCTACGAGCGCGGACGATGGCCTTCTCTGATTGGCCGAGCGCATGGATGGTATTATGACGCACACTCGGTAGGTACCGGACATACGTTACAACCTTTTAATATAATATATGGGCACCACTTTCAGAATACCTCTAACGCATTCCTAATGCTGTTCAATCTGGTCACTCCACACATTCATCGTAATAATCTCTGCCATGCAATTTTTTCTCATTAATTTTCTTTGCAAGCCAATTCTCAGCTCCATACAATACGACAGGCCTTATAAGCGCTTTATCCACAGGCATTTTAGGATCGCTTATTGTGCCCGAGACCTGTCGCCATTTCATTCATCCTGCGCTGATTCGTTGTCTTCCTGTATATCCGATGATATAGCGTGCATAATTAACAAGAGTAAGCCTACGGCCACATCGAATCTGGCTGTGATACCTGTTGCGGATCGATCTTGCGTACGGCATTCAGCATCATCATGGCTTGAATCAACGGTAGGTATTTTTCAAGCACTCTTTTCTTCTTAAGGGCTCACCACAAGACTTCACGAGGCACTCGGTCACTTGCCTTTTCAAGGGCGACATATCTATGTGTCTGTTATGAGTTATGAGTGTTATGACACATAACAAACCCGTACTGCGCTGCGCGCCCGGCTTCAGTGCCTCTTGGCCCTCGGCGCCTGAAGCTTTTGTCTGGATGTGTAATTAAACTGTTTTTTATCAGACGAAATAAATTTACAGCCTCAGTAAGAATGCTCTGCTTGCCCCTTCGATTATAAGTTTGCTTGAATATTTATGACGTATGAATCAATACGTTACTAAATGTCCGCTTCACTCGCCAGTACCAGTTGTTTAGTAATTATTATGTAGAGAGCCCTCTCTCGGCGGTTTTTGTGGCGACAATTTGAGAAACCGGCAGCGAAATGTTGGTCAGTAAACAATTTTGACAGTTGAAGAATGTTTTACCTATAACCCGAGCAATTTGACTGCAGCGGATAAAATTGGAACTAACATGTGCAAGGCGAATTTTAACGAAGTTTGCTAAGATAGTAGCGCCAGTTTTGATTTTTATGTGATTCGGTTTGTTTGTCGTCGTTTAGTTGATGGTAATGGTTTGACAGGAGATAAATTGGAGGTGAAAGAACACGAGTTCGAATGCCGTCTAGTATTGGATTCAGTGTTAAAAAAGATTTGTCCTTGACTGGGAATCTTGATCCCTGCAGTTTGACAAGTGTATTGATGGAGGTAGAGTACTCCTTACCTATATAGGTAGTAGAGCCTTGCTGATGTCAGCATGAATGGGCCGGCTCGACCCGGGAAGTACGGGTGGTACTTCCCGGGTCGAGCCGGTCTCACAGAAAATGAACAATCGGAGCCGTAATCCGCGCACTAATCTAACCAGGGGGTGATTCAGAATCTTTCGATATCTCATTTGACATTCGATTCCGTTAATTGTCAAACGGGCTACCTCATTTTTTGTCAAAACTATCGCATTTCCTATCAATATGCATTCAGTATGAAGTAAATTAATAAATAAACCGAATTCAATGAATATTTGTTCAAAATATCTCTCATAGGCGGCTAAAAGACGAGGACAATAATTTGACATATCGTACGATTAGAACTCGTGACATTCTGAATCGGCCTGCAGATTTGACAGAATATTTTACCATTCCGATTATTATTCTGGAAGCTTTAAAGCTTCTGGTATAAATTACCGTCGCCAAAATTAGTCTGGCAGTATTATTTTTGAATATGTGAATTTTTAATAATATTTTCTAAAACATACGTAAAAAGCAGCACTGAGAATTTAAGAAAAAATTGTAGGTACTATTTTTACCAACCTTTAGCACCTCCTACCTAAAAAAATTGCGTCGATCCAAGCTAGCAAATATGCGTACACTCATAGCACATACTAACACTACATTATTCTATACATTTCGTTTCTGAGAAAATAAGTAAGGTCTAACGAGTAAGATCCCAGGATCTTACTCGTGCTTACGTGCCGCGGAGACCACGTTAATAAGTCGTCGCATCGTTCCCGGCTGTTGGTATCTCCACTAGGCGGTTATATACTAGAAAACTAATTTTGTGTTGATTAATAGGCCTGATTTGTAGGCAACATATTTTGATTTTGATTTATGATAAAATTAAAATGAATTGAAAACTAAAATAAAAAATACACAAGCAACAAAACAATGTGTAAAAACACAACTAATCTAATGTCCCGGTCATACTTATTTGTAAACCAAATTGGTCAAATCATGAGTAAAAAGTGTCCGATATTAGAGTCAAAGTCGGCACCTCACAATCGGCGGCAAAACCATTTTTATTTGTGTCATTATAATTTGCAATGTAGGCCAGATTGAATGGCCATACGTCCAGTCTCAAAGGTGACTGACCAAATACGCGGGACATGCGAAGGTGCTCTAGCTTAAAGGTGTTTTGTGATAGAAGTTTGGAAGTACGAGGGAGAAAAATATAGGTCATAGATATTCTGTGATGCCAAATAAAAAATAAGAAAATTGGAGAGATCGACAGTCTGCTATGCAGAGGGTCTCGGGTTCGAATCCACGGCACGCACCAATGACTTTTCGGAGTTATGTGCATATTAAATTGTTAATTATCGCTTGCTAAACGGTGAAGGGAATCATCGTGAGGAAACCTGCATGTCAGAGAGTTCTCCACAATGTTCTCGAAAGACATGTGAAGTCTGCCAACCGCACTTGGCCAGCGTGGTGGACTATGGCCTTACCCTTCTCATAGTGAGAAGAGGCCCGTGCCCAGCAGCGGGACATAAAGGGCTGATGATGATGGTGAATATTTGCATGAAAAGGTCAATCCTCTTTTGCTTTTGTTCATCCTGCTCACTTTATTGCCATCCTCACGAATCTCACGATATACAGCGCGGTGGTTGTATTTTCGCAAATTGTATGAGCTGAAGTTACCTAGCACTTGCTCTTTAATTTTTGATAGAAAAACAACAATTATTATGTGGGAAGGGACAGCCTAATCACACCTAGCGGTGTGCAATTTATTTTACGACCTTTTCATCATCTATCTCATACCGACCAAATATAAGTACTCCAAAAATTCATAAAAATCGGTCAAGCCGTTTCGGAGGAGTGTGTCGGGTGTTTGTTACCCGACATTTTTACATATTAGACAAGTATGCATAAACAAAAGTGGTCTCTATATTCACTCACTCCTACAGTCCGATGGGACGGCACATCCGATACGACCAGAGAGAGATTGGGTGCAGAACGAATTACGCCTTTAACTTAATTTTGGAGGCAAGGAACATTATCAACTTTCTGATTTCGAGATATTCCTGGATAGATTTTGGTGACCACTTATCGTGGCACTTACATCAGTGCATACCGTATTTCGGAAGGCACGTAAAGTGGTTATTCCTGCGCCCAATCTCACAGATATGTGTCCCAGGAAAAGAATCGGTCGACCATGTCGAAGGCATTCTTCAACAACTAAAGGTCTACAACTCCCATTCCACACATTCACACAAAAATGAAAAGTGCCACTAGGAATTTCTAAGAGAACTTAAAAATATCTTTTTGATCCACAGAATTGAACTGTATTTATTTATTTATTTATTTAATACTTTATTGTACACTTTTAAGAACATATGTACAGGAATTTTATATTAAATAGAGTACAAAGGGCGGCCTTATCGCTAACAGCGATTTCTACCAGGCAACCTTTGGATGGAGATATTATTGGTAGGAAAGAAATGGTAGTTGTAAGTGTACCAGTAATAAGATGATAATACTTTAAATATATACATTTATGTAATATTATAATAATATACTACACATATATAAATACTTATACATACAAACATAAATACATAAATACATACATGCATACATACATACATACACACAACATAAATACATACACATACATACATACACATACATAAGTAATAAATAATACTGTACCTAGTAATGAAAATATTTTCTAAAGGTTACACTCGGGACGGATCGTCTTGGGCTCGATCGTCGCTAGTGTAGGTACAATATTACGAGTATTATGTACCTACATAGGAGCCACTAGGGGCCCCGTTGATATGAGTATAGGTAGCCCCGTTATTTTGATAGTAAACCCCCTAGGCACGGACCCCATGTGGTCTTATAATAAAAACTGTATTGACAAATAATCTTGAATCATCATTATTATACATATACATCCTTTCACCGTCCACTTCTGGACAAAGGCCTCTCCTTGAGGGTCTTCTGAAATGACGCTCACTACGCGGCAGCACTGAGGCATCAGGTCCAGAAACCTGTCAAAACTGTCAAAGCCCCTATATTTTCGTACGTCTGTGTTTGTTTGTATTATGTGTGTGTACGCGTCTGTACATATCTGACGTCAGTTTGGACCTGACGCATACTAAGCGCCGTCTGGTGGTAGAAGAAATATCAAACACCCTCATTGGCGTCACAATTGTGATTCAATAAGAGGATTTGTCCGTGTGGTGACGGATTAAGAATACGGAATGTCACCACCCCATATTATCTCATGGGTATCGTAAGGGCCGACAGAGGGAGCATATTATGCAGAGAACAGCACTGTAAGAGAAGGAAAACTTGATACAAACCCTATACAAACCCGTTTGGCCAGCGTGGTATAGTAGGCCAATTCCTCCTTTCAAAGGAGAGGCCTAGTCCAGCAGTGGACTGTTAAAGGCTGATGATGATGATGAAGAGGATTTGGTCTGCTATACCACGCTGGCCAGACGGATTAATATAGGGTTTGATGTGAAATTTTCCTCTCATCCCTAAGACACTATTTACTTCGTCTATTTTCGTCGCTCTTCCTCTATCTTCGTCTAAGTCTTCTCTTACAACATCCACGGAATAAAAAATATTGACACGTTGCATTTTTAATTCTCACCAGTTAGGACAAGTTGGTTAGGTAGTTACTAGGACACACTATGTATAGTTACTTTAAAAAAATCGGCCATGTGCGAGTCGGACTCGCGCACCGGGGCCGCGAGGGTTAGGCATACGAGGGTCAAACTGAAAGTTCTTAGAAAATCAAAAACTGATTACATTAGCCAGTTATTAGTTTTATTATATCTTTTCAAAATATTGTCCATTGACGTCAATACACCGCTGCATGCGATGGAACCACTGGGAAAAGCACTTTGCCCGCTCGTCCTTAGGGGTCTCTTCAATGGCATCGCGATGCGCAGCCACCGCTTCTTCAGCATTCATAAACCGCTTTCCTTTAAGTTTTTCTTTAATTTTTGGAAATAAATAAAAATCACAAGGTGCGAGGTCGGGGCTATACGGCGGGTGACCCAGTAATTCAACGTTTGATGTCGCCAAATAGTCGATCGTTCGCTTGGCGGTGTGCGATGAGGCGTTGTCGTGGTGAAGGAGGATCCTACTGCGAGGTCGTTTCTCTCGAACTTTTTTCAAGACAAGTGGCAAACAATTGGTAGTGTACCATTCTGCAGAAACTGTTTTTTGATCCTCTAACACAATTGTTGCGAAATGACCTATCCTTCCAAAGAACGAGGCCACCATTTTTTTTCCCGCACTTCGATCTCTCTTCACTTTAGTTGGTAACTCCTCGAAAGGAAACACCCACTGAGCAGATTGTCTTTTGGTTTCAGGATCATAACAGTAAATCCAGCTTTCGTCACCTGTTAGTATGTCGAACACAGCATTTGAGTCACCTCTGTTAAATCTTTCAATCATTTTACGGCACCAATCCACACGATGGTGTTTTTGAGCCTTAGTCAAATTATGAGGTATCCACCGGGCGCAAAGCTTCCTGACCGCTAAATGTTCGTGGAGGATTTTGTGCACTTGACTCATACCGATGCCTAAGCTTGTCCGAATCTGCTGATAGGTCACTCTTTTGTCAGTCTCTATCATACGCCGCACAACACAGATGTTATTTTCAGTCGACGCCGTAGAAGGCCGTCCCTCACGTACATCATCAGTGAGATTAGTGCGACCACGTTTAAACTCATTAAACCAGTTGTAAACAGTCGCACGAGATAGGGCTTCATCGTGAAAGGCCAATCGTAGTCTATCATAACTTTCTTGGTGACTTAAATTACATCGAAAGTCATAAAAAATCATTGCACGAAAATTTTCTCGTGTTAAATTCATGTTGACGTGACACAGACAATTTTCAATTTGCCGCCAAATCGTAAAACAAATGACAAATGAATGAAATATATACTCAGTAATATTGGCAAAGAGTTCTATTTTCAAATTTTAGAATATTTTTTTTATTATATTGTTTATAAGTGGCCAGTTCTAAGAACTTTCAGTTTGACCCTCGTAAAGAATTTTTTATTATATGACGTAACAAAAATGTATGGTTTTCGAAATTTTTACTTTATCTGTGCTATAAGACGTTGCTTTGTACCAAAGTTCAATAGGAAGTACCTACCCTGTAGGTGTTGTACGAGATGTGTCGACAAAATAATAATATCGAGGGTTCACGGGCAAAATGTATTAAGCGACATCCTGGCCGATATTGAGTTATATACATATTCGGAATCGCCGGATTTTTCTGCGTCGTTTGCACTCGGTTTCGTGCTGATCTGAGCACTTTTTTGGCGCTTAAAACAATAGTAAATTTAGGCGCAGTTCGGAGTAGCTTTGATTGAAGCGACAACATTTTATTACAATTTAAGAAAAACTGGACTTCATACAGGCGAAATATTATATGTTTTTGACTTGAGCTATTTTCCCCGGCATAAGTTTGGTAAGATAAGGTGTTTGAATCGTCTTGCCTGCGCCTAAAATATATACATATCGTCGCTTAAAGCATTTTGCTTGCACCTGGAATTCATACTTGATGTCGCTTAAAACATTTAGCCTGCTGCTGAAATCCATACCTTATGTTGCTTAAACCATTTACCATGTGTCTGATATTAATACACACAGGCGCTTAAATCTTTTTCATATTTAATAAAAATTCTTTATACTCGTCGGTTAAATTCTTCTTCTTGAACTGAATTTAATAAAGACTCGTCTCAACGGACATACTGTATTCTTAAGTGGTGGAAGTTAAAACATTTTTACTCTACTGAAATTAGGAAATCTATATTCGTTAAGATAGTCAAAATTTTGCATAAATCGTTTATTCGTTGTCGGGTAAGACATATCGACTGTGAACTGGCAACCGGTAATATCTCAATTTTGACAACTTTAGAGGAGGAAGAAAAAACATATTTGTTTCATTTATTCAACATAATATCGTATGTTAAAAAATTATTAATTACGTTTTTTTTACCTATTTGTATTTAAAAACAAAAGTTACATATATAATGTAACTTTTGTTTTTAAATACAAATAGGTAGGCTTCCTTCCAATATAAAATCGAGATATGACAATATAAATCAACACAAGAATAAACATCAAGGACATTTTACTTGGAAAATTATGGGCAATCCCAACAAGATTGTCAGTCCACCTTGCAGGAGACCTAGCTCTGCTACGACGTCCGGTGCATAGCCGCCACTCCAGAACCATTCTGCTCTAACGGCCATCGGTTCTCCTGGCTATGTACCCTGCAACTGCCACTTCAGCATGACTATTTGGAGAACCATGTCGGTGACTTTGGTTCGCCTGCGTATCTCCACATTTCTGATTCGATCTCGCAAGGTAACGCCGAGCATAGCTCTCTCCATCGCCCTTTGACTGACAACACTGGCAACACACACTTTTCAAAGGCTTTCGTCTTGAGACACTGCGGGATATCAGACGTGGAGACATCTATAAGAGCTGGTACGACACGGACGTTATGCATGATTTTCGTCTTGTTCGACCCACTTGTTGGGAGACTCTACAGACACCACCGAGCATTGTGCCCAGGTCTACCATGGTCTCAACCATGACTACGATATTGTCAGTGAGTCGAAGGTGAGTTATGCAGTACTCGCCGTTGATGTTGATACCGAGTCCTTCCCAGTCCAGAAGCTTGAAGACTTCTTCAAGCGCAGCGGTGAATAGTTTCGGAAATATAACATCTTCCTGCCTCACGCTGTAGTCGAATAGGTTTCAAGCTCTGGTTCTGGAGGCGGACTGACATGGTGGCAATTTCGTACAAACACTTCAGCACTTCGACGTATCGATAGTCGATATGGCACCGTTGGAGAGACTGCAGCACCGCCCAGGTTTCGATCGAATCGAAGGCTTTCTCATAGTCTACAAACGCCAAGCATAGAGGCTCGTTATACTCCCCGAGCTTCTATATGTGTTCAGACCACATGGTCTATAGTACTATAATCCTTTTTGGAACCGGCTTGTTCAGAACGCTGGAAGTCGTGTAGCTTGCAAGCGAGACGATTCGTGATGAACCTTGAAAACAGCTTATAGACGTGGCTCAGAAGTGAGATGGGTCTGCAATTCTTTAAAAGGGTTTTGTCGAACTATTTGAAGAACAGCACAACCACACTTCTGTGCCACGCCTGTGGCGTTTTACCTTCGTGTATGACGGAATTAAAAAGCTTACGAAGCATTTCCAAAGCGGGTATGCCACCAGCTTTCAAAAGCTCTGTCGTAATTATGTCATCACTTGGTGCCTTGTTGTTTATGAGCTGTTTTAGGATCACACTAATCTCGTGCATGCTGACGTCCGGGATGTCTTCGGTATGGTGTCGGGTCAATCTAGCTCTAGGGTCGCGTGTGGTCGCGGGGTCGTGAATAACATTCCATAGAATCTTTCGATATCCTCCAAGAATTGAGGTCTGGATGACACAACACTGCCATCCTCCATCTTCAGCTTTGTTAGCTGACTTTGTCCGATAGAAAGATCTCTCTAGAATACATTAGAACCTTTGTTCGGCTTGACCACCTTTTGAACACATTTGGTGTTTTATCGGCGGATACCGCAGGTCAGGGACTAGGATACATGCATGTCGCAGCCAATATCAAGACAGATAAATCATTTGTAATCACTAATAATTTCCGTTATTATTTATGCTCTATCGAATCCAACCAAGCAATTGGGTAGTTAGTCATGAGGTGGGTAGGGAGTTAGAACATAGTCCTGCAATCCCTAAGCAGCAAGCCTGTGTGACTCGATGCGCTAGGACATCAAGCCATAAATACTGATAACATAACTAAAGGTAGTAAAAGGCGTGAGCCTTTTATCCCTGAAGGGTGTATTACACACCCGCTTTTCGCCAGTTATGTTTCGGTCGCAATTTAATAGTTTAGTAGTAGTTAAAATAATATTATTATTTTTAGAAAAGCCTTTTTTTGTTGTAATCACCAGCTTGTTAGCAGAATATTTTTCAAATAGCTAAGAATGTGAATCCTTGTGCCACTATTATAAAAAAAACTATCACTTGTCTGATTTTAAACACATATTTGTTTTATTTATTATTGTAGAAAGATGAATAAATAATTTATTATTATTATTATTATTTAAAAATTTCTTTAGATTTTTCATACATACATACTTACATAGACTCACGCCTGTTTCCCGGAGGGGTAGGCAGAGACTACGGAACGCCATTTGCAACGATCCTGACATATCTCTCTTGCTTCATTCACTCCCATCAGATTCCTCATGCATGCTCTTCTGTTAAGGGTGCTTCTCACCTGTCCAGTTTTTAGGATGTCTCAAATCTGGTCAGAGAACGTCCGCCTAGGTCTTCCCCTTTGTCCTGTCCCTTCCACACTTGCCTTATATATCTGATTGGTCAGTCTTTCATCATCCATCCTCTCCACGTGCCCAAACCATCTTAGCATACCTTTCTCGATGCTTGTCACTACATCTTCTTTTACCTCACAACACTCTCTTATCACACAATTCTTTACTCTGTCAGACAAAGAAACACCACACATACTTCTCAGTGCTCTCATTTCTACAGCATTTATTCTACTTTCATGACTCTTCTGCTATACCCAACTATCACTACCATACATAAGAGTAGGTACTAACACCCCTCTATGCACAGCCAAACGTGCCTTTTGTCACGTTTTGGCTATTCATAAACGCCTTCAGAGCTCCATTCACTCTATTACCTACATTAACTCTTCTTTCAATACATTCCTACCATCTCTAGTAAACAGCGTACCTAAATATACAAACTCATTCACTTGCTCCACTTGCTGTCCATCGATCATAACATTACAGGCCGTAACGCATTCCTCCTTTTCAAAAACCATAACTTTCGTTTTACTTACATTCACTTTCATTCCTTTCCTCTCTAACGCACCAAGTATAATTGTTACCATCTTCTGCAACTCCTCCGCTGAAGACGCAAGTATAAACTGATCATCAGCATAAAGGAGGCATTTGACAAGTATCTCATTCATCCTTAATCAACAGTCACTATTTTTCAAATCTTGCAAACAACTGTCCATGAAGAGGTTGAACAGCCACGGCGATGCTACACATCCCTGTCTATTTGTAGGAAATAAACAATAGTCCAAATTAATGATGATCTAACCGCCAATCCTAATTATACATACAAATTAATTGTTATTTCAAACAATTTACTTTTAGAGAAAAGTGCTACATAAATCATTTTAATCTGCAACTACTTTATGATATTTCAATTGCTTAAACCGATTAGTCTGATTTTATTTTAGCATTCCAATGGTTGTTCATATATTTAGCCTTACACAAAATAATACCAAAGTGTCGCTTAAATCGTTTTTCCTATACCAGTATTGTGAAGTTTATGGCACTTATGTCATTTAGCCTGTTTTTAAATAAAAGTAAACTGGGGTAATATTGTATTAAGCGACTTTTATTTCTATTAATAGTAGCTTAAAAGAAATGAAAACTATACTCAATTATGCAGCTTTTGTCATGGAAATCAACTTCGGTCACTTTTTCGTTAATAACCTTATACTTTTTTTATAACGATTTTTTTTCGTAAAATTGAAACTTTAAAAGGCTCTCCTGTAAAGTTTAAAAAATGTCGCTTAATACATTTAGCCCGTGAACCCTCGATATTATAAACATAGATGAGAGAATTAGTTCTCTCATCTGTGATTATAAAATGAAATACACTAAATTTACTATGATATAAAGTATATTAACTGGTTAACTAAAGTAATAGCTAAACCACAGATAAGATGGTGCGAGAATGTGATTGCTAATTATGGTATAAGCAATCGCGAACTCTATGATAAATGGGTGAGACACGCGGCGCTGATGGTGGCGCTGATGGTGGCCTATTGTAAGTAATCTGAAGAATAATATTTTACAATGTTATAAGGAATCTTGCAGTCAGTCATTATGTGCGTATATGCTGACTGTGCGCGCGTGCCTTTTAGTGCAAACGTACAAAATTAGCTGTACTCCTTACAGATGTTGATTCCTTCGTGCGTTTCGAAAATTAGCCGAAATATGCGGCGTATACGACTGTATCTTTTGATTGCATTTGCTTAGAAGTTTGATTAACACACACACGAACAGAACAGCTAAAAGGGACAGTAGACCTGAGTATTTGATATAAATTTCAGTTTGATACTTTCACGCGTTCCTGAAAAAAGGGGTCTTCACAGACGGACGGACGAACAAAAAGTGATCCAATAAGGGTTCCGTTTTTCCTTTCGAGTTACAGAACCCTAAAAATAAATAAATGTGATCTCTACTAACGTAATTATTTGCATAATAAGTTGTCTATTTAATTACCACGCACAGCGGGTGGCAGTGGTATACGGTGTGACCAGAAAAGATTTAATTAATTACCTCCTTGTTACATCTAACTACTTGTAAAACCAGATGCATTTTTTATAAACTGGCAACTCTTATTTGGTTTTTGCTTGTTCGTTGCTAAATAGGGAACTCCCGTACTTGGAATAAATCATGATAAATAGTATAATGATTAAGCGATGCTGGGCAATGGCTTCTTCTCATTATGAGAAGGTTAAGGCCACCATTCTGGCACAGACTGGTCAAATGCGGGTTGGCAGACTTCACATGTTTTTCGAGAACATTATGGAGAACTCTCAGACATGCAGGTTTCCTAACGATGTTTTCCTTCACCGTTTAGCAAGCGATAATTAACAAATTCATTCGCACTGTTGAATCGACGATAGTCCAGTGGTGTACGTAACGGACTGCCGAGACGATGGTCTCGGGTTCGATCCCCAGGTACCCCGGGCGCACACCTCTGACTTTTCGAAGTTATGTGTGTATTAAAAATGTTAATCATCGCTCGCTTAACAATGTGCCCGGTAGATGGCAATAGGCTCGCCGCCTGTTACATTGGGACCGAAAAATATCTGGCAAAGTGTGGGTGTGTAATACACCTCTGCCTACCCCTTCGGGGATAAAAGGCGTGAAGTTATGTTATGTTATGTCATTAGCAATGTTAGTGGTGTTCGCCGTGAGTTTATACCTACTTGAGAAGTCATAATTAAAGAAACTTGAAAGCCCTTTGCGGCAATCAATTAGTTTTTCCACTAAACTATATCTGCCTATAATATGAAAGATAGCTTGAATATCTGTACATATTATAAAATTAAGTCTCCCGGCTGTCCTGTCTGTCTGTATATGAACGCGATAAATTCAAAAACTAGGTAGGTACCGAACGATTTTCACCAATGGATAATGTGATTCATTAGTACTGTTTAGATAATCTTAATATATAAAATCCTTGCGTTACTGACTGACTGACAGATACGCTACAGCCGAAACTATTGGGCGCAGGAAGCTGAAATTTGGTATGTATGTTCCTTGGGGACTGTAGGGGAGCACTAAGAAGGGATTTCCCGAAATTCCCACGGGATCGGCCAAAACGGGTAAATTTAAAAAAATTGCAGGCGTAGCTGCTGTCGTCCTCTAGTAATATGTAATTCACGTGGGCTGCGGGTGAGCTCTCGTATGTTATATTGTTCAGTTAAAGTATTTGTATAAGTCAGTGGTGTGCGTCTTGGATTTGAACTGGATACCTCTGCTTGCAGTCTGTTGGTATCTCCACTAAGCTATCGCTAAAACCTCCTTCCAAGTCCCATATGGCCGAAGCCGGGGGCGAAATATAGGAGTCATTCATTATTTTGTTTGTAGGCAACTACAGTATTATATATCAAAGCAAGCTTTTACAATTAAAACTGTTTCTTTGCAACAACGTAAAGTATTCAAAACCTCCCACAATTACAACAACATCAATAATAAATCTAACACATCTTTTAAAAAAAAATAAACAGCCGAATAAGTCAGTTATTTCTTTGATTCCTTCACACTTACTGAGAATGTTCAGGTAGTCACTATTTGTGATTCATCCATTCATATCAGAGGGTCTGACGACAAAAGTCCTGCGACAAAAGTTAGCGACAATAGCAACGTGGCGACAAAAAGTGTCGCCATTTCCTGCGATTACGCATTCTTTTAGTTTGTGCGTCTTTTGGGAGTGTGACACAGTGTTGAAGCTATTACTATTAATATATATATTATAGCTTGACATTAAAGTGGTTGGCAGCAGCTGGAGACGACGAGCCGAAAATAGGGCTCAGTGGCGTGCCATTGGAGAGGCCTATATACAGTAATGGACTATTGTAGGCTGATGATGATTATGATAGTTTGAGAGAACTCACACATGGCCTTATTTATACATTTTATTGAAAATAAAAGCAACATACCTTTTATTTCCGAAATTGATAATTATCGCTTGTTTGTGTTTCGTGTGAGTGTGTGGCTAACTCTGGTGTCGGAGTTTTTCAGACCACCCTCCGAGATGGCCTAACTATCCTTATCCTTAGACAAGAACTGGGACCGACAGCTTTACGTGCCCTCCGAAGCACGGTAGCGCTCAGATGTAAATGCCACGCACGGTCACCCATCCTAGTAGTGTCCTGTGCAAGCGTTGCTTAACTTTGCCGATCTGTTACGAACGCCAAGCCAAGT
Source organism: Euclidia mi (assembly GCA_944739405.2). Lineage (NCBI taxonomy): Eukaryota > Metazoa > Arthropoda > Insecta > Lepidoptera > Erebidae > Euclidia > Euclidia mi. The sequence goes on from OX123211.2 coordinate 12,763,981, forward strand.
CTCGCTGTGAGCGCTACATTTTATCGCTTGCCTCTTGTCACGGAGAGTCGGAAAGGTTAAAATCTTGCGATAAATATTATAGTAATATTCCGTAAATTTATTTTTATAGTCTGGCCTGTGTCCCCGAAGGGGTAGGCAGAGGTGTAATATTACACCCACATTTCGCCATGAATTTTTAGGTCCCACGTAATAGGGGGCGAGCCTATTGCCGTACCGGGCACATTACCAGACTCCGTGCTGCTACTGAGAATTTCCTAACGGAAAAACCCAGTAACACTTTTGCCCGACTCGGGAATCGAACCCGGGACCTCCGAACAGCAGTCGCATACGCTATCCACTGGACCACGGAGAGTCTTTTGTCAAATCTGGTCCAAACTAAAAAGCAGGCTCCGGGCACCAAGTAGAGAGATAAGACGATGTTGACCAAGACTAACTAGGAGAATATTCCATTAGTTATTCACCTACTACAGTAGTCGACGTACATCGACGACATTCTAGAGTTTTGGAGCACCAAAATAAAAAAAAATATTTTAAAACAACGCTATACCAAAGTGCAAAAACGAAATTTAATAATATTAACCAAGACACCAACTATGAATAGCTACATTATATTATATTTATACAATTCGCTATATTTTATAGCTGACAATACAACACATACTTTCACTGACTAATACTAAGATTTATAGCACTGCTTAGTGACCCGGATGTGTCTGCCTTTTGCATAGTCACATAAATAGTTAAAAGGTGTTTTATCGCTTCTTGTACAATTAGGGGTAGTTTTGGCGAAAGGGCACTATTGTGAAAGATTTATTTGTTGTACTGTTGCAAACAATGATATCAGCTTGCTTAATGGTTACCGTAAGTCGTCGTTCTTAAGCCGCACAACTTTAAGGCATTAATTTTATTTATATATTACTAGACGATGCCCGCAGTTATACCCGCGTTATTTAAGGCTACTGCTCTGCTCCCGTCGCACATAGCGTGATGTTATATAGTCTATAGCCTTCCTCGATAAATGGGCTATCTAACACTGAAAGAATTTTTCAAATCGGACCAATAGTTCCTGAGATTAGCGCGTTCAACCAAACAAACAAACAAACTCTACAGCTTTATATATTAGTAAGTATAAGATTTAAAAAATGTAGCATACATTTTTAAACATGACATTATCTATTTATTTTTTAAATAAATCAAACAAATTTTAATCTGTTTGGTGCATGAGTTGACAGCGATAGCCTTGTGGGTGACCAACAGATTTCTATGACGAGGGCCTCAGGTTCGAGTCACGGCTAGGTCTGCCAAAGCCAGACTTGGGCCGGATTTTTACGTCTTTGCCCGTACAAAGTGATTAGACCTTACTGCCCTGGATTCCGAACACCTACATCTACTAGATCGGTCATACAATAGCAAACAACTGACACGGCCGGCACTCGAACTTGTCGAATGTTACCTACTGATTTGTCATCATCATCCTCTTAGCGTTATCCCAGTTTCAATCTGGGGTCCGCTCTCTAGTCTAACCGGATTTGGCTGAATATTAGCTTTTCCACGGAGCGACTGCCTGTCTGACCTCCACAACCCGAAGGAATAGCGATATTCCATGGTTTAGACTAGTGTCAGTTTATTTAGAAGGTACTGACGCCCTGTAACGACTGTCAAAGATCTTCATGACAACCGGGACCGACGGCTTAACGTGCTCTCCGAGGCACGGGACAAGCGATAATTAACAATATAATACGCACATAACTCCGAAAAGTCATTGGTGCGCGCCGTGGATTCGAACCCGATACCCTCCGCATGGCAGTCTGTTGGTATATCCACTCGGCTATCGCTGCCTTCTGAATGTTACTGTTTTGTACGGATAAAAATGTAGCTTACTTGAAACATGTGTTACATTTTGATTTACTAGCCAATGAAACCTTTATCTTCCACATGTCCCGGAATCTATGCTCCTGGACCTGGAATCCTGGTGACCCTACACGACTTTTCAGATGAATGAATGTGATAAGATATAGAAATTTGTTATTTATCGCTTCCGTAAAGGTAAAGGAAAACATGGTGGTGAAACCCGCAAGCTCGAGATCACTCCATAATGTTCTTCGTGAACATCAGCACTTCGATTGCGTCATAGACTCGTGAGCACACTCATAGTGTGAAGAGACCCTGGAGTGGGACAGTTAAGAGGTGGATATACGCCGTTGACCTTGCTCGTACTACTGGTTAGTTGTCCACGAGCGATTTGCGAGTATCGGTGACGTAAAAAATCCTTTGAAAATGAATAGTTAAAGTTATTGGCAAAAATAAACTGAAGGTTCCCTTGGTGTTCTAATATATAACAGGCTGATTAAATTTAAAAAATCTTATGATTGATAGATTAGGAGAAAAAAGGTAATAACTACAAAAACAGAGGTTACTTTGCATATTTTATTCAGATATTTAAAATACTTTTTTTAGGATTTGGTACCCAAGAGAAAATGCTTTATGTGATGTAGATTAAGACATATTTTTTTGTATTTTTCTCTAAAACAATTACGGAGACAAACGGTTTTAATTTACCACTAATGACGCCCAATTCACATATGTCCTCGCCCTTCGCATGTAGTAGTAGCAGCCTTGGTGATTTCGAAAATCTATGTAAAGTAACAGGACCTAAACTGTTGCGTTTCGTTCGGTGAGTGAGAGTTCCGGAGGCCGTATACCCTATTCCTCCTCCCTCATCCCACTCCTCCTCCTATCCCTTTTCCCAACCCAAAGTGCGACAACACACTTGTGACTCCTCTGGTGTTGCTTGTGTCCAGAATCAGGCTATCCATCTGCTCGTTTGTATCCTAAAACGTTTTCTTTTTGTATAATCAATATAATTATTAAAGAAGAATGGGTCGCAGAGACCCTATACCTCCTTCTTGCAAGTCTTAAGATATACAGATCCTGCCGTTTGTGAACTTCTTGCCACTGTACCGCACTACCAGTAGCAACCATAGCGAGACTAACTACGGAATTCAATATTCGAACTATAGATAGATCTGTAGATTTTAGATTCGTTTTTGACATAAGCTCCATACAAAATATGTCAAACACGAATCGAAAATATACAGATCTATATATAGTTCGAATATTGAAAATGGCCGTTAACTTACCGTGCCGTGCGTAATAATGCAGATTTACATAATAGAAGCGCATTTCTTAAGGATTTCGTATGCCGATTCCAAGTGGCGAGTTGGCGGGTGTCATCAGTTCGTCTCTCTAGCACTCATAGAGACAGTTATCACAGCGCGACTGCCACGCCGCTAAGCGGCAATTTGGGTCACAGAAAGTTTGTCTACAGAGCTCCCATAAGAAATGCGCCTCTATATGTATAAATATCTATGCTCTATGGTAATAGTCAACGTTTGCACAAGCCTCCACACAGATGACCGCTTATTGTAACATTTATATCAAAGCTCTGCCTCGTTGGTCTCGCGGCATAAATGTGCGCGTGGGATTGGGAGGTCTCGGGCTCGATTCACGGGTCGGGCAAAGTGTTTGGGTTTTCCCGTTAGGAAATTCTCAGTAGCAGCACGGAGTCTAGTAATGTGCCCGGTACGGCAATAGGCTCGCCCCTATTACGTGGGACCTAAAAACCATGGCGAAATGTGGGTGTAATATTACATCTCTGCCTACCCCTTCGGAGATACAGGCGTGAGTCTATAAAAAAAATATCAAAACTCTAGCTAATGTATTTAAGGACACCCGTCCCGGTTCTTGTCTTAGGCCAAGAATTAGGCCTTACGCCTTCGGGCGGTCTATTAACACCAGAGGGTCTAGTACGAGTTTGCACTCGATCGTCACGGTGGACGATAGCCTAGTCTATCGATCGCTACTCTCCGTTAGGGGCGCTTTTACAAAATGTATGGAAATTGTTCCCGTCGTCTAGGCCTTCGTCCACCGTGACGATCGAGAGCAAACTCGTACTAGACCCTCTGGGTTGGCCACACACTCACACGAATAGACAGACAGATAGACTGTCGTTCATTTCTTCTTAATATTTTCGTATTAAATTCCTCGTTTTATAAGACCGATCGCCTTGACTCTCAACGAGGATGAATTTAATAAATAATATTGACATTTAAGGACCCACCTTATAACATAGACGCAACGTATGTTTTTTTTATTTGTTTTTCAATATGGCGGCTCATTTGCGCTGTATTGTTGGGGCGCACACTGTTTTTTTAGGTCTTCGACTGGAGAGTGTTGAGGACTTTCGGTGGATTTATTTTTGGATTGATTTTGCGACTTGTTGTGATTTAGGTATGTAGGTGGAAAATTGTCGAGAATTATATATTGAACGTGGTTTGTCAAGTGATTGACAATAGTAATACATCATGAACTTACTAATTCAAGGTACCTCAATTCGTTTACTTATTGTTATAACCTATTAGATGAAAGGTAGCGATAGCCTAGTGGAGAGCCAAGTCCAACAAAAACTGCCATGCACCAAGAATCAGGTTCAAATCCACGGCGCGCACCACTGACTTTTCGAAGTTATGTGCGTATTAAATTCTTGAGTATCGCTTGTCCCGTGCCTCGCAAAGCGCGTTAAGCCGTCGGTTCCGGCTGTCGTGATGCTCTTCAGCATTTATTTTGGAGTCAGTTCCCCTGAATAGAACTGACACTGATCTAAATAACAGACCATGAAATATCGCTATCGCTTTGGGTTGCGGAGATCAGACTACAGTTGCTCCGAAGAATTTTTTTTACTGAAATCTGGACTTGCACCAGACCCCGGGTTCCCGACCCAGCCTTATCTCAATTGCATTTAAGGCTTTTTCCTCTTGTAAAAGTCTTAGGGCCTGGTCACGAGATCGGCATAAGCGGCGAGCGGCGCGGCAGGGGCGATGTACATGTCGTGTTACTGTGACGCGGCACGCGGCAGCCTCAGAGTAAACGCGCCATGTACATCGCCCCTGCTGCGCCGCTCGCCGCTTAGACCTATCTCGTGACCAGGCCCTTAGATGCAACTGGGAAAACGTTGAGACAATAGTGATACAGATAGGGTATTACAAAGATCATACATAGGCCTTTCATGGAATATTAAGAGAGCAGAAATTTCGACCACTTTTACAAGTTATTTCTGCATCTGCTTGTCTGAGAGATCTCCATATTGTTCTCTAAGGATGTGTATGAGATCTGCCAACCTGCACTTGGTCAGGGTAGAGCTGGATTGAAGCTTTAAAAGTCAAAGTTGCGTGTCCTGGATTTAATATTTGAAATTTTCGCGTTAGTTTCCCTGCTCGGCTATCGCTTCTCAGAATAGGGAGACTAAATCCCAGTTTCAATAAGTCAGGATAGGCACAATTTTTCAGATAAATTCAAAATAAGAACGAAATTTGCCCGAAAATATCTACCAATTTATTTATCCAGTACTAAAAATACAGTAATTTATTTATCAGTAAACTGTCCGTGTTACTCGTAAGTACAACATATTATGTTTATTCAGTCGCTACATCCAATTCTTTAGTGCTGTCCCGCTCACACTCACAATACACCCTCACATGTCCAGCCGTCCTTCATGACGGACGTTTCCGGGACCCGAATGACTCTGCTTACGACATTTGTACAACTAGGCTCATGATATTCTCCTTAATGTGTGACTTGTGTGAGTATATGGCTAAATCTGGTGTCAGAGTTTATAGGCCGCCATTGGCATCATCATCATCATCAGCCCTTTATACTGTCCCACTGCTGGGCACGGGCGTCTTCCCATTATGAGAAGGGTAAGCCCATAGTCCACCACGCTGGCCAAGTGCGGGTTGGCAGACTTCACATGTCTTCGAGAACATTATGGAGAACTCTCCGACATGCAGGTTTCCTCACGATGTTTTCCTTCACCGTTTTAGCAAGCGATAATTTACAATTGAATACGCATTGGCCGCCATTGGCATATCTAGGGTTATTTTTCAGCATAGAGGTCTGCTTTTTTGTAATTTAATTTTCCGTTTTCCTCCGTGGTCCAGTGGATAGCGTATGCGGCTGCTGATCGGAGGTCCCGGGTTCGATTCCCGGGTCAGGCAAAAGTGTTACTGGGTTTTTCCGAATTCTCAGTAACAGCACGGAGTCTGGTGATGTGCCCGGTAACGGCAATAGGCTCGCCCCCTATTACGTGGGAGTGGGAACTAACCATTCATGGCGAAATGTGGGTGTAATATTACAAAAAGAAATTGATTGCCGCCGTGGTCCAGTGGATAGCGTTAGGCTCGCATCCTATTATGTTGGAGCCAATTTATAAGGCGAAATATGGGTGCAATATAACACCTCTGGCTGCTCCTTGATGGATACAGGCAGAATTTAATCGGTGGATGAATCCCTTGGACACAAGCAACACCACAGGAGTTACAAGTGCGTGGCTGCCCTTGGGTTGGCATAAGGGATAGGAAGAGGAGTGGGATGAGGGGGAAGGAATAGGGGATGGTGCCTCCGGGACTCTCACTCACCGAATGAACCGCAACAGTATAGTTAGTACTTTATGTCGATTTATGTGAGAGGGTAGTACTTCCCCGGACGGACGAGCCGGCCCATTCATGCTGAAATCAGCAAGGCTCTACTACCTTTTTCTTCATAAAACAAAGTTTTTTAATGTCCAGCCTATAGTTGGTGCCACGAGAACATAGACTTTTTGTAAACAAAGAATTTCTACTAAGTGACTAAGCGACAGTTCTGTTTCACAATTAATGTCAAATCGAATGAGCGCAATGGTACATAGGTATGTGTCATTGGAAACTAATATGTCAATGGATCGTGTTTTAAACGATATTATGCGCTGTCAACAGGATCTTTTAATATTTTGTTGTACTGGAACCTGGAATATCAACATTTGGTTTTACTTTATTGAAATGTTACAATATTGGGCTTAGCTTGCATTTATCATAGGAAAAATTTATTTCTTTTAGATGTCAAGAATACTCAAGAAGGGGTAAGTGTGAAGTTAAATGCACGTTTATATGATCGCAATGCTCATCCCGCGGCCGACATTTCCGAAATGCGGGTGCAAATTGCATTTGGTAAACTATTATTATATAGTAATATCTAATAAGTTATAATTATCCGTGTGGTGACGGATTAAGAATACGGATTGTCACCACCCCATATCATCCCATGGGTGTCGTAAGAGCCGACAGATGGAGCATATTATGCAGAAAACAGCACTGTAAGAGAAGGAAAACTTGATACAAACCCTATACCAACCCGTTTGGCCAGCGTGGTATGGTAGGCCAATTCCTCCTTTCAAAGGAGAGGCCTAGTCCAGCAGTGCACTGATAAAGGCTGATGATGATGATGATATAGTAATATCCTTCTTATCAATTATGTCGGTCCCGGAACAAAGAACGGCTGCACTATAACAAAAGCTATCAAATGTACTACTTTGTTACCCGACTATGGTGAAGCCAAAAAAAATAAATTCAAAGGAAGAACGATATTTGTATTAATTATCTGAAATATAATTTTACTATGAACTAATCAGATAGCGGCGAAACTGCTAAAAATTGGGCAAGTGCGAGTCGGACTCGCGCACAAAGGGTTCCGTACCATCATCTATAAAAGAAAATCACGTTCGTTGTATGTACACTTAAATACTTTATAAGTTTCTACCTGTTTATTAAGATCGAGTAACAAATTGCTTAAAATTACGTTTGTTGTATGGGAGCCCCCCTTTATTATTAACTTTTTTAAATTTAATTATTTATTTGGAAAGGTAATAGACAACTACATATTCTGTAAAAATTTAAAGCGTCTACCTGTAACAGTTAGTAATTTTGAGCAAAAAATACGAAAAAAGACACGTTTGTTGTATGGGACCCCCCCTTATTTTTTTATTTTTTTTTATTTGTTGTTATAGCGGCAACCGAAATACATAATTTGTGAAAATTTCAGCTTTCTAGCTATCATGGTTTATGACATGGTGGTGACAGACAGACAGACAGAGAGACAGACAGACAGACAGACGGAAAGACAGACAGACAGACAGCTGAAATGAAATGAAATGAAATGAAATGAAATGAGCCTGATGATGAGATGATGCCTTAGTAATAGGGTTCCGTTTTTTACCTTTTAGGTACGGAACCCTAAAAAGCCAAAATGCTTAATGTGGGTGCCAGGAACACTAAACTGCAATACACAAACATGGCATGACAACATGTACTATAGTTAGTGCCACGAGAAGATAGACTTTTTGTAAACACACATTCAGGGCTTCGCAACCTTTTTTCAAACAGTTGTGTTTTAGATTTTATACTTTTTGAACAGTCTTTTATTTTCAATGCCTAATTATAACACTATGTTTTTAAATGTCGGCGTCGGGACGTGACGACCCTACGCCCACTGAGGGAGTTACTCTGACGAGTAGATACCTGTCATAGTATCTCCCCCAGTGCAAGCAGTCAACCGAAAGATGGCGGTCAAACCATCCGAACCTGGCGGAAGTAAATCCCAAGTTGCTAGATGGGCAGCAGCGTCCAGCACTAAAAACTTCCGCCACTGCGATCGCCAATACGCCTGCCAAGCGTGGCGATTATGGCAAATCCCCCCATAGATGTTAAATTTTACTGAAATAAAAATATTTAATTTTGTGTTTGAATGGTCGAATGTTCATAAATTTGCCGATTTATGTATTTTGTCGTTTTACACGTAATTTATTCTGTAAATTAAGGGAAAATAGAGTACTATGTATGTTAATGATAGAGTACATACATGTTACTCTAATACGGTCAAAGTAGCCTACCTATCCTAAAATATTAAATAATTGACCAACAATGAATAATATTACAGATAACTAGCATCTAGGCATGGTAATTTTACGTTGTTTGTGAATGAAATTGTCAGAATGAGCTTAAACAAAATCCATTAAAAGTTACGGTATTAGTCTGAAAACGCAATTAATTTTTTAGGTATTAAATCATTTTCTGCGCGCCTAATAGTTTGCCATCTGCTATTCTGCACCCGCGAGATGCTGGCAGCGGGAAGGGCTTTGTGATCCTATAAACTTGTATTTAACTTTACATTTACCTCTTCTTGACAACAAAAAATAATAATTTTGTCCTCTCATAAATGAATGTTAAGCCCAAGAACGTAACATTTCAATGAACTAACGCCAAATGTTGACATTCTAGGCGTCAGTACCTCAAAACATTAAAAGATCCTGTTGACAGCGCATAATATCGATAAAAACCCGATCCATTGACATATTAGTTTCCAATGACACGTATCTATGTACCGTGGCGCTCATTGGATTTGACATTATTTGTTTTTGACAGAACTATCGCTAAGTCACTTAGTAGAAATTCTTTGTTTACAAAAAGTCTATGTTCTCGTGGCACGGGCTTTAGAGTAGGGTTGTTTCCAACTAGTCAAATCAAGCACTTTTAATGAAATGTCAAAAACGACCTTTGAAGGCTTTTATATGAAATATGACATAGTGACGTTTTAGTTTCCAATGACACGTATCTATGTACCGTGGCGCTCATTGGATTTGACATTATTTGATTTTGACAGAACTATCGCTAAGTCACTTAGTAGAAATTCTTTGTTTACAAAAAGTCTATGTTCTCGTGGCACGGGCTTTAGAGTAGGGTTGTTTCCAACTAGTCAAATCAAGCACTTTTAATGAAATGTCAAAAACGACCTTTGAAGGCTTTTATATGAAATATGACATAGTGACGTCATAGTTTTTTACTGTCAAGTAGAATACTTAATAGGTATCAATAAATTGACGATAAAAATGTGAAATATTTTTTTAACATTAATAAAATTGATGAATGAAACTACTATTATTTTGACGTGTTTCACTAGATAAAAATAATAGAGGGCGAGCCTATTGCCGTGCCAGGCACATAACCAGACTCTGTGCTGCTACTGAGAATTCGGAAAAACCCAGTAACACTTTGCCCGACCCGGGGATCGAACCCGAGACCTCCCAATCCCACGCGCACATTTATGCCGCGAGACCAACGAGGCAGTCTGTTAATTTCAAATGAACAATTAAGAACAAAATGTCACTATTCCATATCGCTCCGTACCTGTCGCAAGAGGCAGCGATAGCCGAGTGGAAAAAAAGGCAGCGATAGCCGAGTGGATATACCAACAGACTGCCATGCAGAAGGTATCGGGTTCGAATCCACGGCGCGCACCAATGACTTTTCGGAGTTATGTGCGTATTGAATTGTTAATTATCGCTTGTCCCGTGCCTCGGAGAGCACGTTAAGCCGTCGGTCTCGGTTGTCATGAAGATCTTTGACAGTCGTTACAGGGCGTCAGTACCTTCTAAATAAACTGACACTAGTCTAAACCATGGAATATCGCTATCCCTTCGGGTTGCGGAGGTCAGACAGGCAGTCGCTCCGTGGAAAAGCTAATATTCAGCCAAATCCGGTTAGACTAGAAAGCGGACCCCAGATTGAAACTGGGATAACGCTAAGAGGATGATGATGACCTGTCGCAAGAGGTGACTAAGAAACATACACGAAGATAAATCAAAATAAAGCAAATCGTATCTTTGGGAAGAGTCGGTACTTTCTCTGGACTTGACGTTGACATTGTTATGGCCTTGCCACACGGCACAATTTTACGTCCAACTTGACTAAATCACTTGATGAAATCGTGACGTGTAGACGCCAGTCGTCCAACTCAAATTCATCGGGTGGGCGGTACCACCAGATTTTAACCAATCGGGTGAATGGAATGAAAATCAGTGATTTGATTGTGTCGTGTAGACGGGCAAAGCCAAATCGATTGAAAATTTGATCAGTGGTAAAATTGTGCCGTGTGGCAAGGCCTTTAGAGGGAAAAGTACCAATTATGGAATACGTCATCCATATGGAATAGCATTGTATTTTCAAGTCTTAGTGCCCAGAATATTACAAAATGTTGGCATTTTATATTATAAAATTTATTTTGGATGTACTTGGTCCATAATTTGTACCTTCCCTCTACTAAAACAAATTTTGGAATATTCGTGGCGTTTAGTCTTCGAAATATAACGTAGGTATTCCATATTAGGAACGTATTCCATCATTGGTACTTTTCCTCTGCTTTATCTGAGGGTCTAGTACGAGTTTTACACGGTGACGATAGCCTACTCGACGGGAACAATTTTCATACATTTTCTAAATGCGCTCCCTAGCGGACTCTATGCATCGTTACTCTCCCCAGGGCGGAGGGACTCCATGAGGATTTTCCAACCCAACACCAAAAAAAAAAAGAATAAGTATATTAAATGTTTGTTAAATTAAGTAGGTAATGCATCGATGTAATTATTTGTATACTAGCTGTTTCCCCCGGTTTCACCCTCGTCCTGAGGGAACTACTTCGCGTACCCGGTTAATTTATAGCCTAAGTTACTCCTTGGTACATCAGCTATCCGCAAGGGCAAGTCCTGTGAAAAGCGATCCAGCCGTTCCAGAGATTAGCGAGAACAAACAGACAGACGGACAAAAATTGTAAAAAATGTCATTTCGGTATATGTACCGACCGTATCATACATCCAAATACATTTATTAAAAAACCGGCCAAGTGCGTGTCGGGCCACGCGCAATGTAGGGTTCCGTAGTTGCCCATAATGACCTGCTGCAAAGGGTATTAATGTACAACAAATCCGACTGTTTATTTTGCTGAAAAAATAATTTTAATAACACTATTATAAGAACCTAAGTTTTGTTTAGAAAAATACTAGGTATGTATCCAGTTATGTATTGTAAACATAAAATGTGGTTTCCAAGATATACTACTACTATACATACGTAGTACCGTAGGACATTACATACCAAAGTACGTATATCTTTAAACCGATGATTACTCGTAAATTAGTGATATCTACTTATTAGCCGTGATAGTTTTCCTTTTAAATTCGTTATATGTACTACATTTGTGATTTTTTCACCTCTTCCAAATTAATAGTTTAGCCGGCAGAGGGGGGGGGGGGGGACACTTGAGTCTAACAATTTTGTTCACTTCAAAGCTTGATATTTGACAAACCAATCGCTTGATCAAAAAATGATTTGAACAAACTAATAATATTTTATTAAAACCTATCCAATGATACCCCACATGATGGGGTACTCAACCAAAAAAAAAATCAACCCCACTATATTGTAGGGGAAAAAATCGTTTTTCTTTAAAAAAATATTTTCCTAAATTTTATTCTACAGTTTTGTTGCAATATCTTATGTCTATAATCATGTCAAATATCAGCTTTCTAGCACCAGGCATCTTTGAGCTAGGCTGCGGACGGACAGACGGACGGACATGACGAAACTATAAGGGTTCCTTGTGCACTACGGAACCCTAAAAAGCGGATTTCTTTACTATTAGGCCTCGCGCGCACTAGTTATATCGGTCGGTTATATAGTTTGATCGGTCAGTCGAATCAGTACAGAGTTATATGGCAGTGCGCGCACTTGAAGATTTGATTCTTGTTTGATTTTTCGATTGCGACTGAACTATCGGCCAACTTTAATCAATAGTGCGCGCGAGGCCTTACAACAAACAGACACTCCTTGACTCCAATTTTAATTATATAGATAAGTAAGCTACTGTTACTGTTACTGTAGCTTACTGGAGTTGGATGGTGTAACAGTGACCAGTGTTACATTACACCATCTCGTTATTCTATACACTCAAATTCTACCACAACAACATCAGCCCAAAATAACAGCTCACGTTGTTGTAGATTCAAAAATATTGACCAAATGTCATGGTCTAGTGTGTTGTCAAAAAGACATTTCCTATCCTAGCTGACATTCTTCCACTTTTCAGTATTTATACTTGACGCGGTAACGAAACCATAGCGCGATTCAGCCGACCGGTACAACGCCATCTATCGAGCGTACAGGTAGTTTCTTTTTATTTAATTCGGTTCGGAGCAAATATATGCAAACCATACACAAGGGGAGCATTTTCCTATCGCCAATAAAATAGTGGTTTATCTAGCCTATGGCAAAGAACTCAGTTTTACATAGAACCGCAGGGCCATAGTGTAATAAAATCTAATAGTGAGCGCACTTCTTTGTCTGGGCGCCTAAATGCCGACAACCGACTAGACACTGCAAATAACTAAGGGTTGTTGTACCTACTTCCGTCCATACAGATGATATGTATGTTTGTAAGTTCAAATTAATCTACGTGTTGTAGTAGTATTGATTTCTAGCATTTTTATTATTAGGTAGCATTTTCGTGATTTAGGTAATGTTAATTGTTCGCGATAGGTAAGTAAGTAATAAATTAAATGCAGGTTAAAATCTACAGTTTATTTATCTACTTAGAGATGTTTTAACGGGCAATTATTTGCAACATTTATTGTTCAACGATTTTAATTTTCGGTTGTTAATTCAGTATCATCACAATCACCATCACTATCACTACATAGTTTAAAACAAAGTCTGTTTTCTGTCTGTCCCAATGTATGCCTAAAACTAGATAATTTTGACTGACTTGATAATTTTTTTAATAGATATAATGATACAAGAGAAAGGGTTATATGTATAATACATGCATAATAATATAGTAGAGAAACACGGGTAGTTTCTTATCCTTTCCCCTTTACGAGGAATAATGGCTTATTTACCTACGAAGCGATTTTATTTATCCTTATCCGATTAAGTACCTAAAATACATTAAAAATGTAATATAGATCAATAGGGCTCTTTGCATGTACCTAATTGAAATGAATGTTTTCAAAGATATGAAAGATTTAAAATGCAGGGATATACTTCGGCGACGGTGACGAGCCAGGGCGGGTCGCTAGTTTCTCGATACAATTGATTCTCATCTTCACATACAAACAGATTAAGAATTGCAATGGAAAGCAACACATGGTGCTGAAAATTTAATTTGAAATCGATGGAATCTCATGTTTACATAATTGCTGCTGTACGATGCCGACAAACAACCGTAGACTGCACATGTAGAACGCATTATTAAAAAATTGTCGCATATGCATAAAATAATATTAGCACGGTAATATAATCTAACAGTATTCTAACTCGGCCGTCTTCGTGAGTTATATACCTACAGATGCGCCGTATGCACACCAGCGGTAGGGCTGCACGCCTCAAGTAAATTACATCTACCTACTTGACGTTTTTTTCTGGTTTTGTGATTGTTCATAATAAAATTACTTATATTTTTATTCAAACAAATAAAACCACAACAAAGCCGAAGGTTACAAAACTCAAATTTCAACACCTACCTTCTGAGCCAAAATGCCAAAACCTACGTCCTTAATAACTAACGAGTATAATAATAACTTTTTCATTTCGTAAATTAACGTCCATATTACTATCAGCACAGAGCAACTTGAAATAACAGTTATTTGGTCACCCATCCGATGTCCAACCGCTTTGACCGTTACTTAACGTCAACCATCTAATTGTGTATGCGCTACTTACAGTAATATCTATTCATTGCCAACTTGTTCGATAACGCTAAATACCATCTACCTTATTATTATAATTTCATAACGATATTACGTTTAACGTAATATATAAAATTCTCGTGTCACAGTTTTCGTTCTCATACTCCTCCGAAACGGCTTGACCGATTTTGATGAATTTTTTTGTGCTTATCCGGTATCTATGAGAATCGGCCAACATCTATTTTTCAAAAAAAAAAAGAAAAAAAAAAAACAAAAAAATTTTGCAAAACAACGTTTGCCGGGTCAGCTAGTTCAATATGTATTTCCAAAAACCTATAACTCGGGGTGCTTTAAAATTAAGCGAAAAATTAAGTACTTAGTTAAGTAAGTATCCCAAGAAATTACCTATTGGTTATGTAATAAGCAGATTTCCATTGGCTTCCATTTTAAAAATTACCCTGTAGGTATTACTAATCATAGACAACAATGAAATAATACATTGTCTATAACGCAGGTAAAAGTGTCCTGCTAGTAGGCACGGTAATAATATCTAACAGTATTCTAACTCCATACAAACGCACAAAACTCGAGTTATACCTACGCGCCTCGAGCGCAGTACCCACTATAGTACCCAACAGCCGCGATCGTGCCGCGGCGCGGTGACGAACGGACGGTGACGGTTTTTGTAGCAGTATTCTTTATTTAAATTATAATTATAGCGACACGTTGTAGACTAATATCGTGTTGTTTGAATTCTTCGTTAAGTCACAGAAAGATAAGATTTTTCAAATTCAAAATGTACCACTTGTAGTATTAATGTAGGTATACTAGCAGAACACTTTTATCTGCGTTAGGGACAATGTATTACATATTTCATTGAAATCGATGATTAGTAGTACCATAAGGGTAATTTTCAGAATGGAAGCGGATATGAATCAGCTTTGTGTAGGTTACTGCTTAGTCTACTACAAATTAAAACAGTAGACAGTGCAACCAATAGGTCATTTCCTAGGGTGCTTACATACCTACATGATTTTTATTTGTTTGTATAAAAAATTAAGTCATATTTACAATCACAAAACTAAAAAAAACTTCGAGTAGGTAGATCTAGTTAAAATACTTGAGGCGAGCAGCCCTATCGCTGGTTTGCGCCCGGCGCGTCTGTAGGCATATAACTCGGGGAGACGACTGAGTTACAATACTGTTAGATTATATTACCGTGTAGTAGGTATACGTTAAAGTTATAACCGCAATATGTTTTAAAAATAATAAACAAGCTAATCAAATTACGACTTTATCACGCTAAACTTAATTACCGTGTCAGAAGGTAGGTGTGAAAAGCGTAGTCACAGATTACTAAATAGTGGCGTAGTTTTAATTTAAAATAAGGTAGTAGTATAATACTAGAACTACCTAGCAGCAACCATTGTAATTTGTAAAAAAAAAAAACATTGTATAAATAGTCTTACCTTACAGAGTTTACTGGTAATTTAAAAAATCTTATAGTTGCGTGAGTTATCGAAGAATTAAAACAACCAAAAACAGCACAATATAATCTATTCGTCTTCGCCATAATAATTATTTGAATATCAGAACACTGGTACAAAAATCATCACCGTCTGTTCGTCACTGATACACGGTGCGAGCTGCGGCACGACTCACGAGCGACCGCGGCTGTGGGTACTCTACGCTCAGTCTAAATGGGTACTCTGCTCGAGGCGCGTAGGTATAACTCGAGTTTCGTGCGTTTGTATGGAGTTACAATACTGTTAGATATTATTACCGTGATATTAGCGATAGCGCGATAGCCACACTTGCATCTACGTACCGCCGCGTATAGGCCGGGCGGACGGGCCGCCTGCGAAAAAGTGGCGGGGGGACGCCGCTCTGCCCCGCACCGCACCTCATCGTTGGCCTGTCTAGACGGCCCAGTTACTTCACTATTAGATTTTATTACACTATGGCAGAGCTTAAGGATTTCAAGTACCGATTCCAAGTGGGGCCTGCGCCAGTTTAAAAATGGCAATAGATTGTTTAGGTCTCGCCGTCTCGGTATTGTTTATTTGTGCCATTGGAGAGGCCTATATCCAACAGTGGACTACGGCAGGCTGATGATGATGATGATGATTATTTATTGCCCAACGGCCCGGGCACGGCCTAAAACGGACCTGCTCACAGTATAACACATATCTACACTTCTACCAAAGGTTTGGTATACATCATACACATCCATAATAATATACAATTAATGATGTTCGAATCTGCTATTTATCAATCGCATGCTATGAACTATATGCTAATTTTTTGTAGCATGCTATTAAAAATGCTATAATATATCATGCTATCGTGCGAAGCGTCAACACCCTTTGTGTGACCGCTAGTTTTAGCACATGTACTTACGATTTAGCGTGCTGTCGCGCTATCTATATTCGAACGTAGGTTAATATAGCGTCGACAAACATGCTATTTGCCTAACGAGTATGAAGACTTAACGCGTGGTGTGGGGCAGATAACATGGTGAACGGTAATGTTAAACAAGAATAAACAATACATATACATATTTGTACATTTCTTCTAAGTATAAAATGTAATCATTATGCACAACAAACTAATATTAACCAACTTATTAATAATAAATAAGTCAATTAATTTTCCTTCATACTTTTCAGGCTTAGGACTGTATATAATTATATTGAGTTATTTAAATCATTTTAACACACATGTATTATAGGATAATTCATAGATACACAGTATTACGTGTCCTATCACAGATTTTTTTAATCAAACACAAAACGCTTAACTTTTGAGAACGCAAAATAACTCGCGTACTTATATGCCTACTTAAATCGCGCGAGCCGACGAACAGCTAAAATTCACGCGCTACGCAAGTTCACGTCTAGCTGCTCGCGTTAGCACGCGAAGACTGATCGCAAATATCGCAATTCGCAGCGCTGCGAACGTGCGAAGTGCGATATGCCGTCGCGTCGGCGCGATGTTTGATTCTATATGCTATATGCTATTTTATAGCACGAACGAGAGCCGACTGAACTTGCTATTAGATGCGAAATAAAATTAGCGTGCTGTGCTATTGTGCTATATGCTATATTAACCACCATTATATACAATACATATTTGACTAATATATATAGTCTAAGTATTTGACAACTCTGTGACACAACGATTTAAATGTTACCAGACCCGGCGTATTCCGAATGCCATTATACCAAATTAACAGGCATATTATATCAAATTAAGATGACAAAAAAACGACACTTATGCCATAGCAAAATCAATACGAAGAACTAGCAATTAGTCGGGGAAAAATGAAAAGACCCCAGGTTACTGTAATTTTTCCAAAATGGCTATCTAAAAAGTGAAGTCCACTGTCTTTGGGACGTGCAAAGTAAATTTTTGACAGCACAAGCTAATTACAACACTATTCCATGACACATAAAGGTTAATTTCGCATGCTTGTTTTGGATGTCAGATGAACATTTTTCTTGAGCTTGTGACAAAGTGAAATGTATCTTGCTTGAGTGGGTTATGGTTGAATTTCGCTTGTGTGGTAGTGGTATGTACAAAATTTCACCATCGGGCGGGGCAATTAAAAAAATCTTGGAAGGAAAAAGTTTGGATTCAGTCGAAACTATAGTTTCGGTGCCTGGGTTTGCTTGTTGAGACAAGTGTATTTTTCTTGGTGTGAGTATGTGGCCAACTCTAGTGTCAGAGTTTATAGCCCGAAAGATTTTGACATGACCTTAACGATTCTTGCCTTAAGACAATAACCGGGACCGACGGCGATACGTTTTCTCCGAAGCACGGTAGCTTTCTGATATAAATGTCTTAGCAAACGGTCACCCACCCAGGTGGGGACATGTGCCACCACTGCTTTACTTTGGCGATTGTAACATACGGAATGAATTTTGAAATTGGATTTAAAAAATAAGTTTAAATGTTGATTCTGTGACCGTTCATTGTTAGGGTAGGTTAGGTAAAAAAATCACTATTGCCCTAAGGAGCAGCTTATATTGAATCATATCAGGTTACACCAGAGTGCAAGGTTTCAAGGTTGATGCTACCGGGATAACGTTGAGACGGTGATGATGATGATGATTATTTTTGTTTCATTGTTTGGTAGACTAAACTAAATTGTCATTCCTTTTCCCTTTTCTAGAATTCCGCCACATTTCTTCAAAGAATCTTGTGAAAAATAGTAAAATAATTGCCTTTAGTTTACGTTTTTGCAATGTCATATACAATGCAGCTCAGTCAGAAACTGTCCCACTGCTGGACACGAAATTCTTTTAATCGTGAGAATCGCCAGGTCATAGTCCACGACGATGGCCAAGTGCGGGTTGGCGGACTTCACAAGTATTTCAAGACATTGTAGAACTCTCAGACATACAGGTTTCCTCACGATATTTTCCATCATCGTTTATTTCACACGCAATTTCGAAAAGTTATTGGTTTTGGATTCGAACCCGAGACTTTCTGCGTAGCAATTTGAGCGGTCTCAACACTACCTAGGCTATCGCTGCCCTTGCACAAAGTTCACTCAAACTTGAACCAATAGGTGGCTATTACAAGGAACTTGCGTGTGGAGATCGAACTGTAATATCCCTGCTGTTCAGAAATTTCCCTAGACAGACTGGGAATATACTTCTTGCTCCTTGCTGGGCATTGTTTACAGACAGCAGTGGAAGCTAAATGACATTCATCCAACTGTTCAGGACAAGCAAATGTAGTGTATGTTTTTACTAAAGTTAATTCAATAATAATACAAATCACACGAATAGCAAACGGTGTGTTCACAATTAAGTCTTTTCAGGAAAGGGAAGATAATTTTTTCGTTCACAATGTTACCAGAGTCAAAAAATAATTACCGCACATAAACAATTGTTCTAAACTGATATTCTCGTTTAATTATCATAGACAATATATCTTTTTCAAACACCTGCAATGCAAGGGACAGTCCTGACACAATGCCTCGTCAACATATTGACGACAAGTACCTAATAGTTAGCTCAGAGAAACGAAGGGTCGGTCGGCGCAAACGAGCTACCGACCACAGCCACTGGTGATCAGCGACAGCCACTTTTCATGTATTTTACTTCTGTAGCGAGTGGCCGCCACCAGCCCCAGGTGAAAGTGTGTTAAGTAGCTGTCGCTGGCCACCAGTGGCTGTGGTTGGTGGCCCGTTTGCGCCGACCCTAAGTCAGTCGACGACAGACCTCTGTTTAAGCCGCTAGCTCTTAACAAAATCGTGTGTAATTCGAAAATTAATAAACGGCCTTCAGCCTAAAGTATAAATGTCTTTTCTTTTAAAAGACTCATCAAGTTACCCGTATAACAGAACCAACAACACTCTGCCGCATCGATCCATCAGTTTCGCAGATAGTACATTCAGACAAACGTCCAGTTTTATAGATACATAGTGTTTCGGGCCGCAGGGTCGTCCGGCATTCCGTCAGCTTGTATTATAACATATTTGGCATATATGACGTCGTATGACGAACGCACACGGACAGACGAATTATAATTATAGTGAGTTATATGTGTGGGTGGTAGGTAGTTATGTGCAGAAGCGACAGGCTGGAGTATTGTTATGTTTAATGCCTAATAACGTAAACGAGATAATTCAATTATGGATTAATCTAAAATGTTTTCTGTTAAACAGTGATTTCAGTAGCGATAGCTCAGTGGAGATGCCAACAAACTGCCACGCAGAGCTTTTCGAGATCGAGTCCACGGCGCGCACCGATGACTTTTCGGAGTTAAGTATGTGCGAATTGAATTGTTAATTATCGCTTGCCCCGTGCCTCGGAGAGCACGTTAAGCCGTCATTACCGGATGTCATGAAGATTTTTGACAGTCGTTATGTTTTTAAAGGATTCAGTACCTATGAATAAACTGATACTAGTTTGAACCACAGTCATAGATCTGTGGTTTGAACCATGAAATATTGCTATCCGTTTGGGTTGCGGAGTTCAGACAAGCTAATATTCAGTCAACTGGGATAACTCTAAGAGAAGGAGGCTTTATGTTAAACAGTTTTCAAACCTACTGCTTTGTATTTTTATTATTTTTATTATGTTGCAAAAGCTGTCTTCTCTTTCCATTTAGTCTGTGTCCAGCCAAAATGTTGTCATAGTGAACGCTTGCCGGCATTATTTAGCTGATGGTATGCCGCGGCATTTCTCCCGGCATCACGCTGCCGTAATGAGATAGGCAGTAATATACAAATTACGTTTTAACATGTTTAACCTCAGCTTAGCTATGTTAACAGATGCCTGTTAAAATTAGTTACCCCTTTTTTCGGTGTTGCCGTGAAAAGCTCTAGAAGCGGGCAGTAGTTTATTGCCATCTTAAAAAAAATACACTAATGAGAAAGAAGTAAAAGGTATTTTTCTGGTCTGAACCATAAACCACGCACAGGACGTCGTAGCAGAGGTAGGCCTCCCGCAAGGTGGACTGACGATCTTGTTGAGGTAGCGGGCAGCGGATGGATGCGGGTGGCTCAGGATCGGTCCATGTGGAGAGCCTTGCGGGAGGCCTATGTCCAGCAGTGGACGTCTTTCGGCTGATATGATGAAACCATGGCATGCCGCTATCTCTTTGGGTTGCAGAGATCAAACGGCGATTGCTCAGTAAGAAAGCTGATATGCTGACATACATCTGGACTCCAAGGCGTAAATAAGGCTGACGCTAGCAAAGACCAACCAGCTAACCTAAGGAAAAAATGTGGCATGAGACAGACCCACCCCTCACCAATTATTTTGATGCCAACGCACACCTACCCCCCGGTAGCGATCTGTAATGGCCCGTTTGGAGGTCCCTGAATCGCTTACGAAGCCAGGTTGGCCGTTGCAGACATAACCTAGCCAAATGGTATACAATCGATCCGGCCCAAACGCAGTGCGACTGTGGCATCCCAGAACAAACCATGAGTCACCTGCTGGAGTGTCCCAAATGCCCGCACAGATGTTCGGAGGCCTATTTACACAAAGCCACCGACAATGCAGTTGCTGTGGCCACATACTGGGCTGGTGCCATTTGATCTCTATACCATGGACTCGAGAAGAAGAAGAAGGCGTAAATAAGCATCTACATAATATAAGTTTTATCTCTTTCTCTGTGAAAGTCAATAGGTAAACGAGACACAATGGAAATAATTATGCCACCCATAGGCGATCCGTTTACTGTTTTCCAAGTGTTAAATATTTATTTATTTATTTATAGACTCACGCCTGTATCCCCGAAGGGGTAGGCAGAGGTGTAATATTACACCCACATTTCGCCAGGCATTTTTAGGTCCCACGTAATAGGGGGCGAGCCTATTGCCGTACCGGACACATTACCAGACTCCGTGCTGCTACTGAGAATTTCCTAACGGAAAAACCCAATAACACTTTGCCCGACCTGGGAATCGAAGCCGAGACGAGGCAGTTAAATATAGTTTACAATAATATGACGCAACCGCACATAAATGGGCAGGTAGCTCAAAGTGACGTCATAGCGTATCATGTGGCTCATGTCATCAATTTGCAAAAGTATGTGATTAATTTTATTCAAAGCATAACTTACAGCAGTGGACTAGGTCGAATCATATTTTGAGGAAAAGCAAAGTGCTTATGATAGTTGAATTTACCTTTACAAATGTAAGAAGTATAAATTAGTACAATACTTATCCCCGTGCCTCAGAGAGCACATTAAAGGGCGTTAGTAGGTACCTTCTAAATAAACTGACACTGGTCTAAACTATGGAATATCGCCATCCGTTCGGGTTGCGGAGGTCAGACAGGCAGTCGCTCTGGGGAAAAGCAAATTTTTTTTTCATAGCATTAGGCGGAAAACGAGCAGACGGATCGCCTGATGGTAAGCAATTACCGCCGCCCATGGACACAAGCAACACCACAGGAGTCACAAGTGGAAAAGGGATAGGATGAGGAGTGGGATGAGGGAGAAGGAATAGGAGATAGGGCCTCTGGCACTCTCACTCACCGAACGAAACGCAACAGTTTAAGTACTGTTACTTTACGTCGATTTTCTGTGAGAGGGTAGTACTTCCCCGGTCGAGCTGGCCCATTCATGCTGAAATCAGCAAGGCTCTACTACCGTGGTATTCAGCTGAATCCGGTTAGACTAGTAAGCGGACTCCAGATTGAAATTGGGATAACGCTAGGAGGATGATGACAGATATATCATTAAAATTAAAATGTCTTATCTCTTAAAAGTATAATAATTTAAATATCGCTCGCTAAAACATCGTAGGAAACCTGGATATCCGAGAGTTCTCCATAATGTTCTGGAAAGACATATTGTGAAGTCCGCCAACCCGCACTTGGCCAACGTGGGAGATTATGGCCTGTCCCTTCATATAGTGAGAAAAGACGGGTGCCCAGCAGTGGGACAGTTTGTATACAGGACTGATGATGATGATATTTTATACTTATTAAAGGATATCCTGTCCGTGTGGTGACGGATTAAGAATACGAAATGTCACCACCCCATAACATCCCATGGGTGTCGTAAGAGCCGACAGAGGAAGCATATTATGCAGAGAACAGCACTGTAAGAGAAGGAAAACTTGACACAAACCCTATACCAACCCTTTTGGCCAGCGTGGTATAGTAGGTAGGCCAATTCCTCCTTTCAAAGGAGAGGCCTAGTCCAGCAGTGGACTATTAAAGGCTGATGATGATGATGATGAAAGGATATCCGCAGCTACGCTCCCCGAAAATTTGTTCGTGGAGCCATATAAAAAGAAAAATTGGGGGTGTTGTTTTCTGATAAGGCGTAAGATTATAAAGACTAAATTATTAGGTACGATGCTGACATCGTACCTAATAATTTAATCTGAATTCAGATTCTAAGTCCTTGTTTTATGAGCTGAAGACCTAAAAAGCAAAACTCGAAATTACAAACTAAAATAATTTAAGTACACAAGATTGACATCAAACCCAGGACCCTAAACGACCCTTATTTTACGACCCCCATGATTAAATTATACACTTTTGTATAATTTGTATAATTTTATGGCGTTAAACAAATAAACCCTAAACAAACACTGGGTATTTGACTTGTATGGGACGGAGTTTTTGTGACATACATACATACATACATAGACTCACGCCTGTTTTCCCGAAAGGGGTAGGCAGAGGCATATTAAACGCCCACTCTTCGCCAGTGTTTTGATCCCACGTAATAGGTGGCGAGCCTATTGCCGCTTATTGGGATATTTTGTTTGCCAGAGCCTCGTCCGTTGATCGGCAGGTGCACCACTTGCAGGTGAGGTTGGCTTGGGACCCTAAGTTCTTGGTGGGAACCCTATGCTATGTTTTTGTGAAGTATAAATAAATTATTATAATTATGAGTAACGGTTCAGTGGTAAAGTTGTAACAGTTAGGTGCCAGCTTGCGTTACTGAGTTGTGTAATTTTTAGTTTTTTTTTATGGGGTACCTAGGTAAATAGAAGGAACGGTTTTGAAACCGGTGTAAATTATTTTACAGAAATATGTATGTACTTATTGTATTCAA
Source organism: Euclidia mi (assembly GCA_944739405.2). Lineage (NCBI taxonomy): Eukaryota > Metazoa > Arthropoda > Insecta > Lepidoptera > Erebidae > Euclidia > Euclidia mi. The sequence goes on from OX123211.2 coordinate 12,787,901, forward strand.
TATGTTTGGTGTATGTTATTACATATTAAATTCATATTAAAAAGGTTATCCGTGTGGTGACGGATTAAGAATACGGATTGTCACCACTCCATATCATCCCATGGGTGTCGTAAGAGCCGACAGAGGGAGCATATTATGCAGAAAACAGCACTGTAAGAGAAGGAAAATTTGATACAAACCCTATAACAACCCGTTTGGCCAGCGTGGTATAGTAGGCCAATTCCTCCTATCAAAGTAGAGGCCTAGTCCAGCAGTGGACGGATAAAGGCTGATGATGATGATTAAAAAGGCAGCGATAGCCGAGTGGAGAGACCGACAGACTGCTAATCAGAGATTCTTGGGTTCGAATCCACGGCGCGCATTGACGCAATGACTTTTCGATGTTATGTGCGTATTAAATTGTCAATAATCGCTTGCTAAACGGTGAAGGAAAACGTCGTTAGGAAACCTGCATGTCTGAGAGTTCTCCATAATGTTCTCGAAAGACATGTGAAGTCTGCCAACCCGCACTTGGACAGTGTGGTGGACTATGGCCATGCCCTTCTCATAATGAGAAGAGGCCCGTGCCCAGCAGTGGGACAGTATAAAGGGCTGATGATGATGATGATATTCATATTAATCTTATGAGATCTCGTAGGTATCTATATAAAATGAAGTGTCTATCTGTAGAGTCTGTGCGGAAAGAGAACAGACTTGATGGATTGGAAAGTTGCAGAAAACATTTTACGGAGCAAGGCATTCTAACACTTATATCAATATATATATTAGAAATATGCATATTTGTTAGGAAGCATATGTCCCTGTTTACTTTAAATAAAGACCATTTCACCCAATCCCGTAACCTTAGACACCAAAATAGACTAGCATTACCAACATCTAGCCTGTCAATATTCCACTCAGGAGCTTATGTTATGTCGATCAAAATATACAATAAAATACCGCAAGAAATAAAAGACTCCAAAGACAACAACATATTCAAAAATAAACTTCAAAAATATTTATTAAAAAAATGCTTCTACACACTGCAAGAGTTTTTTGACGAAAATACTTACAGGAAGCAATACTTCTTAAGATAAGACAATATGTACAATGTTCTGAATAATTATAATTATTAGCTAACTTCAACAACATTATAAAATAAAGTTGTCAAGATATATTACTTATATACTAGTTATAGATACCTACGTATACCAACGTAAATTTGCTGTGCCCTAACAGGGTTGCATGTTGATTCTACATGTATTATTAATTTAAGATCTTTGTACTTACACATGAAAGCAATAAACATTTTGAGTTTGAGTTTTCGCCACGTCCATTCTATTTCCGCACAGACTAAAAGTATTATATTTATCTATGGACTATATCAATGCCTAACAAAACTCTACAGAACATTGTTAGAAATGCCCAAAAAATACTTAAGTAAGTAATATTTAATTTTAGTCTTATTTACTTATATATAGGTACTTACTAGTACGTAAAATCATTTCCCTGTCGTTTCTACCGCGCATTGTTTGTTGGTGAAAAGTGCATGTAAATCCGTTCAGTCGTTTTAAATATATCGCAAACAGACAGATCGAAATCCTTTATAATATGCAGTAAACTAGTGATATTTAACCCTACTAATAATATAAACATTTAAATCCTCAACCTCCCGCCATAGCCAGCCACAGATTATAAAACAAACAGCACAGATTAAACAGCGGAATGCGCAAAGGTAACAAGTGGATTATGCCTAGTATCGTGAAACAAAAAAGAGACCACCAACACTTAGGTGTGATGTTGTACAGGGTGTTCATGTTTTGTGGGCACTTTTTGACTGATGGCTCAATGGTTAAATAGTAACTGCCTTTTCACAGATGTGTTGCTAAGGCGGATTCAGAATTTTTATTTCGAAGGTTTGACTCTGGTAAGGGTACTGTGGCCTCTGATGTCGAAGTTTTCAGACCTCCCAAACAGTGGCGGCTCGTTCAAAGGAGCGCTGGAGCAGTGAACTCCCAAAATTATAAAATATAGGTATGTATACAACTCATATAAACTTTTTCTATAAACATACCCAATATTTTAATACACACCTATTCACTTTTCTATAATGCATATCCACAGATAAGTATTTGACTACTAAGCTGTATAACATAATTTTGTCAACACTCTTGAAACCTACATAGGTTTTTTTGTTGAGTGGAGCGCTCATAACAGCGCTCTTCGTTGACGAAAGTTTAGTACAACGCTTAATACTGAAATGTAATGAGTGCGAAAGAGAGAGCGTTCTATGCGCTGCTGGGCGCGTGAGACAAAAGATTTGTATGAGAAATAAGCCAAATACGGAGCGCCGCTCCTGGCTAGCTTGACGAGGTGCGCAAACTGCGCATGCGCGAATATATTACCCGACTAAATGATATGACCATTTGTCACGAAGAAAAATTAAATCGTGTGCGCCGTTTTTAGGGTTCCGTACCTAAAAGGTAAAAAACGGAACCCTATTACTACTAAGCCTCCGATGTCTGTCTGTCTGTCTGTCTGTCTGTCTGTCTGTCACCAGGCTGTATCTCATAAACCATGATAGCTAGATAGCTGAAATTTTCACAAATTATGTATTTCAGTTGCCGCTATAACAACAAATACTAAAAATAAAAAAAAATTAAGGGGGGGTCCCATACAAAAAACGTTTGTTGTTTGTTTTTTTCGTATATTTTGCTCAAAATTACTAACTGTTACAGGTAGACGCTTTAAATTTTTATAGAATATGTAGTTGTATATTACCTTTCAAAATAAATAATTAAATTTAAAAAAAGTAAATAATAAAGGGGGGCTCCCATACAACAAACGTAATTTTTAAGCAATTTGTTACTCGATCTTAATGAACAGGTAAAAACTTATAAAGTATTTAAGTATACATAGAACGAACGTGATTTTCTTTTATAGATGATGGTACGAAACCCTTTGTGCGCAAGTCCGACTCGCACTTGCCCAATTTTTTTTAATAGTGTTTTGCCGGTATCATTTGAAATTTGAATGTAAACAAAAGCAAAACATTTATCTGCGAGTGCGTTGGTAATTAGAAAAGCATTGGTGTTTAAAATATAGTTCATTCTATGTGTGATTGTGTGTATTTGTTTAAGAAAGACAGTTAAATTGTGTAACTAATATGGAATATAACAGCATAAACTTTATAAAAACCTGTGAAAAAACTTAAAAAAACGACCAATATGATAAAACGCTTTGGTTATGTGGTTGCGAAAATGCGAAGGAAGTTCAGAAGTTGTTTGTTTTCCGTGTATTTCGTTTAGTTGCGCCGGAGTTGATACTGCGTGGACGGTTGAGGTAGGTATCGATGATTTAGCACATCTAACTATTAATTGTAAAAGCATTCACAAAATAAATGGTAAGCAGTTTCAGTTTTTTAGTGAACATCCAATATAATCTTTCACGAGCCGCCTCTGCTCCCAAAGGGCTCCAACATGGCCTAACGATCCTTGTCCTGAGACAAGAACAGGGACAGACAGCTTTACGTACCCTCGAAATAAATGCCACACGTGGTCACCCATCCAAGTGGCGACCTGTACAAGCGTTGCTTAACTTTGCCGATGTACTACGAACGGCAAGCCAAGTAAGTTATTTAGGACTCAGATGCTTTTGGGAGTAGGAAGGATTCAGTTATCCTCCTCGTCCTTTTGCCCCGTTTTCGCGCCTGAGTGTTTGTTAGGCACACTGACGGCAAACGTAGGGGCGAAATAGATATTAAATTGTACTTTATTAATTAAATTATACTTTGCACCTACTCCAAGAAATTACCTTTCTACAACAGACTTATTTTGTTTACATAAAAATGACAATAATGCGTAATTTTAAGATATTTTTGCGTTTGAAGTCGTGGACAGCCAAAGCTAATTCTATGCATAAACTTTATAATAGGTACATCATCATCAGCCATAATATGAACTGTCCCACTGCTGGGCACGGGCCTCTTCTCACTATGAGAAGGGCAAGGCAAGGTCCACTACGCTGCCTAAGTGCAGGTAAACAGATTCACATATCTTTCAAGAACATTACAGAGAACTCTCAGATATGCAGGTTTCCTCACGATGTTTTCTTTCACCGATAAGTAAGCGATTATTAACAATTCAATACGCATGTAGTGTTATCGTAGAGATGGTGTAAGAAGAGATGAATAAAGAAATTCAGAATACGAAATATATAATTATGTTTTACTGTGATACGACATTATACCTTAAACTACATAACTACGACCTAACTTATGACTGCCTCGTTGGTTTCGCTCTCGCCTCATCAATTTAATGTGCGCGTGGGATTGGGAGGTCTCAGGTTCGATTCCCGGGTCGGGCAAAGTGCTATTGGGTTTTCCCGTCAGGAAATTCTCAGTAGCAGCACGGAGTCTGGTAATTTGCCCGGTACGGCAATAGGCTCGCCCCCTATTTCGTGGGACCTAAAAATTCACGGCGAAATATGTGGGTGTAATATTATACCTCTGCCTACCCCTTCAGGGATACAGGCGTAAGACTATAAAAAAATAACTGTATGGGAGCGAGAAGACGACGGCTACGCTGAGCTTACACAACAATGCGCAATAAATAATTTGTAGCGTCAGCAGCCGCTACAACGCACAACTTGGAAAAGTCGTTGATGCGTGCCGTGGATTGAAACCCATTATTCTAATATATTCTAATGAAATCTCAAAAAAAAAAATGTCGCCTCACCCTGTAGCTACTATAAGGCTGTGTTTACATTGTCGACGGCGATGTGCGACATTCGTCGACAAATAATGCGCCTACGAGAACTCGCCCTAATTGGTATCTAAAACAAAGGTCCCAGCTGCAATGTTTACCAATCATGAATAATTTTGAATAAATTCACGACTATACTTCAAATCTTTGGCTGTATGACAAATTTAGTATGGAATAATTCATTATTGGAATATAGGCAGCGATAGCCTGGTGGGGAGGCAAATGGACTGCTACGGAGGTCTCGGGTTCAAATCCACAGCACGCACCAATGACTTTTCGGAGTTAAATGCGTATTAAATAGTTAATTATCGCTTGCTAAACAGTGAAGGAAAACACCGTGAGAAAACTTGCATGGCTGAGAGTTCTCTATAATATTCTCGAAAGATTTTTGAAGTCCACCAACCCGCGCACCATCTTATAATGAGAAGCGGCCTGAAGTAGTTCACTCCGACTCGAAACAACTATTCGTGAATCACACAAAGTGTTGTCTCTTAGTTCACAACTCTATACGTTTACTAGCCGTTTCCCGCGGTGTCACTCGCGTCCTGAGGGAACTACTTCGCGAACCCGAAAAACCCAAATATCTCACAAATTTTTCCCCTATTTTTTCTAAAATAAAATATAGCCTGTGTTACTCGCAGATAATGTAGCTTTCTAATGGTGAAAGAATTTTTAAAATCGGTCCAATAGTTTTTGAGTTTATCCGTTACAAACAAACAAACAAAAATACAAATTTTTCCTCTTTATAATATTAGTGTAGAAGTGTAGATGTAGATACGGTGTATAAATATACTAATTGAGACGTCGCTCGGTCCCGGCCGTCAAGAAGATCTTTGACAATCATTTTGAGGAGTCTGAAATAAACTGATTCTGGTCTAAATCATGGAATATCGCTAAATCGCTATGCGGAGGTCAGACGGCAGTCGCTCTGTGGATCAACTAATGTTCTGTCAAATCTGGTTAGACTAGTAAGCAGACCTCAGGCTCCAAGCTGCAAGTCTTGGGTGCAGCCGGGATAACGCTAGAATTACTAAACATAATGACTGTTCTCTTCCTTCTTTCTTACTTTATTTTTTCTTTACTAAATAGTCATAGTGCTACGGTGTGTGGTAGTCTCGTTCCCCGCGACCACAGAGTATGCCATAATTATTATTCTAGCAACACCGACACCATATGTCAGTTCAATAATAATTTAATTAAAACTCTATTATGAAATCAAAATACGTTTATTTTTATTTAACCGTCCTCAATGAGAGTACTTTTATAAAATAAATCGTTCGATAAAAAACATAAGCGCCAAGCGTGAGTTGGTATTTATTAATTAAGTTCCGTTGTGATTTTCTATGTTGCCTTTTAAGGTGCTTATAGACATAAATAGACAGTACTTATTCACTTGTAATGAGCATTCTTATGAATAGGGTTGTTTCCAACTAGTCAAATCAAGCACTTTTAATGAAATGTCAAAAACGACCTTTGCTACGGGTTTTGTATGAATATGTCGTAGTGACGTCATAGTTTTTTGCTGTCAAGTAGAATACTTATTATCAATAAATTGACAATAAAAATGTTAACAAGTTTTAACATTAATTAATGAATGTAACGTAAAAAGTGGATTAATTTCATGACATAGTGGCCTCCTACTATAGATGCAAATGTGTGTTTAAATGTTTTACCATTATTTTTGTGTGCAGGGATAGGAGGCTGAAAAGCGACTTTTAATTTTACCTTTTATGTTACGACGCAGGCGAAGACTTGCAAAGAAATAAATGTCATCTTAGATACTTTACAACTCAATAAATGCAAGTTAAAACTGTACTACCACCATAACGTTGCGTTTATGTTAGCTACTGTCTCACTGCTCATCCCGCATCGGTTTTGTGGTCAACGTGGTCGCAGGTATACAGGTTCAATAGCTTCCGTGTATTCATAAAAACAGATGTAAAGCGTGGTTATTAATAGAGGCTTACATGAAGTACAGAAGATAAAGACATCTCTTTAAATAAAGTCAAATGCTGCCGTTTTGTTTGTCTATATGAACGTGATGGTTTACACCTAGATACAGTAAAAAATGTAAAGACATATTTTACATAATCTAAACACATAAGTAAATAAAATTCTTGTGTCTGTTTGTAATATTAAAATAACCGCTTTTTACTAAATGCATATGGCTGTATACACGGCACATACACCGAAATGATTTTTTTTACAATTTTGTCTGTCTGTCGGTCTGTCTGTCTGTCCGTCTGTTTGTTCTCGCTAATCTCTAGAACGGCTGGAACGATTTTGACGGGTCATTCACTGGCGGATAGCTGATGTACCAAAGATTAACTTAGGCTATAAAGTAACCGGGTACGCGAAGTAGTTTCCTCAGGACGCGGGTGAAACCGCGGGAAACAGCTAGTGTACCTATTATAAAATGAAGTTCGACCGTCCTGTCTGTCTATATGAATGCAATAAACTCATAAACTTTCGAAGGGAATTTTGTACAGCTTTTTTTGCAACAGATAGTGTCATTCTTGAGGAAGGTTTATGTATAATAATATGTTTCACGCACGAGGGTGGAACAGCGGACGAAGCCTTGTAAAGATATATTTATAGGTTTTTGGTAGGTAGCCTTTTGGTTATTTACATCTGTCAAACAATTCAGCGATAGCCGAGTGGTGAGACCGACAGACTGCTACGCAGAGGGGCTCGGGTTCGAATCCACGGCACGCACCAATGACGTTTCGAAGTTAAGTGCGTTAAATTGTTAATTATCGCTTGCTTATCGGTGAAGGAAAACATCGTGAGGAAACCTGCATGTCTGAGAGTTCTCCATAATGTTCTCGAAAGACATGTGAAGTCTGCCAACCTGCACTTGGCCAGCGTGGGGGACTATGGCCTTACCTTTCTCATAGTGAGAAGAGGCCCGTGTCCAGCAGTGGGACAGTATAAAGGGCTGATGATGATAAACAATTCAAAATGCCTAATCTTGATGACGCCGGTTTTTTCTAGCTAAACTTGCACTATGAATAAATCCTGTCTCACGGACACAATCTTGATTTGAAAAACATAATCAACGGACACAGAACATCCAGACTCTACCCAAGAATTTTGTGGATCACACAAAGTATTGTCTCTTGTGAGAATCGAACCCACAACACAAGGCAACGAGGCGACCGCTTCAACCACCACGTCATACTTGCAATGTTTTTATTTGGCCTATGGGTTAACCACATTTTCCAAGGAACCCTTTCATAAAATATAAATAAAAATACAAAAAAATCCGTGTGACTGATCCTAACTAACCGAATTCAAACATCTTTTGTCAAATATTGGTAAAAAAAAACTACCTTTTAAAGAAGCCTAACAACATAACCAGTTAACAAAGACCCTTAATCTTTAGAAAACTTACAAAGAATGAACTGAACGCACAGCTCAACTTACACTGGATGTAATAACCAGAATAGATTGATCCCCGCGTGTATTTAAAGTCACGAAAGCGTAAAGGATATTAACGGGTCTTAATAAACTGGTCATTAACAAGCTACTATAAGTTGAGCTCTGCGTTCATACAAAGTTACTAAGAGGTGAAAGAAATAAAGGGATCTTTGTTAACTAGATGTTGAAAAAAAGTTATTGAAGTTTGGGCAGATATGTAGAATATGAATCGCTTCGTATGGGGTCGATCGTTTCCGCTATTTAGACTAAATTGGGTAGGCAGTGATGTCACTAATGTCTAAAAAACTTAATGTTATTAGCTATTTCGTAAAAAAAGTTGTTTTATATTAGTTAAGCTTCTGTATCTTGTTAAGGGCTATTTAACAGGTCTCGGATTCGATTCGGTCAAAGAAACTAGCAGGTACCTTATTTTTACTCATCATTCTACTAGCGTTATCCCAGTCGAATGTGCTTACTAGTCTAACCAGGGGGGCGATTCAGAATCTTTCGATATCTCATTTGACATTCGATTCCGTTAATTGTCAACCGGGCTACCTCAATTTTTTTCAAAACTTTCGCATTTCCTATCAATGTTATGCATTCAGTATGAAGTAAATTAATAAATAAACCGAATTAAATGAATATTTGTTCAAAATATCTCTGATAGGCGGCTAAAAGACGAGGACAATAATTTGACATACCTATCGTACGATTAGAACTCGTGACATTCTGAATCTGCCTGCTTGGTTAGATTGAATAATAGCTTTTCCACAGAACAAACGCCGTCTGACATCGGCAACCCCAAGGGATAACGACTTTCCATGGTTCAGTCAGACTAGTGTCAGTACGACTGTCACAGATCTTCATGACGGCCGGGACGCGTATTTACAAAAGTCATGAGTCAGACTCTAATAGAAGAGCTTTTGTTTATGCATATTACTCGACAATACCTAATCTATTTCAGTAAAAAAATTGATTCAAATGGATTAGCTTTTTGCCTTGATATTTTCAAAGAAAATACACGTACAAAACCTAGTACAGTATGATTCATATTCACTCAAATAGATAAGCCTTTGTCGAGATATTTTCAAACATGGTTTTGGTTTGTTAGGTGCGACTGTATGTAATTCAAGTAACTAAATAGGTTATGTTAGGTTCTCTTTTGACCCTTAACCCAAAAATAGGAGCCCTGCGAAGCAGGGCTCCGTCAACTTAGTTGAATTAAAACTATTTAATTGGGCATAATGTCTACTTACCTACATATTTGTGATATAATATAATATAAACTAAGTTAACGGAGCCCTGCTTTGCAGGGCTCCGTTTACTTAGTTTATATTATATTTCAGCCTTTGTAAATACGCGGCCGGGACCGGCTTAATTTGCTCTCCGTGGCACGGGGCAAGCGTAAATCAACTATTTAACTTAAAGCTTACTAAGTCTTATACCTAACTAAAATTTGTAAAAATCAACTTAAGCTTGGAAAGAAGACTAGTTTAGTCTAAAGTTTAAAATAAAGTCAACTCTAGTTTAAAGACCTGAAACGACTGCGTCTCTTGGATCACTCATACTTAATTCTTTCTTTCTACAATATGTTTCACCTTGGTAAGATGAAAAGTGAAATGCGATAATGATGTGGTTAAACCCGCAGAGCTTACAAACGTTGCTTCAAAACATTTTTACATCTGATAAACTTTCAAAGCAAACAATAATTATATTTCGTAAGTGAACAATACAAAAAGTTCTATAGAATTAGCAAAAGCGTCGAATTTCGAGTTCCCTATAATTCGCCATTTTGAACGAAATTTAAATTAAAAGAATTTTGACAACGCATCTGCTAAAATTCGCAATATTATGCAAACATAATTTTGCGTTCAAGAAAATCTATTATTAAACAACATTCAAAAATTCAATGAACATAATGTTGAATTTCGTATAAAGAATGCCGTTAAAGATAAAATGATAATATTGTCGATAGCGCACCGAATTCCATAGAATTGTATTCAAATGGTCCGACATAGATAGTTTTACTCACTGTATAATTATTTTGAACCTTATTTTCAACGGTGTAAAAACTAATATGGCTCAAATAATATTAATTCACCTGCATTGTTAAATTAGTTGAAATTCGAATTCCTTTGTCAAATCTTAATCCCTATAGAGAATTGGTATATATTT